>JAPTYO010000002.1:45645664-46845664 GCA_036873135.1 Clarkia xantiana subsp. parviflora | reverse complement strand
AGATATTAAAATAATAATCCTATTAACTATAGTAATTACTATTACTATTAATAAATTCTTGGGGTTATTGCATGAGCTCCAACTTATGGCCCGGCCCTATTATCATATATAGACTAAGCCTATAAAACCGAATAGATATATATATATATATATATATATATATATATATATATATATATAATATATAATATAATATATATAGTCATAGATAGATCATATATATAGAGGCGCTAGGGTTATACCTATTATATATGTATAGTCAAAGATAGATCATATATATATTTGGTATGATCCAATATATATATACATCGATATAGATATAATGCGTATGTCATCGAGATATACTCTCATATATATGCAGATATTGGGTATGATCCAATAAATAAGAATATAGATATAGATATATATAACGTGTATCTCACCCATAGACACATATATATATAGTGTATCCCTCGCTCTTTGAAGAATTACATACAATACAGTAGCTAGCTAGCAACCAGCCAGCAGATCCCCAAATTAGATTAGACAAGAGACGTTTGAAGCTAGGTTGGTGAGATGGGGAAGAGGAAGTCAAAAAGAAAGGCAGAAACAAAGAAGCGAGTGAAGGTTGATACAACATTCAACTGCCCTTTCTGCAACCATTGTCTCCACTGTTGAATTCAAAAACAACATAGCAACCGCCAAATGTTATATTTGTCGTGAATCTTACACTCTCTTAGATATATGTCCAATTCGGGTTCGTATTAACATTTCAGGCCTCGTAAAATATCCCAAAACCCGTAAAAAAAACCCTTTCGCGGACACCCAAATCTAAAACGGTCTGGGATACGCACAATTCCCGGGCCGAAGGACTTCCGGATTGCCAAGATCAATCCAGACCCGTCCCGGATTGCTTTTAGCAATCCGGACGGGTCCGGATTACCGTCTTTCTCCGCGCTCATCCCGATTATTTTTGCCGATTGCGAGAAGTCGGTGCACGCATAGTACACCTTGGTGACGGTATACGTATTTCCACATACCGATATCAAGCCATTCAAAACTGAGCATGATCCTTAGGTTCCCTATAAATAGGGGCCTAGGTCTCTCATTTAGGAAAATTCCCTCACTTTTGGACTTGAAATGCTCTGACTTCTCTCTAAAGGCTTTCTCTCTCTAGAAGTGCTAACTTGAGCGTCCGAGTGGGCACAACCAGCATTCCCCCCTCCCACGCTGGTTACTGCCTTTCGTGCAGGACCCGAAGATCAGGAGCTTAAGGTCGAGGACCGGGAATTCAACTCGGTGATTGTTGATGGATATACGCCCAATTTGAACCCGTTGACTTCCGAATCGTTTTATCTTTATCACCCCGTTAATGATTGTAAATCGAAACTTTTGGCCCAAGTATGTTACCCACAAAAAGAAACGGTCCGAACCAGAAAAAACGCGCCAACCCGAACTTCCGAATTTTCCGACCCGGTCAAACCATGGTTTGACCGGGTGGGTGCACCCGGTCAAACCAATGTTTGACTGGGTGGGAGCACGCGGTCAAACCTTGGTTTGACCGGGTGGGAGACCCTCCCAATCTCTCAGTTGAGAGATTGGGAGGAGGGAGAGGCCCCCAGTCAAAAGTTTGACTGGGAGGCCTCTCCCACCCGATCTCTCAGTTGAGAGATCGGGTCCTCCCACCCGATCTCTCAACTGAGAGATCGGGTCCCCCCACCCGATCTCTCTATTGAGAGATCGGGTGGAAGGGGAAAGGGGGGGCTCCTAGTCAAACTTGGTTTGACTGGGAGACCCCCCTCACCCGGTCAAACTTGTTTGACCGGGCCCATTCACCCGACCCAAGTCCTCGGGGTCGGATCCTCGACCCGACTCCGAAGGTTCCGACACCCGGTCCCTGCCCTTAGGGGTCGGATTTTCCTTCCCCCCAAGGGCCCCGACACCATTTTTAGACTCCCATACTTGATTTATTTCCGCCAACCTTCTCCGTACCCTAAGGTCTTAATTACGTGTTTAAAGGATAATTAATTGTGTTTAAAGGCTAACGATGTCATTAAGTTACCTTAATGACACCGTTGCCTATAAATACAACTCTTTCACCATTCATTGGTAGATCTTTGAACATCTTGGCAGGTTGCATGATTTAGCTCTGACATCTCTCTAGCTTTATCTCTCTACAAAAACCGTACTGACTTAGGCATCGGAGAGGGTTCATCAGGCACCACCCCCCTCTGTGCCTGGTATTGCCCCTCTTGCAGGGCGAGAAAAGAAGCGAAGCGAAGGACGGAAAGACACAAGCTAGGAAGACACAACCCGAGAGCACCGAATCTGCAACATCTCCAGTGAGGAACGAGACTTAGGTCGACCGCCCGTTGACCCTAGACTTGGAACCTAACACTTGGCGTCGTCCGTGGGTTTCGAATAGAAAGCCTATTTATCACTAGCTAGATGGCAAGCGTATATGTCATTCATGGAGGTTATGGAGCTGGAGGAGAGTCAGCGAATGCTAGAGAAGCGTATATGGCACAGTTAGAGGACCATAAACCAAAGGAAGAACAAGCAGAAGGAAAGAGAGAAGATATAATACAATTTTCAAGAAGAGACATGAAGCATGTGTTACCAGACAACAAGGATGCCCTAGTCATAACAATGAAGATCACTGATATGGACATTGGAAGAATCCTGGTAGACAGTGGAAGCTCACCCAACATCATTAGCAAGAAAGTCCTCAACATACTGGGAGTAAGGCCAAGTAGCATAAAACAGGTTCACTCCCCCTTGGTGGGATTTTCAGGAGAGCCAACATACCCACTGGGGGCAATCACACTACTTGTGACATTGGGCATATACCCCGCTGGGGGCAGACAGACAGGCAAGACCTCCAAGGAGGCATGAATTCAACCAAGTACCCCAACAGGAACATAGTCCCAACAACACAACAAGGCAACCACCTACCCATGATACAGCACGACAGATCCAAACCCCTTGTGCATGACAACCCTTCGCACACATCCCCCTAGGACAGGGGAGGAGTTGAAAAGACAAGGATTTGAACAGGGGACTCATAGAGTACCACACCACGTTAGCACATAGCTACTACAATGGGAAGTCTCATGGAGAGACGTAGTAGAGTGAGATCGCACATAGCATACATGAAGGATACACCTCCACCTAGTCCGTCATGCAAGGATGCGACCTTATATTCCTCAAGTGGAAGGAATACACACAGACTAATGGAGGAAAACAGTTACATTACCAAGGAAGCAGGGGATATCAACACCCCCACACCCATATCCTTCCCATATCCTCTTATTTAATTTAACTGCATAACAAGTCAACTCCCTAAAAGGGGTAGATTTTGATACTTGATATCAACATGTTTTCCAGGAATGACCATACCGGACGCCTTCGGGCTCCGTGATATATATATACACAGGTGGACCACTAGAAGAATCCGTAAAAGGCCGTCGCCAATCAAGAGATGCACAAGCAACAGATTCCTCAATCCCAAAGAACACCTATAAGGTCAAGTTTCTGGGAAAGATCACAAGATGGAAGGCTCACTTACAAAAATAAGTTGAGCACTCCCAACATCCTATAGAGGAACTACCATGAAGGTCACAAAGGATTACCCCTACTATAACCTTCCACTAAGCATCCTAGGGCCAAGTCCGTCAAAGGATCCCATCGGGCATTGGTATGCAAGGGGGGCACCAGTCACAACATGCCCTCCCCACAAACGCCCATTAGCATGAGAGGGGGTAGCCCCGAACACATCCCTCCAAAAATGGAGGAAACCATATCACATGGGCAACACCCACCATCAGAGACAAACACCTCCAGCGGATCTTTATGATTTCACCTAGTAAGCTCATCCCAGGAAATGGAATACACTTCCATCAAAAACGCTCAAGGACACCAAACCTAGCAAAGGAAGAATGACAACACCATCATCAAGCTTTTAAAAGGGATATGGAAAACATAGTATTTCCACACAATGATATATTAGTCATAAGAGAGGGAATCACCAACTTTGACATGAAGAGAACCATAGTGCATGAAGGGAGTCCGTCAGACATCTCCCATGACCAACCATTGATGGTACTAGAGAAGAGTCAGTCATACCTAATACCAAAGGACCCCCTACTAGTAAAGGTGGTCAGAACATCAACACACCCATTAGGGACACGGCACTGCAAATGAACCAGGAATAAGGATGGAACACATATCCTTACAAGTATCCTTGCATTTATCCTTGCAAAAATAAACTCCGTAGATAAAGAGGTTATCTAATAGATGACTATGTGATCGATTATATATGATCCTAACCCGGAGATCCTTGGACTCCGTATTATATATGCAATGAATAACATGCTCATCAAAGATAGGTACACGAAGATTCAAGACAGCGCCATAAAGATTAGGCGCATACCTCTACCAAGTACGACACATTGGAGTGTTCATAAACACTCCTTCGCCATCTCACAAGAAAGGAAGGCAACCAAGGATACAAGTCCTAATAGAATAAACATCGGTAGAAAATCCTTTCATTGAAGTCATGCACCAAGAGAGAAACTCTAAAGATGCAAGATTAGCAAAAGAGATAGTGCAACAACTAGAGTATGAAAAAGGAGATACATCTCCTATAAAGAGCCTCAGGGCAGGATAATAGTTCTACAAGATCAACCAAAGAAGAGCTCAAAAGCTTGGAGAGTAAGGTTTCAAGATCGACCCTCACACTAGACGCACATCCCGATTAACCACCTAGTCTGCAAATGATAAGACATTTGACTCTGGCGTCCCATCAAGAGGAGAACCCAGATAAAAGGGGCAGTAGAAAAATATCCCGCATTTAAGGCCATACGCCGAATACATGATGAATGAAGGTTATGACAAAACAAAAAAGGAGGGACTTGTCAGCTCAACACACCTCAAACACGTATACGTACGCAATACAAATGCAGCCTCTAATGAAGTTATCCAACAAGGAATAGCCAATACGGGGGCAAACCCATGGAAAATCATGGAGCATCACCTGCAAACCTAAAGGAAAACACCCTTTTTAGATTCAATTCCTAATTCAAAGGAAGTCTATAATCAACATTCAAGGTTGGAGGAGCATGACCAATGTGACACCCCCTAAAGGCATTGAAGAATACTCCAATGTGAAGGAAAAGGCAAAGCACACTAAGTGCCACAACACTCCAAGAAGATTATCACAGCCTGGTCAGACCCCCTCGTGCCCGAGCAAAGAGCATGGATCAGATTAACTAGTCCGAAACACACCTACAAGATTAACAACTCAAGACACCATTCTATGAGAGAGCTTTTCAACCTAAATACAATCCCTTCTAAGATACGTTACTCCTACTATATCATCACCGCAGAAGTGTTTTTTCTAAAAAACACAAGGAAGGGGGGGAAAGAATTTACAAGCACCTCTAAAGATACATCCACAAAGGCATTATCCAAACCATGCCTATGACTGAAACAAGCAAGCATGAGAAAGAGTAAATCCTACAAGAGACATTCATCGCATTCAAACAAGCAGACAAGGGAGCCCCGAGCATAAGAGGCACCCAACCAAGAAAATGAACGAGGGGCCTTCAACGGCCAAATATGAAAGGCGGTATGACCACCAAGCAACTTTGGGGGCACCAAACGAATAAGTGCTTGGTAGTCCACCTAAGTGTAAAAGAAGAGATTAGAGGCAGAAGATCACAAGAACATACAATACCACTTCTCCTAGAAGAGGTCACATAAGAGGAAAACATCCTCAACTCCATGCACGAACTCGTCCTAAGTTGGCAACACACAAACATCGCCCTCGAAAGGTGATCTCACACATTGAAGAAAAAGCGTGGTAACAGGAAATATCATAGAAGGAAAAGTCAAGTAAAGACTCGAAAAGCATACCAAAAACGCACCATACATGAGAAGGGACACAAGATAAGGTAATATTATGAGTCCTCCGGGAGCCAATCCCGCGAACACATTCGACGCCCCCAAGAGCGTATCTTGAGAGTAGTTCTAAAACTACGAACCTTGTGCCCTCCGGGAGCCTATCCCGCGAACAGATTCGACGCCCCCAAGAGCGTATCTTGAGAGTAGTTTTTATACTACGAACTTCGACGCCCCCAAGAGCGTATCTTGAGAGTAGTTTTTATACTACGAACTTCGACGCCCCTAAGAGCGTATCTTGAGAGTAGTGTTCATACTACGACCTTCTACGCCCCCAAGAGCGTATCTTGAGAGTAGTTTCAATACTACGACCTTCGACGCACCAAGAGCGTATCTTGAGAGTGGTTTCCAAAAACTACGAACTTCGACGCCCCCAGGAGCGTATCTTGAGAGTAGTGTTCATACTACGACCTTCGACGCCCCCAAGAGCGTATCTTGAGAGTAGTTTCTATACTACGACCTTCGACGCACCAAGAGCGTATCTTGAGAGTGGTTTCCAGAAACTACGAATTTCGACGCCCCCAGGAGCGTATCTTGAGGTAGATTTGCAACCTACCAGATTCGACGCCCCCAGGAGCGTATCTTGAGGTAGAAAAAACACTACCAGATTCGACGCCCCCAAGAGCGTATCATGAGGTAGATTTCAAACTACCAGTTTCGACGCCAACCAGGAGCGTATCTTTGGTCTAACTTGTGCCCTCCGGGAGCCTATCCTGTGAAACGTTAAGTGCCCTCCGAGAGCCTGTCTCGTGAACAGTTTTCGACGCCAACCAGGAGCGTATCTTCGGTCTAACTTGTGCCCTCCGGGAGCCTATCCTGTGAAACGTTAAGTGCCCTCCGAGAGCCTGTCTCGTGAACAGTTTTCGACGCCAACCAGGAGCGTATCTTTGGTCTAACTTGCGCCCTCCGGGAGCCTATCCTGTGAAACGTTAAGTGCCCTCCGAGAGCCTGTCTCGTGAACAGATTCGACGCCCACCAAGAGCGTATCTTTGGTCTAACGGAACCATATATACCATTTAAAGGGTATCAGAAGAGATCATCGCACCATACTGAGAAGGATTCCATGAGAAAATAATTGCAAAGTAAAGTTGTATAAAGAACACATAATGTTTTTTCTTGATGAGATAGCAGGTATGATGTGAAGAAAAGCACAAAAGAAAGATAAGGAAAGGAAAGCATATACAAAGGAGAAGTCCATGACCAAAGGATCATACACAGAAGCACAAGAGGTTATCATGAAAAGTAGCGAGTTATCCTACCATCCATAGCACAAGTCAAGAGAAGTATCTCAAAGGAACCCAACACCACCAAGGAGGATAGCAAAGACATGAAATCCAAAGTTCAAGGCTCTCAAAATAAACTCGACCCATCAAAAAGAGAATTGCCTTACAAGTCGCACAAATCAACCTCCGACAAACGTTATTGTCTTGCATGTCGCCCTCGCGTGACCTATGCTCGTATCAGACTTGAACATCGTCAAGCACAACTCATGAAGGAGACATCTAAAGAGCATAAAGGATACAACATCCGACAAGACGAGACATCGGGACCTAACCCAACAAACATAGCCTAAACAAAAGGCAACTATAGCAATGAAGGCTCTCCAATGAGAAAGGAATACTAAAGCACAACTCCATACATCGTGATGTGGCTATCATGTCCACATACACTGAAGTGGCTATCATGTCCACATATCTTGAAGTGGCTATCATGTCCACATACCTTGAAGTGGCTATCATATCCACATACCCTGAACTGGCTATCATGTCCACACACTACAGAAGGGCTATCACTCCGACACATCACGAAGTGGCTATCACGTCCACATACCCCGAAGTGATTATCATGGCAGCACGTCATAAAACATCTGTCAAAGACATGCATTGTGAAGACACCATCCCGACCACGAACATCAAAAGGCTACGCCTAGCTTTAGGAGGAGGTTCAAGAAAAAGGAAAAACAACACCCTTCGTACACTCATCAAAGGTAGGCACTTATATTTCAACCCACAGGGTGATACCAGGAAGGAGACGTCCTCATTATGAAGACAACCTCCATATCTCACGAAATCAACCATGAAGCAAAGAATCACGACAAGCACTATTGAGGGCATATAACAAAACGATCCCCACAACGATCACAACTACGATACTAGTAGAGGCTAACTCAAGAGCAGTCTCCACCAAACTCCAAAGCAAGAATTTGCTATCTTAATCAGAGCCATGGCAAGAGAAAGGAACCTCAATGAAAGGTGATGATCACACCCATCACCAGAAGAAAAATCTTCAACGCAGGGGTTAATAACATAACCCATAGGAAAGACAAAAACACCTTCAAAAGTCGTCAAATCTACATGAAGATGAAATAAACTTGAGACTCGGCCCCTCGGCTGGGGGGCAGGGGATAGAGAAGAGACATCAAGACCTATGATCACCCCATCGCCAGCCACAGGTTGTTTCCTTTTGTCAAGCAAAGAGGGCGCCTCTTCAACCACTACCTCCTTATCATGGGAGGGAGTCAGCAAGGGGGCACTTGAAGGAGAGCCTCTCGCGGTTTCCTTCTCCTTGGCAGCCGAGGGCCCGACCTCAGAGTCAGGTTTCCGCGCCTTGGATTTAGATTGACTTGAACTCTCACCCACCACAAGAACCATTCGGTAACCAGGGAAGAACGCTCTAACAACAAGAAGGAAGCAGCATGAGAACAATCATAAATATATCACAAAGAAAAGAGAAGGGGAAAAGAACATACTGGAAGCATTAGCAGCCATCCCTGACTTAGAGAATTTCTTGGCCTGATAAGCAGAACTAGAGGGTTCTTCCCTCTCATCCGATTCAACGGTCTCCCTGTCTGAAGAAGAAAGCTTCCCAAAAGTGAGTCATCTATACGAGCAACCAACGCAAAGATCGACCCTTACTCATGGAGGGGCGAGATACGCCTACTACGGGGGCAACCTTAACACCAAGGGAAGAGGGCGAACTTTTAGTTTCCCCAAATGGAGCAACGCTCCAGCACATCCGAAGGAAGGGTCAACCCTTAACACATGTCAATAGACCCCTTCGCTCGCGGCGGTAAGAAGAAAGCTTGTAAGCTTTTTCACCCTCACTTTTATGGGGAACAAATTGCAGGGTAAAGGTCAAGAGCTATACACACTCTCCAACGAATGAAGGAAAAATGTTACACATGCCGAAGGTCGAGGTTAATGGACAATGCTCACGCTAGTACGAGGGAGGCGGAACGTTGTGTCCCATTGAGTGGCAGAGTTCCCACCCTCAAATAAAGGAGAGGTCTATGCTCTCACCTTTGCACTTATGCTCATATTCATGATTAACATCTACAGGTACATCAATATCATCACTCATGCTTATACTCACAACCCGTCCATACATACATACATACATACATGTTCATGCTTGCACTCATATGCATGCCCACATACACACTCCCGTGTGTTCAAACATTTAGACGTCCATGCACATGGCCGCCATATATTCATGCATACATTCATGACTACAATCGCAGCATGTCTACACCCACTCCCATACTTGTGTCCCTACTTGCATGTATGCTAGTAAACATTTTCATATTCATGATACATCCATGTTCACTCCTAGTTAACATCCCATGGGTTTATTTTCAAGCATCCCATACTTAGAAAAATTTTAGACCAAAATTAATTTTTCTCTCCACTTAGACGAATCCGGCATGAAATTGAAGCGTTGATCCGTTTAACTATGTTCATATTGCATCCCCATGCGTGTGTGTATTTTTCAAGTATACACCCATGGCGAGGATAGACTTATTATTTCCATCTCAGACGGACACGTGCTTGGACGCGTGCCCGTGCTATTCTGACGTTTGCAGTTCCTCTATCTTATAAGGCAGGGGGCAGGGTCAGAGACACACATCCATGGGTAAGTAAGCATTCAGACGAAAGGTAAAACCCCGGTTTCAAATTGCGCGTGTCATACCATCCTAAAATAGAGTCAATCAAGGGTTAGGCCATTGGTTGACTCGGGGGCATGTGATGGATATACGCCCAATTTGAACCTGTTGACTTCCGAATCGTTTTATCTTTATCACCCCGTTAATGATTGTAAATCGAAACTTTTGGCCCAAGTATGTCACCCACAAAAAGAAACGGTCCGAACCAGAAAAAACGCGCCAGCCCGAACTTCTGAATTTTCCGACCCGGTCAAACCTTGGTTTGACCGGGTGGGAGACCCTCCCAATCTCTCGTAAGAGAGATTGGGAGGTGGCCCCCTCCCAATCTCTCAGTTGAGAGATTGGGAGGAGGGAGAGGCCCCCAGTCAAAAGTTTGACTGGGAGGCCTCTCCCACCCGATCTCTCAGTTGAGAGATCAGGTCCTCCCACCCGATCTCTCAACTGAGAGATCGGGTCCCCCCACCCGATCTCTCTATTGAGAGATCGGGTGGAAGGGGAAAGGGGGGGCTCCCAGTCAAACTTGGTTTGACTGGGAGACCCCCCTCACCCGGTCAAACTTGTTTGACCGGGCCCATTCACCCGACCCAAGTCCTCGGGGTCGGATCCTCGACCCGACCCCGAAGGTTCCGACACCCGGTCCCTGCCCTTAGGGGTCGGATTTTCCTTCCCCCCAAGGGCCCCAACACCATTTTTAGACTCCCATACTCGGTTTATTTCCGCCAACCTTCTCCGTACCCTAAGGTCTTAATTACGTGTTTAAAGGATAATTAATTGTGTTTAAAGGCTAACGATGTCATTAAGTTACCTTAATGACACCGTTGCCTATAAATACAACTCTTTCACCATTCATTGGGAGATCTTTGAACATCTTGGCAAGTTGCATGATTTAGCTCTGACATCTCTCTAGCTTTATCTCTCTACAAAAACCGTACTGACTTAGGCATCAGAGAGGGTTCATCAGGCACCACCCCCCCTCTGTGCCTGGTATTGCCCCTCTTGCAGGGCGAGAAGAGAAGCGAAGCGAAGGACGGAAAGACACAAGCTAGGAAGACACAACCCGAGAGCACCGAATCCGCAACATCTCCAGTGAGGAACGAGACTTAGGTCGACCGCCCGTTGACCCTAGACTTGGAACCTAACAATTGTGTATTAAGGATTGCGGCGTTCCCGTCCTTATACATATATCTCGAGCCCGATCGTGAAGGAAGAAGCCTGTTCGTGAAGGAAGAAGCCTGTTCGTGAAGGAAAAAGCCCAAAGCAGCCCAAGTGGTGAAGCGAACCCAACATTTGGCGCCGTCTGTGATGGAGACCACATGCATCAGCGATACGAAACCACAACATTTGGTACGCCGTCTGTGTGGTACGCCATATAGTGTTAGATATCTGTCCAATTCGGGTTCGTATTTACATTTCGGGCCTCGTAAAATATCCCAAAACCCGTAAAAAAACCTTTTCGCGGACACCCAAGTCTGAAACGGTCCGGGATACGCGTAATTCTCGGGCCGAAGGACTTCCGGATTTCCCTAAGGTGATCCGGAGGTCCGGATTGCCTAAGGCAGTCCGGACCCGTCCCAGATTGTTAAAACAATCCGGGTAGGTCCGGATTACCATTTTACCTCGTACGTTTACTCCGATTAATTCGCCAAGTACGGGAAGTCGGTGCATACATAGTACGCCTTGATGACGGTATACGTCTTCTTTACATACCGACATCAAGTACTTCAAAACTGAGCAGGATCCTTAGGTTCCCTATAAATAGGGGCCTAGGTCTCTCATTTGGAACACACCTCACTTTTGGACTTGAAATGCTCTGACTTCTCTCTAAGTCTTTCTCTCTCTAGAAGTGCTAACTTGAGCGTCGGAGTGGGCTTAACCAGCATTCCCCCTCCCCCACGCTGGTTACTGCCCTTCGTGCAGGACCCAAAGATCAAGAGTCCAAGGTTGAGGATTGAAGTCTAACTCGGTGATTGTGTATTAATGATTGCGGCGTTCCCGTCCTTGTACATATATCTCGAGCCTGTTCGTGAAGGAAAAAGCCCGAAGCAGCCCAAGTGGTGAAGCGAACCCAACATTTGGCGCCGTCTGAAGTGATTCGAACAAAAAGCCGTGCTGCAAGCCATGATAGGAAGACGACCAAAAAAGGCGGGTGCAAGCAAGCCAATGCCAACTAAAATCCATCCAGGACGTTCTCACATGCCAAATACGAGATCCACCACTTCAACCATACTATCCACAAATGTGCACGTGATTCACAGAGGCTTTGGAGCCGGCGAAGAGACGTCGTATGAGCGAGAAATATATGCTACCCGCACAAAGCGCATATGCCAGGACTCTGACATAAGGGATACTATCATGATAGATGCTGACGAAGAGGATGATCGCGCGGAAGACGTCATTGGCTTTTCGTCAAGAGACAAAATTCACGTTGTGCTCCCACACACTGACGCGTTGGTTATAACTATCAAGCGCATCATGGTAGATGGTGGAAGTTCGCCCAACATCATTACAAAGGCTATCATTTTAGCCCTGGGGAGAAAGAAGCTCGTCAAAAGAATGGACTCACCCTTGGTGGGATTCATGGGAGATGTAAGCTACCCGTTAGGATTCATAACTTTACCAGTCATCATGGGAGAAGGAACGCAATAGCTTCAAATAGATGTACCATTCGTGATCGTAGAAAAGCTTGATGCGTATAATGGAATCTTGGGATGCACCACCATGAACAAATGGGGTATGATAGCGTCAACGTCACACTAAAAAGTCAAGTTTCCAACAAAAGCAAGAGTCGGTGAAGTAAAGGGAGATCAGCAGTTGTCAAAAGATTGCTACAAGGTTGCACTCCAACATGGTGACAAGGCAAGTAATGGTGGAATTCCCATCATTGATGAAGACCCGAGGATGTATCATGCACGTCCTGCTCCTGTAGAAGCATTGCAAGAAGTCAAGATTGATGAGCCAGAGAGGATGGTTCGAGTGGGGGCATCACTGTCAGAAGATGAAGTGATAGAAATCAAAGCACTTCTAGAGGAATATAAGGAGCTGTTCGCATGGTCACCAAGCAACATGCTAGGAATAAGCCCAAACATAATTTCCCACAAGCTCAACATCAAACCAGGATCCAGACTTATAACACAAAAGTTACGACCATTGGGGGGGTGACAAAAAGCTCGCAATACGAGAAGAAGTGGGCAAGTTGCGGAACGCAGGTTTCATTGAAGAGTCGCAATATCAAACATGGGTGGCGAATCCAGTTTTGGTACCCAAACCTAATGGCAAGATGAGAATGTGCATCGATTACAGAGACCTCAACAATGCGTGCCCAAAGGATTCATATCCGCTGCCAAGGATCGACCAACTAGTAGATGCCACTGTAGGACACGAGCTAATGTCAGTAATGGACGCTTATTCAGGATACAACCAAGTTCCAATGGCGAAACAAGACGCACCTCAGACTGCATTCTATGCAGATAGAGAGATCTACAATTACAAGGTCATGCCATTCGGACCAATTAATGCCGGAGCAACATACCAACGAATGGTCAACACAATCTTCGAAGATATGATCGGGAAAGTCATGGAAGCATACGTAGATGACATGGTCGTGAAGTCGACAAAAAGGCGTAACCATGCTGATGACCTCCGCCAGGAGTTTAAAAGAATGCGAGAATTCCAAGATTAAATCCAACAAAGTGTGCCTTTGGCGTGCAATCTGGAAAAGTTTTCGGCTTCATGGTCAGAGAGAGAGGGATCGAAGCAAACCCGTAAAAAGTAAAGGCGATAGAAGAAATGGAGTCCCCAAAGAAGCACAAAGAAGTCCAACAACTAAATGGATGTCTAGCAGCTCTTAACAGGTGTTGGGTTCGCTTCACCACTTGGGCTGCTTCTGGCTTTTTCCTTCACGAACGAGCTTCTTCCTTCACGATCGGGCTCGAGATATATGTATAAGGACGGGAACGCCGCAATCCTTAATACACAATCATCGAGCTAGACTTCAATCCTCAACCTTGGCCTTTTGATCTTCGGGTCCTGCACGAAGGGCAGTAACCAGCGTGTGGGAGGGGGGAATGCTGGTTGGGCCCACTCAGACGCTCATGTTACCACTTCTAGAGAGAGAAAGCCTTAGAGAGAAGTCAGAGCATTTCAAGTCCAAAAGTGAGGTGAGTTCCAAATGAGAGACCTAGGCCCCTATTTATAGGGAACCTAAGGATCCTGCTCAGTTTTGAAGTACTTGATGTCGGTATGTAAAGAAGACGTATACCGTCATCAAGGCGGACTATGTATGCACCGACTTCCCGTACTTGGCGAATTAATCGGAGTAAATGACGAGGTAAAATGGTAATCCGGACCTCCGGATCGCCTTAGGGCAATACGGAAATCCTTCGGCCCGGGAATTACGCGTATCCCGGACCGTTTCAGACTTGGGTGTCCGCGAAAGGGGTTTTTTACGGGTTTTGGGATATTTTACGAGGCCTAAAATGTAAATACGAACCCAAATTGGACAGATATCTAACACTTGCCCCCGAGTCAAGTAGTGGTTCAAAACCCGTAGTTGACTCTTTTCAAATATAAGATATTCGTCCAATTTAGGTTCGGTACTGACCTCACGGGTGGCTTGTTTGTCAATTCGAATGTTGGGATCTTAAATTTGACCAACTTTTAATTTTCCGCCATACGTACGTAATCTATTTACAAGGTTAGCGTAACGGACAATATGCGTACAATGATATGCTTTATGA
This sequence comes from Clarkia xantiana subsp. parviflora, assembly GCA_036873135.1. Lineage (NCBI taxonomy): Eukaryota > Viridiplantae > Streptophyta > Magnoliopsida > Myrtales > Onagraceae > Clarkia > Clarkia xantiana. Next base: position 46,831,045 of record JAPTYO010000002.1, on the reverse strand, counting down.
TAATATCATGGTGTATGAAATAAGCATATAATATGTTGTCAATATGTAAATGATGATAGTGTAGTAGATAAATGACGTAATCATGCAATAAGCAAAACACTTAGAGTAGTATGAAATTGAAGAACATGTATGTAATCATGAAGCATGATATAAATATGAAAAATGATGCAAGCATGTAGTATGATGTAATCATGGAAAATGATGCAAACATTCAATTCATACTTAGATTATAAAAGTAATCACGCGACTATCATGAATTTGTATTATATACGTATACAGGCGATAATCATGCATGACGATCTATGGAACGCGCTATTTAATACTAGAGAGCATGTATGTAAAACATGCATAGGAGAGATGCAAGTATGTGATACTAAGGACATGTGTGAAAATAAATATTAGTTTAGTTCTTAGCATATGGTGTGGGCACTATTAGTGAGAATTAGGAGAGAAAATACCCATTATCTTACAACCTTAATAGATAAATCTTCAAGAAGCTCTCCATTCTTGATGAAGAGGGAATTCATGGAGGCGTGAATTTGGAGTAATCACATCACATTTGACATCGATCAAGATCGAATCCGGGCAAGGAGGGAACCGAGGCGGCGCGTGAAGCAAAGAGGGACGGCGCGTGAGGGTGGTGGTGGCGGCGCGTGCGGACGGCGACGACGCGTGGATCCTCAGGTGAGGGCGAGTAGCAATTCGAACTTGTTTCGTGTTGGTGAGTCTAATTTCGTATATGGTTAGACCTTTCGTGACTCCGTTTGGCCTTGATTTAGACTTGAAATCATCATGTACCTAGTTATCTTATCATGCATACAAGGTGTTTGATGAAATGCATTAGAATACTTAGCCCCAAATCGGCCAAAAAAATTTTAAGTGCTGAAAATTTTAGAAAAGTGTAATTGAATCGTTATACTTCCCTTACACATAGCGTTCGTTGTTGACATATTTTCCCATGCTTTAGTCGTTGTTCTAGCATGCTTGATATTGATGATTGATAGTTGCACGTGCATGGTCGTCCATGGTTGTATGTTGGTAATGATAGCATAGATGCTGTCGTATGAGCTTTATCGATAAGCGTCGTAAGAATATCCAAGAGGCATTGTGTAGAATTCGATAGTAGCTACTTGATGTATACAATCCACCATTGTCGACATATACGTATATACATGGAAACACTTAGAAAATATTTTCTCATTGTCAACATGTATGTACGTACATGGAAACACTTAGAAAATATTTTCCTCTTGTCAACATGTATGTACGTACATGGAAACACTTAGAAAATATTTTCTTCTTGTCAACATGTATGTACGTACATGGAAACACTTAGAAAACATTTTCTTCTTGTCGACATGCATCCTTGTCGACATTTATGTTCGTACATGGAAACACTTAGAAAATATTTTCTTCTTGTCGACATGCATCCTTGTCGACATGTATGTACGTACATGGAAACACTTAGAAAATATTTTTCACTTGTCGACATGCATGTACATGGAAACACTTAGAAAATATTTTTCACTTGTCGACATGTATGTACGTACATGGAAATACTTAGAAAATATTTTCTTCTTGTCGACATGTATGTACGTACATGGAAATACTTAGAAAATATTTTCTTCTTGTCGACATGCATCCTTGTCGACATGTATGTATGTACATGGAAACACTTAGAAAATATTTTCTTCTTGTCGACATGCATCCTTGTCGACATGCATCCTTGTCGACATGTATGTACGTACGCGTATGCGCACACTTGCCCCCGAACTTAGAATTTTTTTCTCTTTCCCTGGCTATGTATGCTATATCCATGTACTTGATGTAAATGCAGGTTGTATGTCAACACCTTGTTGTACGCTAACGCTTAGCAATATGTTTGACACATAGTAGCGTGATGTCCACTTGCCATATGCCGACTGTCATCTTGAGCAAAACACTTCGAAAATATTTCGCCCCTGGAATCATGTACTCATGTCGATATGCATGTACATACATAGAGCTTGTACACTGATTAACTTGTTACTTGCAATTTTCAGGATTCCGAGTTGCGCAGACTTCTTTTCAGAGTTAGTCTTCTTGTCGTGGTTATCATGAGTAAGTCTTCTATCCTCGTTTCGCGAGTGACATTATGTTCAGATGTTGGTGATGAGTTACATATTGATGATTCTCATATCCCTTGTTTATACCATCCTTGTAGACTGGTTTATTGGCAAGAACTCTTTCTTGCACGCGGAGTCTATTCGCCACACACCTCCAACCGAGACGTCCGCTACACCACTTGTTCTTGCTGCCCCGTGACTTCTGGATATGGTCGTGGAAAAGGGCTCATGGGTAATATGTTTCTCCCATTAACTTTTCTTTTTAATTTCTTTAACTCATCGTTTACTTTGTCTTTTTTGATTATCCAGTACGTTCCCCTGCTCTTGATGTTTCTGTGGATGATTATCAACTTCCTGTCAAGCGATCCGAGGTGGTGTCGCATGTCTCGAGTGATCCCAAGCGTGTAAGAACGAATGCTGCCTTTCCTCATTCCAATGTTGATAAGGGTAAGGAAGTCACTGAATGCACGATGGTATCTTCTGCCCCCCAATCGAGAGATCGACTTGCAGATATCGCTCCTCGTCTGTTGGTATGAGATGTTCCTCGCATTTCTCATTACACTCTGATTTTACACACTTAGTTTTTATTCCTTATCTTTCCCTTGCAGTTATCCCAGCTTTGAAGCGTGATTATCTTCTTCGCCCCTTGGAAGGTGATATATCTGGTGATGCTTGGAGACCTCTTGGTAGAGGCGGTCTTCGCTTTCCGAAGGAGGTGAAGCTTAATATGCCGGAGGTTGGTGTTCGCGTGCTGCATAGGAGTGTACCCCCCGATGATCGACGTGCCTGTCCGAGGACTGATGAAGAAGACGAAGAATGTGTTGAACATGCTTTGGCCAACTTTGATCCTGTAAGTTAACAAGTTTTATTCCTTGACGACTTACGTGTTGTATGTCTTTGTTGTGTAATATTTATGGCTTTGTGTTTTTGTATGGTTTTCAGGCTGTGTCTCAGATGGTTAATATGTCGTCGTATGTTGTGGAGCTTGTTAGTGCTAGAAGAACTGTTGTCAACAAATGTAACACAATTAGTCTTGAACTTGCTCGTTCTAAAGAGAAGGTGTGTGCACTTGGTTTGAAGGTAGTCGATTCCGAGACCCAATATCAGGTGCAGGAGACTCGAATTCTTGATCTTGAAGCTGAGATGATTGCGCTTGAGAAACAGATTTCTGATGATATCACTTCTCGAGAAGCTGCTTTGATTGCCGCACGTGAGGCACATTATGCGCTTGGAATTGAAGCGGGTTTTTCCCAGTACTTGAGTACTCTTGCTTTTGGGCTTGCAGCTAAAAAGATAACTGATACCGTGATGGGAAAGCGTGCCGAGGATTACTTTCGTCGTGTCAACGCGCTTGCCCCCAACTTTCCTTTTGACAAGCTTGGGCCTTGCTCTGACTATGCCGTTAATTAGCTTAAGGCATTGCACATTTTGGGGCTTGAAGAGACTGCCTATGATATGATTGAGGATGGAGAAGGTGCTGATATCCTTGCTACTCCTCCCGAACATATGGATGTTGCTCCACAACTTACTGGGGATAATGGAACTTCTCATGTGTCTTTGAGTTGATGTTTGTCCTTGGTGTTGATTTTCTGGACATGCTGTCTTAGTCTTTTGGAGATGATGATATGTTTGAGGCTTTTGTCCAAAACCTTTATTTGTGTATTTGCTTTGTCTGGAACTTCGTCCTTTGGACCTGTTTTTCAATAATAATAATTATATGATAACTTGTTAGTAATATTTCATACCTTGAGTTATCTATGTTTTCCGTATGCTTTGGACTTGGAAGATAGGATATATATCCTTAGATGATGAAAATGATGTCCGTAGTTGCGCATCGTTGAGTGTTATGAGCATTCTTCTTGGTTGGATTCCAAGGCATGGAAATATGCATATGCTAGGTACTTGTAGTGTTGTAAGTGATAATGTACTTGGCGCGGGCACTTGGCACTTTGCACTCGGCACTGACACTTGACATATAGCAGTTGTCATCTTGACGAAGCAAGACTTAAGTTTATACCGTCTATTGGTTCCACTCTAAGGCGACGTTGTTACAAGATTCCTCTTGTTATTTTGCTGTTTTTGCGTTAAATGCTAAAGAGCAAGATAACGTTATACAAGACTCGACTTGTAAGTTTGATGAGTTTTGTACAAGGTTTGCTTAAAAAAGCGTATAACATGAAGCTATCCCTTTTCGGGCTTAAGTCTTCATGGTGTATGAACCCTTAAGAGAGTATGCATACTTTTAGTGTGTGGGGTTGTCGTCTAACAAGAGAACTTCCGCCACGGTGGGGTGATCAATCCCATCATTGCATTTGCCGCATCCTGTTTCAATTCAGGGACTGGCTATGAACATGAGGATTTGCCCGAAGGATTTCACAACATGTCATTTTTTAGAAGTAAACTTGAGGTTTACCGTCCTCTAAAGGATGTCGCAACATGTTACTTTTGATAGTTGTGAACATGAGTACCGTCCTTTTGAGAAGGATGTTGCACCATGTCACTTTTGGAATATTGCATGATATTGCTTTTGAATTTGTTGAAGATGCACTTGTTGATGTCGCCTATTATAAGTTGCATGGCTTAATTATTATGAGTAGTATGCATGTTGTTCTCTACTTGATGTTAATCCCGAGTATAGTGCATAATGTGGGAAGGTACCTACAAGAGTAGATTGACTTTATTAAATGATTGATGTGATTACATGATTGTAAACAAACTTGGAGTTAGTAAATCTCTCTTCTTTTTATATAAGAGTTTAAGACAAAAGAACTTGATACAATAGCTCCTTTGTGATATAATGTTCTTCCTTTAACCGTGGAATTTCTTCAAGTGTCCCCCGTTGAATGTGTTTGGAAGGATGTTGCCTTCGGTGTCTTGGAAGCGGTACGTGCTAACATAGGGAATTGAGACAATCTTGTACGGGCCTTCCCACTTTGTAGATAACTTGTTGATTTGATCCAAGTGTGAGAATTCATTCCTTCTCCACACCATTTCGCCTACATGGAATTGTCTTTCTTTCACTTTCCTGTTGTAGTATCTTGCAGTTATTAAGCGCATACGTGCCAGGGTTAGCTCTGAGTTTTGCCTTCTTTTATCTGCCAAGTCCAGGTCTAAATGCATCTCCGCTTCGTTGGTTTCGGGGTCGAAGTGAGTTGTGCGGTATGATGAAATGGCGATTTCGATTGGGGCTACAGCTTCTGTTGCGTATACCAGGCTAAACGGTGTTTCGCCTATTGACTCTTTCGGGGTTGTACGTACAACCCATAGGACACTGCTAAGTTCTTCTGCCCATCCTCCTTTCAAAGCATGTATTCTCTTCTTAAGACCATCCAAGACGATTTTGTTGGCGGATTCGACTTGTCCATTGGTATGAGCATGACGCACTGATGCGAAACGGTGGTCTATGTTTAGTCTTTCACAGAACGCTTGCAGTCTTGAACTTCTGAATTGTGGCCCATTGTCGCTGATGAGTACCTTTGGTACGCCATATCGTGCAATGATGTGGTTTCGTATGAAATCCATTATTTGTGCGTCTGTTATACGTGCTAATGCCTTAGCTTCAATCCACTTGGAGAAGTAGTCGATGGCTACTACAATGTACTTTGTTTTCCCCTTGGATTGTCAAAGTGGTCCTACCAAGTCAATTCCCCATTGTGCGAAAGGTCAGGAACTTGCAATTGGACACAACTCCGTCACGGGAGCCGTTATGTTCCTTGAGTATAGTTGACAGGATTCGCACTCCGTGACCATGTTTGTTGCTTGGCTTCTCATTGTTGGCCAATAATATCCTAGACCAAGCGCTTTTCGGATTAAAGATCTTGCCCCCTCGTGACAAGCTGCTTGGCCTTCGTGTAAGTCCTTCAACACTGCCATGCCCTCTGGGAAAGTTAAGCACTTTAGGTATGGCGTCGAGAATCCTTTCTTGTACAACTGGCCTTCAATCAACGTATAGTTGACAGCGATTCTTCTGATTTTTTGCGCTTTAAGTCTTTCTTCTGGTAGGACGTTATCCGTAAGGTATGCCAGAATTGGAGTCATCCAGGTCGGCTCTGTGTTTATGTTTAACACTTCTAGCTTGTCGAGTACGGATATGATCATGTTTTCGACGAAGTGTGTTTTTTGGCCTTGTTCCTTCCTGTGCAAACTTGCTTAGCGCATCTGCCTCTTGATTTTCTTCCCTTGGGACAGACGTTATGTTGAAAGTTTGAAAGCTTGCAATGAGCTCTTATGTTTGTCCCAAGTATTTCTGCATGTTCTCTGACTTAGCCACGTACTCCCCTTTAACTTGATTTACAACCAGCTGTGAGTCGCACTTGACTCTTAAGTGTTTGATTCTGAGGCCTTTTGCAATCCTTAAGCCTGTTATCAAGGCTTCATATTCTGCCTCGTTATTCGTTGCTCTGAATGTTAAGCTTAGAGCATACTTCAATGGTTCTGACCCATCAGGCGGAATTATGAGGAATCCAACTCCTGATCCTTCCACGTTTGAGGAACCATCAGTGTACATTTGCCACACCTCAGTGTGTTCTTCATTTTGTTGCGTCCCATCTTGGATATCAGTTTCTGGGGTTATTCCTGTGAATTCCGCGATAAAGTCTGCCAATGCTTGTCCCTTGATTGCTGTTCGTGGTGCAAAGTGAATGCGGAATTCACTTAGCTCGATTGACCACTTTGTTAATTTTCCTGACATGTTTGGCTTTGATAGGATGTGCTTAGAGGGTTGGTCCGTTAAGACTGTTATCTCATGTGCATGGAAGTATGGCCTCAATTTCCTTGCCGCAACTATGAGAGCATATAGGTACTTCTCAATTGGCATATAATTCACTTCGTACTTTGCCAAAATTTTGCTCACGTAATATACTGGCAGCTGTGTAGTCCCTTTTTGCTTGACGAGTACTGAGCTGACCACAGTGTTGCTTACAGATATGTACAGGTAGAGCGGTTCGCCTTGGATTGGTTTTGCTAACGCTGGGAGCGTCCGCAAATGCTGCTTCAATTGTTGGAATGCTTCTTCACATACTGGTGTCCACTTGAACTTCTTGTTTGCACGAAGTACTTGGAAGAATGGAAGGGCTTTGTCGCCTATTCCTGCGAGGAACCTGTTAAGAGCTGCTAGACGTCCATTTAGTTGTTGGACTTCTTTGTGCTTCTTTGGGGACTCCATTTCTTCTATCGCCTTTACTTTTTCCGGGTTTGCTTCAATCCCTCTCTCGCTGACCATGAAGCCGAGAACTTTTCCTGATTGCACGCCAAAGGCACACTTTGTTGGATTTAATCTTACTTGGAATTTGTTGGATCACGACGGAACTCCGGTATGATCTTTGACGGCGATCCTAGCTCCTTCGCTCCACGCAATCCCGCAAGAGGGGATAGACCGGGCGGTGACCCAGAATCCCTCTCCGATGCTTAAATGAGTATCTCGTATGGACTGGCAAGCAGTAATCTCAAGTAACGTATCTCAAAGCGTAATGTGTGCTGAGGTAACCTCTGCCCTTTTATAGGCGGAGAGGTACCTCAGTTACCTGGTGAACCATTGGGGTGGTTAGCCCGTATTCCGCATATCTCGGGCACGATCCCGCCTATCTAGGCCATGATCTCGCTTATCTCGGCCACGCCCTGCGTATCTTGGCCACGTTCCGCGTATCTTAGCTACGCTCCGCGTATCTCGGCCACGCCCCGCGTATCTCGGCCTCATCCTCTGATAGCAAGTCCCGACTAATATCGGGGACTCCAGAGTTATCTCGTTGTGTCACCGCTCGGGGCCCCTCGTCATCGTGACAGGGCCAATCGTTCTCAGGGATTCGTCATCGGGGCCTACTTAAAGGTTTCTCATCGGGAGCTTTCAGCTCACCTGTCAGGACCGACTCTGTCGGGACCTTTCATCATCGGGACTCCCTCTGTCGGGACCTTTCGCCTGGGTCATCTTGAACTCCATTTAGGGCCCAGTGGGCCATAGCGGAACCCATCATTTGCCCCCAAGACATGAGGGACTTACAGTTCGTCGTGTCTTTCAACTCCCGACCTCCCGACCTCCCGACGTCGAAGTCGGGGATCTTTCCCTTGGCATGGTCACTTAGTACAAGTCTTCTCGTTCACGTTTCCTCAATACCTTGTGGATAACTGCCAAATCCGAGAGGACTCCTCGGTTCCCCAGCCATTAAATGCAGCAGATAACGAAGTGACGTCTTCAGTACCCGTGTCTGATTTTTCGCGCCTGCTTTTTCTGAAAAGTGCTTTTCAGGCTGTTTCATCATTGCACCCGTTGCCATTCTGCACGTTTTATCTCAACGGTTCAGATCAGAACGTTTCAACTTCGATGATTCAGATCGAAGCGTCCCTTCGACTGTCCTCTTCGCCTATAAAACCCTAACCGTGGGCACAGTTTCACTTTTACCGTCTCCGCAATTTCAAAAGCTTTCTGCAACTTCTCTGCGAATTCAAGCTCTGCAATTCCGAATATCTCAGTGTTCCTCCGATCTCCTTTCCGACAACGTCAAGTTCATATCTTCAGCCTTCAACCATCATGTCTGGTAAGGGTTTCTTCTTCGTTGCTTGTACCTTTTCTTTTGTTTGTAGTTTTCCGGGAAACCCAATGTGCCTTTCCATGGCTGATTTCAGACAGCGGATCTAGTTCTGAGGGCAGGAAACCCTTCAACTTCGACTATGCTTTGAATGAGATTTCCCGCACTGCATATGATGCAGCTCTCCGGGAGGGATGCATCACCTCTACCTGAGAACCTCGTTTCCCGTATCCCTGGCCCCGCCCCTCGGGTAACCTTGAGGTTACCCGTCCCCGAAAAGGGGAGGTATTTGTCTCTACGGGGCAAATATCAGCGGGGATCAGATTCCCGTTTTGTGGTAATCTGGTCGAGATGTGCCAGCACTACAAGACGCATCCGACCACCTTCTCTCCGCATGCCATACGCCTGTGGAACTCCTTCCAGGTCCTCTGCTTCCGACAACAGTGGGTATACAGCCTCAAGCTCTTCAGGACCTTCTACGGGATGAAGTGCAACGAGGCGGGGGTTTGTGCCTTCTACCCCCGGATGCCGAAGTGGAACAAGACGCAACTCGGGTTGTGCAACTGGACCACTGACACCTGGAAGGTGGTCAAGGGTCGGGGACTCCTGGTTGGAACAGGGTCCGACAACAGCGGGTGGAAGAGGAGCTACTTCTTCATCCAAAACTCCTCGATCCCGTGGCCCCGATGGGAGGTGGAAGCGGATTCTCCTCCCGCCTTCCTCACCTACACCGATGAAGACTTCCAGACTCTTCAGCTCATCCAGCTCTACCGGTGGGGGGAGTCCTATACTCTCCTCGACGCCAATTCTCTTGTGGAGCGGGACCTGGTGAATGCCGGGATCCGACTCCTCGACGTAGTTTCCGGGGGGCAACTTTTCGACGGCCCCTCCAATATGGTTCCCTGGGTAAATCTCTAACCCTTTTTCTTTTACTGTTTGCAGCCAAGAAGGTATCCGTGCTGACCAATCTGATCCTTAAGCAGGGGGAGACCGATGCTGTCCGCCCTTCGCGGAAGAGGAAGTCCGCCAAGAAGGCTGCTGCTCCATTGGGGTCTCCTTCCGCGGAGAGGCCCAAGCGGAGCCGTGTGGAGGTGGACAAGCTCTTCGACGTCCAGAACACTGAAGAAGGTAAAAATCTCCGCCTCGCTATTAAATCGTACAGGAGGATTGTCCCGAAGGAGTTGATTCCTTCGACCATGGAGGCCCGCATCGCCGACGTCAATAGAGTCCTTCGAGGTGAAACTCCTCGTGTCCTTAAGGCGGGCTACTACAACTACCGCGGGAAGGACCAATACGTCTCCCGACGTATTGTTTGGTGTAAGGGCTCTAATGAATTCCCTGATTACGTTTCTAAAGCCTCTTCTCGCCCTTTAGGTGCAGGCCACTCTGGGACTCCATCGGGTGCTGGAGCCTCAGCAGGCCCGCCACCTTCAGCAGGGGCGCCTCCTTCGGCTGGGGCACCACTCTTCTCCAGTGGTGGGACCCCGACCGGCGAACAATTTCGTCGGGTGGAGAGCTTGGACTCCTCGGAGGAGACTGATGAAGGTGGCTCCCTTCGCCATCGTCGGAGGACGGGGCAATCCCCGCTGAAACCAACCTCCAAGGGGATGCCCCCCTCACCTTCTTCACAACCGCAGCGACAACCGTCGCCCGCTCACGACTTCTCTCCTTCCCCAGCCCGGGGTGGGTCGGAGGCACGCCCCTCCTCGTCCCCAAGCGGCCCTTCTCCTTTTCCCCTCGACTCCGACCAGGAGGACGCTCCCTGGACCCCGATCCAGACGCTGCAAGGGGTCCAGCTCCGACAAGGAGACCCATATCCGGAGCTGGCCCTACACCTGGTAGCAGGCTCAATCCTGCCTTATATAAGGTATCCGATTACCCTAGATCGGGAGGAGATGCGCCGGGATGTCAAGGAGATGTGCATGCGTCGGATAGAGGTAAGCTTTTCACCCTTCCTTTCTTCATCAATAAATCCGATTGTTCATCTGCTAATACTTCTTTTCCTTTCTTTGCAGGAGATGGGGGACATCAACCGTTCCATCGGGTACCTCCTTGCCTATGAGGAGGCCCTGGAGCAAGAGCGGGCGGTCACGGCCAAGCTTATGGAGGATCTCGCGGCCTCCGGGTCTTCGCGGGGAAAGCTGGCCAAGGAGCAGGCCATCCTCGATCGAAAGACTCGGACCTCCAAAAGCAGGTCCACGGCTTCGAGGGGCTCCTGAAGCGGGAGCGGCAGGAGCGGCGGATTGCCGAGGACAAGCTGGTCCTCGAAAAGAAGGCTCTGGAGGAGCAAGTTGCGGGGGTTCCCGCGCAGCTGGTCACGGCCGAGACCAAGGGCCGGGAGGATTATCGGAGGTCTGAAGACTTCCAGGCTGATGCTGTGAAGTTCTGCAGCGCGGAGGTGGAGAACACCCTCTTCAACGCGGTCGAGGAACTCCACCTGGAGTATGACGATGCCATCAACTTCGACAAGTGTCCTTCCCCTGCTCCCTTCGCGAAGAAATATTTTGCTCTCTCGGAAGAGAGTGATGAGGGGAGCACTCCCGCGATTGTTGAAGACACAGCAGAGCCTCCAAGTGCTGATACTCTGATAGTCGACCCTCCAGCGGCTGACCCTGTGGAGCCTTCTGCCACAGACCTCGTGGACCCTGCTCCTGTTGATGCCGCCGATAAGGACCAAGCCTAACTGCTTATCTTTAGAGTCCTTGTATTCTCCTCATTTTGTCCTCATTTTGTAATCACCGGGCCTTCGAGCCCCATTAATATCAGACTTTCTCAGTTCCGATTTTTCATTGCACTTCTCAAAGTGACTTTACTACACTTACTTAAATCGAAACCTCGACACGTAAGATATTCTCACACATCACTTAAGACGATTTACCAACTTGCACCACTTAAGGTGGCTTACCATCATGCACCACTTAAGGCGTCTTTCCAATACTTTAGAATAAATCCAAGAGTCGCGCATGACTTAAGACGACTTAATCTCGTGCATCACTTAAGACGATTTTAACAACACTTAGAGTAAATATAAGAATCATACATCACTTAAGACGACTTAAACTCGTGCACCACTCAAGGCGACTTTTCTCGTGCACCACTCAAGGCGACTAAGTAACGCTTAGAATAAATCTAAGAATAATTCTGATCGGAAGCAACCTCTTTATTCATTGATGGGACAAAACTTGCTTACATCGAATCAAACGATAAATAACATACACCACTTAAGGCGATTTTACATCGGGCACCACTTAAGGCGACTTTTCATCGGGCACCACTTAAGGCGACTTTTCATCGGGCACCACTTAAGGCGACTTTTCATCGGGCACCACTTCATGCGACTTTTCGTCGGGCACCACTTAAGGCGACTTTTCATCAAGCATGGTGTTTCTTCAAGTGTTCGCCACTAAAAGAATGCTTTAACGTTCTGCCATCGAGGTCCTTCAGCTTGTACGCATTTGGAGCTGGCATCCCCACGACCTTGTAAGGTCCTTCCCATTTTGGTGACATCTTGCTGATTCGATCCAAAAGGGTGAACTCGTTGCGACGCCAAACCAGCTCCCCGACGAAAAATTGTCGGGACTTGACTCGCCGATTGTAATACCTGGCCTTCGCCAAACGCATTCGAGCCTGGACTTCGTCGGCTTCTCGCCTCTTTTCTTCGAGCAAGTCTAAATCTAGACGTCTCATCTCATCATTCGTCAAAGGCTCGTAATATCTCATCCGATGGGACGCCACAGCTACCTCCACGGGAGCAACAGCCTCCGTGCCATAAACAAGGCCAAACGGAGTCTCCCCAGTTGATCGTTTGGGTGTCGTTCTAACAGCCCAATGCACGTTTTCCAGCTCGTTCTGCCACTTGCCCTTGAAGGCATAGACCCTTTTCTTCAGGCCATCCATCACGATTTTGTTGGCCGATTCCACCTGGCCATTAGTCTGAGCATGGCGGACAGAGGCTGTCCGATGCTCGATGTTCAACTCCTCCAGATACTCCTTCACCTGAGACCCGTTAAACGGTGGACCATTGTCGCTAATCACCACCTTAGGAATCCCGTACCTGGATACAATATGGGTCTGGAGGAACTTGATGATCTGGTTCCCCGTCGTTCTGGCCAACGCCTTTGCCTCTATCCATTTCGAAAAATAGTCGATAGCTACAAGAAAATACTTACATTGTCCTTGAGCTTGCGGAAGAGGTCCCACCAAGTCGATGCCCCACTGCGCGAAGGGCCAAGCGCTCTTGATGGGTGTCAGATTAGCAGCCAGAGCCACAATACTTGGGGCGTACCTCTGGCACGCGTCACAGGATCGGACCAACGCCGTCGCCTCCTTGCTCATCGTAGGCCAATAATAGCCTAAGTTCAGCACTTTCCTCATAATGGATCGGGCCCCTTCATGACAAGCCAAGACCCCTTCATGCACCTCTTTTAGGATTTGACTTGTGTCGGGCTCAGCCACACACTTCAAGTACGGAGTCGAGAACCAGCCCTTCTTGTATAGCTGATTGTCCAGCATCACGTAATTAGCCTCGATCCGACGTATCCTGTCAGCTACTACTTTATCATCGGGGACTGCCCCCGTAGTCAGGTACGCGACTATCGGGGTCATCCAAGTGGGCTCCTCCTCCGATCCTGCTTCAATAGCACACACCTATGTCGGGTCGGTGGTCGACAAGATCACCTTCTCCAAGAAGTGCACCTTCCGATTTTCCTCCAAGGGTGCCCCCAGGGCAAATTTGCTCAAGGCATTTGCCTCCACGTTTTCCTCCCTCGGGATCGCCTCGATGTCAAAGCTTTTAAAGCTCTCCTTCAAGGCTTGCACCTCGCACAGGTACTTCCTCATCATCGGGCTCTTCGCCTCGTATCGCCCTTGAACTTGATACACAATCAGGGCTGCGTCACACTTCACTCTCAAGTGAGCAACTCCCGTACCTTTGGCAATTTTCAGGCCCGTGATATGAGCCTCGTACTCAGCTTCGTTGTTCGTGGCCCTAAATGTTAGAGCCAAAGCATATCGAAGCGGTTCGCCTCCACCTGGTGGTATTAATACAAACCCTGCTCCTGATCCATCTAAACTCGAGGAGCCATCCGTGTACATCTCCCAGGTATTTTCCTCGTTTGGCTGTTCTGATTGCTCTGCCATCTTTGGTTGTTCTACTATCGGGACCTCCATGGTTGCCCCCTCTACAGGGCCCGCTTCTTCCAGATCGGGGGCTGTAGACTCTGCTATGAAATCCGCCAATGCCTGGCCCTTAATAGCTGTTCTTGGAGCAAATTGTATGCGAAACTCGCTAAGCTCGACTGCCCATTTCACTAATCTCCCCGACGCATCAGGTCGGTTCAAAAAATGCTTCAGAGGCTGATTTGTCAACACAGTGATCTCATGCGCGTGGAAGTAAGGCCTCAACTTCCGAGCAGTAATAATCAACGCAAAGAGATACTTCTCAACGGCGGGATAATTCATTTCAGACTTGGCAAACGCCTTGCTTACATAATAAACGGGGACTTGACTACCCTCGACAACCTTCACTAACACAGAGCTAATGGCAAATTCAGAAACAGCCAAATAAAGGTAGAGCGGCTCGCTTGGAACCGGTTTCGCCAACGGCGGGAGAGTGCGAAGGTGCTGCTTGAGTGCTTGGAACGCTTCTTCACACTTGGCGGTCCACTCAAACTTCTTGTTGGCCCTCAGGACTTCGAAAAATGGCATTGATCGGTCACTTGCCTTGGACAGGAAGCGATTCATTGCAGCCAGTCGGCCATTCAGCACTTGCACTTCCCGATGGTTTATCGGAGACTGCATCTCCTCGATCGCCCTCAGCTTCTCGGGGTTCACCTCAATTCCTCTTTGGCTCACCATAAAGCCCAAAAATTTCCCTGAGTGGATTTCGAAGGCGTATTTTGTTGGGTTTAAGCGAACCTGATGAAGCCTCATCCGCTCACACGCTATGGCTAGGTTGTGCACATGATCCTCAGCTTGTCGGGACTTCACCAGCATATCATACACGTAAGCCTCCATGGTCTCCCCTAGCATATCTCCGAACATCTTGTTCACCATCCGCTGGTAGGTTGCCCCGGCGTTGATCAACCCAAAAGGCATGACATCGTAGTGATATATGTCACTGTCTGCATAGAATGTTGTATGAGGAGCATCTTCCTTAGCCATCTTAATCTGGTTATAGCCCGAATACGCATCCATAAAGCTCAACTGCTCATGTCCCGACGTGGCATCCACCAGCTGGTCAATTCTCGGGAGCGAGTAACAGTCCTTCGGGCAAGCCTTATTCAGGTCGCGGAAATCAACGCACATTCGCCACTTCCCGTTGCTCTTCTTCACCAGTACCGGATTAGCAACCCAGGTCTGGAATCGGAGCTCCTTGATAAACCCAGCATCGAGAAACCTGCCCACCTCCTGCTGGATTGCAATCCTTTTGTTTGTGCCCATTGGACGCTTCTTCTGTGCGATAGGCTTGATCGAGGGATCAATCTTCAGCTCATGCACAATCACGTCGGAGCTGATTCCTGGTATGTCACTCGGAGACCAGGCAAACAGCTCCTTGAACTCCTTCAGCAGCTCAATCAATTTTTGGGCTGTCTCTTCGGTCACAGCAGACCCGATTTTCACTTTCCTCTGAGGTCCGTCAATCTCGACTTCCTTCAGATCCTCCACGGGGGCGGGACGCCCAAACTCCTCTCTAGGATCAGCATCTGTCTGGAGGACAGTCATGGCCTCTCGTCTCCTCCTGCGGGTGGCGTTGACATAACACTTTCTGGAAGCCACCTGGTCGCCCTTGACCTCTCCGACTCCATGGTCAGTCGGGAACTTCATCTTCTGATGAACAGTTGAGGCAACTGCCATCAGGGGGTTGATGGTAGTTCTCCCGATAATCGCGTTGTAGGTCCCCGCGGACTCAACTACCACAAACTCCACGTTCCTCCTCTCTGATTTCCACCCGCTACCAAACTCCACTGGTAAGGTGATCACTCCTAGCGGATAGGAGGTGAAACCAGAGAATCCGACCATCGGGAAGTTCGCCTCCTTTAGGTCCTTCTTCGTTTTCCCCATGGCCTCCAGCGCATCCATGAATAGAATATCGGAGGAGCTCCCTCCATCGATCAGAATTCGCTTCATCTCGTACCCGTTCACATCCAAGGTCACGACCAGAGCGTCATCGTGCGGAGTCTCCACGCCTATGAGATCCTCCGACGAAAAGGAGATCACCATCTCTTCCTTCAGGGTCCAGGATCGGGACCTCTTACCCAGCACCACAGCAGTAGGAATTCTAGAGGCATAAACCTCTCGGGAGGACGAGGTATCACCCCCCGCGGAAAACCCTCCGTGAATCACGTTGATTGTGCCTCGCTTCTCCTTACGGGCCCCGGAATACTCCGGGTCGGACCTCTTCTTCTTTGGGGACCGATCACGGGATCGGGAACGGGACCGTGATCGGGATCGAGAGCGGGATCGACACCGCTTATCCCCGACAAACTCATTATGCTTCCCCTTCTGGATCTGCTTTTTGATCTCCTTCTTCAGCACCCGACAATGATTGGTGTCGTGGCCATTCGCGCGATGGAATCGACAGTAGCGGTCGGTGCGGGATCCCAAAAACTCTCCTTCCTTCTTCGGGGGGTACCTAGAGATACCCTGTCGCTTCATGACCATCAACACCTCCGCCATAGAGCTATTGAGAGGAATGTCATGATCCTCCTGTCTGTCCTTTTTCGAGGAACGCCTATCATCCCTCCGATCGGAGCGACCTCGACCCCGACTGCCCTCGGCTTTATCCTTCGACTTACGCTCGTCTAAGGGTTTGACCGACTGCTTTCCATTATTCGACTTCGGGGGCTCGAGATCTCCAGCGGCTATCTTTGATTCCTGGACATCGATTTGCCGCTTTACCCTCTTATGCAGTGCCTCCATATTCCACACAAATTTTTCAGCCACGATGTGCATCAAGTCGGAACCGTAGGGGGCTGTTAGGTTCCGAATGAAGGTACGGATGGTTTCACCCTCTGAAATCTCCGCCACGCTGGCAGTGTACCGCTTGTACTAGTGTGCCAGCGACTCGTCGGGCCTCTATACCACCTGGGTCAGGGACCTCACACTCTTCAGCAAACAACTGCGACCTTGGTACTGCTGAATGAAGCGGTCGTGCATATCAGCCCAGCAAGTGATGCAGCCTGGGGGCAGACTGAAGAACCAGGTTAGGGCTTGATGGGTTCAGCAATGGCCGTTAGGCCCTTTAACGGCGAGGAAACGGCGAACAGGCCCACTGGGCCCTAAATGGAGGTCAAGATGACCCAGGCGAAGAGTCCCGACGGAGGGAGTCCCGATGATGAAAGGTCCCGACAGAGTCGGTCCCGATAGGTGAGCTGGAAGCTCCCGATGAGAAGCCTTTAAATAGGCCCCGATGACGAATCCCTGAGAATGATTGGCCCTGTCACGATGACGAGGGGCCCCGAGCGGTGACACAACGATATAACTCTGGAGTCCCCGATGTTAGTCGGGACTTGCTATCAGAGGCTAAGGCCAAGATACGCGGGGCGTGGCCAAGATACGCGGAGCGTAGTTAAGATACGCGGAGCGTGGCCGAGATACGCGGGGCGTGGCAGAGATAAGCGAGATCATGGCCTAGATAGGCGGGATCGTGCCCGAGATACGCGGAATACGGGCTAACCACCCCCAACGGTTCACCAGGTAACTGAGGTACCTCTCCGCCTATAAAAAGGCAGAGGTTACCTCAGATCAATGACGTTTTGAGATACGTTACTTGAGATTACTGCTTGCCAGTCCATACGAGATAATCATTTAAGCATCGGAGAGGGATTCTGGGTCACCGGCCGGTCTACCCCCTCTTGCAGGATTGCGTGGAGCGAAGGAGCTAGGATCGCCGTCAAAGATCATACCGGAGTTCCGTCGTGATCCAACATTGGCGCCGTCTGTGGGAAATGTAACAAAAAGCTTATATGCCTTCTACTCGTTCAATGGTGGCTGGCAAGCAAAGAAGACAAGGGCAATCTGGTGGTTCCCGTCATCCTGCTGCGACGACTTTGAATTCACCACCGGAGCGCGAGGAGGACCAGAATCTTCCTGCTGCTGAGGTCTCCCAAATTGGGGGGGCATAATGAAGGTCCCGAAGATGCTGCTGCTCAAAACCAGGGGAACAGGGAGCAGGTGGCTCCTCCAGCTGCGGAGCTGACGAGGGCTGTGGCGGAAGCCATGCCAATGTTTTTGGCAGCTGTGGAGGCCCTCTTAGATCGGAGAGAAGCTACGAGAAGGCAAGAGGAGATGCCTCCGCTAGAAGAGGAAGCGCCCCCGCCAGCGGAGGTTCAGAATGCTCGGGAGGTTCAGCCCCGGAACCTGGGCAGGAGTAGGGAGTCCACCCAACCAGAACGATTCGTGATCGATGGGCCAGGACCAGTGCAGCACAGGACCATCCCCCTTAATGGTCCCATCACCCCCGATCAGGTGGTGAAGATCGTGAACATCTGCATGGGAGAGCAGAAGCCGCTGGTGTCGGAGCTGAGGGATCGGTCCACCCATCCCTTCGTTCCTCGACTCATAGACACCCTCGCCCCGCCAGGACTGGGTATCCCCACGATTAAGGAGTATGATGGCGAGGGAGACCCGGTTCGTCATGTCCAGAAGCACCTCATGGCGTGTCTGGGCAGAGCCCCGAATGAAGATATCGTGTGTACGCTGTTCCCGAACACACTTGGCGAGAGAGCCCTAACCTGGTTCTTCAGTCTGCCCCCAGGCTGCATCACTTGCTGGGTTGATATGCACGACAGCTTCATTCAGCAGTACCAAGGTCGCAGACGTTTGCTGAAGAGTGTGAGATCCCTGACCCACGTGGTACAGAGGCCCGACGAGTCGCTGGCACACTATTACCAGCGGTACACTGCCAGCGTGGCGGAGATTGATGAGGAGATTTCGGAGGGTGAAACCATCCGTACCTTCATTCGGAACCTAACAGCCCCCTACGGTTCCGACTTGATGCACATCGTGGCTGAGAAAGTTGTGTGGAATATGGAGGCACTGCAGAAGAGGGTAAAGCGGAAATCGATGTCCAGGAATCGAAGATAGCCGCTGGAGATCTCGAGCCCCCGAAGTCGAATAAGGGAAAGCAGTCGGTCAAACCCTTAGACGAGCGTAAGTCAAAGGATAAAGCCGAGGGCTGTCGGGGTCGAGGTCGCTCCGATCGGAGGGATGATAGGCGTTCCTCGAAAAAGGACAGGCGGGAGGATCATGACATTCCTCTCAATAGCTCTATGGCGGAGGTATTGACGGTCATGGAGCGACAGGGTATCTCTAGGTACCCCCCGAAGAAGGAAGGAGAGTTTTTGGGATCCCGCACCGACCGCTACTGTCGATTCCATCGCGCGAATGGCCACGACACCAATCATTGTCGGGAGCTGAAGAAGGAGATCGAAAAGCTGATCCAGAAGGGGAAGCTTAAGGAGTTTGTCGGGGATAAGCGGTGTCGATCCCGCTCTCGATCCCGATCACGGTCCCGTTCCCGATCCCGTGATCGGTCCCCAAAGAAGAAGAGGTCCGACCCGGAGTCTTCGGGTGCCTGTAAGGAGAAGCGAGGCACAATCAACGTGATTCACGGAGGGTTTGCCGTGGGGGGTGATACCTCGTCCTCCCGAGAGGTTTATGCCTCTAGAATTCCTACTGCTGTGGTGCTGGGTAAGAGGTCCCGATCCTGGACCCTGAAGGAAGAGATGGTGATCTCCTTTTCGTCGGAGGATCTCATAGGCGTGGAGACTCCGCACGATGACGCTCTGGTCGTGACCTTGGATATGAACGGGTACGAGATGAAGCGAATTCTGATCGATGGAGGGAGCTCCTCCGATATTCTATTCATTGATGCGCTGGAGGCCATGTAGAAAACGAAGAAGGACCTAAAGGAGGCGAACTGCCCGATGGTCGGATCCTCTGGTTTCACCTCCTATCCGCTAGGAGTGATCACCTTACCAGTGGAGTTTGGTAGCGGGTGGAAATCAGAGAGGAGGAACGTGGAGTTTGTGGTAGTCGAGTCCGCGGGGACCTACAACGCGATTATCGGGAGAACTACCATCAACCCCCTGATGGCAGTTGCCTCAACTGTTCATCAGAAGATGAAGTTCCCGACTGACCATGGAGTCGGAGAGGTCAAGGGCGACCAGGTGGCTTCCAGAAAGTGTTATGTCAACGCCATATCCAGGAAATGTTATGTTAACGCCACCCGAAGTAGGAGACGAGAGGCCATGACTATCCTCCAGACAGATACTGATCCTAGAGAGGAGTTTGGGCGTCCCGCCCCTGTGGAGGATCTGAAGGAAGTCGAGATTGACGGGCCTCAGAGGAAGGTGAAAATCGGGTCCTGCCCGAAAATTGATTGAGCTGCTGAAGGAGTTCAAGGAGCTGTTTGCCTGGTCCCCGAGTGACATGCCAGGAATCAGCCCCGACGTGATTGTGCATGAGCTGAAGATTGATCCCGCGATCAAGCCTATCGCACAGAATAGGCGTCCAATGGGCACGGACAAAAGGATTGCAATCCAGCAGGAGGTGGGCAGGTTGCTCGATGCTGGGTTTATCAAGGAGCTCCGATTCCAGACCTGGGTTGCTAATCTGGTACTGGTGAAGAAGAGCAACGGGAAGTGGCGAATGTGCGTTGATTTCCTCGACCTGAATAAGGCTTGCCCGAAGGACTGTTACCCGCTCTCGAGAATCGACCAATTGGTGGATGCCACGTCGAGACATGAGCTGTTGAGCTTCATGGACGGATATTCGGGCTATAACTAGATCAAGATGGCTAAGGAAGACGCTCCTCACACAGCATTCTATGCAGACAGTGACATCTATCACTACGATGTCATGCCTTTTGGGTTGATCAACGCCGGGGCAACCTACCAGCGGATGGTGAACAAGCTGTTCGGAGATATGCTAGGGGAGACCATGGAGGCTTACGTGGATGACATGCTGGTAAAGTCCCGACAAGCTGAAGATCATGTGCACAACTTAGCCATGGCGTTTGAGCGGATGAGGCTTCATCAGGTTCGCTTAAACCCAACAAAATGCAACTTCGGAGTCCACTCAGGGAAATTTTTGGGCTTTATGGTGAGCCAAAGAGGAATTGAGGTAAACCCCGAGAAGCTGAGGGCGATCGAGGAGATGCAGTCTCCGATAAACCATCGGGAAGTGCAAGTGCTGAATGGCCGACTAGCTGCAATGAATCGCTTCCTGTCCAAGGCGCGTGACCGATCAATGCCATTTTTTGAAGTCCTGAGGGCCAACAAGAAGTTTGAATGGACCGCCAAGTGTGAAGAAGCGTTCCAAGCACTCAAGCAGCACCTTCGCACTCTCCCGCCGTTGGCGAAACCGGTTCCAGGCGAGCCGCTCTACCTTTATTTGGCTATTTCTGAATTTGCCATTAGCTCTGTGTTAGTGAAGGTTATCGAGGGTAATCCAGTCCCCGTTTATTATGTAAGAAAGGTGTTTGCCAAGTCTGAAATGAATTATCCCGCCGTTGAGAAGTATCTCTTTGCGTTGATTATTACTGCTCGGAAGTTGAGGCCTTACTTCCACGCGCATGAGATCACTGTGTTGACAAATCAGCCTCTGAAGCATTTTTTGAACCGACCTGATGCGTCGGGGAGATTAGTGAAATGGGCAGTCGAGCTTAGTGAGTTTCGCATACACTTTGCTCCGCGAACGGCTATTAAGGGCCAGGCATTGGCGGATTTCATAGCAGAGTCTACAGCCCCCGATCTGGAAGAAGCGGGCCCTGTAGAGGGGGCAACCATGGAGGTCCCGATAGCAGAACAACCAGAGATGGCAGAGCAATCAGAACAGCCAAACGAGGAAAATACCTGGGAGATGTACACGGATGGCTCCTCGAGTTTAGATGGATCAGGAGCAGGGTTTGTATTAATACCACCAGGTGGAGGTGAACCGCTTCGATACGCGTTGGCTTTAACATTTAGGGCCACGAACAACGAAGCCGAGTATGAGGCTCTTATCACGGGCCTGAAAATTGCCAAAGGTACGGGAGTTGCTCACTTGAGAGAGAAGAGTGACGCAGCCCTGATTGTAAACCAGTTTCAAGGGCGATACGAGGCGAAGAGCCCGACGATGAGGAAGTACCTGCGCGAGGTGCAAGCCTTAAATGAGAGTTTTAAAAGCTTCAACATCGAGGCAATCCCGAGGGAGGAAAACGTGGAGGTAGATGCTGATGGATATACGCCCAATTTGAACCCGTTGACTTCCGAACCGTTGTATCTTTATCGTCCCATTTATGATTGCAAATCGAAACTTCAACCCGGACACTTCGCGAGAACATCGACGGCTCGGACGGGGCCGAAGCGCCCGTCCGGCAGAGACGAACTCACCAAGGTGAGGTTGGGTGGCCACACCCGACCTCCCCTAGGGGAGATCGGGTCAGCCGACCCGATCTCCCCTAGGGGAGATCGGGTGGACCAACCCGATCTCTCCTAGGAGAGATCGGGTCAGCCATCCCGATCCCTCCTAGGAGGGATGGGGTTGGCCAACCCCACCCTCCCTAGGAGGGGTTGGGTGTCCTCACCCAACCCCTACCCTTGGGGGTCGGATTTCTCCCCCCCCAAGGGCCCCAACACCACTTTCGGACCCCCACACTCGGTCCACTCCGCCTACCTTCTCCGAATCCTAAGGTCTTAATTATACGCTTAAAGGTTAATTAATTGTGTTTAAAGGCTAACGATGTCATTAAGCCACCTTAATGACACCGTTGCCTATAAATACCCCACCTTCACCACTCATTCAAGAATCTTGGCCATTTGGACATTTTAGCTCTGACATCTCTCTAGCTTTATCTCTCTAGAAAAGTACTGACTTAGGCATCGGAGAGGGTTCACCAGGCACCACCCCCCCCCCCTCCGTGTCTGGTATTGCCCCTTCTGCAGGGTAGAAGGAGAGAAGAAGCAAAGGAAGGAAGGAAGGAAAGAAGAAGATAGGCTAAGGTAGAGCAACTCAGGAACACCGGATCGCACACATCCCCCGTAAGGAGTGAGATCAAAGCCGACCCCCCGTTGACCTAGATCTCATAACCTAACACTTGGCGCCGTCTGCGGGCTTCGGACAGAAAGCCTAACTATCACTAGCAAGATGGCAAGCGTATATGTCATCCATGGAGGTTATGGAGCTGGAGGAGAGTCAGTAAATGCCAGAGAAGCATATATGGCAGAGTTAGGGACTCCTAAGCCAAGAGAAGAACAACCAAACGGAAAGAGAGAAGACATAATAGAATTTTCAAGAAGAGACATGGAGCATGTGTTACCAGACAACAAGGATGCCCTGGTCATAACAATGAAGATCACTGATATGGACATTGGGAGAATCCTAATAGACAGTGGAAGCTCACCCAACATCATTAGCAAGAAGGTCCTCAACATACTAGGAGTTAGGCCAAGTAGCATAAAACAGGTTTACTCCTCCTTGGTAGGATTTTCAGGAGAGCCAACATACCCACTGGGGGCAGTCACACTACCTGTGACACTGGGCACAGGACAGAGGCAGCTAAAGATTGATGTCCCATTCTTCATTACAGAAGAAATGGAGGAGTACAATGGGGTCCTAGGTACCACTACAATCAACAAGTGGGGTATGGTACCATCAACGCTATATCAGAAAATGAAATTCCCCACAGACCAAGGGATAGGGGAAGTAAAGGGTAACCAGAAGGTAGCAAGGAAATGTGCAAGGATTGCACTAGGCAAAAGGAAGAAAACAAGAGAAGTCCTACTAGTAGACGAGGACCCAAGAGAAGATCATGGAAGACCAGCCCCCATGGAGGAACTAAAGGAGACACTCATAGAAGAACCCGATAGGAAGGCTAAAATCGGGACTGCCTTATCTCAGGAAGAGGAGAACCACTTAGTAGCTTTACTAAGGGAATACAAGGATTTGTTCGCCTGGTCACCGAGCGATATGCCAGGGATATCAGAAGATGTGATCTCACACAGGCTCAATATAGACGCGGCAACGCGGCCAACAACACAGAAGGTGAGACCAATGGGAGGAAGTAAAAAGATAGCTATTCAAGAAGAAGTAGAAAAGCTGCTAAAGGCAAAGTTCATCAAGGAAATCAGATTCCAGACATGGGTGGCAAACCCAGTACTGGTAAAGAAGCCCGGAGGAAGTTGGAGAATGTGTATTGACTATCGTGACTTAAACAAGGCCTGCCCTAAGGACTCATATCCCCTACCAAGAATAGATCAGTTAGTGGATGCAACATCAGGTCACCAACTAATGAGCTTCATGGATGCATACTCAGGATATAACCAGATAAAAATGGCCCCTGAGGACGCCCCCCACACAGCATTCTACGCTAATAGCGAGATATACCATTACACAGTGATGCCTTTCGGACTCATAAATGCTGGAGCAACATACCAAAGAATGGTCAACAAAATCTTTGGGGACATGATAGGGAAGACAATGGAGGCGTATGTGGACGACATGATAGTCAAATCTAAAGAGAAGAAGGACCATGTGGAAAACCTTCGCTCAACGTTTGAAAGGATGAGGCAATATCAAGTCCGTCTAAACCCGAAAAAATGCGCATTTGGGGTGCAATCAGGAAAGTTCTTAGGCTTCATGGTAAGCCAGCGAGGCATAGAGGTAAACCCCGAAAAACTTCAAGCAATTGAAGAAATGCAATCACCTACGAAGCACAAAGAGGTTCAACGACTGAACGGGAGGTTGGCAGCCCTTAACAGATTCCTATCCAAAATAGGAGACAAGGCATTACCCTTCTTTGAGGTACTAAGGGCAAACAAGAAATTTGAATGGACACCGAGATGTGAGGAGGCCTTCCAGCAACTCAAACAACATCTAAAGACACTACCACCCCTAGCAAAGCCTACACCAGGGGAGCCCCTCTACCTCTACATCTCCGTGAGCAACGTGGCAGTTAGCTCAGTGCTAATCAAAGAGGAAAACGCTGCACAATTGCCAGTATACTTCGTAAGCAAAACATTGGCAAAGTATGAGATCAACTACTTGCCAATAGAAAAGTACCTCTATGCACTGATCATATCAGCAAGAAAGTTGAGACCGTATTTTCATGGGCATGAAGTAACAGTCCTCACAGACCAACCATTGAAACACCTCCTGCAGAGACCAGACACATCGGGAAGACTAACCAAATGGGCAATCGAGCTAAGTGAGTTTCGCATTCATTTCGCCCCAAGAACAGCCATAAAGGGTCAGGCTCTAGCAGATTTTATCGCCGAATTCACTGGAATTAATCCGGACGAAGACTTGGGAGAAGTCAAAACTACATGCGAGGCAAGTAGTAGTCAGGAGACACAATCAGAAGAATTATGGGAGATGCATACTGATGGGTCATCCAACGGAGGAGGTTCAGGCGCAGGCCTCTTACTATACCCACCAAATAGCGATACACCTATGCGCTATGCCATGGCACTAACCTTTAAGGCAACAAACAATGAGGCTGAGTACGAAGCACTAATAACTGGCCTGAGAATAGCCAAAGGAGTAGGGGCAAAGCATTTAAGGGTCAAGTGTGATTCTCAACTAGTTGTCAATCAAGTGAAAGGAATCTACACTGCAAAGTCCGAAAACATGCAGAAATACTTGCAGCAAGCCAAGGACCTGATAAAGAGCTTCCAAAGCTTCGACATTGAGTCTGTCCCAAGAGAACAAAACCAAGAGGCAGACGCCTTAAGTAAACTAGCCTTAGGGGCAGAAGCAGGCAAAGAGGTTCACTTTGTGGAGCAAAGAATGCAATCAGTGATAGAACAAATGGAGGTTCTAGCAATAGATGAGGCAGAAGTCTGGATGACACCAATGAGACAATACATCATGGAAGGAAAGCTCCCAAAAGATAAGGTGGAAGCAGTCAAGATTGAAAGGATGGCTAGGAATTACGCAGTGATGGACAATGAGCTCTACAAGAAAGGATACTCCACACCTTTCCTCAAATGCATAGCATACCCAGAAACAGAGAGGGTACTTGCAGAACTCCATGAGGGAGAGGCGGGGTGCCATGAAGGAGCACGGTCAATAAGCCGAAAGGTCTACAACCTAGGATACTATTGGCCATCATTGAGCAAAGAAGTAGCAGACTTGGTACAAAAATGTGATCACTGCCAAAGGTACTCCAGAAATATAACAGCCCCACCAGCAAAGCTAAGCTCCATCTCAGGAGCCTGGCCTTTCGCACAATGGGGGATTGATTTGATAGGCCCCCTACCAAAAACAAAAGGTCAGAAGACTTGCATAATTGTTGCAATAGACTACTTCTCCAAGTGGATAGAAGCAAAGGCAATGGGGAAGACAACAGACGACCAAGTCGTCAATTTCATCCAATCTCACATTGTCTCGAGGTACGGGGTGCCAAGAGCAATAATAAGTGACAATGGCCCACAATTCAAGAGCAAGAAATTGCAGTGGTATTGCGAAAGACTGAATATAGATCACCGCTTCGCATCAGTAAAGCACCCTCAGACAAACGGACAGGTAGAATCGGCAAACAAGATAGTGCTAGATGGCCTAAAGAAACGACTCCACGCCACCAAGGGAAGTTGGGTAGATGAGCTGGAAAATGTTCTATGGGCAGTGCGGACAACACCAAAGATATCCACAGGAGAAACGCCATTTGGCCTAGTGTACGGAACTGAGGCGGTGGCACCAGCAGAAATAGCTGTACAATCACTGAGGACCAAGTACTTTGAGGAGCATGAGAACAACAAGGCAAGACTTTTAGATTTAGACATGGTGGAGGATAAAAGGTGGAATTCAGAAGAAGCACAGACACGAATGCGCCTTGTCTCAGCAAGATACTACAACCGCCAAGTCAAGGAAAGACAATTCCACGTAGGAGAACTAGTACTAAGAAGGAATGAGTTCTCACACTTAGACCAAGTCAGAAAATTATCTCCAAAGTGGGAAGGACCATACAAGATAGCGTCAGTTCCCTACGTAAACGCGTACCGCCTCGAAGATGGGGAGGGGTATATCTCCACAAACACCTTCAGTGGAGAGCACCTAAAGAAGTACTACGTATAAGAAGAAAGCACAAGCAAAAGACCATATCCTTAGTTTCATATTTCACATTTTGCGCGCTTCAGCTTCACAAGCTTTTCAAAAAACAACTTTTGAGAAGGAGAACTCACGAAGTTACTCCAACTCCACAACTATCTTTTATTCCTACAAAGGATGTCTTGGTGCACCAAGGCATCCCAAGTGTACAAAAACATGAATGCTCCAAAGGGAGTAGTAGTTACTCAAGAGTATTTTCCAGTGAATGTAGTGGTATAATCACGAAGTTATCCTTACACAGATATGACTTCAAGTCAATGACATGTTAGACGCCCCCAAGAGCGTATCTTGAGAGTAGTTTTCATACTACGACATTCGACGCCCCCAAGAGCGTATCTTGAGAGTAGTTTCCATACTACGACATTCGACGCCACCAAGAGCGTATCTTGAGAGTAGTTTTCATACTACGACCTTCGACGCCCCCAAGAGCGTATCTTGAGAGTAGTTATTACACTACGACCTTCGACGCACCAAGAGCGTATCTTGAGAGTGGTTTCCAAAAACTACGAACCTCAACGCCCCCAAGAGCGTATCTTGAGAGTAGTGTTCATACTACAACCTTCGACGCCCCCAAGAGCGTATCTTGAGAGTAGTTATTACACTACGACTTCGACGCACCAAGAGCGTATCTTGAGAGTGGTTTCCAAAAACTACGAATTCGACGCCCCCAGGAGCGTATCTTGAGGTAGATTTGCAACCTACCAGATTCGACGCCCCCAAGAGCGTATCTTGAGGTAGAAAAAACACTACCAGTTCGACGCCCCCAAGAGCGTATCTTGAGGTAGATTTCAAACTACCAGTTCGACGCCCACCAGGAGCGTATCTTTGGTCTAACCTGAGCCCTCCGGGAGCCTATCCTGTGAAACGTTAAGTGCCGTCCGAGAGCCTGTCTCGTGAACAGATTTTGACACCCGTCAAGAACGTAACGGTGGACTAACCTGTGCCCTCCGGGAGCCTATCCTGTGAAACGTTAAGTGCCGTCCGAGAGCCTGTCTCGTGAACAGATTTCGACGCCCACCAAGAGCGTATCTTTGGTCTAACAGTACAATGTATACCGTGTAAGGGGTATCAGAAGAGATCATCACACCATACTTAGAAGGATACCATGCTCAGAAGGATAACATGAGAAAGAAATTTCTAAGTAAAGTATTGTGAAGAACAAGTAATGTTTTTTCTTTATGAAATGGCAGGTAAGACACGAAGGAAAGCACGAAAGAAGGATAAGTAAAGGAAACACACAAAGGAAAGGTTCCATACCCAAAGAGCCATACACAAGGCATAGGGAGACATCATGAGAAGAGATATAAACACACGGCCATATATACAACAAGTATAAACAAGTGTATCAGACAAAGATGGCAACACTAAGAAAGGTGGAGTTTTAAACTCTAAAGACAACCACAACTCACAAACACACGAGACAACCACAATAAATAGGGGTACTATTCCTTTATCTTCGCAATATGCTTAAGTGCAAAGTCTGACAAATCACCAAGACGAGAGAAAGGAAAGTCAGGAGCAATCATGTGAATACGCTCAAGAATCTCCTTAAAGGAAATACGTTTAGCCACAGAGCAGCGAACGTCCATAGCAGCCTGATAAGCAGAAGAGGCCTTATACTCAGCAATGGCACACTCCTTCGCCTCCATACGAAACATTTCCTCCAGAGAGACTAACTCAG
Organism: Clarkia xantiana subsp. parviflora; assembly: GCA_036873135.1. Taxonomy (NCBI): domain Eukaryota; kingdom Viridiplantae; phylum Streptophyta; class Magnoliopsida; order Myrtales; family Onagraceae; genus Clarkia; species Clarkia xantiana. Next base: position 46,802,648 of record JAPTYO010000002.1, on the reverse strand, counting down.
CAGCCCGGAGTGTCTCATCACGATAAGACCTTTGTTTCAACGCCTCAACCTCTTCATTAAGAAGAGCAATGCGACCCTCCAAGTCTCGGCACCGCAAATCAGTAATGCGACTATGCTCCAAACAGCTAATAAGACTGGAGTTAAGGGAGACACAAATGTCCTCGTACACCTTCCTCTCCTCAGCAAGATGAATAGCAAGGGTGGATAAATTAACAAGGTCGGCCATACCCTGCAACAAAAAATAAAAGATGAGACGGATAACGCATGGAGAAGAAGTATGCCAAAGGATAAAACGGTTAATAACATTACAGGAGCATAACGAGCCAACACATCACGAGCCAACTCATAAGTTGCATCCGACCCTTTGGAGAGGGACACACGATCAGCAGGAGGAACAGCAGACTGCAGAACACGAACTCCAACCTCAGGAGTTTGCAAAGAAGATTGATTGTCAAAACGAGCCCCACGCCCATAATAAGGCGCCCACTCAGACCCAACAATTCCATCAACAGGTGGACGAGACAGCTCCTTTCGACTCAGACGCGGAAGACGAAGTCTACCTATAACAAAGCACAGAGTAAATACCAATATACACTAAGGAAACTCAGTTTCTCATGAACTCACCAAACAGAGAGGAAGGAAAAGACGGCTCCCGGACCTTCGATTGGGGGGCATCAATATAGAAAGAAGATGGCACCCTAACGTCACCACCCTTACCTCCAGTTAGAGAACACCTCCCCGCACCATAGAAAACCGATCTTTTTGCAATCGAAGATCCGGTCCCGGAAGTAACCACTCCCACACGTACTGGCCTCTTACTCCTCATCAATCACCAGAAAATTCTGCTGACCGGAAAAAACACAGGCTCAATCCGAGAAAAACAGAAAGCAAACAATGGACAAGAGACACGAACTCATTTCCCTAAAATGATAGATACAAAGTCAAAAGACAAGAATAGAAAGACGGCAAGAAAAACCCCACCAGCCAACAGGCAAAGGCAGGGGGCAGGGGGAGATAGTCATAACCCCCAGCATAAGGAGACCCCACCAGCCAACAGGCAGAGGCAGGAGGCAGGGGGAGATAGTCATAACCCCCAACATAAGGAGACCCCACCAGCCAATAGGCAAAGGCAGGGGGCAGGGGGAGATAGTCATAACCCCCAGCATAAGGAGACCCCTCAGCCCAATAGACAGAGGCAAGGGGGCAAACAGAGATAGCCATAATCCCGATGTAGAAAACCCCACACGCCAGTAAACGGAAGTATGAAAGCAAGAAGATGGAGGAAAGACAAATCAAGCAGAACTATATTATCATGAAGACACGTAAATCGAAACGAGACAAGTAAGGAAACAGCTGAAAGAAAAACAGGATCGAATTCCACAAGAACAATGCTTACACAAGAAGAAAAACGCATACCTCAATGCGACGCGTGCCTCGAGAAGTAAGCCCAACCAGAAATCCCACCGTCGAAAAGAAGAGAAAAGGACAACGAGAATGAGGTAATCACTTCCCCTTTTATAACACAAAGGTTTAGGGTTTTTCCAAAATCGCCAAATCAACACCGTTGAATTTTAGAGAGGAAAATTTCAAGGGACAAGATTCAAAAACTAGTTCCTATTAACCACGGTTAAATCCACGCTCACCCTAGTTAACATCCCCTAAGGTTTATTTTCTAGTATTCCATACTTAGGAAAATTTTTGGCTAAAATTAATTTTTCCTCACTTAGATAAAATCCCGGCACGAATTTGAAGCATAAGTCATTTAGTTGCATTTGTATCACACCCCTGTGCAAGTGTATATTTTTTGAGTAGGCACCTGTAGCAGAGATAAGTTTATTACTCCTATCTCAGACGGACGCGTGCCTAGGCACACGTCCGTGCTAATCTGACGTTTACAATTCCTCTATCTCATTAGACAGGGGGCAGAGTCAGAGGCAAACATCCATGGGTAAGCAAACATTCAGACAAAGAAGGTAAAACCCCGGTTTCAAATTGCGCGTGTCATACCATCCTAAAATAGAGTCAATCAAGGGTTAGGCCATTGGTTGACTCGGGGGCATGTGATGGATATACGCCCAATTTGAACCCGTTGACTTCCGAACCGTTGTATCTTTATCGTCCCATTTATGATTGCAAATCGAAACTTCAACCCGGACACTTCGCGAGAACATCGACGGCTCGGACGGGGCCGAAGCGCCCGTCCGGCAGAGACGAACTCACCTAGGTGAGGTTGGGTGGCCACACCCGACCTCCCCTAGGGGAGATCGGGTCAGCCGACCCGATCTCCCCTAGGGGAGATCGGGTGGACCAACCCGATCTCTCCTAGGAGAGATCGGGTCGGCCAACCCGATCTCTCCTAGGAGAGATCGGGTCGGCCAACCCGATCTCTCCTAGGAGAGATCGGGTCAGCCAACCCGATCCCTCCTAGGAGGGATGGGGTTGGCCAACCCCACCCTCCCTAGGAGGGGTTGGGTGTCCTCACCCAACCCCTACCCTTGGGGGTCGGATTTCTCCCCCCCCAAGGGCCCCAACACCACTTTCGGACCCCCACACTCGGTCCACTCCGCCTACCTTCTCCGAATCCTAAGGTCTTAATTATACGCTTAAAGGTTAATTAATTGTGTTTAAAGGCTAACGATGTCATTAAGCCACCTTAATGACACCGTTGCCTATAAATACCCCACCTTCACCACTCATTCAAGAATCTTGGCCATTTGGACATTTTAGCTCTGACATCTCTCTAGCTTTATCTCTCTAGAAAAGTACTGACTTAGGCATCGGAGAGGGTTCACCAGGCACCACCCCCCCCCCCCTCCGTGTCTGGTATTGCCCCTTCTGCAGGGTAGAAGGAGAGAAGAAGCAAAGGAAGGAAGGAAGGAAAGAAGAAGATAGGCTAAGGTAGAGCAACTCAGGAACACCGGATCGCACACATCCCCCGTAAGGAGTGAGATCAAAGCCGACCCCCCGTTGACCTAGATCTCATAACCTAACAGATGCCTTGAGAAAATTTGCCCTGGGGGCAACCTTGGAGGAAAATCGGAAGGTGCACTTCTTGGAGAAGGTGATCTTGTCGATCACCGACCCGACACAGGTGTGTGCTATTGAAGCAGGGTCGGAGAAGGAGCCCACTTGGATGACCCCGATAGTCGCGTACCTGACTACGGGGGCAGTCCCCGATGATAAAGTAGTAGCTGACAGGATACGTCGGATCGCGGCTAATTACGTGATGCTGGACGATCAGCTATACAAGAAAGGTTGGTTCTCGACTCCGTACTTGAAGTGTGTGGCTGAGCCTGACACAAGTCGAATCCTGAAAGAGGTGCATGAAGGGGTCGCGGCTTGTCATGAAGGGTCCCGATCCATTATGAGGAAGGTGCTGAACTTGGGCTATTATTGGCCTACGATGAGCTAGGAGGCGACGGCGTTGGTCCGGTCCTGTGACGCGTGCCAGAGGTACGCCCCGAGTATTGTGGCTCCGGCTGCTAATCTGACACCCATCAAGAGCGCTTGGCCCTTCGCGCAGTGGGGCATCGACTTGGTGGGACCTCTTCCACAAGAACAAGGTCAATGTAAGTATTTGCTTGTAGCTATTGATTATTTTTCAAAATGGATAGAGGCAAAGGCGTTGGCCAGAACGACGGGGAACCAGATCATCAAGTTCCTTCAGACGCATATCGTATCCAGATACGGGATTCCTAAGGTGGTGATCAGCGACAATGGTCCACCGTTTAACGGGTCTCAGGTGAAGGAGTATCTGGAGGAGTTGAACATCGAGCATCGGACAGCCTCTGTCCGCCATGCTCAGACTAATGGCCTGGTGGAATCGGCCAACAAAATCGTGATGGATGGCCTGAATAAAAGGGTCTATGCCTTAAAGGGCAAATGGCTGAACGAGCTGGAAAACGTGCTTTGGGCTGTTAGAACGACACCCAAACGATCAACTGGGGAGACTCCGTTTGGCCTTGTCTATGGCACGGAGGTTGTTGCTCCCGTGGAGGTGGCTGTGGCGTCCCATCGGATGAGATATTACGAGCCTTTGACGAATGATGAGATGAGACGTCTAGATTTGGACTTGCTCGAAGAGAAGAGGCGAGAAGCCGACGAAGTCCAGGCTCGAATGCGTTTGGCGACGGCCGGGTATTACAATCGGCGAGTTAAATCCCGACAATTCTTCGTCGGGGAGCTGGTTTGGCGTCGCAACGAGTTTACCCTTTTGGATCGAATCAGCAAGATGTCACCAAAATGGGAAGGACCTTACAAGGTCGTGGGGATGCCAGCTCCAAATGCGTACAAGTTGGAAGACCTCGATGGCAGAGCGTTAAAGCATTCTTTTAGTGGCGAACACTTGAAGAAACACTATGCTTGATGAAAAGTCGCCTTAAGTGGTGCTCGATGAAAAGTCGCCTTAAGTGGTGCCCAATGAAAAGTCGCCTTAAGTGGTGCCCAATGAAAAGTCGCCTTAAGTGGTGCCCGAAAAAAAGTCGCCTTAAGTGGTGCCCGATGAAAAGTCGCATTAAGTGGTTCCCGAAGAAAAGTCGCCTTAAGTGGTGCCCGATGAAAAGTCGCCTTAAGTGGTGCCCGATGTAAAACCGCCTTAAGTGGTGTAAGTTATTTATCGTTTAATTCGATGTAAACAAATTTTGTGCCATCAATGAATAAAGAGGTTGCTTCCAATCAGCATTATTCTTAGATTTATTCTAAGCGTTATCTAGTCGCCTTAAGTGGTGCACGAGAAAAGTCGCCTTGAGTGGTGCACGAAAAAAGTCGCCTTGAGTGGTGCACGAGAAAAGTCGCCTTGAGTGGTGCACGAGTAAAGTCGCCTTGAGTGCTGCACGAAAAAAAAAAATCGCCTTAAGTGGTGCACGAGAAAAGTCGCCTTGAGTGGTGCATGAGAAAAGTCGCCTTGAGTGGTGCACGAGATTAAGTCGTCTTAAGTGATGCATGAGATTAAGTCGTCTTAGGTGATGCATGATTCTTAGACTTACTCTGAGTGTTGTTAAAGTCGTCTTAAGTGATGCATGAGATTAAGTCGTCTTAAGTGATGCATGAGATCAAGTCGTCGTAAGTAATGCGCGACTCTTGGATTTATTCTAAGTATTGGAAAGACGCCTTAAGTGGTTCATGATGGTAAGTCACCTTAAGTGGTGCAAATTGGTAAACGTCTTAAGTGATGTGCGAGAATATCTTAAGTGTCGAGGTTTCGACTTAAGTAAGTATAGTAAAGTCACTTTGAGAAGTGCAATGAAAAATCGGAACTGAGAAAGCCCGATGATTACAAAATGAGGACAAAATGAGGAGAATACAAGGACTCTAAAGATAAGCAGTTAGGCTTGGTCCTTATCGGCGGCATCAACAGGAGCAGGGTCCACGAGGTCTGTGGCAGAAGGCTCCACAGGGTCAGCCGCTGGAGGGTCGACTATCGGAGTATCAGCACTTGGAGGCTCTGTTGTGTCTTAAACAATCGCGGGAGTGCTCCGCTCATCACTCTCTTCCGAGAGAGCAAAATATTTCTTCGCGAAGGGAGCAAGGGAAGGAGACTTGTCGAAGTTGATGGCATCGCCATACTCCAGGTGGAGTTCCTCGACCGCATTGAAGAGGGTGTTCTCCACCTCCGCGCTGCAGAACTTCACAGCATCAGCCTGGAAGTCTTCAGACCTCCGATAATCCTCCCGGCCCTTGGTCTCGGCCATGACCAGCTGCGCGGGAATCCCCACAACTTGCTCCTCCAGAGCCTTCTTTTCGAGGACCAGCTTGTCCTCGGCAATCCGCCGCTCCTGCCGCTCCCGCTTCAGGAGCCCCTCGAAGTCGTGGACCTGCTTTTGGAGGTACCGAGTCTTTCGATCAAGGATGGCCTGCTCCTTGGCCAGCTTTCCCCGCGAAGACTCGGAGGCCGCGAGATCCTCCTTAAGCTTGGCCGTGACCGCCCGCTCTTGCTCCAGGGCCTCCTCATAGGCAAGGAGGTACCCGATGGAACGGTTGATGTCCCCCATCGGAGCTGGACCCCTTGCAGCGTTTGGATCGGGGTCCAGGGAGCGTCCTCCTGGTCGGAGTCGAAAGCCTTGTAGAAGCTCCCGTCGAGGGGAAGAGGAGAAGGGCCGCTTGGGGACGAGGAGGGGCGTGCCTCCGACCCACCCCGGGCTGGGGAAGGAGTGAAGTCGTGGGCGGGCGACGGTTCTCGCTGTGGTTGTGAAGAAGGCGAGGGGGGCAGCCCCTTGGAGGTTGGTTTTCAGCGGGGATTGCCCCGTCCTCCGACGATGGCGAAGGGAGCCACCCTCATCAGTCTCCTCGGAGGAGTCCAAGCTCTCCACCCGACGAAATTGTTCGCCGGTCGGGGTCCCACCACTGGAGAAGAGTGGTGCCCCTGCCGAAGGAGGCGCCCCTGCTGAAGGTGGCGCGCCTGCTGAGGCTCCAGCACCCGATGGAGTCCCGGAGTGGCCTGCACCTAAAGGACGAGAAGAGGCGTTAGAAACGTAATCAGGGAATTCATTAGAGCCCTTACACCAAACAATACGTCGGGAGACGTATTGGTCCTTCCCGCGGTAGTTGTAGTAGCCCGCCTTCAGGACACGAGGAGTTCACCTCGAAGGATTCGTTTGACGTCGGCGATGCGGACCTCCATGGTCGAAGGAATCAACTCCTTCGGGACCATCCTCCTGTACGATTTAATAGCGAGGCGGAGCTTTTTACCTTCTTCAGCATTCTGGACGTCGAAGAGCTTATCCACCTCCACACGGCTCCGCTTGGGCCTCTCCGCGGATGGAGACCCCGATGGAGCAGCAGCCTTCTTGGCGGACTTCCTATTCCGCGAAGGGCGGACAGCATCGGTCTCCCCCTGCTTAAGAATCAGATTGGTCAGCACGGATACCTTCTTGGCTGCAAACAGTAAAAGAAAAAGGGTTAGAGATTTACCCAGGGAACCATATTGGAGGGGCCGTCGAAAAGTTGCCCCCCGGAAACTACGTCGAGGAGTCGGATCCCGGCATTCACCAGGTCCCGCTCCACAAGAGAATTGGCGTCGAGGGGAGTATAGGACTCCCCCCACCGGTAGAGCTGGATGAGATGAAGAGTCTGGAAGTCTTCATCGGTGTAGGTGTGGAAGGCGGGAGGAGAATCCGCTTCCACCTCCCATCGGGGACACGGGATCGAGGAGTTTTGGATGAAGAAGTAGCTCCTCTTCCACCCGCTGTTGTCGGACCCCGTGTCAACCAGGAGTCCCCGACCCTTGACCACCTTCCAGGTGTCAGTGGTCCAGTTGCACAACCCGAGTTGCGTTTTGTTCCACTTCGGCATCCGGGGGTAGAAGGCACAAACCCCCGCCTCGTTGCACTTCATCCCGTAGAAGGTCCTGAAGAGCTTGAGGCTGTATACCCACTACTGTCGGAAGCAGAGGACCTGGAAGGCGTTCCACAGGCGTATGGCGTGCGGAGAGAAGGTGGTCGGATGCGTCTTGTAGTGCTGGCACATCTCGACCAGATTACCACAAAACGAGAATCTGATCCCCGCTGATATTTGCCCCGTAGAGACAAATACCTCCCCTTTTCGGGGACGGGGCCAGGGATACGGGAAACGAGGTTCCCAGGTAGAGGTGATGCATCCCTCCCGGAGAGCTGCATCATATGCAGTGCTGGAAATCTCGTTCAAACCATTGTCGAAGTTGAAGGGTTTCCTGCCCTCAGAACTAGATCCGCTGTCTGAAATCAGCCATGGAAAGGCACATTGGGTTTCCCGGAAAACTACAAACAAGGGAAAAGGTACAAGCAACGAAGAAGAAACCCTTACCAGACATGATGGTTGAAGGCTGAAGAGATGAACTCGACGTTGTCGGAAAGGTGATCGGAGGAACACTGAGATCTTCGGAATTGCAGAGCTTGAATTCGCAGAGAAGTTGCAGAAAGCTTTTGAAATTGCGGAGACGGTAAAAGTGAAACTGTGCCCACGGTTAGGGTTTTATAGGCGAAGAGGACAGTCGAAGGGACGCTTCGATCTGAATCGTCGAAGTTGAAACGTTCTGATCTGAACCGTTGAGATAAAACGTGCAGAATGGCAACGGCTGCAATGATGAAACAGCCTGAAAAGCACTTTTCAGAAAAACCAGGCGCGAAAAATCAGGCACGGGTACTGAAGACGTCACTTCGTTATCTGCTGTATTTAATGACTGGGGAACCGAGGAGTCCTCTCGGATTTAGCAGTTATCCACAAGGTATTGCGGAAACGTGAACAAGAAGACTTGTACTAAGTGACTATGCCAAGGGAAAAGATCCTCGACTTCAACGTCGGGAGGTCGGGAGTTGAAAGACACGACGAACTGTAAGTCCCTGATGTCTTGGGGGCAAATGATGGGTTCCGCTATGGCCGTTAGGCCCTTTAACAGCGAGGAAACGGCGAACAGGCCCACTGGGCCCTAAATGGAGGTCAAGATGACCCAGGCGAAGGGTCCCGACGGAGGGAGTCCCGATGATGAAAGGTCCCGACAGAGTCGGTCCCGGTAGGTGCACTGGAAGCTCCCGATGAGAAGCCTTTAAATAGGCCCCGATGACGAATCCCTGAGAATGATTGGCCCTGTCACGATGATGAGGGGCCCCGAGCGGTGACACAACGAGATAACTCTGGAGTCCCCGATGTTAGTCGGGACTTGCTATCAGAGGTTAAGGCCAAGATACGCGGGGCGTGGCCAAGATACGCGGAGCGTAGTTAAGATACGCGGGGCGTGGACAAGATACGCGGAGCGTAGTTAAGATACACGGAGCGTGGCCGAGATACGCGGGGCGTGGCCGAGATAAGTGAGATCATGGCCTAGATAGGCGGGATCGTGCCCGATATACGCGGAATACGGGCTAACCACCCCCAACGGTTCACCAGGTAACTGAGGTACCTCTCCGCCTATAAAAAGGCAGAGGTTACCTCAGATCAATGATGTTTTGAGATACGTTACTTGAGATTACTGCTTGCCAGTCCATACGAGATACTCATTTAAGCATCGGAGAGGGATTCTGGGTCACCGCCCGGTCTATCCCCTCTTGCAGTATTGCGTGGAGCGAAGGAGCTAGGATCGCCGTCAAAGATCGTACCGGATTTCCGTCTATCATCCCTCCGATCAGAGCGACCTCGACCCCGACTGCCCTCGGCTTTATCCTTCGACTTACGCTCGTCTAAGGGTTTGACCGACTGCTTTCCCTTATTCGACTTCGGGGGCTCGAGATCTCCAGCGGCTATCTTCGATTCCTGGACATCGATTTGCCGCTTTACCCTCATCTGCAGTGCCTCCATATTCCACACAGCTTTCTCAGCCACGCTGTGCATCAAGTCGGAACCGTAGGGGGCTATTAGGTTCCGAATGAAGGTACGGATGGTTTAACCCTCCGAAATCTCCTCATCAATCTCCGCCACGCTGGCAGTGTACCGCTGGTAATAGTGTGCCACCGACTCGTCGGGCCTCTGTACCACCTGGGTCAGGGACCTCACACTCTTCAGCAAACGTCTGCGACCTTGGTACTGCTGAATGAAGCGGTCGTGCATATCAGCCCAGCAAGTGATGCAGCCTGGGGGCAGACTGAAGAACCAGGTTAGGGCTCTCTCGCCCAGTGTGTTCGGGAACAACGTACACATAATATCCTCATTCGGGGCTCGGCCCAGACACGCCACGAGGTGCTTCTGGACATGACGAACCGGATCTCCCTCGCCATCATACTCCTTAATCGTGGGGATACCCAGTCCTGGCGGGGCGAGGGTGTCTATGAGTCGAGGAACGAAGGGATGGGTGGACCGATCCCTCAGCTCCGACACCAGCAGCTTCTGCTCTCCCATGCAGATGTTCACGATCTTCACCACCTGATCGGGGGTGATGGGACCATTAAGGGGGATGGTCCTGTGCTGCACTGGTCCTGGCCCATCGACCACGAATCGTTCTGGTTGGGTGGACTCCCTACTCCTGCCCAGGTTCCGGGGCTGAACCTCCCGAGCATTCTGAACCTCCGCTGGCGGGGGCGCTTCCTCTTCTAGCGGAGGCTTCTCCTCTTGCCTTCTCGTAGCTTCTCTCCGATCTAAGAGGGCCTCCACAGCTGCCAAAAACATTGGCATGGCTTCCGCCACAGCCCTCGTCAGCTCCGCAGCTGGAGGAGCCACCTGCTCCCTGTTCCCCTGGTTTTGAGCAGCAGCATCTTCGGGACCTTCATTATGCCCCCCCAATTTGGGAGACCTCAGCAGCAGGAAGATTCTGGTCCTCCTCGCGCTCCGGTGGTGAATTCAAAGTCGTCGCAGCAGGATGACGGGAACCACCAGATTGCCCTTGTCTTCTTTGCTTGCCAGCCACCATTGAACGAGTAGAACGCATATCAGCTTTCTGTTACGTTTCCCACAGACGGCGCCAATGTTGGATCACGACGGAACTCCGGTACGATCTTTGACGGCGATTCTAGCTCCTTCGCTCCACGCAATCCTGCAAGAGGGGATAGACCGGGCGGTGACCCAGAATCCCTCTCCGATGCTTAAATGAGTATCTCGTATGGACTGGCAAGCAGTAATCTCAAGTAACGTATCTCAAAACGTAATGTGTTCTGAGGTAACCTCTGCCCTTTTATAGGCGGAGAGGTACCTCAGTTACCTGGTGAACCGTTGGGGTGGTTAGCCCGTATTCCGCGTATCTCGGGCACGATCTCGCCTATCTAGGCCATGATCTCGCTTATCTCGGCCACGTTCCGCGTATCTTAGCTACGCTCCGCGTATCTCGGCCACGCCCCGCGTATCTCGGCTTCATCCTCTGATAGCAATTCCCGACTAATATCGGGGACTCCAGAGTTATCTCGTTGTGTCACCGCTCGGGGCCCCTCGTCATCGTGACAGGGCCAATCGTTCTCAGGGATTCGGGGCCTACATAAAGGTTTCTCATCGGGAGCTTCCAGCTCACCTGTCAGGACCGACTCTGTCGGGACCTTTCGTCATCGGGACTCCCTCTGTCGGGACCCTTCGCCTGGGTCATCTTGACCTCCATTTAGGGCCCAGTGGGCCTGTTCGCCGTTTCCTCGCCGTTAAAGGGCCTAACGGCCATAGCGGAACCTATCAGAATTCTCGCATTCTTTTAAACACCTGGCGGAGGTCATCAGCATGGTTACGCCTTTTTGTCGACTTCACGACCATGTCATCTACGTATGCTTCCATGACTTTCCCGATCATATCTCCGAAGATTGTGTTGACCATTCGTTGATATGTTGCTCCGGCATTAATTAGTCCGAATGGCATGACCTTGTAATTGTAGATCTCTTTGTCTTCATAGAATGCAGTGTGAGGTGCGTCTTGTTTCGCCATTGGAATTTGGTTGTATCCTGAATACGCGTCCATTACTGACATTAACTCGTGTCCTGCAGTGGCATCTACTAGTTGGTCGATCCTTGGCAGTGTATATGAATCCTTTGGGCATGCACTGTTGAGGTCTCTGTAATCGATGCACATTCTCATCTTGCCGTTAGGTTTGGGTACCCAAACTGGATTCGCCACCCATGTTTGATATTGCGACTCTTCAATGAAACCTGCGTTCAGAAACTTGCCCACTTCTTCTCGTATTGCGAGCTTGACGTAACTTTTGTGTTATAGATCTGGATCCTGGCTTGATGTTGAGCTTGTGAGAGATTATGTTTGGGCTTATTCCTGGCATATCGCTTGGTGACCATGCGACTAGCTCCTTATATTCTTCTAGAAGTGCCTTGATTTCTATCACTTCATCTTTTGACAGTGATGCCCCTACTCGAACCATCCTCTCTGGCTCATCAATCTTGACTTCTTGCAATGCTTCTACAGGAGCGGGACGTGCATGATCCATCCTCGGGTCTTCATCAATGATGGGAATTCCACCATTATTTACCTTGTCACCGTGTTGGAGTGCAACCTTGTAGCAATCTTTTGACAACTACTGATCTCCCTTTACTTCACCAACTCCTGCTTTTGTTGGAAACTTGACTTTTTGGTGTGATGTTGACGCTATCATACCCCATTTGTTCATGGTGGTGTATCCCAAGATTCCATTATACGCATCAAGCTTTTCTACGATCACGAATGGTACGTCTATTTGAAGCTGTTGCGTTCCTTCTCCCATGATGACTGGTAAGGTTATGAATCCTAACTGGTAGCTTACATCTCCCATGAATCCCACCAAGGGTGAGTCCATTCTTTTGACGAGCTTCTTTCTCCCCAGGGCTAAAATATTAGCCTTTGTAATTATGTTGGGCGAACTTCCACCATCTACCATAATGCGCTTGACGTCCATGCCATCAATTTTTATAGTTAAAACCAACGCGTCGGTGTGTGGGAGCACAACGTGGATTTTGTCTCCTGACGAAAAGCCAATGACGTCTTCCGCGCGATCATCCTCTTCGTCGGCATCTATCATGATAGTATCCCTTATGTCAGCGTCCTGGCATATGCGCTTTGTGCGGGCAGCGTATATTTCTCGCTCATACGACGTCTCTCCACCGGCTCCAATGCCTCCGTGAATCACGTTCACATTTGTGGATAGTATGGTTGAAGTGGTGGATCTCGTCTTTTGCATGCGAGAACGTCCTGGCTGGATTTTGGTTGGCATTGGCTTACCTGCACCCGCCTTTTTTGGTCGTCTTCCTAACATGGCTTGCAGCACGGCTTTTTGTTCGAATCACTTCAGGCGGCGCCAAATGTTGGGTTCGCTTCACCACTTGGGCTGCTTCGGGTTTTTTCCTTCACGAACGAGCTTCTTCCTTCACGGTCGGGCCGAGATATATGTATAAGGACGGGAACGCCACAATCCTTAATGCACAATCACCGAGCTAGACTTCAATCCTCAACCTTGGACTTTTGATCTTCGGGTCCTGCACGAAGGGCAGTAACCAGCGTGGGGGAGGGGGGAATGCTGGTTGGGCCCACTCCGACGCTCAAGTTAGCACTTCTAGAGATAGAAAGCCTTAGAGAGAAGTCAGAGCATTTCAAGTCCAAAAGTGAGGTGAGTTCCAAATGAGAGACCTAGGCCCCTATTTATAGGGAACCTAAGGATCCTGCTCAGTTTTGAAGTACTTGATGTCGGTATGTAAAGAAGACGTATACCGTCATCAAGGCGGACTATGTATGCACCGAATTCCCTTACTTGCGAATTAATCGGAGTAAACGTACGAGGTAAAATGGTAATCCGGACCTACCCGGATTGTTTTAACAATCCGGGACGGGTCCAGATTGCCTTAGGGCAATCCGGAAGTCCTTCGGCCCGGGAATTACGTGTATCCAGGACCGTTTAAGACTTGGGTGTCCGCGAAAGGGTTTTTTACGGGTTTTGGGATATTTTACGAGGCCCGAAATGTAAATATGAACCCGAATTGGACAGATATCTAACAACAGGTTCCTCGCAAGAATAGGCGACAAAGCCCTTCCATTCTTCCAAGTACTTCGTGCAAACAAAAAGTTCGAGTGGACACCAGTATGTGAAGAAGCATTCCAACAATTGAAGCAGCATTTGCGGACGCTCCCAGCGTTAGCAAAACCATCCAAGGCGAACCGCTCTACCTATACATATCTGTAAGCAACACTGCGGTCAGCTCAGTACTCGTCAAGCAAAAAGGAACTACACAATTTCCAGTATATTACGTGAGCAAAATTTTGGCAAAATACGAAGTGAATTATATGCCAATTGAGAAATACCTATATGCTCTCATAGTTGCGGCAAGGAAATTGAGGCCATACTTCCATGCACATGAGATAACAGTCATAACGGACCAACCCTTGAAGCACATCCTGTCAAAGCCAAACATGTCAGGAAAATTAACAAAGTGGTCAATCGAGCTAAGTGAATTCCGCATTCACTTTGCACCACGATCAGCAATCAAGGGACAAGCATTGACAGACTTTATCGCGGAATTCGAAGGAATAACCCCGGAAACTGATATCCAAGATGGGACACAAAAAAATGAAGAACACACTGAGGTGTGGCAAATGTACACTAATGGTTCCTCAAACGAGGAAGGATCAGGAGCTGGATTCCTCATAATTCCACCCGATGGGTCAGAACCGTTGAAGTATGCTCTAAGCTTAACATTCAGAGCAACGAATAACGAGGCAGAATATGAAGCCTTGATAACAGGCTTAAGGATTGCAAAAGGCCGCAGAATCAAACACTTAAGAGTCAAGTGCGACTCACAGCTGAATGTAAATCAAGTCAAAGAGGAGTACGTGGCTATGTCAGAGAACATGCAGAAATACTTGGGACAATCAAAAGAGCTCATTGCAAGCTTTCAAACTTTCAGCATAACGTCTGTCCCAAGGGAAAAAAATCAAGAGGCAGATGCACTAAGCAAGTTTGCACAAGGGAAGGAACAAAGCCAAAAAACACACTTCGTCGAAAACATGATCATATCCGTAATCGACAAGCTAGATGTGTTAAACATCAACACAGAGCCGACATGGATGACTCCAATTCTGGCATACCTTACGGATAACATCCTACCAGAAGAAAGACTTAAAGCGCAAAAAATCAGAAGAATCGCTGTCAACTATACATTGATTGAAGGCCAGCTGTACAAGAAAGGATTCTCGACGCCATACCTAAAATGCTTAACTTTCCGAGAGGGCATGGCAGTGTTGAAGGACTTACACGAAGGCCAAGCAGCTTGTCACGAGGGGGCAAGATCCTTAATTCGAAAAGCGCTTGGTCTAGGATATTATTGGCCAACAATGAGAAGCCAAGCAACAAACATGGTCACGGAGTGCGAATCCTGTCAACTATATTCAAGGAACATAACGGCTCCCGTGACGGAGTTGTGTCCAATTGCAAGTTCCTGGCCTTTCGCACAATGGGGAATTGACTTGGTAGGACCACTTCCACAATCCAATGGGCAAACAAAGTACATTGTAGTAGCAATTGACTACTTCTCCAAGTGGATTGAAGCTAAGGCATTAGCACGTACGACAGACGCACAAATAATGGATTTCATACTGTTGGGTTTGCTTCACCACTTGGGCTGCTTCGGGCTTTTTCCTTCACGAACGGGCTCGAGATATATGTACAAGGATAGGATCGCCGCAATTCTTAATACACAATCACCGAGCTAGACTTCAATCCTCAACCTTGGACTCTTGATCTTCGTGTCCTGCACGAAGGGCTGTAACCAGCGTGGGGGAGGGGGGAATGCTGGTTAAGCCCACTCCGACGCTCAAGTTAGCACTTCTAGAGAGAGAAAGCCTTAGAGAGAAGTCAGAGCATTTCAAGTCCAAAAGTGAGGTGTGTTCCAAATGAGAGACCTAGGCCCCTATTTATAGGGAACCTAAGGATCCTGCTCAGTTTTGAAGTACTTAATGTCGGTATGTAAAGAAGACGTATACCGTCATCAAGGCGGACTATGTATGCACCGACTTCCCATTCTTGGCGAATTAATCGGAGTAAACGTACGAGGTAAAATGGTAATCCGGACCTACCGGGATTGTTTTAACAATCTGGGACGGGTCCGGATTGCCTTAGGGCAATCCGGAAGTCCTTCGGCCCGGGAATTACGCGTATCGTGGACCGTTTCAGACTTGGGTGTCTGCGAAAAGGTTTTTTATGGGTTTTGGGATATTTTACGAGGCCCGAAATGTAAATACGAACCCGAATTGGACAGATATCTAACACTTGCCCCCGAGTCAAGTAGTGGTTCAAAACCCGTACTTGACTCATTTCAAATATAAGATATTCGTCCAATTTAGGTTCGGTACTGACCTCAGGGGTGGCCTGTTTGTCAATTCGAATGTTGTGATCTTAAATTTGACCAACTTTTAATTTTCCGCCATACGTACGTAATCTTTTTACAAGGTTAGCGTAACGGACAATATGCGTACAATGATATGCTTTATGATAATATCATGGTGTATGAAATAAGCATATAATATGTTGTCAATATGTAAATGATGATAGTGTATTAGATGAATGACGTAATTATGCAATAAGCAAAACACTTAGAGTAATATGATTTTGGAGAACATGTATGTAATCATGAAGAATGATGTAAATATGAAAAATGATGCAAGCATGTAGTATGATGTGATCATGGAAAATGATGCAAACATACAATTTATACTTAGATTATAAAAGTAATCACGCGACTATCATGAATTTTTATTATGTACGTATAAAGGCGATAGTCATGCATGACGATCTACGAAACGCGCCATGTAATACTAGAGAGTATGTATGTAAAACAATCATAGGAGAGATGCAAGTATGTGATACTAAGGACTTGTGTGAAAATAAATATTAGTTTAGTCCTTAGCACATGATGTAGGCACTATTAATGAGAATTAGGAGAGAGAATACCCATTATCTTACATCCTTAATAGATAAATCTTCAAGAAGCTCTCCATTCTTGATGAAGAGGGAATTCATGGGGGTGTGAATTTGGAGTAATCCCATCACATTTGACATCGATCAAGATCGAATCCGGGCAATGAGGAAACCAAGGCGGCGCGTGAAGCAAAGAGGGACGACGCGAGAAGCAATCGGCGGCGGCGCGTGCGGACGGCGGCGGCGCGTGGATCTTCGGGTGAGGGCGAGTAGCAATTCGAACTTGTTTCGTGTCGGTGAGTCTAATTTCGTATATGGCTAGACCTTTCGTGACTTTGTTTGGCCTTGATTTAGACTTGAAATCATCATGTACCTAGTTATTTTATCATGCATACAAGGTGTTTGATGAAATGCATTAGAATACCTAGCCCCAAATCGGCCAAAATTTTCCTAAGTGCTGAAAATTTTAGAAAAGTGTAAATGAATCGTTATACTTCCCTTACGCATAGCGTCCATTGTTGATATGTTTTCCCATGCCTTAGTCGTTGTTCTAGCATGCTCGATATTGATGATTGATGGTTGCACGTGCATGGTCGTCCATGGGTTGTGTGTTGGTAATGATAGCATAGATGTTGTCGTATGAGCTTTACCGATAAGCGTTGAGGAATATTCAAGAGGCATTGTGTAGAAGTCGATAGTAGCTAATTGATGTATGCAATCCACCCTTGTCGACATGTACGTATGTACATAGAAACACTTAGAAAATATTTTCTCCTTGTCGACATGTATGTACGTACATGGAAACACTTAGAAAATGTTTTCCACTTGTCGACATGTATGTACGTACATGGAAACACTTAGAAAATATTTTTCACTCGTCGTCATGCATCCTTGTCGACATGTATGTACGTACATGAAAACACTTAGAAAATATTTTCCTCTTGTCGACATGTATGTACGTACATGGAAACACTTTGAAAATATTTTCCTCTTGTCGACATGTATGTACATACATGGAAACACTTAGAAAATATTTATCACTCGTAGACATGCATCCTTGTCGACATGTATGTACGTACATGGAAACACTTAGAAAATATTTTCCTCTTGTCGATATGTATGTACGTACATGGTCCATTCTCGTCATGATCGATCCACGTCCTGCCGTAGTGTAGAAACAATTAGAAAATATTTTTCACTCGTCGACATGCATCCTTGTCGACATGTATGTACGTACATGGAAACACTTAGAAAATATTTTCCTCTTGTCGACATGTATGTACGCACATGGAATCACTTAGAAAATATTTTCCTTTTGTCGACATGCATGTACGTACATGGAAACACTTAGAAAATATTTTTCACTTTCCCTGGCTATGTATGCTATATCCATGTACTTGATGTAAATGCAAGTTGTATGTCAACACCTTGTTGTATGCTAACGCTTAGCAATATGTTTGACACATAGTAGCGTGATGTCCACTTGCCATATGCCAACTGTCATCTTGAGCAAAACACGTAGAAATTATTTCGCCCTTGGAATCATGTACTCATGTCGATATGCATGTACATACATAGAGCTTGTACACTGATTAACTTGTTACTTGTAACTTTCAGGATTCCGAGTTGCGCAGACTTCTTTTTAGAGTTAGTCTTCTTGTCGTGGTTATCATGAGTAAGTCTTCTATCCCCGTTTCGCGAGTGACATTATGTTCAGATGTTGGGGATGAGTTACATATTGATGATTCTCATACCCCTTGTTTATATCATCCTTGTAGACTGGTTTATTGGCAAGAACTCTTCCTTGCACGCGGAGTCTATTCGCCACACACCTCTAACCGAGACGTCCGCTACACCACTTGTTCTTGCTGCCCCCATGACTTCTGGATATGGTCGTGGAAAAGGGCTCATGGGTAAGATGTTTCTCCCAGTAACATTTCTTTTTAATTTCTTTAATTCATCGTTTACTTTGTCTTTTTTGATTATCCAGTACGTTCCCTTGCTCTTGATGTTTCTGTGGATGATTATCAACTTCCTGTCAAGCGATCCGAGGTGGTGTCGCATGTCTCGAGTGATCCCAAGAGTGTAAGAATGAATGCTGCCTTTCCTCCTTCCACTGTTGATAAGGGAAAGGAAGTCACTGAATGCACGATGGTATCTTCTGCCCCTCAATCGAGAGATCGACTTGCGGAGGATCGCTCCTCGTCTGTTGGTATGAGATGTTCCTCGCATTTCTCATTACACTCTGATTTTACACACTTAGTTTTTATTCCTTATTTTTCCCTTGCAGTTATCCCATCTTTGAAGCGTGATCATCTTCTTCGCCCCTTGGAAGGTGATATATCCGGTGATGCTTGGAGACCTCTTGGTAGAGGCGGTCTTCGCTTTCCGAAGGAGGTGAAGCTTAATATGCCGGAGGTTGGTTTTCGCGTGCTGCATACGAGTGTGCCCCCCGGTGATCGACGTGCCTGTCCGAGGACTGATGAAGAAGCTGAAGAGTCTGTTGAACATGCTTTGGCCAACTTTTCTCCTGTAAGTTAACAACTTCTATTCCTTGACGACTTACGTGTTGTATGTCTTTGTTGTGTAATATTTATGGCTTTGTGCTTTTTTATGGTTTTCAGGCTGTGTCTCAGATGGTTAATATGTCGTCGTATGTTGTGGAGCATGTTAGTGCTAGAAGAACTGTTGTCAACAAATGTAACACCATTAGTCTTTAACTTGCTCGTTCTAAGGAGAAGGTGTGTGCACTTGGTTTGAAGGTAATCGATTCTGAGACCCAATATCAAGTGCAGGAGACTCTAATTCTTGATATTGAGGCTGAGATGATTGCGCTTGAGAAACAGATTTCTGATGACATCACGTCTCAAGAAGCTGTCTCGATTGCCGCACGTGAGGAACATTATGCACTTGGCATTGAAGCGGGTTTTTCCCAGTACTTGAGTACTCCTGCTTTTGGGCTTGCAGCTAAAAAGATAACTGATACCGTGATGGGAAAGCGTGTCGAGGATTACTTTCTTCGTGTGAACGCGCTTGCCCCCAACTTTCCTTTTGACAAGCTTGGGCCTTGTTCTGACTATGCCGTTAATTATCTTAAGGCATTGCACATTTTGGGGCTTGATGAGACTGCCTATGATATGATTGAGGATGGAGAAGGTGCTGATGTCCTTGCTACACCTCCCGAACATATGGATGTTGCTCCACAGCTTACTGGAGATAGTGGCACTTCTCATGTGTCTTTGAGTTGATGTTTGTCCTTGGTGTTGATTTTCTGAACATGCTGTCCTAGTCCTTTGGAGATGATGATATGTTTGAGGCTTTTGTCCAAAACCTGTATTTGCTTTGTCTGGAACTTCGTCCTTGGGACCTGTTTTTCAATAATAATAATTATATGATAACTTGTTAGTAATATTTCATACCTTGAGTTATCTATACTATCCGTATGCTTTGGACTTGGAAGATAGGATAGATATCCTTAGATGATGAACATGATGTCCGTAGTTGCGCATTGTTGAGTGTTATGAGCGTCCCTCTTAGTTAGATTACAAGGCATTGCAAGATGTGTATGCTAGGTACTTGTAGTGTTGTAAGTAGTAATGTACTTGGTGCGGGCACTTGGCACTGGCACTGGCACTTTGACATGTAGCAGTATCATCTTGACGAAGCAAGACTTAAGTTTATACCGTCTCGTAGTTCCACTCTAAGGTAACGTTGTTACAAGATTCCTCTTGTTTATTTTGCTATTTTTGCGTTTAATGCTAAAGAGTAAGATAACGTTATACAAGACTCGACTTGTAAGTTTGATGAGTTTTGTACAAGGTTTGCTTAAAAAAGCGTATAACATGAAGCTATCCCTTTTCGGGCTTAAGTCTTCACGGTGTATGAACCCTTAAGAGAGTATGCATACTTTTAGTGTGTGGGGTTGTCGTTTAACAAGAGAACTTCCGCCACGGTGGGGTGATCAATCCCATCATTGCATTTGCCGCATCCTGTTTCAATTCAGGGAATGGCTATGAACATGAGGATTTGCCCGAAAGATTTCACAACATGTCATTTTTTAGAAGTAAACGTGAGGTTTACCATCCTGTAAAGGATGTCGCAACATGTTACTTTTGATAGATGTGAACATGGGTACCGTCCTTTTGAGAAGGATGTTGCACCATGTCACTTTTGGAATATTGCATGATATTGCTTTTGAATTTGTTGAAGCTGCACTTGTTGATGTCGCCTATTATAAGTTGCATGGCGTAATGATTATGAGCAGTATGCATGTTGTTTTCTAATTGATGTTAATCCAGAGTATAGTGCATAATGTGGGAAGGTACCTACGAGAGTAGATTGACTTTATTAAATGATTGATGTGATTACATGATTCTAAACAAACTTGGAGTTAGTAAATCTCTCTTCTTTTTATACAAGAGTTTAAGACAAAAGAACTTGATACAATAGGTCCTTTGTGATATAATGTTCTTCCTTTAACCGTGGAATTTCTTCAACTGTCCCCCGTTGAATGTGTTTGGAAGGATGTTGCCTTCGGTGTCTTGGAGGCGGTATGCGCTAACATAGGGAATTGAGACAATCTTGTACGGGCCTTCCCACTTTGGAGATAACTTGTTAATTTGATCCAAGTGTGAGAATTCATTCCTTCTCCAAACCATTTCGCCTATATGGAATTGTCTTTCTTTCACTTTCCTGTTGTAGTATCTTGCAGTTATTAAGCGCATACGTGCTTGGGTTAGCTCCGAGTTTCGCCTTCTTTCATCTGCCAAGTCCAGGTCTAAACGCATCTCCGCTTCGTTGGTTTGGGGGTCTAAGTGAGTTGTGCGGTATGATGAGACGGCGATTTCGATTGGGGCTACAGCTTCTGTTCCGTATACCAGGCTAAATGGTGTTTCGCCTGTTGACTCTTTCGGGGTTGTACGTACAGCCCATAGGACACTGCTAAGTTCTTCTGCCCATCCTCCTTTCAAAGCATGAAGTCTCTTCTTAAGACCATCCAAGACGATTTTGTTGGCGGATTCGACTTGTCCATTGGTTTGAGCATGACGCACTGATGCGAAACGGTGGTCTATGTTGAGTCTTTCACAGAACGCTTGCAGTCTTGAACTTCTGAATTGTGGCCTATTGTCGCTGATGAGTACCTTTGGTACGCCATATCGTTCAATGATGTGGTTTCGTATGAAATCCATTATTTGTGCGTCTGTCGTAAGTGCTAATGCATTAGCTTCAATCCACTTGGAGAAGTAGTCGATTGCTACTACAATATACTTTGTTTGCCCCTTGGATTGTGGAAGTGGTCCTACCAAGTCAATTCCCCATTGTGCGAAAGGCTAGGAACTTGCAATTGGACACAACTCCGTCACGGGAGCCGTTATGTTCCTTGAATATAGTTGACAGGATTCGCACTCCGTGACCATGTTTGTTGCTTGGCTTCTCATTGTTGGCCAATAATATCCTAGACCAAGCGCTTTTCGAATTAAGGATCTTGCCCCCTCGTGACAAGCTGCTTAGCCTTCGTGTAAGTCCTTCAACACTGCCATGCCCTCTGGGAAAGTTAAGCATTTTAGGCATGGCGTCGAGAATCCTTTCTTGTACAGCTGGCCTTCAATCAATGTATAGATGACAGCGATTCTTCTGATTTTTTGCGCTTTAAGTCTTTCATCTGGTAGGACGTTATCCGTAAGGTATGCCAGAATTGGAGTCATCCATGTCGGCTCTGTGTTGATGTTTAACACTTCTAGCTTGTCGAGTACGGATATGATCCTATTTTCGATGAAGTGTGTTTTTTGGCTTTGTTCCTTTGTATAGTTTTCAGGCTGTGTCTCAGATGGTTAATATGTCGTCGTATGTTGTGGAGCTTGTTAGTGCTAGAAGAACTGCTGTCAACAAATGTAACACCATTAGTCTTGAACTTTCTCGTTCTAAGGAGAAGGTGTGTGCACTTGGTTTGAAGGTAATCGATTCTGAGACCCAATATCAGGTGCAGGAGACTCGAGTTCTTGATCTTGAGGCTGAGATGATTGCGCTTGAGAAACAGATTTCTGATGACATCACGTCTCGAGAAGCTGCCTTGATTGCCGCACGTGAGGAACATTAATACAAATCAGCACATTAATTCAACACATGAAGCATACATCGCAAAGCCAGCACATTAATTCAACACCGCGCAATGCGCAATAGGGGAAGGAGTGCGACAACTTCACATCAGCGTTCCATTCGTGATTGCAGAAAAGCTTGACCCATATAATAGAATCCTAGGGAATACAACCATGAACAAGTGGGATATGATAGCGTCAACATCACACCAAAAGACCAAGTTTCCAACAAAGGCAGGAATTGGTGAAAGGAAGGGAGATTAGCAGCTATCAAAAGACTGCTACAAGGTTGCACTCCAACATAATTTCAAGACAAGCAATAGAGGAATTCGGTTCATATATGAAAACCCAAGGGTAGATCATGCACGTCCTGTTTTTATTGAAGCATTACAAGAAATCAAAATAGATGATCCAGAAAGGATGGTCCAAGTAGGCGCATCACGGTCAGAAGAATACGTAATAGAAACCATCAGGAAACAGTGGTACGACTGCCAAGCGACTTGGGGGGCACCAAGCTGACAAGTGCTCAGCATTCCACCGAAGTGAAGAAACGAATAAAAACACACGGTACCATTTCCCTAAGAAGGAAACACCAAGCAATGATCATACATAGGCATGTACATCATGCTAAGGAGGCATCAATGCGTATCAACTAGAGGACGCATTCAATAATGCATAAGTCGTTGTTCATACCGACATATTCACAATCACATGTAGCGAGTGATACTTGGAAAAGCTACGCTCCCAACATATGCGCACCTGTCATGATCCGCACCTATCGCGTCCCCACTTAGGGAAGTTTCCTACACAAACATGGAATCCTCGTATCAGATTCCTTTACTTTATTTATTATATGCATTACTAAAAAGAAAATTTCATAACTCCATATTTTTGCAAACTTATAAACATTGCAACTATCTGACAAAGAGAAACTCTGTTCGTAGGTACATGCTACACTATGATTACTACATGGGAATTATGCCAAGTAGTAACCTATGCACATAATATCTACTTCAATAATACAAGCTAAGAATTATGTTCAAGAACGGATTTATGGCATACAACGCCAACATATCTATTATCTACACCAACAGGGAGTTTATTTCTCCATCCATAACAGCAGCTATATCAAGAAGATGCCGGCAACACAAAGCCATCACGTTATGTGCACAGTAAACTTATATATGGCAATGACAACTTGCGGCTTACCTACAAAAAGGGACTTACAAAATTCTCTACTCAAAGTGACGACTATTCCAAAGGCGTCAACAGCAAGCAATATCTTGGATAAACACTAAGATTTATTATCAAAAGTAGCATGCTGTAGTATCCTATTTGAAAGGGCAAACCCCATGTTTACTTCTAAAAAATGGCATGCTGCGAAATGCTCTTAGAAGCAAATCCTCATGTTCATAGCCATTCCCTGAATAGAAACAGGATGCGGCAAATGCAGTGATGGGACTGATCACCCCATCGTGGTGGAAGTCCTCTTGTTAGATGACAGCCCCACACACTAAAAGTATGCATACTCTCTTAAGGGTTCATACACCATGAAGACTTAGGCCTGAAAAAGGATAGCTTCATGTTATACGCTTTTTAAAGCAAACCTTGTACAAAACTCATCAAACTTACAAGTCGAGTCTTGTATAACGTTATCTTGCTCTTTAGCATTTAACGCCAAAACAACAAAATCAGCAAGAAGTATCTTGCAACAACGTCGCCTTAGAGTGGAACTAAGAGACGGAATAAACTTAAGTCTTGCTTCGCCAAGACGACACTGCTACATATCAAAGGCCAAGTACCAAGTGTACATAACACCCTGCAATGCGCAAGTCACAACATTCTATGTTCTATCCATCACAACAAGGAGTTCAATCCTGTCATGCAAGTCCAATACATACGGACAATGAAGATAGCTCAAGGTATGAAATATTACTAACTAGTTATCATATGTTTATTATTATTGAAAACGGGTCCAAGTGACGAAATATCATGCAAGCAAAGGCATAAACAAAGAATTATCAAAACAACATCAACCCATTCACAAAGGGTTCAACATGCTGGAAGCGGACAACCTGACACCAACCAAGAGATAACATAATCTCTAAGGATCTATGGCAAAGAGTTCATAATGTCAACATCAAATGCAATGTCGTCATCCACACAAAGGACACGACAAGAATGGTCGCTTCAACTTCAACACGACATAGCTCTTCAACATAAGCGCAACAATCAGCAATACGTGCATCAAAATCAGCCGTCAACAAATGCTTACCTCAATGGGAGGAACTCTCCTCCTTGGGCCGGTCCCTCGACCGGGGGGGCAAAAGGCACCACCGCACGACCCTCAACTCTATTCCCTTTATCACAAGAAGGAGTTAGCACGGTTGTACTCGGCATAAAGAACTAAGAATCGCTCGAGGAACGCGCCCCTGCGTCGGATCTTTTGAGAATTGTGCTAAAGACAGGAACTGCAACCACGCGTTCAGCAACATGAAAGCAACAAAGATTAACAAGTTCAAAGAAGATACAAGGAGACGTCTTACTCACAAGTCCTTTACCGCGACCGTGTCCGGAGACTCCAGAGTAGCGAGGCACTTGTACGGACATTCCTCCCAACAAGCGGATTACTGTACGCATCGGCTATCTGCAAAGACGAGCTTTTTCCATCAAGTCCAACCTACATTACAACATGATACGAGTCATAAAGGACATCAACATCTACACTTGGTGTATTATTTAGCTGCTCAACCATGTCGACATCCGAACACAGAGTTACTCGCAGAATGGAGATAGTGGACTTATTCATGATAACAGCCGTGGGAAGATTAATTCCGACAAGAAGACAGCAAGATCTGATATCCTGAAAAATGCAACCAACAACCCAGTCAGTGCGCAAACACCAATCAACACTTAGGCAAACATTTATGCAATGGACGCTCCAGGTGAGACAACTATGTACGTACAAGACTCGTTAGTCTTCGCGCAATAAGCAACAAGCATCATGCAAGGGGGGCAACTTCTTCAACACATCAACCTTACATGTCAACATCGAGCTCATACTCGCAGCATACAGGATTACAAGGGCGAAATATTTTCTAAGTGTTTTGCTCAGGATGACAGTCAGCATATTGCAAGCTGTCAGCGTGTTACTATGTGTCAGCATATTACTAAGTGTTAGCATACAACAAGGTGTTGGCATACAACCTGTGTTTACATCAAAGCATATGGATACAGCGTACATAGCCAGGGATGGAGAAAAGATTCTAAGTGTGGGGGAAAGTGCGCACATACGTGTACGTACATACATGTCGACAAGGATGCATGTCGATAAGAGGAAAATATTTTCTTAGTGTTTCCATGTACGTACATACATGTCGACAATGGGAAAAATATTTTCTAAGTGTTTCCATGCACGTACATACATGTCGACAAGGATGCATGTCGACAAGAGGAAAATAATTTCTAAGTGTTTCCATGTACGTACATACATGTCGACAAGGGGAAAATATTTTCTAAGTGTTTCCATGTATGTACATACATGTCGACAAGGATGCGTGTCGACAAGAGGAAAATATTTTCTAAGTGTTTCCATGTACGTACATACATGTCGACAAGAGGAAAATATTTTCTAAGTGTTTCCATGTACGTACATACATGTCAACAAGGGGAAAATATTTTCTATGTGTTTCCATGTACGTACCTACATGTCGACAAGGATGCATGTCGACAAGAGAAAAATATTTTCTAAGTATTTCCATGTACGTACATACATGTCGAAAAGGATGCATATCGACAAGTGAAGAATATTTTCTAAGTGTTTCCATGTACGTACATACATGTCGACAATGAGAAAATATTTTCTAAGTGTTTCCATGTACGTACCTACATGTCGACAAGGATGCATGTCGACAATAGAAAAATATTTTCTAAGTATTTCCATGTACGTACATACATGTCGACAAGGATGCATGTCGACAAGAGGAAAATATTTTCTAAGTATTTCCATGTATGTACATACATGTCGACAAGGGGAAAATATTTTCTAAGTGTTTCCATGTACGTACAAACATGTCGACAAGGGGAAAATATTTTCTAAGTGCCTTGTCGACATGTACGTACAACTACCGATCATCAATATCGGGCATATTACATGTCGGCGATGAACACTATGCATAAGGGAAGTATAACAATTCATTTGCACTTTTCTAAAATTTTCAGCACTTAGAAAATTTTTGGCCAATTTAGGGGCTAAGTATTCTAATGCATTTTGTCAAACACCTTGTATGCATGATAAGATAACTAGGTACATAGAGATTTCAAGATTGAACCAAGGTCAAAAGAAATCACGAAATGTCCAACCATATACAGAATTGAGCTCACCAACACGAAGCGAGTCCGAATTGACACGTGCCATGCCGGAATCCGATTGATATCAACAAGAAAACTGGTTTTAAGCGGCGCGAAAGCTGCGACGCTTTTAAAAGCGTCGCAATCTTTTTTGGCTCGCAGAGTTTAGGCAACTTTCAGGGAAGCGTCGACTAAACATATATATTAAAGCAACACTTGCTTTTAACGTTGTTTAAAGTTTGGTTTAGGCAACGCTTTTCACTGATGCGTTGCTTAATTATTAAATATAAACAACGTTTTTTATACGTCTGCTTAACATATATATAAAGCGACGCTTTTTCTCAATGTTGTTTAAAGTTTAAAATTTAGGCGACGTGTTTCGGTATAGCATTGTTTAATGTTTAGATTTAAACAACGTTTTGTAAAACGTGGCCTTAACTTGAATATTAAACAAGGCTTCCTTTTAGCGTTATTTAAATTACATGTTTAGGCAACGCTTCATGAAAAATATTTATTTTATAAATTTGATAAGCATCTGCATGCATCTTCGTCAATACATATATATTATAACAATAAAGAAAGTTGGCAAAAAAAAATTATAATAATAAAGAAAAGAAAATGGGCTGGCGGGTAGGGGCTAAAGGTCATGACTGAAGTTTATATCTAATAATGGGCTGGCTGGCTGGGTAGGTAAAAACTCAATGAAGTTTATTAAAACTCTAGTAAATTAGCTGGCCCCAAAGAAAGGGGAAAAACACGTTCCACTCACCTTCTTCACTGCAGCTCTTGTAAAATCGCGTTCCGCTACACTTCATTACAGCTCTGTAATTGGAATGGCGACTCCGAGCGACTCCGGGGAAGGGCTTTATCTCGTCTAGGAATTAGCTTTTCGATTCCAGGAAGGTCTTCACTGCGATTCAAAGTCTCGATCATTCATCTAGTTTTTGTTCACAGGATCGCTAGATTTATATTAGGTTTGATGTGAAACCCTAGGAATGCGATTAACAGTTGGTTCTGCGTTGCAGTTCAGTAGGATAAGCAGTTATGCGTGAGTAGGAGATTGATGACCACAGGCTATTAAGTAATCAACTAGTGTAGAATAGTCTAAGTCCTAAAAATGAGTAGGAGATTGATGATTCTCTGTCCTAACAACGCCAAATGTCCTAACTGAGACACTATAGTTGCGCGATTCTCATGAAATTAGCCAAACTCGAGTCAACATGACTTCTGATATATGATTCATGTCTCAAACTATGTCACGTTACCACATTTGTAATCTCCTTAATTGCAAGAGTAGTGATATAGGGTAGGGTATGAACTCAAATGTGCGTATATAATAAGGCTTTGAATTTGTGTAAAGAGTAAGATTACTGGTTGTGACTTTTGTATTTTGAATCGACCCAATTTTGCAGTAAGTAGCTAGCTAGGTATACGGTGGTGCTGTAGAATTCCTGTCACAAACAGTTAGCCCCTTCTTAGAAATAATATATCTATATATATAATAAGGAGAAATTCTTCAATAACTCGGTCCCAACACGTGGATGCCACCTGGTGTCACTTCATCCAGTTAAAATTTGACACCTGTCCATATTTCTCCTTTTTTTTCGAAAAAGTTGAACACTCTCTTTCTTCCTTTTTGCTGAAAAGTTGAACTCTCACTTCTCTCCCTTACTTTTCGTACACTCCCTAATCTCTCTCACCTTTTCTCTCTTATATTCTAAAATAATCAATATAATTCGTTTTCTCTCTCCATCCATTTACTCAATAAATATAAATAATAAATATAAATAAAAGAGATGTTATTTAAGAGATTGTGGTTTGTCTTGTCTTGTCTATTAAATATGAGATTGTTATGTACATATAATAATGCTAGATATGCTGATTTCTTTTTGTTAAAAAAATATTAATCAGATATAGTTTTTTAAGTGATTATTGTACATACAACTTTTATATGAATATTGCTTGAAAGATTTCTATTTTTTATAACAAAATTTTTGTTCAATTAATATATATATATATATAAACATCCATTAAAATATTCTATGTAAATATTTAAAATAAATACTGATTTATAATTAATTTTATGACATTTATTTTGTTAAAAACTTACTTTTTTTTGCCATACTATTTATTTAACTTTTTTTTTTTTGCTAACAAAATATCAAACTTCCGAGAAGTAGGTGGTATAGGTAACTTCTGACATGCTTGCATGCAATAAATTTAAATTAGAGAATTTAAGAAAGAATAATGAAAAGATATTCCAATTAATGAAACATAGTACAATGGCTTTTATTTCCACAACTACTACAACTTGTATACCAAGAAGAAGAAATCGTGTCTGAGAGCAAAACAAAGAGAATTGAAGTTGTCTTTTTCATCTTCATATTGCTTCTCTTCTCCATCTCCTCTCCAGATTTCATGAATTAGTTCGTATAATCAAAGCACTACTTATCTCTATCTTCAAGAAAGAGTTTTATGAGGTATTATTTCTACACTAAATATTATATACATGTGTAGTTCATTTCTAAAATTATAGTTTACATTGCCACACAATTACTTGTAACAAATAATAGAAATGAAATTTAAGTTATATATTTTATTTGATTATGCAGATGAATTGTCAAAAAGACTATGCTGTTAGAGGTACACATTTATCTTATATCTTTTTTTTTTTTCTTATCATTTTTCCCTCTAGGTATTGTTGAGTTATTTCCATGAGAATGCTAGATATTACATAAATTCCAATAGTTATATTATAGATACTAACTTGGAAGGGAACATGTTACATATGTTGTTTGGATTTCTAATTTTTTATCTCATGACTTTAATTTTTATATAATATTGTGTGGTTATTTGTAGCTTGTGCGATGGTTTTAACTCGAGAGGAGAACAATGATATAGTCAAAAAGGTGGCTCATAGTGAAAAAGAAGCATATAATTTGTACAATGGTTATGCTTATAAGAAAGGTTTCAGCGTTCGGAAAGGAACATCAAGGTACTATAGTGGTACAAAATTGATTCGCCAAAAAGAGTATTGTTGTTCAAAAGAAGGTTATAGTGAAGACCCTAGCCCATGTGAGTCTACACAATACAATAGACTTATTGTTAGAACAGGTTGTAAAGCAATGATTCGATTCACGGTTGAAGATGGGATTTGGAGGGTGACATGTTTCAATGATGAGCATAATCATGAATTAGCAAGTGAAGAAGAGAAGCACTTCCTACGATCAGGAAGAAAAATGACTGACTCAAAAGCTCTTGCTATTAAGACAATGGTGAATTCTGGTATAAAAACGAATCAAGCTTTCAACTATATGGCAGGGGTTGCTGGTGGTGTTGAAAACGTTGGTATACTAAAAAAGATTGTTACAATCTCGTTAATAAAGAGAAGTTGTCACTAATTGAAGTAGGCGATGCACAAAGTTTATCCCGGTGGTTCAAAAGTCAAAGGAGCAAAGACATGTTGTTCTTTCATGATGTTCAACTGGATCAAGAAGGGCGGATGACAAACTTCTTTTGGTGTGATGGAAGATCAAGGGTAGATTATGATTATTTTGGAGATGTCGTAGTATTTGATACTACATATAAGACAAATCGATATAACTTGATATGTGCACCATTTGTGGGCGTGAATCATCATTGGCAAAATGTCATGTTTAGGTGTGCATTTCTATCAGATGAAACCATTCCTTCTTTTGTGTGGCTCTTTAAGACTTTTCTTGAAGCGATGGTTGACAAAGCTCCACAAACAATATTCACCGATCAAGATGCTGCAATGGCGGCAGCAATTCATGAAGTGTTCCCTACAACCGCGCATCGTTTATGCCAATGGCATATTTCAACGAATGCTCCGTCTCATCTTGGTAGCTTGGGTTCAAATTCTGATTTTCGTCATTTGTTTGATAA
Organism: Clarkia xantiana subsp. parviflora; assembly: GCA_036873135.1. NCBI lineage: Eukaryota > Viridiplantae > Streptophyta > Magnoliopsida > Myrtales > Onagraceae > Clarkia > Clarkia xantiana. The sequence goes on along the minus strand of JAPTYO010000002.1, from coordinate 46,772,033 downwards.
ATGCATGAAATGGTGTGATACAGAGATGGAGTTTGAAGAATGTTGGTCGAGGATGATGAAAGAAGATGGATGTTAAAAGAACTCATGGCTTAAAGGTATGTACAAAATTCGTGAAAAATGGAGCACTGCTTTTACGAAAGACACATTCTCGTGCGGTATCTTGTCCTCTCAAAGAAGTGAGTCGACCAACAGTGTGTTGAATGATTTGGCTAACCGAACTACATCTCTTTGCAACTTAGTGGTTCAAATTGAAGGATTAGTAAAAAGTTGGCGAGATAATGAAGCTGAAAAAGATTTTCATTGCAAGAATGGAACTCCTTCTCTTAAAGTTAAAGGAAGTAGTATTTGCCAACATGCATCAACAGGTTACACTCATGTGATATTCAAACTTTTTGAGCAAAACTTCCTTGAAGGAGTGGCAGCATTGACTAGTGTAAGAATAAGCACTGAAGATAACTTACATATCTATGAAGTTGTCAAAGACATGGGAAGCAAAAAACCTTATATTGTGCAATTTGATTCATCTACATCAGATATTTCATGCACATGCAAGAAATTTGAGTCCATGGGGTTGATTTGCTCTCATTCTCTACATTGCTTAGTTCAAAATAAAGTGAAGCGTATTCCTGAGAAGTTCATCTTAAGACGTTGGACGACAAATGCTAAGTTGAGGAAATGCAAGATTGACCAAGGTGAGAGTTCTCATTCTCGTGGAACGTGTTTCTCAGTTGACTATTCTCATCGAATGATGAGAAAAGCCTATGACATGGTAGTGAAAAGTCAAAGTGATGAACACACGAGAAAATTAATCGAGAATGCATTTAATCGGCTCGGCGACGAACTTGATAATCTTGTCCTTAAAGATCAACACACTATGATGAAACTCGAGTTCTATTCTAATGTAGAAGAATGCCAACTTGTTGATGAAGAACCCATCTTTGATCCACCGATAGCAAGAGCCAAAGGAGCTTCATCTATGAGATTGAAAGGTCACTTTGAAAAGCTTAAGAAGAAGGCAAAGGAAGCGTCTACTTCAAGTAAGTAATTTTTTTAAAAGATGGTTTTGGTAAATTAATGAAATATCAAATGACATGTATGTTATTGTATTGTGTTTAGGGAAACCAAAACAAAATTTGGACAAAAAAAGTGAAACAAATGCAATTTCAATTGGTGTTGGAAACTATCCTCAGGTATATGTTTACATACTTACATATTATTGGTTTTATTATTATGTTACATTCATTTTTTATTCAAATAAAGTAACTTGTGTGTTCCATATTAATATTTTGTTACTGCAGGGGTCTCATTATATGCATATGGCACAAAATTATTACTTGGATCCATATTTTCAACAAAGGCAAATGGTACATTATATATGAGTTTAAATTTTGCTTAATTAATAGTTTTATTGCAAATATCAACTAACGTTTTTTTAGGCTAATCTTCACACCCCATTTTCAAATATGATGCAAGGGATTAGTCCGTTTTCAAATTTCAATACGGTACGTCCATATATATGCTTGGTGTGAATATTTATATATATATTATTCACGATGAAAATATTATGAGACTACACTTTTGGTTTAGTGTTCTAATTTTTTTTTTTTTTTTTTGCAGGTTTCATCATATCCGCAAGATGGATCACAACATTTTATGATGATGAATGGCGATACAATGCCATCCCGTGAAGAATGAGTTTTATTATCGTAGCTAAAACTATATGATCGACTTGCTTGATTGCTTTCTCATTTTACTATGGATTATTTTCCTTTAGCTTTGATGAATGTGTGTTTTTTTTTTTTTGTTGTCAAACTATAGATATGTTATGGGTTAAAATATGATGAATGTGTTTCCATTTTCAACATATTTATTTAAGACATTTTTTTGTTAATGAAAATTTTAGACATGATGTTAATTTAGATTACAGAGAGGATAAATGTATTGCTTTTCTTATTTCGGTTGGAAAAATAGAAAAAATTCAAACTCTCTCCTTCATTAAATAATTTTACGTTATTTATATATTATATATAATGAGGGGATGGAGAGAGAAGATTTTGTATTGATTAGAGTGAGTGATGTGAGAGAGAGTGTAAGCTTTTCAGAAGAAAAAAGAGAGAGAGAGGGGAATAAGACAGGTGTCGTTTTTTAAGTGGATGAAGTTCCACCAGATGGAAGTCCACGTGTTGGGATCGAGCTATTGAAGAATTTTTCATATAATAAGGTAGGAGGTGAGAGAGTGTAGCAATATGGTAGTGCCACATCATCCATGAAAACAAACTTGGATGTGCCACGCAAGCCATTAATCTCACCGTTGATTTTCACGCTCCTTTACAATCCAACCATTCTTCCTTCTAGAGTCATCTCCCTCACTCCTATCATTAACTTTCCCAACTCTACAGATTCCTAAACCACCAGGTTCTCTTTTTTTTACAAAAAAAAAAAAATGCTATTCCACCAGACTGTAAAAACGCTTGATTCCTACTGCTCGAGTCCAATCATCTATATATATAATAAGGTATGAGGTGAGAGAGTTTAGCAATATGGTAGTGCCACATCATCCATGAAAACAAACTTGGATGTGCCACGTCAGCCATTAATCTCACCGTTGATTTTCACACTCCTTTACAATCCAACCATTCTTCCTTCTAGAGTCATCTCCCTCACTCCTATCATTAACTTTCCCAACTCTATAGATTCTTATACCCCAGGTTCTCTTTCTTTTACAAAAAAAAAAAAAAGCTATTCCACCAGACTCTAAAAACGCTTGATTCCTATTGCTCGAGTCCAATCATGATGAGGCTGTAAGTCTGTGACTACGCGATCGCTCGATTCTGGCTGATTGGTCGATTCTGATTGCGATTCAGTCATACGAATTGCTCGATTCCGACTGTATTCAGTCAGTTTGCTCGATTCCAACTTCGATTCATTCATTATTCGGCACCGATTGTGGCCACTCTGCTCCAACTCGCACAAATTCAGCTGGACTGCTCGAGTCCAAGCATGATGAGACCGCGATTCTAAAGGATTTTTCTTTGATGTCATCGTCCCGCTGGTATCTGTAGCACGCTCCCCATATGATTCACGCGGACCCGTTTTTCTCTATGGCGGCTTCACCTTCTAAACCCTGGTCGATTGACATGAATGACAAATCATGTTGGATCAACTTCTCTCGCGACATGGTTGCAGGTACCCTATTGTATTCTCCCTTATCTTCCTCGGATCTCCATTATTTTTTTGATATGATTAACACCGATCGATTTTGTTCTCTTTAATAGTCAAGTCATGTTTCAGATTTATTTAGGGGTTTTGAGTTGATTCTCTCGCTACATGGGGGTTTGTGTGTTGGATTCTTGCAGATAATATCGAATCGTTGGTCTGCAAGAATCAAAGCTGCATGTGTAATCCAGGTGAATATGACTATATATTAATCCTCCATTATTTGTTGCATGTGTTTCCTGGTTTTCATACTATATAAGCAGATTTGGCTTTATTGAGATGGATTTGAATATGTAAGCATTTTTTTGTTGTTGTCAAAGATATGCTATATCTATAGCCTAATTCAATCAAGATTATGGTTAGCTATTTTCATAATTGTTCAACTTTATGGTCCTTTTTACTATATTAAAGAAGACATTTCGCTAATTTCTTTACAATATTTGTCAACAATTGCTTTTGCTGCTGCTTGAGTTTTTTATTTTAAATTTCTTGATTATTTAGATATGTGCATTTGTAGTGGTTAGTGCAAATAGATGCAATCTGAGGTAGGGAAAAGCAATGCATTAGTGCAAATAGAAACAATCTAAGGCAGGATAAAGTAATAGTAGCCCAATGCATGATCTTTAATCTACTTGCTTCTTCTTCCTCAGCTAATTATACTGAAGATATTGAGATTGGAACGTAGATCTCCAGTTAAGAATCCAAAGAGCTGCTACAAAGAAATATAATAGTAAGTGAGAATTTATTTCCTCAACCATTTTAATTGTGTCGAAAACTGAAACTAAAATCAGATTAGTCAAGGTTTTCCATCTCAGAGACTCCTATATCAAGCAATTGAATATAGTTCGACATTCTCTTCTCTTCAACATTAATCACCGAATAGCTCAAATTTAAAACATTTTATGCTTCCACGGAGTATCAAGGATTGTTTCAGATGATGATCTCAAGTTCTTGACTGAAAATCTGTCACGGTAACTTTTAAATTTTTTTCACTATTAAAAATTGTTCAGTTGTTAGTTTGGTTGTTTGACGTTGATTAATTATTCTCTGAATTCTCAGTTTAACGGAAGATCCATAAAATATATTTATTTATTATCTCAATTTGTTTAATTTTGAATCTAATTTAACTAAGAAGTATATTGTTATCATTTCTTCCTGCCTAAGTTATTTCATATCTAACTAAATTATTGTTATTGGAAATAAAACCAAATAGATATTGGAATATGAAAATGAGGTATTCCTAGATGTTTTACTTTACATTGAACTTTCCCGCTTTGTTCACGCCACTTGAATTTTCTTTATTTTAAAATTTGTTTCTGAGATCTAATGCTTACTTAATTGTAAGAATGCAGCATTTCTCTTTTTCAGTTGTTGATGTGTGAAAATGCTGATAATTGGTTTGTTGGGTTGAAATTGAAGGTTTTATATAGTTTGTATAAGATTATGAGTGAGGTGGGTTAGATCTATGGTTCATGGTAGTAGTTTCGATGTAATGTTTCTATTTTATTTGATTGGGAATAGTAGATAGTATAAATAGGTCGGTTTGTTGCTTTCTTCCGCCACCAATGCCTCTAATTCAAGTCTTTGTTAGAAACAGATACTCGGGGATAGAGTATTAATTAGTTGAAATATATTCCATCGTTTTTTTTAAAGGTTTAATTAATTGCTTATATATATATAATGCGAATGTCCTATGATAGGTCATATGTAAGTGCAATATAATTGTTATTTTCATTTCCTAATTTCTCTTGATAAGTTTTACGATTTTATTATTTACTCTCAGTGACATAAACAAACTCCATTGTAGTAGCCTTGAACTGGTGAAATAAAGAAATGGAATCTGGATCTTAAACTACTTTATCCTTCGGAAAAAATAACTATTGTATCAATCTTTGTTTGGAAATATAACAATAAAATTAGCACCAATTAGATAATTGTTTAATTATATGTTAGATTAATTCCAAAAGGTTCAAATAACCAAACTTTGATTAAGTTCCAAAGCTTTTCTTTAGAGTCGTTTGATATATCTTTATTAATTGGGTTTAGGGTTTCGGGATTGTTGCTTGATGCAACCTGAGGATAGCATACTTAATTTGATATTGGATATATATATATATATATATATATATATATATATATATATATATATATATATATATTATTTTTTTGCAAAGTTTCTCCTAAAGAAGTTTGATAAATGTGATAACTTTTTTGAGTGTTTTTGAAGGATTGCATAGAATCGCAAACTATGCAAGAAGATTTGGCTTTATTAATTTTCATATGAAAACTACACTAATATATCATGTTTTATATCAATTTGTAAATTGCAGGTTGAATTAAGCAAAATGGATTAGTAAACCAAATCGTCATAAATGTAATAAACATGATCCTTTTTTAAACCTTTTTTTGGTTTGCTAAATGTTCATTTTCATAACATCATTGCTATAAAATGTAGTTTCAGAAATTGACTTCGTTGTACTACTGTTTCATTACGTCGGTATTGTGAAACGAATGGAAGAATTTAGAATGGAACAACCGTGTGATTCATTTCAGCGGGGAATTAAACCATGTTGCTTCCTGACAAAATTTTGAGCAGATTTTATAAAATAATGTCGGTGATTTGCTAACTGTTCTTTCTTCCATATAGTCTCTGAATACAGTTTTATTTTTTCTGGGGCGAAGATATTGGTGTCGAATATTGTGACCTGATAAAGTGAGAATCTCTTGATGTCTCTACTATTTATTATGTCCATATATCATTCTTCTAAATCAATGTGATTTTTTTTTAATAATATTCGATATTTATCGATTGTGAAAAGCAAAGGACTTGAGATATCTCAACCTGCCATGTTAAATAGGATGTTCACCATCTAATTATTATGTGAAATAGCATATCTAGACCACACAGGTAAGTTCATTAAAATCTTAATAATGATTTGGGTTTTAGTTTTGTTTATTTCCTCGAGTAATTGTTTTTTTAACATTTTTTGTGTGTGATTAGAGGAGAATGTACAAGAATAAGCAGCGTTGCACCTCTATGCGTTGGGTAACCACAATGACAAATGGTCTATTACAAAATGCTCAATACGTCTGTACCAGAGGGGTTGTATTATTAGTAGTCCTTGACTTAATTGATTAATCAAGGAATACGTTCATTGAATAATAGTAGTAATGTGTGTGCTTACTTTGGTAGGTGTTTGGTTAACCGGTGTAGTGCACTATGGTAGGTGTTTGGTTCACCGGTGTTTGACAAATTGGAAGATTTGATGCATATGTTTTGCTTTCTTTGCTAGCGTCCAAGGCTTTTTTGCCATTAAATTCATATATTAACGTTTATAGTTTAATCAGTCACCCGCGCGTAGCGCGGGGTTAGCACCTAGTTATTAACTAAGTCTATATATCTTCTCATATATCGTAATCATAATTTCATGGGGACCAAACTAGTAGCTTTTTGACAAATCAAAGAACCAAAATTGTTGTCAATGTGTATGAGTTCATCATTGATTGATAATTAAACTTGCAAACAAGGTTTGCAACATTCAATAATTTTTTCTTCTAGTTGCCAAATAGCATATATTAGTCTTTCTTTTCACAGCACACTTGTAATCTCCTTAATTGCAAGTGTAGTGATATAGGTTAGGGTATGAACTCAAATGTGCTTATATAATAAGGCTTCGAATTTGTGTAAAGAGTAAGACTTTTTACTAGTTGTGACTTTTGTATTTTGAATCGACCCAATTTTGCTATTAAAGTAGTTCAATGAAATTGATTCAATTGCAGTGTTGATTGTTGTCTGGTGCTGCTTTGACAGAAATGGATAAAAGTTGGGTTAGATTATCTGGATCAAGCTTGGCATATGAAAATGGTGTGAAAGCTTTCATTAAATTTGCTCTTGAGAAAGTTCCGGTTAATGGGAATAGTTATTGCCCATGTAAGAATTGTTACAACCGGTATACCCAGACTCCACAATTGGTGGAAGAACATCTTATTTGTGTTGGGTTCATACGGAATTATGGCCAACAACTTTGGGATTTCCATGGGGAGAGAGATGGCGTAGAACTAGAACCTGAGACCCTAGAAGCATATTATCAAGAGATAAGGACTAATATCATAAGGGAAGGATCATGTGTTTCATACACTGAGGAATTTACATCTAGAATAAACACAGGGGAGGATACTTATGAAAATGATGAATCTTTTGTTAGGGAGAATTTCACTGAAGGAGGTTTGTTAAATGATCTTTTAGGTGATTAAGATGATCCTCTTTTCCCAGGTTGTACAAACTTCACAACTATGTCATTTGTTCTACGGATTTATCATATCAAAGCATTAGCCGGGGGTTCATCGTCTAAGTTACTTACACTGATTCTTGAATTACTTAAAGAGGCTTTTCCTCAATGCAAGTCACTTCCCTCATCATATTATGATGCTAAGAAGATCATTAGGAAGCTTGATCTTGGTTATGAGAAGATTCATGCTTGTCCAAATGACTGCACATTATATTGGGGTAATAATAAAGCTCTTGAATCTTTTCAAACATGCGGATCATCAAGATGGGTAGTGAGCAAGGATGAGAAAATTGATGATCCTTTCCATAGTGACATTCCAGCTCAAAAGCGTAAAAAACCAGCCAAAGTCTTGTTTTATTTTCCCCTGATTCCTCGTCTTAAGCGGTTATTTCAATCACCTAAGATTGCATTATCTATGAGGTGGAATGAAATTGGTCGCACAAAAGATGGAAAGTTGCGTCATCCAGCTTATGCTGAGGCGTGAAAAGCATTTGACAAGCGTTATGAAGACTTCGCATCTGATCCTCGGAACGTTCGTTTAGGCTTAGCTAGTGATGGTTTCAATCCATTCAGGACAATGAGCACAACACATAGCGCGTGGCCAGTTGTATTAGTCCCATATAATATGGAGTCGTGGACATGCATGAAACGGTCATCTCTTATACTATCAATGGTTATTCCGGGTGAGAAAGGACCTGGTAATGACATTGATGTATATCTGCAACCATTAATGAATTAAAACAGTTGTGGGTTGGTGTTACAACATTTGATGCTTCTGCTGGTGAAGAGTTTTCTCTACGAGCATGTTTGATGTGGACAATTAATGACTTTCCTGCATATGCTAATCTATCTGGGTGGAGTACCATGGGTCATATTGCTTGTCCATGTTGCACAACTTCAACTAATTCTCGTTGGCTAAAGCATGGGAAGAATTTTTCCTACTTAGGAAGTCGACGGTGGCTTGAAACAAATCATCCTTTTCGTTATCAAAAAGAAGAGTTTGACAATACAGTTGAGCTTGGTTTTGCTCCTACTCCACCAACTGGTACTGATGTGCTGCGTCAAATTGGAGGAACGAAGTTTGTATATGGTAAATCATCAAATATATCAGAAAAGAGGGGCGAAGATATTAATAATTCATCATTCACTCAATCTGATGCAATTGAAGAGCTTTAAACTTTTGAGGAGTCAGAACAAATGGATCATCAAGAAGATGACATACCAGGGATCTCTCAAGCTCAACCCTCTCAAGCACAAGTATGGAAGAAGCGTAGTATATTTTTTTTACTTGCCTTATTGGGTATACAATCTTCTTCGTCATAATTTGGATGTGATGCACATTGAGAAAAATGTGTTTGACAATTTGATTGGAACTTTGTTGTATCAAGATAAGAAAAGCAAGGAAAATATCCAAGCACGCCATGACCTAAGAGAGATGGGTATAAGACCTGAACTTCATCCGTACGAGGACCGTCCAAATGATTACCCATTAGCATGCTACAATTTAACTCCCATGGAGAAAGATATGTGTTTAACTATTTTGAAGGGTTTGAAAGTGCCTGATGGATATGCCTCGAACATATCAAGATGTGTCAACTTGAAAGAGCGGAAGTTAATTAATCTTAAGAGTCACGATTGTCATATCCTGATGCAATATATACTTCCAATTGTATTAAGAGGCGTAGCCACCAAGACCATTCTTGCACTCATTTCAGAGCTTTCAACATTCTTTAAGAAGTTGTGCGCCAAGGTGCTTGATCCAGCTGAGTTAGATAACTTGGAATCATAGGTTGCACTTACTTTATGCAAAATGGAGAAAGTTTTCCCACCTGGTTTCTTCACCATAATGGTACATCTTATAATCCATTTGCCATGTGAAACAAAGCTTGGTGGACCGGCGCAATATCGATGGATGTACTTTATGGAACGGTAAGATGCCATTTATATTTTCAATTACATTACTTGCAATCTTGAATATATTTAACTGAGATGACCTATTTATTCCCATTGAAGCTTCTTGATGCAACTTAAAGAGCTTGTACGCAATAGAGCACACCCAGAAGGATCAATAGCTGAGGGTTATACAGCAAGTGAGAATGCTATCTTTTTCTCAAGGTATATTCCAAATATGGAAATGACTTATGACCATTTGCATAGGAATCATGAGCAAAATTGTTCTGGTAATTATTTGTTCCGCACTAATGGTCGCGTATTGGGAAAAATTAAGATGGATGTTCTTGATTGTACTACACTGGAGCAAGCACATCAGTATGTTCTTGTTCATTGCAACAGTTTGGAGGTTTATCGGCGGTAATTCATTTCATTTATGGAATTTACTTGCATTTTTTAGTCGTTTATTTTCTTTATTAGAGTTTTGTTTATACTACTATTTCATGATGTTTTTGGATTCTATGCGACGGGCTGCAGGACATTCCACTCAAGTCCTTGAAAATAAGTGGTTAATTGAAAAATTTCCTAATTGGCTTTCAAGACAGGTTAGGGATTCAATGAATAAAAGAGATCTAAATTTATACTTAAAAGACTCATTTGTTAATATGAATACTCACTATGTTTATGTTCCAAAGATGTTAACAGAAAGAGTTTCCGATGATGTAGTTGCTCTTGCCCGAGGACCAAACAATGTTGTCCAAACATTTGATGGCTTTATTATCAATGGATTACGGTTTCATACCAAAAGTCGCGAAGCTTTAAGGAAAACCCAAAATAGTGGATTGATGGTAGAGGCGGACAACACGAACTACTATGGCGTTCTCAAGAGTATAATTGAGTTGAACTACTTTGGGAGGTTTCAAGTTGTTTTGTTTCGGTGTGATTGGGTTGATGTTAAATCTCCTAGAGGTCTGAAGCAAGACAGAAATGGGTTTACTCTTGTTAACTTCTCCAAGTTGATTCACACCGGGGCAGCACTTAAAGATGATCCTTTCGTTTTTTCATCACAAGCAAATCAAGTCTTTTATGTGGATGATCCTAAGAATAAGGGATGGCAGCATGTTATTAAGAAAAAGCCAAGAGATGTGTACGATTTGGGAGCGATACCTGAAGAACAAAATGTTGATGATACTTATGCACAATGCTTGCCTACTAATGTTGATTTGCGTGTAGATTTAAATGATTCTACAAGCTTTGTTAGGGGTCGATCTGAACTAGGATTAGACGTTTGATCCTTTCAGAATTTTGTTAGACAATTTGAAATAAACTTTGTTATGGTTCAAATATGAACTACACTTAAATGTTTGATATGAACGTGCCTACTTTGTTATGGTTCAGATTTGAACTAGACTTAGATGCATTTGATTACTAATTTCCAGCTCAGTGCAGACCCAACTCGAGGTTAGAATGACATTCAAAAGATCAAAAAGGTTACGAAGAGTTCAAATTACAACACCTCATGTAGGACCTGCTGATCAAGTAGATGACACGGAATCTGCTAACAGTGTAAACAATGTTCAAACTGGTTAGCATGCACTCTTTATTTATTGCAAATTTATAGTAATGTAGTTTTTTTTTTTTCAAAAATAAAGTTATAATAATGTAGTTTGTTTTTGTTTTAACTTTAGGGAACCAAGCTCAAGTTCGTCGTACAAGGGGGCCTTCATGTGCAAAGGATGTTTGGGAACTCCCAAAAGACCTTCGAATAGAAGTTGAGTTCAATGATTTTGGGCAACCAGACGAAAATAGTGCATCTATTCTAACTGATTTTCTTGGAACCATTGCTCGGAATTGAAATTTATGCCCCTTACATTACCAAGATTGGAAGACATTTCAGGTGGATGAAAGACAAGAGATCTTGAAAACGGTTAAGGTAGATGCTCCTTGATCTCCAAATAGTCTCTTATTGGAACCTTAGACTTTGTTTTTTATGCCTTTGGTGTGTTTATAGATAGTCTGCTCAACTGGAAATAATAACATGTGTTTTACTGTGCGTTTATTGTCAACAGCCATGAAAGTTTCACCATTTGTGATGAAAGTTCCAACACTTATGTGCTTTATCTCTTGTCTAATAGTTATGCAACTGTATTTCATGTTGAAATTGGTAGTTATCTGGAGAGTGCTTTAATGTTAGGGGTATCTGTGTTAGCATTTCAGTTTTCCTTGTGTGTGGCTAGTCATCAGTGGAAGCTTTGATGTTTGAACTAGTGTATAATTTTGACATCTTGACAGGCACGTTTCACAATTGTGAACACCACAAACACTGCAAAAGCTCATAGGTTTATCCTACAGCCCGTAGATCAAAAGTGGAAGAACTACAAGTGCAAACTAAAAGGGAAATCTTCAAGAAGAGAAATATTCCTTGGTGTACATCATAAGAAATGTTCCTGAAAATGTCAATGCTCATCAATGGAAGGATTTGGTGCTCCGTTGGAATACAGATGCAAGTCAGGTAACAATTTCATGTTGCGACCTCTCGATTAGAAGCGTCTTGATTATCTTGTTTATGAATCTTCCGTGTGATAACTTGTCCCAAATTTTGAATTTGGACTATCAATTTTCAAATCCCGACTTCTCAAAAATTTATTTGTTCCGTATTCGATCCACTTAACTGTTGCTGGTGGAACCCCTTTGTGTTCTTGTTCAATGTATTCTTTTGTTAGCTTTCTGCATAATTTAACTCAATACTGTGTTTGTTTCACTTATTTCGGATCAAGGTTTCTTATTGTAGAAATCTCTTGAGTTAGGGAGACGAGCTAGGAGTAATGTGACTACATTGCACGCATCGGGTTCGACCAGCTTTGCTCAGCGACGACACCAGTTTGTAAGACATCTTAGAATTTTTGTTGAAACTATCATCAGTTAACGTTTATCCTTTAATCATAATCATTTATTGATTGGTTTTACCTTTGTTTATGTTGTTACAGCACCTAAAGCATAATAGGTCACCATAAAAAATGGAAGCTTTTGGTTACCAACATAAAGGTGTTAATGGGGAGTTTGTGAATGAGGCCACACGTCAAATGATGGTAACCTAAATGCTTTGCTAGAAAATGAGTAATATAGATCAAAATGCCTAAATATAGATTCATGTGTTGTGATTGTATGTCATAGGAGAAAGCATCAGAGTTAATTGTTACAAAGTCTGTACCTGTCATTTCTGAATCACATAAGATTGCCTTGGAGAATGAGGTTTATGAGGAGGTGGTTGGCGTAGATAGATAAGGTCGCATAAGACGATTTGGTTTGGGAGTTACCACATCTGATCTAAATGGAGGGAGTACTAGTTCAGGTCGGAACGAACATTATGACAGAATGTTTAGGGAGTACCAAGCAACCATTGTTGAACAATTAGAGGTACTTGCACGTGCATAAGCTGAGCAGGCGGAGGCACTTGAGCGTGCACGAATTGAGCAGGCAGAGGCACTTGAGCGCGCACGAGTTGAGCAGGCGGAGGCACATGAGTGTGTCAGGGTTGCGCAAACAAAGGCACTAGAGCGTGTTCGAGCGGATGCACGAGCGGATGCATGAGCAGAGATGTTCGCTATTCTTAAGGGGTTTGGGCTGAGCCAACCTTCTTAAGATATGAGCTCTTATTATGTTTATGACTATTTACTTCAGTTATTATATTTTGACAACTATCTCTACTGTTTTAGTTGTAAACTTCTATTATGTTTATGTAAAAACCTATCAACTACTTTGTTTATGATGACTTTTTTTTGGTAGAATGAATGTATCTCTTTGGATTTAATGAATTTGAGTATAATTGGTATCCAATTGATAATTCAATAAAAATTGCGTTGCCTATGATTGAAATAAAGGCAACGCATAAAACGTTGTTTATACTTAAAGTATAGGCAATGCAAAAAAGCGTTGTCTATACTTGAAGTATAGGCAACGCAAAAAGCGTTGTCTATACTTGAAGTATAGCCAACGCAAAAAGCGTTGTCTATACTTGAAGTATATGCAACGCAAAAAGCGTTGTCTATACTTGAAGCATACGCAACGCAAAAAGTGTTGTCTATACTTGAAGCATAGGCAACGCAAAAAGCGTTGTCTATACAAGATGTATAGGCAACACAGAAAGCGTTGTCTATACTTGAAGTATAGGCAATGCAGAAGGCGTTGTCTATTCAAGAAGTATAGGCAACGCAAATTGCGTTGTATATACTAGAAGTATAGGCAACGCAGAAAGCATTGTCTATACCTAAAATTTAGACAACGTTTTCAGGCGTTATCTAAAACCTAGATAAGGGCGACGTTAAAAAAACGTCGCATTTACTTAATTTTTGGGTGACGCTTAAGGCTAAACGTCGCAAAGTTTTAGACGACTCCATCCAATGCCGACGCTTCCATTTCCGTCGCAGATTGCGTCGCCAAACTTTAGGCGACGCAAAAAGCGTTGCCTAAAGTCAATTTTAACGTTGCTTAAACCCTATTTTCCTGTAGTGAGTCCTCCAAACCAGAGCAACCTCTGACCGGACTAGTTCGGTCATAATGGGGCCGACACGTCCAGCGCTCGGCCCTGACGCCCGGGTGACCAACACCCGGGCTAACCGCACGATAGGCACTACCATCCCGTATGGAATATAACGCGGACCCCACTCAATATTGTGGGCCCCTCCGATGCCAAGATCACTGATGGATATACGCCCAATTTGAACCTGTCTCCATTCGGATTGTCTTATTTTGATCACCCCACTTACGATTATAATTCGAAACTTGGACCCGAGCACATGACCCACAACGCGAACGGCCCGGACAAGCCAAAATACTCGCCCGGACCCGTCCGCTGGCCCAATCTCATCTAGGTGAGATCAGACCAGATGGACCGATCTCGCCTAGGTGAGATCGGGCCAGCTGACCCGATCTCTCCTAGGAGAGACCGGGTCAGCCCACCCGATCTCTCCTAGGAGAGATCGGGTGAGCTGGCTCTATCTCAACTAGGAGGGATCAGGTGAGCTGGCCCTATCTCTCCTAGGAGGGATTGGTTCAACCTGAACCAATCCTAGGCCATGGGGCTCGGATTTTTCACCGGACCCCGAAGGTTTCGGGACCTTTCCCGTACGTCATACCCCCCTCTTAGGGGTATACTCGACGTCCCGAATCATGCCACCATAGTCGTCCCTCATGGCGACCCAACCTCATTTACCCCATCCGAAACTTAGACTTTTTCACCCTTCTCTCCGCGCCGTTATGGGTTCAATCCTATCGTTATGTGTTAATTAAGTACGTTTAGGTGTTAACGGTGTCATTAAGCCACCTTAGTTCCCCCAAAGTCTATATATACTCCTCAAGTTCAATTCATTCAGTTCATGTTGCATCTTTACACGCTTTAGCTCTGCATTTTCTCTAAAATTTCCTCTCTCTAGAAACCCAAACTTACTTAGGTATCAGAGAGGGATCACCGAGCACCACCCCCCCTCTCCGTGGTCGGTACTGCCCATTGTGCAGGTTTGCGAGGAGCTGAGTAACGGATTTCATCGGCAAGCTAAACGGATCGGAAAGAATAGCAGACTACCCGTGAGAAGTGTTACTCGGATTGAAGACCCGTCAACCCGAGGCATACATCTTAACACTTGGCTCCGTCCGTGGATTTTGAATAAAATCCTGGCTATTACAAGATCTATGACGAACAACCTACCATCTAGGGACGACCGTCCACCGGGGGACAATAGGCAGCCAAAAAAGCAAATAGGACAGCCTGTACATCCACCAAGACAGCCCGTACCCCCGGAAAGACAACCTAATCCTCAGGGGCAGCCTGCACCCCCTGCACATCAAACAACCCCACAAGCTCCACATGCAAACAATCAAGGAGGACCGTCACGCCCAGCTGGGGCTTTGTCTTCCACTGCTTCGACCCCTATGAGTCGACGACCACAGGGGCAGGGTGTGCGACAGGGAGTACCGTCTCAAGGATACCAATATACGGTACCTCTACAGGGGTATCACTATGAAGCACATCCTCAGGAGTATCCGTATAGAATGCCAGCACAAGGAAACAACAACCGGGCTCATACCACCAATACAAGGCCTATGTATTCACAGGAAGCACAAATAGTGACTCCAGGGTTCATGAATGCATTAGATGAGATGTTGCCTTATAGAGAGGCTGTCAGAAACAGGCAGGAGAGGCAGTATACGCAAGCGGAGCAACACCCGCAGGCCAATCAATACCCACAAGAAGAGAAGTACCAGCAGACAGAGTAATTCCCGGAAGAAGAACAACACACGCGCCCTCCAACAGGGCAGCGTGAAAGTCAAGGCAGAAACGAGCAAGTACCACCCCCAAGGGACATGCAGCAGTTTGTGCCTCCAATGCAATCCCAAGCACCGCAAGGGGCATAGACATACACTTCATTGAGGGATAATGCACAACCTCAGCAACCAGTGAGACAGGAATTCCAGCATTCACCTTCGCAGGGATATCAACGTTACACATACAGTCCTTACCATCATGGACACGGAATCCTTGCAAGCCTGGTGATAGGCTATGACGGACCTCAAAGGAATTTAATCCCATCACTAGTGATGCTAACTCAGGAAGACATAGAGGCAATGATCGAGAAGAAGATGAATGAATTGCACTGGTTGAGTGATAGCACAAGTCACCCCTTTACAAGGGAGTTGGAGAACGACAAAGTGCCTGACGCGTTGCACATGATAAAGATAGAAAAGTATAATGGAAAGATTGACCCCTTGGAGCACATCCAACAACATGAGGCCTCCCTCTTGGGTAGGACGACAGATGATCGCTATAAGGTACTATTGTTCCCAAATACATTGTCAGGGGTAGCATCGCACTGGTGCTTCAGCCTACCAAATGAGAGCATCCATTCATGGGCAAAACTGAAAGCAAAGTTCCTCCAAAGGTACTTGGGAGAAAGTAAGTTACTCAAGGGAACAAGTTCGCTTGACGATGTGAAACAAGAGCATGAGGAAACGCTAGCAAACTATTACACCAGGTTCAACCAGAACCTAGCTGATATACAAGGAGACATAACTGAGGGTGAGATCATAAGAGCTTTCATAAGGAACCTTGGGCGTTTTGGCTCAACCCTAGCAGAAAAAATGGCAAAGAAACCCGCAAGCACACTGGAGGAGCTGGCGGTGAGGGTGAAATCCCACATAGATCTAGAAAGAAAGAATAAGTAAGAGGGCAAAGATTCAGGCCACTAAGAAAGAGAACACAAAGCCAAACAGAGGAAAACCACCTCAGGTTCCACAACCAATTAGACAACAAGACTGGCGTCCGTCCCAGCCAAAAAACCAGATAGGTGAGCAGCTGAGAGCAAAGGATATCAATGTAATCAAGTTCGTACCATTGAATGCGACCCCGACAGTCGTATTAAGAGAAATGAGGAACTTAAAGATATGGAGACCCCTAGCAAGATGGAGAGCCCCAATGGTAGGAAATGAAATAGAAAAATGGTGCGATAACCATGAAGCACATGGCCATCATACAAACGAATGCTTCGGTTTAAAGTTAAGTATAAACAATGCACTGCAAAGGGGAGAATTGAAGAAATTTGTAGTTCACGGGGGCAACAGTACACCCGCAAAGCCCGTGCAAAAGGACAAAGGAAAGGAGAAGGTTGATTACAATCCCTTGCCTAACAAAAGGGGAACGATCAATATGATACATGGTGGAATCGCGGCAGGTGGATCAACTGCAAATGCAAGAGAGGTGTATGCCTCCAGGATAGATGTGACAACAAAGTGGAGAAAGAGACCAAGGGAGGAAAAGAAGATGGTAATTGAATTTTATGAGAAGGATAAAAGCCATATCGTCTTCCCGCATGACGATGCCCTAGTGATAACAATGGACATTGACAACTTTGATGTGAAAAGAATACTTGTTGATGGAGGAAGCTCGGAAGATATACTAAAAATGCGCGTGCTTGAAGAGATAAGAAAACCCAAGGCAGATATCAAGGCGGTGAATCTTCCTCTAGTCGGTTTCTCAGGAGCGACAAGTTACCCTCTAGGAATGATAACTCTACTGTGACACTGGGGCAAGGATGGACACAGTTGAAGATAAATGTGAACTTTTTGGTACTGGAAAACTTAGGAGCCTACAACGGGATCCTAGGAAGAACCACAATAAACCCATACGTGATTGTGCCCTCAACAGTGCATTAGAAACTGAAATACATTACTAAGAGTGGAGTAGGAGAAGTCCTGGGTGATCAACGCACTGCAAGGAAGTGTTACGCTAATTCCATGAGGCGTAGATCACACCAGTCCGACATAGTGGCAATGGCGATGACATGGGGCAGACATAGTAAGAACTCTAAAAAAGGGGATAGAAAACAGCTAAGGCAAGGAAAGCAAAGGGCAGGATTCACACTCCGCCTAAGCAAGCAGATGTTTGGAAGTTTGGCCAAGAGAACAGGAGGTGGAAAGGTTGTAAGAGTAACAAGCATACCCTGGCAGCCGGATAATGAAAATGGAATGAGAGTAAAAAGAGCAATTGAAAGAGGCTTCAGGCACATGGAGGATGTAAAGCAAATGCCAGGAGAATCCATTGCTAATTACTTCGAATGGTTCGTGGAATATAGGGCCATCATGGAGGAAACAAGAGGGAGGCTGTAAGAGCCTTTCTTAGAAACATGCATCCAACCTCTTTCGAGGCCTTCGAAGGTCATTATGAAGTAGTGATGACAAGCATGATGCGTGAACTTAAAGAAAAATTGGACAAGGCATTCGAGAAAGAAAGGAGGCAGTATGGTGAAGCATCCAGAGAAGAGGAGGAAGCTTATATACAAGGAGGAGGTGTAAATTTCAATTTCACACCCCTTAGGGTGCAAGTTGAAGAGCTTTTCAAGAAATACCTGAGCAAGGAGCCGCCAGAATGCAAGGATGAAGGCAAGGCCTTCCTTGGAAAGGACATAAGAGGATGGTGTGACTACCATGGAACGTGGGGACACAAGACAAATGATTGCATGGTGTTGAAAGTTGAGATTGAAGAGATGATCTACAAGGGAGGACTAAAGGAATACATAGCACCAGTGCCATCCACCACCAACTAAGGAAATCACATCTTGGTTTTATCTTCAATACAACGCATGTTTAATTGTTTAGTTTCTAAAAACAACTCTTGATTCAGAAAACTCACGAAGTTTCTCCAACTCTTCGACTATCTTTTATTCCCTTAAAGGATGTCCTGGACCACCAATGGCACCCCTCCTGTGTATAAGGCATGAGTGTTTTCAGTGAAGTAGATGTTTATCAAAATATTTTCTAAGTATGAGATAACAATATCTCCATAAACTCCTTACTTAGATATGTCAACCTAGTGCATGACACTTTCTGTGCCCTCCGAGAGCCTATCTCAGGAACATATTTTGTGCCCTCCGAGAGCCTATCTCGTGAAAAATTCCGTGCCCTCCGAGAGCCTATCTCGTGAAAAATTATGTGCCCTCTGAGAGCCTATCTCGCGAACATATTCTGTGCCCTCCGAGAGCCTATCACGTGAAAAATTCTGTGCCCTCTGAGAGCCTATCTCATGAAAAATTTCGTGCCCTCCGAGAGCCTATCTCGCGAACTAATTCCGCGCCTTCCGAGAGCCTATCTCACGAACTAATTCCGCGCGTTCCGAGAGCCTATCTCGCGAATATATTCTGTGCCCTCCGAGAGCCTATCTCGTGAAAAATTCAGTGCCCTCCGAGAGACTATCTCGCGAACTGATTCCGTGCTTTCCGAGAGCCTATCTCGCAAACACATTATGTGCCTTCCGAGAGCCTATCTCTCGAACTAATTTCGTGCCATCCGAGAGCCTATCTCGTAATTTTTTTTACAATGACTCCAACAACGTACCTTGAAAAACTTTAATTTTTAAAGAAAGGATACAAGATATGAGAAACACGCAAGTTTGTTCATGATGACATTACAGGTATCATGACACACAAGGATAGAGCCTGCAACCAACAAACCACATAAACAGCCACAAGCAGTTATCACAACAAAGTAACAAGTTATCCTACCATCCACGCCACAAGCTAAGGCAGACATCATAAAGAAAGAAAACACAACCAAGTCTAGTAGCAACTCCATAAAGTCCTAAGTGTGAGGCCTTCAAAATATAATCAACACAACACGGGGAGAAACAACTCAACCCAACAAGGGGAGGACAAACGAAGAAATATGTAAAAGGATAGGGATGTCAGATAATTAACCGGACGCCACTGGGGAGTCCTCGCGATCTGATGCTCAGGAGAAGAACCACTAATGGAACTCGAAGAAGATGAAGAGGAACCTGAATCAATGACATCAATAGGGGTAGTATCTGCCTGCACAGGGGCATCACCTACGTTCTCAGCAACCGCAGCCTGTCTCCTAAGGACAGCAACATAACCACTGGCATAAGGACTGAAATCACCCAGGTCATCAAATGGAAACTGAGGATCAATCCTGAATATCTGTTCTGTAAGATACTCTCCAAACTAGTTCATCTCCTTGGTGCATCGAGCCTGGAAATCAGCAGCATAGGCAGGGGAAGACTTATACTCAGTCACTGCAGTAACTCTCTCCTCCGTGCGACACTTCTCCTCAATATTCTTCAACTCCGCAGCATGGAGTGAAGAATCAACATCAGCCTTTCGGCGCAAATCAGCAATAGTAGTCTCAAGCGTGACTACCTGATCTCGAAGCTCTTACATCTTCAATTTAGAAAGGCGAGCTTTCTTCACAACACTGCTAAGCTCAGCCTTCAAGGATACTTGACTATCCTCACCTTGTACTCCTCGGATAACTCAAGGCCAACGGAAGAAAGGTTAACAATATCAGACATACCCTGAGATAATAAACAAACATCAAGTCACATAACAAACAACTACATAGAACGGAAAAGTAAAGAAAGAGACCACTTACCGGGGCATATCGAGATAAGACTCCTTAAACGAAACGCCTGGTTTCCTTAGAAGACTTGGGGTGAGAAATGCGATCTCTAGGAGCAACAGCACTACGCAGGACACGAACCCCAACCTCGGGAGTATGCAATGAAGAATGGATGTAGAAATGTTACTCCTTCAGTCCAGCAAAAGGATTCCACTCATCCCCAAAAAAATCCTCGTCAGTCAGGCGAACCAAGTCTTTGCGACTCAATGCAGGGAGTTGGAATGTCTCAACAAGTTAGAAAATGACCATACACAAAGAGTAACAATACATTTACAAGTCAGTAAATAGTAAGAAACCTGAGACTCGGCCCCTCGGCTAGGGGCAAGGGATGGAGGAGAGGCAGCAAGATCCATGGACACCCCACTTGTTAGATTACGGGGAGTAATCACTACGGAAACTTAAACATGGTATGTGCTAGTAATATCAATTACGCAGCGGAAAGTTTACACATACCTCAAGAGTAACCGTAGTCCAAGATCCTTGCTCGAGGGAGTTCGCGATCCTCCGGTCGGAACCCGTAGAAGTCCTTGTGAAAGAAGCCCTACGCGGTATAAGCTCTACAGCAAAACCTCTGATCGATTCTTGGAACTGGGACAGATCTCTGGAGAGTTTGCTTGAAAGCAATTTGGCACACCTTCGGTGAAGTACTTGGTGCGGCCGAACCTATAGTGTAGGGATGAGGGTTTTTCTCTCTAAAACTCTCTTGTGAGGGAATTATGATTAACCCTAAAATTTCCCTAACACCTCTTATTTATAGGAGGAGTAAAGTGGACAAAAGTCCACTTTACCCCACCGCAAATATTCAGCTGGCCTATGTATTTGGGGAGGCCCAATTTTGGGCCTCCAATGTCAATTGGGATTTGGGTCTAGCCCAATTACCCTAATGTGACATTTACCTAAGTTCCTTGGGTAAACTATATATATTATGGGCTACCAATTGCGGCGCCCATCACCATATTCTTACAGCTCCCACTCGCCGGAATTGGAGGGTGCCTGTTAATGTATTGTTGTCAAATCCGCATCAACATTTCTCCCATTTGATCTGCTCCATGCTTCCGAATAGTTCATACAAGGTTTTCCGTGCGACCAGCGGATAGGACGGGCATCGTGCTACTCATCTGTTAGGAGTATTGTAGCGCTTGCGGAACGTTGATTCCATTTTCTCTAATCAACCTGTTATAAACAACATTTATATATTGTACCGCTCTGTATCCTAGGTCAACTGATAATTCTCCATTTGCCTAGTTTCCACATAGGAACACTTCTCCAAGACATCCGTACAAGTATTCACAACCTTCAACTAATATTCGGCTGGTGGCCACCTAGTGAATACAAGAATCGGTGAATTATAGGTGAACTTGACCATCCCCATCACTCATACCCTTAGTCAAACCCAACCGGTTTCCAAGACGTGCTCACTGGGCCTTTTTGTTCAGCACTACGCTCGTACTCCGGGAAGAGAGCATTGAGCCTAACCTTAGGTATAAGTTCTGAGTCCATGAGGATACTTCGGGTGCCTCTTCATAAGGCTCCTGGGATCAATCTCACCCTTGAGGCGACGAAGTTTGCGCCCGCCAGAATCACGAAGATTCCTTCCTAGCACAACCGAGCTGTGACCCCGTGGTCAGACGTGGCACGCGTAGTATGAAGCACGCGTTGATAGCATACCTGAACCTTTTGGGTTGACATGAAATAGATATATCAATCATGCTATCACAGATTCTCATATGGCCCAAAATGTGGTTCAATGACGAACGAAGTTCATCACGGTGATATGCGAAACGAAGATCACGTCGAATTACTTCGAAACTAGATAATCGTCCCGCTTAATCAGGTTTATCTCCCTGACTCTTAGCCAGTCTTGTTTGGTGGAGGCCTCCCTCCATCACAAGACGACCGTACCTGTGTGACTAGGTAAGGCCCACATTCGACATAGTTTGGCAGAGGATTGCGTCCTCCTACGACTTAGTCTATAGATCGTAAATCTGATGTATCAAAACATTACGATGTCGATTGATCATAAACTTGGTTGTAATTATTTCGCTTACAAAATGTAACTTTCTAATATCAAAATGTTATCAAAGATACATGCCATTTCTAAACCCTACGCAATCCAAGCAGTTTTACATGCTTTTCGAATATCTCCCTGCGTAGTGGCTTAGTTAATGGGTCCACAATCATATTATCAGTGGACAAGTATTCAATAGTGATTATATTGTCTTCTACCATAGATTTAACATAAAAATATTTCACATCAATGTGTTTGGTCCTACTAAGGTACTTCGGATTCTTAACTGCCGCAATGGCTACTTGATTGTTAGAGAACACCTTCACAGGTTTACTCTCGACGTCACCATTAAGCAGCGCAGTAAGAAGCCTTTTCAGCAAGACTGCTTCCTGTACATTCTTAGAGAGAGCTACGAATTTTGATTCCATCGTTGACAGCGCGACACAAGTTTGCTTATTGCTCGTCCATGTGGCAGCTTTAGCAAGGAGGAACACTCCCATTGTGGTAAACTTACGATCATCCGGATCGCCATCATGGTCGGCGTCACTGTAATCGGCCAATTCTAACTTCCCACCCTCATAGCACAGAGCATAGTCGGCAGTACCTTTCAGATAACAAATTATTCGTTTTACAGCCTTTAAATGTTGATAGCCAAGATCTGATTGGAAACGTGCTACTAGGCCCACGACATAACAGATATCCGGACAGGTGCATTGCATGGCGTACATCAAACTACCAACCATGCTTAAATATTATGCACCCTTCATCTGTTCGCGCTCTGCCAGGTTCTTGGGGCCGTCACGTTTTGACACTGCGCACCCAAATACCACCGGCGTAACCATGGGTTTGGCATCCTGTAATTTGAACCTTTTCAACAGCTTGTTGATATAGGCTTCTTGAGACAGATACAATTTCCGAGTAGGCCGATCTCTAGCAATTTTAATGCCTAAGATATATGTGGCCTCTCCTATATCTTTCATCTCAAATACATATGCTAACCAGGACTTTGACTTATTCATGAAACTCATGTCGTTTGCAGCAATGAGTAAGTCGTCCACGTATTAGGTTAAGTTGACATACTTGGACCCTGAGGTCTTATAATACACGTACGGATCCTCGTGAAGATTCACGAATCCGTTTCCTACGATTTCCTCGTGGAATCTGCGGTACAATTACCGTGACGACTGTTTAAGTCCGTAGATGGACCTTTGGAGTTTACAAGCTTTACGTTCGTTACCAGGAGTAATGAAACCCTCCGGTTTCTCCATGTAGATTTCTTCCTCCAGGTTTCCGTGGAGGAATGCAGTCCTAACATCCATTTGGTGCAGCTTGGGATCGAGACTTGCGACCAGGACTATTAATGGCTCTAACCGTGGTTTTATGCACAGTCAGTGAGTTTCTTTTATCAAAGTACACTCCGTGAATTGGGTAAGCCATTTCGAAATAAGTCGGGTTGTTCGACCTTTTTCCATCAGTGGTGAGCCTTACTTCAGGGCTCATCTTATCCTTGCGCTCCTGTTGTTTGCAAATAAATCAGCTATAGACTATAATGGCTTTCATTTAGGCGATCTCTCTCATTTATGATTTTCCTCCATTTATCCACTTGAGTTCTTTCCAGTGCTTGTCAACAGTTTTTTTTTTACCTTACTCAATAGGATACTTTCCTTTGACTCTCTTCTAGGCATTGCGAGTCCCATTTATTAGTCTGATCTTTTCTCCCACTCGGAATAATACTTCTTATCGTAGCATCATTTCTTATTGGGAACGATCCTCCCACTCGGAACAATGCTTCTTATCAGAGAAGTGTTTCTATTGGGTACAAGAGCAGTGTTAGGACCTTGACTTGCAACTTTCCTATGACAACCACTTGGTCTCGGGGATTTACTTCCGAGATGCATTCCTTGATCACTAGGATCTGGAACCAAGTATGGTTGGTTCACTCCCACTGGAAACAATGGGTATTTTAGGTAGTTGTGTCATTCCTGGTTTAGCTATATGACCATCAGGTTCAACTTGATTCGTCTTAAAAGCAACAGTGTTTACGTGTGGTAGGGTTTATTCCTCCCACTGGATTTACTATGAAAATGTTCACATTCTCATTTACCATGTCATTCACTTGAGTTGCTGGTTCAAATCTCTCCCACTCGAATTAAGTGGGACCTGTTTTTCATTGTTATTCTGCTCCGTTTTAATTACGACTGCATTGATTGAAACTGTTCATGCATTTGGAAAATTCGCCCTCTTAGTGATGTAACGTCTCATGTTCGACCTCAACACCATTTTATAATCAAGTTGTAAACATGTATTTTCTAAGAGTAACGGACGTACTCTTGTCATAAATACGTGTTTATTGCGTAAATTAATGTCACATGGTGATATGATTTAACTCATTATCACCTTTCAGCTATAATGGCGACGTACCTTGCCGATATCAATGGAACACGGTGTTACATTTATGTGAATCATCCCATAGGGAACCTTTGATAGAATGAATCCAAAATTATACAAAATGTGCTTCTTGAAGTGTGTCTTTCAACTTGAATGCCTAGCCTGACTTATCATTCAAGGCTTATGGAAGGAAAATCGTTTAACCGACTTCATCCTTCTTCGTTTGCTAACTTATTTCAGAGATTTTATCCCATCTCTGAACTGAGCGTTTTAGGTTTTCACCTTATGCGTCAAGGGATACTTTTACAAGGTCGTGGTAGCTTCCAAATCCTCTACCGATGTAAATGTTATCAATAAGTTGTTTCCGAAGGAATGCAAACGAAAATTCAGCACATCATTATTCGAACATTTCATTGTTAAATTCATTTTATGAAAAAAAAAACGATGTGTTCCGTCTATCGAGGTCCACTTGCGCAAGGCGCAATTTACTCTGGGGTTTAAAACCCTTGGTTAAATCGTTTCATTTCTGAATTTAATTTAATTTAATCCAATCGGTTTCAAACATGATCATGATTACAGTTTATTTTATTCAATGGAGTAATAAAGAAAGAGTTTTAATTGGTTTATTCTCAGAACGACGCAATCAATGGATTTAATGGCATATTGAAGTTACTCAAATGTGTGATTAAGATGCATGGAGTTGTTTGATTTTGGCCATGTTCAATAGCCTTGTTGTTTCGATTTTCTTGTATTTGGGATCGATCTCGTTTCTAGCCGAGCTGATTAATCTTGATAAGTAGAACTCATTTCAAATCGAATGGTAACTACTTTATTCAAAAATTCCGAAATATCAATAACCAAAATTCAAACATAAAATCGAACAGTATGATAAATAACCACAATGGAAAAATCTAGAACATCCACGAAGCTTTTAAAAGATAAGGTAGAGCAATGATAGGAATTTAAACGAGACAATTTAATGTACTTTAATCACTGGCGTTCATCAAACCGGATGATCGTTTGAGGACCAATAAGATGATCCTGATTGCTCTGCATCTTCCCTTGATCTCTTGCGGTGAAGCGCAGAGGCACCCTCAGGTTGATCCTGTTTGCTATCAACAAACAGGGCCGTGATGAATTTGATTGATTCAATCAAGTAGCCAAGTCCGTTGTTGTCAGCCAACCATGATAGAGGGTACCTTTGCGCAATACTGAGTATCTTTCTCCAATTTGATCTCTCGTTCGTGAGATCTGATGTGGGTATAATACCTGTATCTTGAGAAATAAGGGCAACGTACTCAAATATCACTCATCTGGATTCGGTTGCCCTACCTCCACATAAACGGAGTCTAATGGCGCATCAAAGTTGAAGAGCACTAAGGTTGAGTTTGAAGTCCTCTGCAACCTCTCTGTCCAAGGTTTCCAGTATCACCTCGCAAGCTCTCTGATCCATAAAGCTCCTTAACTTGTTAAGGTATGTAAGGACGCCTTTTTCATTCACCAATGTTCTCCCTCTTTTCACGTCAATACACTTATGTATATTTTCAGCGACAATGAGTTCTCTTACATATTCACTCCACGCATCATAATCCATGACATCCATATTGCGTGGTTTGTAGAAGGGAACCGATCCAGCTATGAAAACTAACACTTTGATAATCATGCAAAAATTAGGCAGACAATAATATTTGAGAAAGAATTGCATACATCAAATACCTATTAAGATGGAATCCGACAAGTAATGATTCCTCAGACATCTAAACCAACCGACCACCAGTAAACCAATGGAAGATGGCTGTGATAGAGTTCACACTATCGCCGTCTTTTATCTAATAGATCAGTCTCTTAAAACGGTTTTTAATCTCAAATTACCGGAACGGGAATTTTAAAATAAGCATACCCGATCTTGGCTTTCCCAAGGCCCTATTTTTGTTTTGGAAAATCATTCCGATGAATTCACTCATGCATACATAATTCTACTATCCATGTAAATTATCATATGCCAGTAACATTCATCATACCACACACACATGCTTACGTGTCATGCGTCTAATGTTCCGAGGAACTCATGCTTTCATTCATAATTCTATTTAGAAGTAAATCGTCAAGTGCAACTACATCCTCAACATTCTAGCATACGTGTCAAACATGCAACATTCACATCAATTATACATATTTGGTGACTGGTTTTCGGTTTTAAAATAATTTTAAACATTAGGGGCTGATTTGCAATCATGAATTATATTCAATTACGCAAGCTTCTAGACATGAATACTAGGCATTTACAAACATCACAACATGTCTATCCTAGTGCGCATTCCATATATTAACCAGGGCTCCGCCCAACATGCAATATCCAACTAGCTTGACTTAGTCAAGACAACAATTCTAATCATGCATAAATATATATTGAATAATAAACAATTTCAATTCAGCCCTCTAATTAATCCAGTCCCAAAAACATGTATCTCCGAGATCCATCCCCATAATCGAAACAAGGCATAAAGGTTAGCAACCCTATGAGCACTGTGTAATCCATTTCGAGGTTCAAAAAAATTTGGATTTTAAAACTTGACCTCCCTATTTTAATTGACTTGAATTTGGTTTAGAAAATATTGTTCGGTTCAGTCAATTTCGGCCCGTTTTGGTCCGGTTCGGTTCAGAAGTTCCGGTTCGGTCGGTCTGGTCCGGAAAATCCGGTTCGTTTTGGTCCGTTAAAATCCGGTTCGGTCTGGTTTTTAATTTTAAAATCTGGTTCGGTCTGAACCGGTCCGATAAAATAGGGTTCGGTTCGGTTCAACACTCAAAACCGGTTCGGTTAGATCCACTTAATTACTCTGGTCCAACCCGACCCGAATAGGTCCAACCGATTGAGAAAACCCGGTTCGATTTAAATCCGTCCTGGTTTAACATATTGGACTGGCCCAATAATTAAAATTTAAAAGGTTGGGCCGAAATGCTTACTTGTGGCCCAAGTAGGGTTTGAAAGTCCAAAAATATTTAACTTGACCAACAAGTAACATTAATTATATAAAATAATTTCCAATATTATATATATATATATATATATATATATATATATATATATATATATATATATATATATATATATATATATATATTTCGGACCAAACACAAACATACATATATTTATTACTAAGATTCTTTCTATAATATTAAATCAATCAAGAATATATATATGCAAAATTCGGTTCAATATATAATATATATATATATATATATATATATTTATTTATTGTCAATATCTTAAATAGGGTAACAAATATACTGACAATATATTTTCTCAATCTTTTAGGTAACTAAATCTATCAATAATATCTATAACCCTATTTAAATAATAGATATATTGATAGTGGTATATACTTCTATATATTATTGTGAATCTATCCTAATATTCCCAATTATAGATATATTGTTACCTACTTTTAAAAAAATTAAAATATGGTTAACAATATAATTTTAAATCTGGCTGAAATTTTATTATTGGTGACAAGAAATTAAAAAAATTTACCTTGTAAACTCACTAGTGTTTTCGGCCATAAACATGAAATTGGGAACAAGTGGTCAAATTTTAAGATCAAATTTTAATAAGATCTACAATCCAATGTTTGATTTTGATAAATATTACAATTTCTTGAAGATCATGAACATCAAATTAACCATGAACATGAAAATTTCGGACCCATCATAAAACCCTTAAAAATTCGAAATTTTAAACCGTTTTACTTTTAAAATTTTCGGTCCAAAATAAAAAATTTCAAGAATATCAATTTATCAAAATCATGAACTCCTAACCTCGCTCTGATACCACTATTAGATTACGGGGAGTAATCACTACGGAAACTTAAACATGGTATGTGCTAGTAATATCAATTACGCAGCGGAAAGTTTATACATACCATAAGAGTAACCGTAGTCCAAGATCCTTGCTCGAGGGAGTTCGCGATCCTTCGGTCGGAACCCGTAGAAGACCTTGTGAACGAAGCCCTACGCGGTATAAGCTCCACAGCAAAGCCTCTGATCCATTCTTGGCACAGGTATAGATGGAGAGTTTGCTCGAAAGCAATTTGGCATACCTTCGGTGAAGTACTTGGTGCGGCCGAACTTGTAGTGTGGGGAGGTGGGTTTTTCTCTCTAAAAGTCTCTTGTGAGGGAATTATGATGAAACCTAAAATTTCCCTAACACCTCTTATTTATAGGAGGAGTAAAGTAGACAAAAGTCCACTTTACCCCACCACAAACATTTAGCCAGCCTATGTATTTGGGGAGGCCCAATTTTGGGCTTCCCATGTCAATTGGGATTTGGGTCTAGCCCAATTACCCTAATGTGACATTTACCCAAGTTCATTAGGTAAACTATACATATTATGTGCTACCAATTATGGCGCCCATCACCATATGCTTACACCCACCACCATCGGCAGATCGCTTCCCTTTGTCAAGCAAATAGCGCGCCTCTTCAACCAATATCTCTTTATCACGAGAGGGTGTCGGCAAGCGGGCACTTGAAGAAGAGTCTCTCACGGTCATCTTCTTCTTGACAGCCGAGGGCCCGACCTCAGCGTCAGGCTTCCGTTCCTTGAAATTGCTCGAACTCTTGCTCACTGGAACGACACGCTCGGCGACCAGTGGCGAGTGCCCTGACAATATAAAGAAAACAATTTGAGAACGGTTATAAGCAGATTATAAAAGGAAAAGAAGGGAAGGAAGAACATACTGGAAATCTCTGCAGCTCTCCCTGACTTGGAAGATTTCTTAACCTTAGGAGCAGAGCTGTAGGGTGCCTTTTTCTTGCTCAACTCGACGGCGTGTTCAGAACGCTTCGCCTGCATGTTATAGGTTTTTCCATGAAACCAACCTACAAAGGGAAAACAAAAGATGAATGAAAACAAGAGGACTTAATGACATACCAAACCCTCGGGGGCAGGGGTCAAGCGAATCCACGCCTCATACAGATCCATCTCGGTCACCATAAACACAGAACAATAAGATTTGGTCTAATGGCTTTGATAAATAATCTTCATGGTCTCTATGTCCGAGGTAGAAAACTCTCCAAGGGTAGGCCAGCCATCCGAGCGATTCTCGTGAAGAACCGACCAAGTAACATAGCGGTCGGTGACAAAGAAGTAATGCTTAGACCAATGACTCAACGAATTATCAAGGGGAGCCACAAAGCGGAGGTCACTGTCCCACTCGACCTCACCCAACCCAAAATCCTCAAATCGGGTGTCCTTGAGAAGAGGGTAGCGAGCCACCGGGCTCGCAAAACCGATCTTTTTCTGATATTTGAATTGATAAAAGCACCGAAACAGAACCAAGGAGTACTTCCAGGAGTACCATTGACATAATACTCGGAATCCTACCTAGACACAGATAGCACTGGGGGCAAGGTTCACAAGAGATATCCTGAAGAACCGGCAGAGTTCGATAAGGTCATCACAATAGGGAAAGCGTAACCCGTATCGAATCTGAGAGGTATATACTAAAACCTTCCCCTCCGGGGGCATTGTCACGGTCTCGCGAATATTCCTCTGAGATGGAAGGAAGGGGTATAAAGGTTCATCTAAGGGACTAACGTCGCCTAAGTCAACATACTCGTTATAGTCACTCCGACCCAAGTAGTTCCCCGACAATGGTGCAAGACCTAACTCGAAAGCAGTAAGAAATTCCAAACTTGAGATAGACTCCGACTCAGACCAATATTCAAACTCAGTGTCTGACTCAAAATCCGACTCTGAGCTAACATCAGGAAAGAAAGTAACGCGATGTATCGAGGGGATGAAGAACTTACTCATTCTACGTAGAATGTAGTGTCGTTGCAAAGTCCGAGTCTTAAGACACCACCACGAGTATAATCCTGAAGCTAAGAATCAGAACAGAGTATTTTCCGGGCAAGCTCGAAATTAGCCTAACGTCGACATATTGACAATTATACCATATATCGATCAACGAGTAACAATCAAGGCTCAAGGATATCCAATAACAACAGCGGCTACGTACGAGCAATTCTACGACAACAAAATTGAGCAATTTAACTCTGGCAAAAAACCATTTCCCGAGAAAAAGAAAATTATTTAATCAACACGACAATCACAACACAAGCATTCGGGAAATTAACACAAGTCAAGCATGGGCAATTCCAATACGAGCATTTAATATGTTCAAAAAGGGGGAAAAATCGGACCTTAGGAAATCCCGAGCCAATTCGAAGCCCCGATTCAAAATCGAGACCTCGCCATGACCGGAGTAGGCCCGTCGTCGCCGGCGTAGAGCTGTCACCGCCGTCACTGGCCCTAGACGGAGGAGTTGCCCCGCTGTCCCGCACCTATCGCTTGCAGCCACCGGAGAAGCCCTCGCATCGCCCACCAGAGGAAATCCTTCTCCCCGTCGCTGCTGTGCGGGTCCACCCTGCACCAGCCTCCGCCGCACTGGTCGTCCCCCACCGCACCGAAATTCCCCCTCCGCGTGAAGAGCTGCGCCTGCCACCCCTAATTTTAGGGCTTGGAGTTTTTCTTGGTCCCCAAGAAAGAGAAGTGAAGAGAAAAGATGATGGTGGCTCTAAGTGAGGTAACTCTATTCCTTATTTTATAAGTAAAGGTGTGTAGGGTTTTTAAAGGAGACATGATCACAACCATCAATTTGAATTAAAGGAGATCTAAGGGTTAGATAAAAAAACTATCATCTTTACCCCCCTTTTAACTACGGTTAGGCACATTTCTATTCAAGTTAGCACTCTATAGGCATATATCTCATTTTCCCATACCTAGAAAAAATTTTGGCCCGATTTAGATACTTTTCATGGACAGGATTCACCCATGCATGCTCACGTAGTGATTATGATGACACGAAATTAGATCACATTAGTCCATATTCATGATTGCACTGCATCCCCAGGCATATACGTATTTTTATATACATATAAGGGAAAATCGAATTTTTGTATCCACATTTTTCGTACACGTGTCTAGACACGTGAACGTTTGCTCTAATGTTAACTTTTCCTCTAAGAGAGAAACTCAGGATAAGGCCCGGAAAAGATGCCTACTGATAAGCAAAGGATTCGTCGAGAGGTAAACACGGTTTCAAATTGCGCGTGTCATCCCGTCGTAAACTAGAGTCAATCAAGGGTTAAGCCATTGGTTGACTCGGGGGCATGTGATGGATATACGCCCAATTTGAACCCATCTCCATTCGGATTGTCTTATTTTGATCACCCCACTTACGATTATAATTCGAAACTTGGACCCGAGCACTTGACCCACAGCTCGAACGGCCCGAACAAGCCAAAATACTCGCACGGACCCGTCTGCTGGCCCAATCTCTCGTCCAGCCTGGACCAATCCCAGGCCTTGGGGGTCGGATTTTTCGCCCGACTTCGAAGGTCTCGGGACCCTTCCCGGACGTCATACCCCCCTCTCAAGGGTATACTCGACGTCCCGAACCTTGCCACCAAAGCCGTCCCTTGTGGCGACCCGACCTCATTTTCCCCATCCGACACTTAGACTTTTTCACCCACCTCTTCGCGTCGTTAAGGGTTCAATCCTATCGTTATGTATTAATTAAGTATGTTTAGGGGTTAACGGTGTCATTAAGCCACCTTAGTTCCCCCAAAGTCTATATATAATGCTCAAGTTCAATTCATTCGGTTCATGTTGCATCTTTACACGCTTTAGCTCTGCCTTCTCTCTAGAAACCCAAACTTACTTAGGCATCGGAGAGGATTCACCGAGCACCACCCCCTCTCTGTGCTCGGTACTACCCATTGTGCAGGCTTGCGAGGAGCAGAGCAACGGATTACATCGGAAAGCTAAACGGATCGGAAAAGAGCAGACTACCCGTGAGAAGTGTTACTCGGATTGAAGACCCGTCAACCCGAGGCACATGTCTTAACAATCACAATCCCTATAAATAGGATCTCATATCTCTTATTTACGACTTGATTTCACTTGAATGCTCTGACCTCTCATTAGAATTTTATATCTCTAAAATCGAAATCTCATTTTAGCATCGGAGAGGGTTCGCCGAACACCCCCCCCCCCCCGGCTTACCCTTTGTGCATGTAGGCGAGGTAAGGAGCGAGAAGAGCGGAATACGAGCATGAGAAGCGATCCCGACTCGAGAACACCGCCAAGATCTCAACGAGCGTGATCTATCATTGGCGCCGTCTTCGTGACTCGAACAAATAGCCTGACTATTACTAGATTGATGACATCAAGTGGACAGTTGAGAGGTGAGCCCCCAACGGGTAACGAACCTCCACCGGAAAGTTCAAGACCACCCCTACATCCCAACTTGCAAGAAACAAGAGTGACATAGCCAAGGGAGGTGCCACTAGTACCTCAAGAAGAATCTTCGACCGCCTCGACACCTATGGTGCGTATGCACCTGAGTAAGGAGGTCCAGACAAGCGCTTAAGCACAGTCTCAAAGAACACAACATGGAGATCCTCCCCAAAGATTCCCTTATGGCATGCCTCTGCAGGAGAAACCGTACGGTATGCCAAATCCGGGAGTGCCATCATATGACATGCCCGTATTCAATCAACACACTTATGCGGCGTCTGGACGCCCGATGGAGAACAAGAGGGTTTGACCATCCCCTATTGGACAAAACCGTCAGGCTCCCCCAAGAGTATGACCGTATATGGCAAGCTGAGGAAGTTATCCCTCAGAGTTCGCAAGGAAACAACCTACCAACCATACAGAAATTCAACCGCCTATTCCCCAAACTGCAAGAAAATCGCCGATGCACCATAATGCAAGGCAATCGCCCATCCCGCCTCCTGCCCAGCGATATCAGTACGCCCTCGCAGGAGCGCACTCTTACAGAGAAAGAGAGGAGCATGCGCCCCCTCCCCAATCATGGAGACCACCGTCACCATCTCCATATGAGTACCAATGCTAGCAGAGCCCATACCAGCCTTACTAGGATGAGTATCCACAAATGGATCATAACGCAAAATTCAACGCACCTACCAACCCACCACAAGTAGCGATGACGATGGAAGAAATTGAACCATTGGTGACAAGGAAGATGATTGAGTCAAAGGAAAAAGCTTTGCATAGCTTAAGTGAGAAGTCGTCACAACCGTTCGTGCAAGAACTTATAGGAATGTCTTTCCCAGAGGGAATATCTCCTGGAAAGTTTGAGAAGTACAATGGAAAGGGCTACCCAATGGAGCACGTGCAGCAGCACGAGGCATCCTTAATGGGACGCACGAGTGATGAAAGACTGATGGCTTTATCATTTCCTATGACATTGACAGGGGCAGCTTCGCATTGGTTCTTCGGTCTGCCGAAGAGATCAATAAGCTCATGGAAGCAATTGAAAGCCAAGTTTATTAAAAAATACTTAGGAGAAGGATAACTTCTGAAAGGATCTAATCACATTGATGACGTTCACCAAGAACATGAAGAGACCCTAGCGAGTTACTACACTCGCTAGCTTCTCTAGCAGAAGTTGAGACAAACATATTAGAGGGGTAAATCATACGGGCATCCATGAGAAACTTGGGATGCTGAGGAGTGTTGGGTTCGCTTCACAACTTGGGCTACTTCGGGCTTTTTCCTTCACGAACAGGCTTCTTCCTTCACGATCGGGCTCGAGATATATGTATAAGGACGGGAACGCCGCAATCCTTAATACACAATCACCGAGCTAGACTTCAATCCTCAACCTTGAACTCTTGATCTCCGGGTCCTGCACGAAGGGCAGTAACCAGCGTGGGAGGGGGGAATGCTGGTTGGGCCCACTCCGACGCTCAAGTTAGCACTTCTAGAGAGAGAAAGCCTTAGAGAGAAGTCAGAGCATTTCAAGTCCAAAAGTGAGGGGATTGTCCAAATGAGAGACCTAGGCCCCTATTTATAGGGAACCTAATGATCCAGCTCAGTTTTGAAGTACTTGATGTCGGTATGTAAAGAAGACGTATACCGTCATCAAGACGGACTATGTATGCACCAACTTCTCGCACTTGGCAAATTAATCGGAGTGAACGTACGAGGTAAAACGGTAATCCGGACCTACCCGGATTGTTTAACAATCCGGGACGGGTCCGGATTGCCTTAGGCAAATCGGAAGTCTTTCGGCCCGGGAATTACGCGTATCCTGGACCTTTTTAGACTTGGGTGTCCGCGAAAGGGTTTTTTACGGGTTTTGGGATATTTTACGAGGCCCGAAATGTAAATACGAACCCGAATTGGACAGATATCTAACACTTGCCCCCGAGTCAAGTAGTGGTTCAAAACCCGTGCTTGACTCTTTTCAAAGATAAGATATTCGTCCTATTTAGGTTCGGTACTGACCACAGGGGTGGCCTGTGTGTCAATTCGAATGTTGAGATCATAAATCTGACCAACTTTTTTAATTTTCCGCCGTACGTACGTAATCTGTTTACAAGGTTAGCGTAACAGACAATATGCGTACAATGACATGCAAGGTGATAATACCATGGTGTATAAATTAAGCATATAACATGTTGTCAATATGTAAATGATGACAGCGTAGTAGACGAATGACGTAATCATGCGATAAGCAAAACACTTAGAATAATATGGAATTGGAAAACATGTATGTAATCATGAAGCATGATGTAAGTATGAAAAATGATGCAAGCATGTAGTATGATGCAATCATGGAAAATGATGCAAACATTCAATTCATACTTAGATTATAAAATTAATCACACGACCATCATGAATTTGCATTATGTACGTATAAAAGCGATAACATGCATGACGATCTATGAAGCGTGTTATGCAATACTAGAGAGCATGTATGTAAAACAAGCATAAGAAAGGTGTAAGCATGCTTTATACATGATACTAAGGACTTGTGTGAAAATAAATATTAGTTTAGTCCTTAGCACATGGTGTAAGCACTATTAATGAGAATTAGGAGAAAGAATACACAATATCTTACATCCTTAATAGATAGATCCTCAAGAAGCTCTCCATTCTTGATGAAGAGGGAATTCATGGAGGTGTGAATTTGGAGCAATTACATTACTTTTGACATCGATCAAGATCGAATCCGGGCAAGGAGGGAGTCAAGGCGGCGCGTGAAGCAAAGGGGAACGGCGCGTGAAGCAATCGGCAGCGGCGCGTGAGGGCAGTGGCGGCGGCGCGTGCGGACGGCGGCGGCGCGTGGATCTTCGGGTGAGGGCGAGTAGCAATTCGAACTTGCTTCGTGTCGGTGAGTCTAATTTCGTACATGGTTAGACCTTTCGTGACTTCGTTTGGCCTTGATTTAGTCTTGAAATCATCATGTACCTAGTTATCTTATCATGCATACAAGGTGTTTGATAAAATGCATTAGAATACTTAGCCCCAAATCGGCCAAAATTTTCCTAAGTGCTGAAAATTTTAGAAAAGTGTAAATGAATCGTTATACTTCCCTTATGCATAGTGTTCATTGCCGACATGTTTTCCCATGCTTTAGTCGTTGTTCTAGCATGCTCGATATTGATGATTGATAGTTGCACGTGCACGGTTGTATGTTGGTAATGATAGCATAGATGTTGTCATATGAGCTTTTGTCGATAAGCATCGTAGGAATACTCAAGAGGCATTGTGTAGAAGTCGATAGTAGCTACTTGATGTATGCAATCCATCTTTGTCGACATGTACGTATATACATAGAAACACTTAGAAAATATTTTCTCCTTATCGATATGTATGTACGTATATGGAAACACTTACAAAATATTCTTCACTTGTTGACATGCATCCTTGTCAACATGTATGTACGTACATGGAAATACTTAGAAAATATTCTTCACTTGTCGACATGCATCCTTGTCGACATGTATGTACGTACATGGAAATACTTAGAAAATATTCTTCAGTTGTCGACATGCATCCTTGTCGACATGTATGTATGTACATGGAAATACTAAGAAAATATTCTTCACTTGTGGACATGCATCCTTGTCGACATGTATGTACGTACATGGAAATACTTAGAAAATATTCTTCACTTGTCGACATGCATCCTTGTCGACATGTATGTACGTACATGGAAATACTTAGAAAATATTCTTCACTTGTCGACATGCATCCTTGTCGACATGTATGTACGTACATGGAAATACTTAGAAAATATTCTTCACTTGTCGACATGCATCCTTGTCGACATGTATGTACGTACATGGAAATACTTAGAAAATATTCTTCACTTGTCGACATGCATCCTTGTCGACATGTATGTACGTACATGAAAATACTTAGAAAATATGCTTCACTTGTCGACATGCATCCTTGTCGACATGTATGTACGTATATTTATGGGCGCGCTTGCCCCCGTACTTAGAATTTTTTCTCTTTCTTTGGCTATGTATGCTATATCCATGTACTTGATGTAAAAGCAGGTTGTATGTCAACACCTTGTTGTATGCTAACGCTTAGTAATATATTTGACACATAGTAGTGTATGTCCACTTGCAATATGCCGACTGTCATTTTGTGCAAAACACTTAGAAAATATTTCGCCCTTGAAATCATGTACTCATGTCGATATGCATGTACATACATAGAGCTTGCACACTGATTAACTTGTTACTTGTAATTTTCAAGATTCCGAGTTACGCAGTCTTCTTTTCAGAGTTAGTCTTCTTGCCATGGTTATCATGAGTAAGTCTTCTATCCCCGTTCCGCGAGTGACATTATGTTCAGATGTTGGTGATGAATTACATATTGATGATTCTCATACCCCTTGTTTATATCATCCTTGTAGACTGGTTTATTGGCATGAACTCTTCCTTGCACTCGGAGTCTATTCGCCACACACCTCCATCCAAGACGTCCGCTACACCACTTGTTCTTGCTGCCCCCGTGACTTCTGGATATGGTCGTGGAAAAGGGTTCATGGGTAAGATGTTTCTCCCAGTAACTTTTCTTTTTAATTTCTTTAACTCATCGTTTACTTTGTCTTTTTTGATTATCCAGTACGTTCCCCTGCTCTTGATGTTTCTGTGGATGATTATCAACTTCCTGTCAAGCGATCCGATGTGGTGTCGCATGTCTCGAGTGATCCCAAGCGTGTAAGGACGAATGCTGCCTTTCCTCCTTCCACTCTTGATAAGGGAGATGAAGTCACTGAATGCACGATGGTATCTTCTACCCCCCAATCGAGAGATCGACTTGCATAGGATCGCTCCTCGTCTGTTGGTATGAGATGTTCCTCGGATTTCTCATTACACTCTGATTTTACACACTTAGTTTGTATTCCTTATCTTTTCCTTGCAGTTATCCCATCTTTGAAGCGTGATCATCTTCTTCGCCCCTTGGAAGGTGATATATCTGGTGATGCTTGGAAACCTCTTGGTAGGGGCGGTCTTCGTTTTCCGAAGGAGGTGAAACTTAATATGCCGGAGATTGGTGTTCGCGTGCTGCATAGGAGTGTGCCCCCCGGTGATCGACGTGCTTGTCCGAGGACTGATGAAGAAGCCGAAGAGTGTGTTGAACATGCTTTGGCCAACTTTGCTCCTGTAAGTTAACAAGTTCTATTCCTTGACAACTTACGTGTTGTATGCCTTTGTTGTGTAATATTTATGGCTTTGTGCTTTTGTATGGTTTTCATGCTGTGTCTCAGATGGTTAATATGTCGTCGTATGTTGTGGAGCTTGTTAGTGCTAGAAGAACTGCTGTCAAAAAATGTAACACCATTAGTCTTGAACTTGCTCGTTCTAAGGAGAAGGTGTGTGCACTTGGTTTGAAGGTCGTTGATTCCGAGACCCAATATCAGGTGCAGGAGACTCGAATTCTTGATCTTGAAGCTGAGATGATTGCGCTTGAGAAACAGATTTCTGATGACATCACGTCTCGAGAAGCTGCCTTGATTGCCGCACGTGAAGAACATTATGCACTTGGAATAGAAGCGGGTTTTTCCCTGTACTTGAGTACTCCTGCTTTTGGGCTTGCACCTAACTGATACCATGATGGGAAAGCGTGCCGAGGATTACTTTCGTCGTGTTAACGCGCTTGCACCCAACTTTCCTTTAGACAAGCTTGGGCCTTGTTCTGACTATGTCGTTAATTATCTTAAGGCATTGCACATTTTGGGGCTTGATGCGACTGCCTATGATATGATTGAAGATGGAGAAGGTGCTGATTTCCTTGCTACTCCTCCCGAACATATGGATGTTGTTCCACAGCTTACTGGGCATAGTGGAACTTCTCATGTGTCTTTGAGTTGATGTTTGTCCTTGGTGTTGATTTTCTGGACATGTTGTCCTAGTCCTTTGGAGATGATGATATGTTTGAGGCATTTGTCCAAAACATTTATTTGTGTATTTGCTTTGTATGGAACTTCGTCCTTTGGACCTGTTTTTCAATAATAAAAATCATGTCATAACCTGTTAGTAATATTTCATACCTTGAGTATCCATGTTGTCCGTATGCTTTGGACTTGAGAGATAGGATAGATATCCTTAGATGATGAAAATGATGTCCATAATTGCAACTATATGTCGCGCATTGTTGAGTGTTATGAGCGTCTCTTTTTGTTGGATTCCAAGGCACGGCAAGATGTGTAGGCTAGGTACTTGCAATGTTGTAAGAGGTAATGTACTTGGCGCGGGCACTTGGCACTTGGCACTCAGCACTGGCACTCGACATATAGCAGTGTTGTCTTGACGAAGCAAGACTTTAGTTTATACCGTCTCTTAGTTCCACTCTAAGGCGACGTTGTTATAAGGTACTTCTTGCTTATTTTGTTTTTTTTGCGATAAATGCTAAAGAGCAAGATAACGTTATACAAGACTCGACTTGTAAACTTGATGAGTTTTGTACAAGGTTTTCTTAAAAAAGCGTATAACATGAAGTTATCCCTTTTCAGGCCTAAGTCTTCATGGTGTATGAACCCTTAAGAGAGTGTGCATACTTTTAGAGTGTATGGAAGAAATTGAACCATTGGTGACAAGGAAGATGATTGAGTCAAAGGGAAAAGCTTTGCATAGCTTAAGTGAGAAGTCGTCACAACCGTTCGTGCAATAACTTATAGGAATGTCTTTCCCAGAGGGAATATCTCCTTGAAAGATTGAGAAGTACAATGGCAAGGGCTACCCAATGGAGCACGTGCAGCAGCACGAGGCATCCTTAATGGGACGCACGAGTGATGAAAGACTGATGGCTTTATCATTTCCTATGACATTGACAGGGGCAGCTTCGCATTGGTTCTTCGGTCTGCCGAAGAGATCAATAAGCTCAAGGAAGCAATTGAAAGCCAAGTTTATTCAAAAATACTTAGGAGAAGGATAACTTCTGAAAGGATCTAATCACATTGATGACGTTCACCAAGAACATGAAGAGACGCTAGCGAGTTACTACACTCGCTAGCTTCTCTAGAAGAAGTTGAGACAAACATATCAGAGGGGTAAACCATACGGGCATTCATCAGAAACTTGGGATGCTGGGGAGTGTTGGGTTCGCTTCACCACTTGGGCTGCTTCGGGCTTTTTCCTTCACGAACAGGCTTCTTCATTCACGATCGGGCTCGAGATATATGTATAAGGATGGGAACGCTGCAATCCTTAATACACAATCACCGAGCTAGACTTCAATCCTCAACCTTGAACTCTTGATCTCCGGGTCCTGCACGAAGGGCAGTAACTAGCGTGGGAGGGGGGAATGCTGGTTGGGCCCACTCTGACGCTCAAGTTAGCACTTCAAGAGAGAGAAAGCCTCAGAGAGAAGTCAGAGCATTTCAAGTCCAAAAGTGAGGGGATTGTCCAAATGAGAGACCTAGGCCCCTATTTATAGGGAACCTAAGGATCCTGAGTTTTGAAGTACTTGATGTCGGTATGTAAAGAAGACGTATACCGTCATCAAGGCGGACTATGTATGCACCGACTTCCCGCACTTGGCAAATTAATCGGAGTGAACGTACGAGGTAAAACGGTAATCCGGACCTCCGGATCGCCTTAGGGCTATCCGGAAGTTCTTCGGCCCGGGAATTACGCGTATCCCTGACCGTTTTAGACTTGGGTGTCCGCGAAAGGGTTTTTTACGGGTTTCGGGATATTTTACGTGGCCCGAAATGTAAATACGAACCCGAATTGGACAGATATCTAACAGGGAGCATCCCTAGTAGACTGCATGGCCCTGGATATGGTCAACACAGTGGAAGAACTCGCAGCGTGAGTTAAGGCGCACATAGACCTGGAATGGGCTAGAACCCTTAGGCGTGCGAAGATAGCGGTTCCTCCAAGTCAAACTGAAGGAAACAGGTCCGGTAAGGGTAAACCGCGACAAGGGCAACCAAACCCATGAGTAAAGGAATGGATCCCCCCTCCAAAATGCAGGAATTTCAATGAAAAAAAGAAGGCCAGATAGCGTCAACGCTATCAAGTTCGTCCCCCCTGAATGCGTCTCTCACAGTTATATTTCAGGAAATGAAGGAACAAGGAATGTGGGTTCCGGCTTAGAAAAAGCCAGACCACCAATGAGTCCGGATGGTGACAAATACTGTGGATTTTTTGAAGCCCAAGGGCATCACACAAACTCCTGTAATAATCTGAGGGAGAAGATTGACAAAGAAATCCAACCAGGGGCGTCTAAAGCACTTGGGAGCGAACGCCACCTCCTAATTCACAACCTAATGACAAAGGTAAAGAAAATATGTGTTACTACCCGCCTCCCCTAAAGAAAGGCACTATCAATGTCATTCATGGAGGCATAGGTGCATGATGACAATCTTCAAATGCAATGGAAGTGTATGCTTCCCAAACCGAAAACATGGCCATCTGGGGAAAAAGGCAAAGAGAAGAGGAAGACATGGTCATCCAATTCTATAAGAAATACATGGAGCACATAATGTTCCCACATGATGAAGCCCTGGTGATAACGACTAATATTGCCAATTTCGATGTCAATAGGATCTTAGTGGATGGAAGGAGTTCAGCCGACATCCTCATGTCTGAGTGTTGAAAGAATTGGGAAGAAGTATGACAGACCTTGTAAACACCTAAATTTGGTCCGTGCGTAACACGTTCAAAATTTCATATGTGACGCATTAAAAAATGAAGTATTTAAATACGGAAGGTCGCGAAGTTTCTAAAGATAGGACCGGCTAAAAATAGGATAGTGTATACGCATTTATTTATTGTAAATATTCAGAAAATATATTATGTGTATTTATGGTGAAATACATAAATATATGTGTATATTTTCGGAATATTAAATGCATATATTTTTAGATTTTATTTTCCTAGTTTGGGAGTCCTAGTGTAGCTATAAATAGGGTCATTTTACATGTAAAAAAAAAACACCAGAAAATAATAAGCAGCTCTCACCGGGATCCGTGCGATTTTTGTCATCTAGTGAAAAAGTTTTTTTTTTTCTCTGGAAAAGTTTCCTGCCGGTGAATTGAAGTGCTACTTGACTGCCGGTGGCCGCTCTGTCGTCCGTCCGGTTGACCCCAACCACCTCGCCACTCGCTCCACTCTGTCGCTTCACCCGCTGGTGACCGGCCCCGGATCTGCTCGTCCGACCCCCCCCCCTCTCTCTCTCTCTCTCTCTCTCTCTCTCTCTCTCTCTCTCTCTCTCTCTCTCTCTCTCTCTCTCTCTCTCCGGAAGCTTCAGCCCCGTCCCGTCCTGCTCCAGCAGACCTGCACTTACACCCGGTGACCCCAGCAGCAACCATCACCGGCGCCACCAGTGTTGCTCCCACCCCATCTGTGTCCGCCGCCCCGTCCTGGAAGTCGCCTACCGGTGCCCGTCGCGTCCTTGCCACCGGTGGTCATCCCTCATTAGACCACCCTCGATGTGGGCTTCATGTCTCCCTGCAGATAAGGTTCCCGTCAATTCCTTTTTTCATTTTTTTTATTATTTTATTTATTTATTTATCATTTAATTTATTTATTTGTTAACTTTTTTTTGTTTTGTTTAATATTTGTTAGAACAATTATGTTGATGTTAATCTAGCTATGGGTAATACTACATGTCACAACATTGTCTATCATAATATATTTCTAAGTAAAAGTTAGATTAGTAGAATTAATTTGATGTAATAGTGCTAAGTCTATCATAACATGTCACCGCTGACCGAGGCTTTACTTTTCTGCACGCCACTGGAGGCTTTACTTTCTGCACCGCCAACGGAGGCACCGCCAACAGGATCACCACCGATCGAGGCTTTACTTTTTCGCACGCCTCTGGAGGCTTTACTCACCTCCAACAGGGGCACCGCCGACCGAGGTTTTACTTTTCCGCACGCCACTGGAGCCTTTACTTTCTGCACCGCCAACGGAGGCACCGCCAACAGGGGCACCGCCGACCGAGGCTTTACTTTTATGCACGCCACTGGAGGCTTTACTTTCTGCACCGCCAACAGGGGCACACCGCCAATAGGGGCACTACCGCCAACGGAGGCACCGCCAACAAGGACGCTGCCACTGGAGGCTCTACATTCTGCACTACCAATGGAGGTTTTCTTTCGCACTGTCCGCAATAAGCCAGGAGTTTCCTTGAAGATTCGAAGAATCAAAAGAAGATATAATTCCCAACCAAAATTAGTGTTTACTCGTCTTTGGACAAATTCCCACGAATATGTTCTACGAGAATTCGTCCAAAGAGGGGAAAGCTGTAAACACCTAATTTTGGTCCGCGTGTAGCACGTTCAAAATGTCATATGTGACGCGTTAAAAGGAAGTATTTATATATAAAAGGTCGCGAAGTTTCTAAAGATAGGACTAGCTTAAAATAGGATAGTGTATATGCATTTATTTATTGTAAATATTCAGAAAATGTATTATGTGTATTTATGGTGAAATACATAAATATATATATGTATATTTTTTGGAATATTAAATGCATATATTTTTAAGATTTTATTTTCCTAGTTTGGGAGTCTTAATTTAGCTATAAATAGGGTCCTTTTACATGTAAAAAAAAAATATAGGATAGGATATTATGATTGCACACTTACACACTATGTTTGCACATCACTAAGACAATACTTGTTGTGCTGTGTTTGCACAATGCTTGTGCCTTAGTAGTGTTTACTCCTTACCTATGTACGTAGCTAACTTAGTATATATAGTTAGTTAGCTCATATTGTACAAACTGATTTGGAGTTGTGAATACTATGAATCATTTCCTACTCTAAATCCTCCCAAGAACACAAGTAGCTTATAAGGTATCAGAGCCACGGCGATGCTTACTTGACGGCCAAGATTGCTATGGATCTTGGATTTGCAGCTTTGGATCTTCATTCTGAGCTTCGACTTCGCATCTATTCTTGATTAAGACTTCTTGTAAGTGTTCTTGGATTGAGATCTGTTCGTTTTTCGCTCAATTGGATCAGATTACTCAGCCGGTCTGTTCTTGCTGGCTCGTTTCTTCGATCGCAATGCATCGATTATGCGTTGAATCTGGTTTTCTACTACATTACGATTGAGATTTACTTCAAATTCAATCAGTTGCGATACTTCCTGTGGTGATGCGACATTGTTTGCTGTTACGAATCGCTGCGTAGCTGCATTCTCAATTCTAAGCTCAGTTTTGCATGCGATTCTGGATTTCTTTGTGTTGCTTCCTTTTCGCGTGATTCTGGTTGGGAATATGGATTAGATATT
Source organism: Clarkia xantiana subsp. parviflora (assembly GCA_036873135.1). Taxonomy (NCBI): domain Eukaryota; kingdom Viridiplantae; phylum Streptophyta; class Magnoliopsida; order Myrtales; family Onagraceae; genus Clarkia; species Clarkia xantiana. Next base: position 46,727,689 of record JAPTYO010000002.1, on the reverse strand, counting down.
GCTACATTGATCTGATTCAGTCATTGGATAGCTGATTCTGTCATTGGATAGCTAATTCAATCGAGTTTTGGCTGTGGATTCAAGGTTTTAGTACACTGCCTTTGTTGTGACTTTCTCTGGATTATGGCTGAAAACACCATTGAGGATCCATTGTATCTTCATCCTTCGGACACCACTGGCTTGATGTTGATTCCTTTTCAACTTCATGGCTCAACTAACTACCATGCTGTGAGTACTGCCATGATGGAAGGTCTCTTGGTCAAAAACAAACTTGGCTTCATTGATGGAACCTTTGCTAGAATGGATGTTCCTATGGGACAAAGGCTTAGGTGGGACAGGGCAATCACAGTTGTGAAGGCTTGGCTAAGGAACACAGTTGCTAAGGATCTTGTGAATGGCTTGGTTTACAACTCCACTGCTCAGTCTATTTGGAGTGATCTCAAGGACATGTTTGATAAGGTTGATGGAACTCAAATCTTCCAATTGACTAGGGAGATTTATCAAACATCTCAAGGTGTTATGTCCATCACTGAGTATTTTGCTAAAATGAAGTAATTATGGGATGCTCTAAATTCCATTGATGATATGTTTTTGGAGTGCCCAGCTGACTTGAAGATTGTTAATGACCACAAGGAGAAGCAAAAGCTGATTACATTTCTATTGGGACTTAATGACACCTTTGCATATGTGAGGAGTAGTCTTTTGATGAGGCAGCCTCTTCCTTCTCTAAGTGTGGCATTTTCAGTGCTTGTGCAAGAAGAAAGTCAGAGGGCAATTGCTGAATCCATTGGTGATGTTGGTGAATCCACTGCTTTGTACTCCATGAGGAATCCTGCCTACAATTCTAGGAATGGCAATTCTGGCTCTAGGTTTGATTCAGGCAAGAACATCTTCTCAAGTCAAGGTGGTGGGAATGATAGGCCATCCAAGGCTGAGAAAGCTACTTGGAAGTGCACTTTTTGTGGCAAGATGGGACACAAAGAATGTAAACACTCGATTTTGACCCGGACGTAACGACGTTACACATGATACGTCAAATTTCGGACGCGTCAAGCCACAGAGTCTCCAAAAATGCTCAAGGGCACATTAGGGAAATTATTATAAAATATATTAAAAATTATTTCGAATATATTTAATATTTTCGGAATTTTTAAAAATATATATATAATAATTAGTTTTTTATTTTTAGAAAATTATCTATAAGATATTTATCTCCAGATATTATATTTTATTCAAAAAAAATAATTATCTGTAAAGATAAATATCCTTAGGAATATTCTCTAGAATATTTATCTGTTAGCATTTTTTATTTAAATTTTATCTGTAATCTAGACTAGGTTTTTAGTATAAATAGGGGTCTAGGTTTACTTTGTAAAGGACAGAAAAACACATCAGAAAATAATAGAACTACTTTCCTTGGGTCACCGCCGCCGCCGTGACCCAGCCGTCCCGTGGCTGCCAACATCCTCGCCGTGCTGCCTCTACCGTGCCAACGTCCCTGCTGTGGCTGTGCCGGAGCTCCCAGACGTCGCCCACTCCACCAATCTGAAAGCTCCGGCCGCCCCTGAACCCTCCGAGCCACCACCTGAACGTCACCGGCCCTGACGCCACCGAACGCCCAGACGCCCCAGCTGCTGGTCCCTCCGCTGTCCTCTCCCGGCCGAAGCTCCCGCCGTGCCCGTACGCCCTCCCTCACCTCTGGAATTCGACCGCCGCTGTCGGGGTCTGGTCAAATCGAAGCTCCTGTGCAGACTGTGGCTGCCCTCGCCAACCGGACCACCGCCGTCCGTTCCAAGTCGACCGCCAGCACCCGCCTTCGGCCCCGTCGCAGCTCCGCCATCGGTTCCTGCCGCGCCAGACCACCACTCGATCAGATCTGCTCCCGACCGCCGCCCGCTGCTGTTCCCAACCCCTCTGCTGGTAAGGTCTCGATCTGTCTTCCCTTTTTTTATTTAATTAATAGTTTATTATTAATATTTGGTTATTATGTTTTATGTTTTATATTATTATTATTATAATACAATTAATTAAAAATTTAAATGTAATTAGATTTAATTAATAGTAAATGTAATTGGTAAAATTTAATTAGTAATTTAATCTTAATTGACTAATTTTAATTTAATAGCATGTTAGAAGTTTTTTTTTAGTATTTTAGATTTCATTTTTACTAGGAGTTATAGGTTATAATTAATTTTTTAGATTTAGGATAATATCTTATTAATATTTTTTTATGATGAAATTTGATTAATTTTGACATTTTTAGATTAATTGGGCGTAATGTATGTAAATGATAAAATTGGCAAATTAAGTAAATTGAGTACCGAAAGTGCGTAATTAAAAATTGTGTTTTTAATTCGTAATAGAACCCCCGAACTCGAACTTCTGATCGTAGACCGATTCTATAACTAGGTGTTTAATCCTTTATTCGCTTAGGTAATTTAGGATTCTAGTTAGCCTAATAATTAACTAGTGGCGACTCTATTCAAAATTCACGTTTTTAAAACGCAATTCGCCGTAAGTTAGATTTAGGTCTGACAATTTGGCGACTCTGTTGGGGATAATCGAGGGTTCGGGCTCTTTATATTTGCTTATTTGCCATGTTTTATTTTTTTATTCATATTTGACTTTGTTATTCTAACTTGATTGTTTTTGTGTAATTTCAGGTGTGGAGTTAATATTTTATGACTGACTATTTTTCTTTGTGGGATTATTCATTATTTGTATTTGCATACACCACTTTAGTGTAATGTCCAAAACGCCTAAAACCCAAGGCGACTAGGAACCCCGGAGGTTTAGTACGGTACGACCGGAGCGGTTGGGCCGCCGGTACGGCTCGGAAAAACTCTACTCGCTTGCAAAGGTCTTATGATCCCTATAATGGGGTGAGGAAACCACCTTGTCGGGAACCTATCAGTGGAACCTACCTTGTGGAGCAAAGCCACACATTTTTTGTTACCCCCCCTAACATGTCGTGTTTATCCGTGTTTTTGTTGTAAGTTATCTGATAACTGTAAATTTTTATTTCTAACTGCGTAACTTTTATTTATAAGCATGCATCCCATCGCAATTAAAAAAAACCAAGAAAACAAAAAAAATCATATTTGCAGCATGTCTCGTACGTTCCTTATGCACAGTTTTCATAAACCTCTTGCCTGAGTTTTTGTTCTAAACATGCGTCTCATGCGCATTATTTTTTAAAAAAAAACGATGTAAGTTGTAATTCATAATTAAAGCATCATTCGCGCATTATTTTCAAAAAAAATAATCATGGAAAATTTAACTCCCTTTTAGCTATTAGAGCTTCTAATTTTAAAACGCATTCTATATACGTTATTTTCAGAAAAAACCAAAAAAACATTTTTAGTTATGTAGCTAATCCCTTAGTTGTAGATTTTTATTTCTAAACATGTGTTTCAGATGCATTGTTTTAAAAAAAGAAAGAAACCCTTACCTAAATTTTTATTCTAAATATGCGTCTCATGCGCATTATTTAAAAAAAAAACTCTCAGGTAAGTTGTAATTTTGTTAGTACGTTACGTATGCATTACTTAAAAAAAACATTTTTTTTTCCGCTTTAACTATTAGGGCTTCCTTTCGAACATGCATTTCAAAATGCATTTTGTTTTTCTAAAAAAACCTCTTACCTGAATTTTCATTTTTTAACATGTGTTTTGTACGCATTATTTTTTAATAAAACATTTCAGGTAAGTTGTAATTTTGGTTAGTGTATTGTATATGCATTGCTAAAAAAAAAACAAAAACAAAAACAAAAACAAAAACAAAACAAAAAAAAACAACAAAAAAATTTAGTAAAATTTGTAATTCCGCTTTAACTAATAGAGCTTCTAATTTCGAACGTGCATTCCATATGCATCATTTAAAAAAAAAAATTTAACTTAATTTTTTTATTTTTAATAATGCATCCACTATGCATTAATTTTAGAAAAACTTTTTAGATAAACCGTAAGCTCTCTTAGTTTTAGGGCTCTTTGTTTAAAAAAACATTTTATCTAAATCTTTAATAAAAAAACGTGCATATCATATGCATTATTTTCGAAAAAAACTTTCAGGTAAATTGTAATTTTTCTCAGTTGTATAACTTTTATTTTTAAGTTTGCATCTTGTATTTATTTTGTGCATCTCATATGCATCCTTTTAAAAAAAAACTTTTCGCCTGATTCTTAATTTTGAGCAACCGAGATGCACTGTTTTTTTTCCTCATTAAAAAAACAAAAAAACAAAAAAAATTTCAGATAACTTGTAAATTATATTGACTGTAGAACTTTCATCTCAAGTATGCATCTCATGTGCATCGCAAGTGCATTGTTTTAGGAAAAATAATTTGTTGATAGACTGTACACATTCTTAGTCGTAGAACTTTTAGTTTCAAACATGTACTCCATGTGTTGTTGTCAAAATTACTTACCAGAATGTTTTATTTCAAGCATGTGTTTCACACGCATTATTTTTTGGAAAAAACTTTTCATGTAAGTTGTAAAATTCTGTTAGTGCATTCAATGTGCATCATATTTAAAAAAAAAAAAATTTGGAAAATTTGTAGTTCCTTTTGGCTCTTAGAGTTTTTTAAATTCAAACATGAATTGCATATGCATCATTTTCAAAAAAAACATTTTTACCTTATTTTTTTTAAAGCATGCATTCAATATGCATAATTTCTTTTTATAAAAAAACATTTCAGGTAAATTGTGAGTTTTTTTAGCTATAGAGCTTTCAAATTCACGCATGCATCTCAATTGCATTATTTAAAAAAAAAAAAATCCACCTGAAATTTTCATTTCAAAATATGCATTTCATATGCATTATTCAGGTAAACTGTTGTAAGTTGTGAATTTCTTAGAATTGAATCTTAACTTTCAGAATGCATTTCATATGCGTCATTCAGGTAAGATGTCGTAAGTTGTAACTTTCTTAACCGTAGAATTTTAACTTTCGAGCATGCATGAGCATTTAAAAAAAAAAAATCAAAGTGTCATTCGTTTTTATCCAAGGTGTATTGCACTTTTTTTGGCAAGATCGTCATTTCAACATTCGCATGAGCGAGCATTTAAAAAATGAGAGTTTTGATTCTTTTTTGAAAAAATAGTTTAACTGTGCAGTTGAGTGCTACTATTCGAGCTTAAATAAAGGACGATAAAACCTTTTGAAATCTTTTTTTTTGTTTTGAGCATTTGTCCTGCGTTCGAGCCAGATAATGCACTCAGCAAACTCAAGTAAACTCCATAATGGTGCAAAACACATTTGACCATAAATTTTGATACTTTTTCAAAAAAGTAATCAAAATTATGAAATGAATGACATTAGAGTTTTCAAAAAATCACGCATGATTTTTCATATTCTCTACACTAATTTTTCTTTCACTCTTTTCAGGTACCCTTGGATAAGGTATCATGTACACATAAGTTATGCCGGCTAAATGGGGCAACAAAAAAAGAACATGCAGTCATCAAGTTGCACAACGAACAAATTGCACACTCGATATATCTAACGCTGAGGTGCATTAAATTGTACTTAATTTTTTCCTTGAGATTTGAGTGTCCCTACTCTTTTGCAGATCGGATGACCACTTCAACAAATGCCGCAACAATGTGAAACGTGAGCGCTTCAAAGAGTTTCTATGAAAAATTTCACCCACCATGTGTGAACTTCATACGCTTTCCAAGACGAGGTATACAACCGTTATGTGGCCAGGTTTAAACCATGCAGCGGTAACCATGGGGCATCTCCCTTTGAGATCGGACATGTCAGGAGATGAGAAATTTTCAAGAGATCATCGAGAATCCCGTGAAGATTCAATGTGCCGATCAATGTAGCTTGACTCGATCAACCGAATCCTTTTCCGAAAAAAGTTCTGAAATTTTCAGTCTGCCACTAGGGGCATATACTTTTCAGCAGGTGTATATACACAAGTTGTAGAGCAAGAGAATCAGGACATGCAGCAGGTCTTGTCGCATAGCGAGCACATTGCCCACTAAAAAATCCAACTCCCAGGTAAGAGAAGTTGTGATCATTTTTATCCCAGAAATTTGAGTTTTTCCTTACTCATTGTGCAGCTTGGATAATCATCCAAATCAAAACTCCTGAAGAGCACATCTCATGAATGGCCCTTCGCTCGCCGACTATTCTTATACCAGTTATCCCAGATACCTCGGATGATATCTATGCCCAAGTTTACCATTTGCGGACTACTGTGCCAAATTCAACACCATCCATGTGTGTCCGTTAATCAGGCCATTCGTCAAGCATGCGACGAATTATGAACCAGTCAGATGTAGCCGTGGGACATTCCTGTTAAGATCAAGCATGTTGAAGATAGAAGACATCCAGAGATCTTCCTATTAAAAAAGATCGAGATTCCATGAAGATCGACCGTGCTAATGAAAGAGCATTTGAGAGGAAGAAGAAGAAGAAGAAGAAGAAGAAGAAGAAGAAGAAGAAGAAGAAGAAGAAATTATTGTCGGTGTCGTCCACCCATTGAAAGGATCCTCCATTCAAGACATCGACACAACCAACTTATTTGACAAGTTTTCCTCCCGAGAAGTTCCGATAAATTAAAAGGTTTAATCTGCTATTAGGGGCATGTAACATAGTAGTTGTTGATTAGTTTCTGTAGATTTTCTTTCCATTTGAAAAATAAAAAGAGAAAAAAAAATAAATTCCCGTTAGGTTGAAAACCTAGGCAAAAGTCAGGGAGAGGGGCATGATTGAAAACCCGTAGGGGCAATCATGGCAAAAGGTGAGATGAAAAAAGTAAAAAAAAAAAGAGCAAAAAAAAAAAAAACTCAGTTTTCTTTAGGGTCACAGCCGCCCTTTAATCGGCTATGGGAAAATAAAGAGAGTGTTTGTGCTAATATTGTGAGAGCAGTGAAGAAAAAAAGGGCCACAGTTGTTCCTAAATCAACTACAAATAAAAGGGTCACAGTCATCCCTAAAATGACTATAAAAAAAGGGTCACTACTGATGGGTTCCGATGTAATCGTTAGACGGCGAGTAAGTCCAGTGGGCCTCGTGAAAGGCCGGGAAGGCCCAAAAGCCCAGTATGAAGGGTCCCGACCCTAGCGGTCCCGATATATGAGCTGAATGCTCCCGACAAGAAGCCTCTGAGTAGGCCCCGATATGCCTTTGTAAAGGCCCCGATAATAAAGCCCCGTGGAGGCTGGACCTGTCTCGTGAGACAAAGGGTCCTGGGTGGTGACCTGGAATGAGATAACTCTGGAGTCCCCGACAAGAGTTGGGACTTGTGATCAGAGGATAAGGCCGAGAAACCCGCCTACTAGATAAGAGTAGTGGGAGACGGCTGAGATATAGATAACCTCCCCCGAGATACGCAGGGCGTGCCCGAGATACGCGGAGTATGGGCGAGATACTCGGAGCGTGGGGCGAGATATACGGAATCCCGAACGAGATATACGGAATCATGGGTAAAACGACCAGCCACGGTCAAAGGTAACCAAGTGACTTCTCCTCCTATATAAAGGAGGAAGTTACCTCAGAAAACGCATTCTCTAATACGAACTGAGACTACTGCTTACCACCCCATTGATCATATACTCATTTAGGCATCGGAGAGGGATTCTGGGTCACCACCCAGGTCATCCCCTTTTGCAGGATTACGCGGAGCCCAGGAGTTTGAGCTTTCCGTCAAGAACGTAACGGAGCTTCGCCCGTGATCCAACATTGGCGCCGTCTGTGGGAAACGTAATGAAAAGCCAAAATAGTTTCTACCAGATCAATGGCCGGTGGTGGCAAGAAGAAGCAAGTTCAGGCCGGCAGTTCTCGCCCCGCTGGAACTGTGAACTCCCCGTTGCTGGAACATGTTGTTGAACAAGGTGAGCACCCTGCTGTTTCTCAGACAGGGGGGCATGGTGATGATGAGGTCTCAGTCCAAGACACGACGCTGAACAGGCATGATATCCCGCGAAGGGAGGTGGATGCTCCCCCAAACCCGGTGGGGCACAGAGAGGAGATCCCGCGGAGGGAAGCAGGTTCTTCCTCAAACTCGGAGTTGGCCAAGGCAGTGGCAGATGCTATGCCTATGTTCTTGGCGGCCATGGAGGCTCTGTTGGACAAGAGAGAGGCTGCCAGGAGGGCAGAGGAGTTGCCTCCGCGAGAAGAGCTGCCTCCACCCCCTCCGAGGGTGGTTCCAGAAGAACAAGAGGTTTAGGAGATTCAGCCCAGGAATAAGGGTAAGGAGCCCGCACACTCGGAGAAGTTCGTGGTGGATGGTCCCGGACCAGTGCAACACAGGACCATTCCCCTGAATGGCCCCATCACCCCCGATCAGGTGGTGAAAATTGTCAACATCTGCATGGGTGACCAGAAGCAAATGACATCGGAGTTGAGGGATCGATCCAGTCATCCTTTTGTTCCGCGGCTGATAGATACCGTCGCCCCGCCCTGGCTAGGTATTCCGACCATTAAGGAGTATGATGGTGAAGGAGACCCGGTTCGCCATGTTCAGAGACATGTCCAGGCCTGTATGGGTAGGACTTCAAATGATGACCTCATATGTTCATTGTTCCCGATCACCTTAGGAGAAAGGGCCATGACATGGTTTTTCAGTCTACCACCGGGAAGTATTACGTGCTGGGCTGATATGCAAGATCGCTTCATCAAGCAATATCAGGGTCGTAGGCGTCTCCTGAAGAGCGTGAGGTCCCTGACCCAGGTGGTGCAGAGATCCGACGAGTCGTTGGCGTATTACTACCAGCGATTCACTGCCAGTGCCGCGGAGATCGATGAGGAGATATCAGAGGGAGAGACTATCCGCACATTCCTTCGAAACCTGACTGCTCCGTATGGTTCCGATCTGATGCACAGCGTAGCCGCGAAGGCTGTGTGGAGTATGGAGGCCCTACAAGCGAGGGTGAAGCAGCAGATCGACGTCCAGGAGTCAAAGAATGCTGCCAGAGAGCTTGATCCTCTGAAGTCAGGAAGAGGAAAGCCATCGTCCAAGCTGACGGATGATCGCAAAGGGAGCGACAAATCGGAGGGAAGTAGGAGCCGTGGTTGCCCCGAGAGAAGGGAGGACAAGCGTCCTCCGAGGAAGAATAACCGCGAGGGTCGTAGTGTTCCCATCAACAGCTCGATGACCTCTGTGCTAGCTGTGATGCATCGGCAGGGTCTCGCTCGATACCCCCCGAGGAAGGAAGGAGAGTTCTTGGGAGGCCGCTCTGATCGTTACTGTCGGTACCATCGAGCCAATGGTCACGACACGGATAACTGTCGGGAGCTGAAGAAGGAGATAGAGAAGCTGATCCAGAAGGGGAAGCTTAAGGGTCGGAAGGGGAAGGTGCCGATCTCGTTCCAAAACTCGGTCACAGTCCCGTTCCAAGTCCCGTGATCGATCTCCAAAGAAGAAGAAGGTTGAGCCGGAAGCCTCTGGTTCTGGTGCCCGTAAGGAGAGAGGGGGGACCATTAACGTCATTCACAGAGGAATGGCAGCGGGAGGTGACACCTCCGCTTCTCGGGAGAATTACGCTTCCCGCATCTCTGCTGCTGTGGTGTTAGGAAAGAGGTCCCGGTCGTGGACTATAAAGGAAGAAATGGTGATTTCTTTCTCAGCGGAGGATTTGATAGGCGTGGAGAGCCCCCACGATGACGCCTTGGTCGTGACCTTGGACGTGGACGGATTCGAGATGAAGCGGATCCTGATAGACGGAGGGAGCTCCTCCGACATTCTTTTCATGGACGCCCTGGAAGCCATGGGAAAGACGAAGAAGGACCTGACGCAAGTGAACTTCCCGATGGTTGGATTCTCTGGATCGACTTCCTATCCGTTTGGAATGATTACCTTACCGGTGGAGTTTGGTAGTGGCAAGAAGATGGAACGGCGGAACGTGGATTTCGTCGTGGTAGAATCCGCGGGAAGTTCACCATCAACCCTCTCATGGAAATAGCTTCAACCGTCCACCAGAAGATGAAGTTCCCGACTAACAATGGGGTCGGAGAGGTCAAGGGTGACCAGGTGGCATCGCGAAAGTGTTATGTTAATGCTACCCGAAGGAGAAGAAGGGAAGCCATGGCTGTCCTACAGACTGATGCCGATCCTCGAGAGGGAGAAGTGTTCGTCTCCACCGGGCAAATAAACGCTGGGATTCGATTCCCTTTTTGCGGGAACCTGGTGGAGATGTGCAACTTCTACAAGACACACCCCTGTACTTTCTCCCCACACGCCATCCGCGTGTGGAACGCTTTCCAGCTTCTGTGCCTCCGCCAGCAGTGGACATACAGTTTGCTGCTCTTCCGCACCTTCTACGGAATGAAGTGTAATAAGGCTGGTGTTTGCTCCTTCTCCCCCCGACTCCCCAAGTGGACAAAGGAGCAACATTAACGTTTCGGCTGGGATAGCGAGACCTGGAAGTTCCACAAGGATCCGGTGCTGATTCGCGACTCGGGGTCCGACAATAGCGGATGGAAGAAGTATTACTTCTTCGTCCAAAACAGCTCTGTCCCATGGCCCCAATGGGAGGTTGTGGCAGACCCTGCCCCCAAGCTCGAGGTCTACACCGAGGATGACCTCAACACTCTCCAGCTGGTCCAGCTCTACCGTTGGGGGGAATCCTTCATTCCCCTCGACGCCAACAAGCTCGTGGAGAAGGACTTGATTCATATCGGAGTCCGGCTCCTCGACTTCGTTTCCAAGGATTTGGTCATCTGGGTAACACTTATAACCACTTTGTCTTTTCATTTTTGCAGCCAAGAAAGCATCTCTGTTGACCCATCTCATGTTGAAGCAGGGGGAGACTGATGCCGTCCAAGGTGGCTCCAAGCGGAAGCGGAAGTCGCTGAAGAAGGGAACTTCTTCTTCTGCTGCTCCCCCGACTGCGGAGCGGACCGAGGCCAAGCGGGCCCGAAGGGAGGAGATAGACCAAGCCTTCGGGTCACTACCGCCGAGGAAGGTAAGCGTGTCCGTCGTGCTATTAAGAAATATAGGAAGCTGGTCCCCGAGGAGTTTATCCCCGCTGATCGGGAATCGCGGGTTCGAGAAATCAAATACATCCTTCGAGGAGAAACCCCCCGCGTTCTCAAGGCGGGATACTACAACTTCTTCGGAAAGGACCAACATCTCGAGCGCCAAATCATCTGGTGCCCCCATGATACCCTGCCTGACTTTATTCGTCCCGCAACCGCAGGTCCATCGGAGGCTCTCACTCCGACGAAGGCTGCTACTCCAGCACGGGCCGCGACTCCACAGGCGCCGATGACGGAGGAGACCCCGACGGAAGCTCAATTCCGTCGGGTGACGGACTTTGAGGCTTCTCCTTCCTCCGAGGAGCCAAATGAAGGTGGCCTGCTCCGCCGGAGACCAGGTCGGAGCATCCTGAGGCCAACCGTGGAGGACGTGTCCCGGAGTCCTCCTCCAGAGCTCCGCACTCCAACTCCCGAGCCTCCGACCGAGGTAGCTCCTCCGGCTGAGGCTTCCAGGGTTATCCCTCCTCTCCCCGTGGATGAAAATCTTTACAAGGTTTTCACCCCCGACCAGGAGACGGTTCCTTGGAACCCGATCGAGTCTCTCCAAGGGGTTTCACTCCAACGGGGGGACCTTCAGCCTGAATTGGCCCTGCATCTGCTGGCAGGGTCAATTCCTCCAGCCTTGAAGCGGCCAATCTCCTTGGCGCGGGAAGACATCGAGGATGAGCTCCGCAATATGGTCATCCGTCGGATGGAGGTAAAACTTTACCTTTGCTTTGTTCTCTTCATTGTTCTTGCCTTCGACCATCGGATTCTAATCCTTTTTCCCTTTCGTCTTAGGAAACCGCGGACCAGCAGCGCTGCTTCGACTTTATCCTGGCTCTGAAGGGTGCGTTGGAGGAGGCACAAGCCAAGTCGGACCCCGACGCTTTGGCCAAGCTCCAGGCGGACCTTGACGAGGCGGTGGCGGCCAAGGACAAGATAGCCAAGGAACGGACCCTCCTCGACGAGATGGCTACGAGCCTGTAGAAGCAGGTTCATGATCATGAGGCCGTCCTGCGTCGGGAGCGGAGGATAGCCCTGGAGGATCAGCGGCGGAACGAGACAGAGAAGAGGCAGCTCCTCCACGAGAAGGGCGTTTTCGTGGAAGCTCTCGCGGAGGCCAAGGCGAAACTTGAAGCCGAGAAGGCTGAATTTTCTGCCAAGCTGGCTGAGGCAAAGGCTCAGGGTCGCGAGGAGTATCGGAACTCCGGTGATTTCCAGGCGGATGCCGTGAAGTTCTTCAAAACCGAGGTGGAGAACATTCTGTTCAATGCCGTCGAGGAGCTCTACACGGCATACGAGGATTCCATCGACTTCAAGAAGTCCGAGACCCTTGCCCCCATCGCGGAGAAGTATTTCAACCTCCCCGCGGAGAGTGATGATGCTGATGCCGCGGACCCGACTCCGCGGACTGCGGAGCCTTCTGCCCAGGCCCCTCCGAATCTTACTCCCTCCGACGCTGCTGAGGACCCAACTTCTAACAAGGACCAAGCTTAATGCTCTATTCTTTAAGTCCTTGTAATTTTTCCTCCTTTATCTTTGTATCGAAACCTTTAGGCCTTGAGCCTTTATATAAGAAATTTCTTCCATCTTCTTTGGTCTCGATAATCATTGCATCATTTTAAAGCAACTTTAGATTCGTTACTTAAAACGTTCCAATGCACCACTTAAGATGACTTCATACATCCTTCCTATGCTTTACTCGAGACTTTACCACTTAAGGTTTCTCGTCTACTCGGGATTTCACCACTTAAGGTTTCTCGTCTACTCGGGACTTCACCACTTAAGGTTTCTCGTCCAAGTCACTTAACGTAATTTCGTATGTCTTTCGCGACATTTTCTTCGGGATTTTGCCACTTAAGGCTTCTCATCCATGCCTTTCAAGGCAATTTTATACATCACTTAAGATGATTTTTCGCACCCCTTAAGGCTTTTTGCCGCATCACATAGACGACTTACGCGGACCCGTTAGGGCTTTTTCGTACCTTTTAAGGCTTTTTGCCGCATCATATAGACGACTTACGCGGACCCGTTAGGGCTTTTTCGTACCTTCTAAGGCTTTTTGCCGCATCATATAGACGACTTACGCGGACCCGTTAGGGCTTTTTCGTACCTTTTAAGGCTTTTTGCCGCATCATATAGACGACTTACGCGGACCCGTTAGGGCTTTTTCGTACCTAGGCTTTTGGTTGCATCATAAAGACGACTTACTCATACCCCGTAGGGCTTTTGTCCGTACCTCGAAAGGCTTTTTGTCGCGCCATAAAGGCGACTTACTCATACCCCGTAGGGCTTTTGTCCGTACCTCGAAAGGCTTTTTGTCGCGCCATACAGGCGACTTACTCGTACCTCGTAAGGCTTTTATCGTACCTCGGAAGGCTTTTTGTCGCGTCCTTCAGGACGTCTTACTAGCAGTTAGAATAAATCTAAAAAGCAATTTGATCGGAAGCAACTTCTTCTATTCATTAATAACTCAAAGCTTTGCTTACATCGGATCGATAGATAACTTGCGCCATTCGCGGCGACTTAATATCAGACATGATACTTCATCAAGTGTGCGCCACTGAAGGAATGCTTCAACGTCTTGCCATCAAGGTCTTCTAGCTTGTACGCATTCGGGGCTGGCATCCCTAGGATCTTGTAAGGTCCCTCCCATTTCGGCGATAGCTTGTTTATCCGATCTTGATGAACGAACTCGTTCCTCCGCCAGACAAGTTCTCCAACGAAGAATTGTCGGGACTTGACACGCCGATTATAATATCGGACTGTTGCCAGACGCATCTGAGCCTAAACTTCATCAGCCTTCCACCTTTTCTCCTCGAGCAAGTCTAAGTCTAGACGTCTCATTTCCTCGTTCGTTAGGGGCTCATAATACCTCCTGCGATGGGACGCCACCGCTATCTCCACGGGGGCCACCGCCTCCGTGCCGTAAACAAGCCAAACGGGGTCTCCCCTGTCGACTGCTTGGGTGTTGTTCTAACAGCCCATAGCACGTTTTCAAGCTCATCCAGTCAATGACCTTGCAAGGCGTAGACTCTCTTCTTCAAGCCATCCATCACGATCTTGTTGGCTGATTCGACTTGGCCATTAGTCTGAGCATGGTGGACGGAAGCTGTCCGATGCTCATTGTTCAATTCCTCCAGGTACTCCTTCAACTGAGCTCCATTGAACGGAGGGCCATTATCGCTGATCAACACTCCTCGGGGAGCCGGACTCCGATATGAATCAAGTGCTTCTCCACGAACTTGTTGGCGTCGAGGGGAATGAAGGATTCCCCCCAACGGTAGAGCTGGATCAGCTGGAGAGTGTTGAGGTCATCCTCGGTGTAGACCTCGAGCTTGGGGGCAGGGTCCGCTACAACCTCCCATTGGGGCCATGGGACAGAGCTGTTTTGGACGAAGAAGTAATACTTCTTCCATCCGCTATTGTCGGACCCCGAGTCGCGAATCAGCACCCGATCCTTGTGGAACTTCCAGGTCTCGCTATCCCAGCCGAAACGTGAAAGTTGCTCCTTTGTCCACTTGGGGAGTCGGGGGGAGAAGGAGCAAACACCAGCCTTATTACACTTCATTCCGTAGAAGGTGCGGAAGAGCAGCAAACTGTATGTCCACTGCTGGCGGAGGCACAGAAGCTGGAAAGCGTTCCACACGCGGATGGCGTGTGGGGAGAAAGTACAGGGGTGTGTCTTGTAGAAGTTGCACATCTCCACTAGGTTCCTGCAAAAAGGGAATCAAATCCCAGCGTTTATCTGCCCGGTGGAGACGAACACTTCTCCCTCTCGAGGACGCGTGACGATATGTTTCCTCCTGGTGGTTGGCTGAGACTCGTAAGGGAAGCGGGGTTCCCAGTCCGAGGTAATGCAGCCTTCTCGGAGAGCAACCTCGTACGAGGTCTCAGAGATCTCGTTAACAGCAAACTCAAAGGTGAAAGGGGTTCTTGCCCCAGATCTAGCCTCGTCTAAAAACGGTTACAAACAGGAAAACTTGAGAAAGGAGGAAAAGGTAACATCAGCAAACCATGAAAACAGAGAAAGAAAACCTTACCAGACATTGTTGATGGTTCCTTGGAGAAGATGGAGAAGGGTCGGAAGGGTTGAAGGCCTTGGATCACTTGAAGAGCAAAAGAAACTTGGAGAAGAAGCTTCGATTTCGAAAATGGCAGAACTTCCAGAAATTGAGACGGTGAAGAAGAAGTGAATAATGCCAGGGTTTTAGCTTTTATAAGCAAAAGGACAACTGGATGGACTCAATCTTGACCGTTGAAGACGAAACGATTCAATCTTGATCGTCGAGATTATGGGGACGGTACGGAAGAGACGTTGGTGACGTAATGAGTGCTTTTTCAGAAAGCAGCAGTCACGCCGATTTGAGCGTCGATTCATAATCCCCAGCATTTAATGCTGCAGTAACCGAGGAGTCTCCTCGGATTTGGCAACTGCCCATAGAGTCCAGTGGGCCCAAGGCAGTCATGAGTGAGAAACTCTGTCATTCGATAATTGTGCTCAAGGCAAAAGCCTCCGATGGAAATATCGGGAGGTATGAAGATAAAAGCCTCCGACGGCGGTATCGGGAGGTATGAAGACAAAAGCCTCCGATGGCAGTATCGGAAGGTATGGAGACAAAAGCCTCCAACGATGAGGTCAGGAGGTCTGGAATTGAAAGACACGACGGACTGAAAGTCCCCCATGTCTTGGGGGCAAATGATGGGTTCCGATGTAATCGTTAGACGGCGAGTAAGTCCAGTGGGCCTCGTGAAAGGCCGGGAAGGCCCAAAAGCCCAGTATGAAGGGTCCCGACCCTAGCGGTCCCGATATATGAGCTGAATACTCCCGACAAGAAGCCTCTGAGTAGGCCCCGATATGCCTTTGTAAAGGCCCCGATAATAAAGCCCCGCGGAGGCTGGACCTGTCTCGTGAGACAAAAGGTCCTGGGTGGTGACCTGGAATGAGATAACTCTGGAGTCCCCGACAAGAGTTGGGACTTGTGATCAGAGGGTAAGGCCGAGAAACCCGCCTACTAGATAAGAGTAGTGGGAGACGGCTGAGATATAGATAACCTCCCCCGAGATACGCAGGGCGTGCCCGAGATACGCGGAGTATGGGCGATATACGCGGAGCGTGGGGCGAGATATACGGAATCCCGAACGAGATATACGGAATCATGGGTAAAACGACCAGCCACGGTCACAGGTAACCGAGTGACTTCTCCTCCTATATAAAGGAGGAAGTTACCTCAGAAAACGCATTCTCTAATACGAACTGAGACTACTGCTTACCACCCAATTGATCATATACTCATTTAGGCATCGGAGAGGGATTCTGGGTCACCACCCAGGTCATCCCCTTTTGCAGGATTACGCGGAGCCCAGGAGTTCGAGCTTTCCGTCAAGAACGTAACGGAGCTTCGCACGTGATCCAACAACTGCCACCCTTTAAATGGCTACAGATAAAGAGTACTACCGCAACATCAAAAGCGGAGAATAAATGAAAGGGCCACAGCCACCCTCCAAACGGCTAAAGATAAAAGAGTGACCCCGCGAATCCTGTAAGGGCGGGAAAATAAAAAGGGCCACAGTCGTCCCTAAAACGACTACAAAATAAAGGGCCACAGCCACCCTCCAAATGGCTACAGATAAAAGAGTGACCCCGCGAATCCTGTGAGGGCGGGAATAGAAAAAAGGGCCACAGTCGTCCCTAAAAACGACTACAAAATAAAGGGCCACAGCCACCCTCCAAATGGCTACAGATAAAAGAGTGACCCCGCGAATCTTGTAAGGACGGGAAAATAAAAAAGGGTCACAGTCGTCCCTAAAACGACTACAAAATAAAGAGCCACAACCACCCTTCAAACGGCTACAGATATAGAACACTCTTGCAACATTGAAGGCGGGAAATGAGTGAAAGGGCCACAGCCACCCCTAAAAATGCTACCTACAAAGAGTGTTCCTCGAATCCTGAGAGGACGGGAGATTGTTGAAAGGGCCATAGCCACCCTCAAAATGGCTACATATAAAGAGTATTCTCGTGAATCTTGTGAGGCCGGGAAATCATTTGAAAGGGCCACAGCCACCCTTAAAATGGCTACAAATCGAAAGAGCGCTCCCGGAACATCGACGATGGAAATAAATAAATGGGCCACAGCCACCCTCCAAATGGCTACCAATCAAAAGAGCTCTCGCGACATTGAAGACTTTGAAGAATTGGAAGAGAATATACTTTCTGGTCAAAATCAGTGTTTCCTCATCTTTGAACAAACCCCTTCGAACACGTTCTACGGGAGTCCGTCCAAAGAGGGGCAAACTGTAAACACTCGATTTTGACCCGGACGTAACGACGTTACCCATGAATCGTCAAATTCTGGACGCGTCAAGCCATAAAGTCTCAAAAAATGCTCAATGGCACATTAGGGAAATTATTATAAAATATATTTTAAATTATTTCGAATTTATTTAATATTTTCGGAATATTTAAAATATATATATAATAATTAGTTTTTTTATTTTAGAAAATTATCTGTAAGATATTTATCTCCGGATATTATTTTTTATTCAAAAAAAATAATCATCTGTAAAGATAAATATCCTTAGGAATATTCTCTAGAATAATTATCTGTTAGTATTTTTTATTTGAATTTTATCTGTAATCTAGACTATGTTTTTAGTATAAATAGGGGTTTAGGTTTACATTGTAAACACACAGAAAAACACCACAAAAGCAATAATACACTATTCATCGGGATCCGTGCGATTTTCGTCATCTAGTGCCACAATTATTATTATTATTATTTATTTTTTTAAAAGGTTATTTTTTCTTCTTTTTCCCGCCTGGGCTGTGCTGAGACCCCCCCCCCCCCCCCCCCCCCCCCCCCCGCCAGCATTGGCCTTGCTCGCTGGTGGCCCTCCGGGGCCACCCGTCCGCCAGTGACCGTCTGTTCGACCGGCCAGCCCCACCGTCGACCGGCCATCCCCACTGTCGCCGGCGACCGCGTCTGCCTGCCTCTCTCTCTCTCTAAAAATTCTGCCGGCCAAGCCTCGACTGTGGCCAAGTCACCATTGCTATTCGCCAGGCCACCACCGCGACCATGAGCCAAACCGGAGCCGCCCTGGTTACTGCCCTTTGCGGAGTCGATACCAGGAGCTCGCCTGACCTTCCTGCCCTTCCCGGAGCTAATTCTCCCCGTCGCTGGAAGCTCTTGACGCAGGAGTCCGGTGAAGCTCACCGTCCGCTGCTGCCACCGAGGGCCTGCTTGCCATCGTCGAAGCCGGAGTCGCCCGTAGCTGCCGCCCACGACCGTGTCCCGTGACTACCCAAACCCTGCCGGAGCGCCACACCACCGAACCAGATCCGCCATCATCTCCCGAATCCGCCATGGTTCTGCCCGCCATTCGCCCTGCTTACTCCCTCCGCGCCAGCCATAACCATTGGCGCCGGTGCGCCCAGGCCGACCGCCGCTGTCCGAAGCCCTGTCGTTCGCTGGAGCTGCCGCTTTCCTTCCCTGGCAGACTGCAAATCCCGTAACTCTTTTCATTTTTTTTTTCATTTTTTTTATCAATTAATATTATTATATTTTACTATTATTTATTGTTATAATTATAACATGTTAATTAGATAGTTTAAATGTAGAATAATTAGATAACATGTTTAAATTGTATGTATATGTATATATGTGTAGGACATGTGGTTATTAATTTACATCATGATTTTGAGCATGTCTTGGTTTTATTTGGTTTTTTATTTTAATTAGGATTTTTGGATACTTATTAGGTTTTTAGGCTTAGACTTGTCGTTAATGTTGATTTGCGCATGAAAATTTGTTTAATCTTGATATCATCAGATTAATTCGACGTAATGCATATTTAAGTTTTAAAATTGGCAATTAAGTTTTAAAATTGGCAATTAAGTGAATTGAGTACCGAAAGGGCGTAGTTGAAAGTTATATTTCTTATTCGTAATAGAACCCCTGAACTCGAATTTCTGATTGTGGACCGATTTTATACCTAGGTGTTTAGTTCGCTATTCGTTTAGGTAATTTAGGATTCTAGTTAGCCTTAATTAACTAGTGGAGACTCTTTCAAAACCCAAGTTTTCTAAAAATGTAATTCGCCGTAAGTTAGATTTAGGTCTGACAAAGAAGATACTTGCTTAAAAAAGTTTGGTTATCCTCAAAATTTCAAGAGAAGGATCACCTCAGCCAATGCTAGTCTTGATGAAGGCCCTTCCAATTTGGTGGAGCACACTGTGGCAGGTGACAAGAGGATCTTTCATGGGACTCTTGATAAGAGAGTGCTTCACACTGGTGTTGAGAAGAAGGTCAAGCATGTAGCTGCACAAAATGACTTTGATCCCCTTGTATATGAGGGTGATGATAACTCACATGTGAACATGGCAGGTACAACATGGCTTCTCCTATGACTTGGATTGTGGATTCAGGGGCCACAAATCACATTACTCACCAGATGGAATGGTTGCACAATTTAAGAAGGACTGATTCCACAAATCAGTTTTTTCATTTGCCCAATGGACACAAGTGTAGAGTGACTCATATTGGAAGTTGCACTTTCTCTGGTTTCACCTTGGATGATATTCTCTTAGTTCCTGATTTCAAGTTTAACTTGGCTTCCAAATCAACTACATTGTAAAGTGATATTCACTTTTGATCATGTCTTGATTCAGGGCCAAGCTGGGAGGCCTGTGGTGATTGGTGAAAGAGCTAAGGGACTCTACTTGCTCAAGGATGTGCAAGAAAGGTGGTGGCTGCTCCTTCCATTTCATCTAATAAAGTGGTTGCTTGGACATGGCACAAAAGATTGGGACATGTTTCAGCTTCACACATGGAACATTTGAAGAATAAATTGAATTTGAATGAATCCATTGATTGTATCAAACAATGTACTCTTTGCCCTTTAGCCAAGAAAACTAGATTGTCTTTTCCTATTAGCTCTTCTAATGCTTCCACACCTTTTGCCTTGATACATATGGATCTATGGGGACCATACAAGGTTCCTACCATCAAAGGTTATCAATATTTTCTCACAATAGTGGATGACTTCTCAAGGGCTACTTGGGTGTTTTTAATGAGATCCAAGAGTGACACCTTTCTTCATATAAAGAGCTTCTTGATGATGGTGAAGACTCAGTTTGGAACAGGGGTCAAGGCAGTAAGAAGTGACAATGGAGGTGAGTTCATTAACTCAAATTGCAAGGATCAATTCCTTCAATTGGGTATTATGCACCAAACTAGTTGTGTGCACACTCCTCAGCAAAATGGAAGAGTGGAGCGCAAGCATAGACAAATTTTGAATGTCGCAAGGGCCATTAGATTTCAGGCATCCATGCCAATCAAGTATTGGGGATATGGAATCCTAGCTGCTTGTTACTTGATCAACAGATTACCTTCTTCTTCCTTGCATTTCAAGTCACCTATGGAGGTGCTCTATGAAAAGGTTCCTTCCATTGAGCATTTGAGGATTATTGGTTGCTTATGTTTTGCTACCAAATTGGCCAACTCAGATAAGTTTGGCACAAGGGCTGAGCCTTGTGTTCTCATGGGGTACTCAACATCTCAAAAGGGATACCTTTTGATGAGTATTTCAACCTCAAATTTCCAAGTGTCTCGGGATGTTGTTTTTCATGAACATATATTTCCTTTCAGTATGTCAAAGGATGATTTGAAGCACTTGTTGCCTTCTTGCTTGGATTCGAAGTTTCATTCATCCCTTGACTTTGATTCTGGTTCCCATCAAACTCCTATTGATTCTTCTCAGATGTTTGAAGAAGAAAGTATTGTTCAGCCACCAATCATTGTAGATAATCCTCCTCAAGTGCCAATTCCTCAAGTGCCAATTCAAGTTCCTCAAGTGCCAATTCAAGTTCCTCCCTTGAGGAGAAGTGCAAGGCTTGCTCAATTATCTACCCCTCAAGTGCCTACTTTGAGGAGAAGTGCTAGATTGGCTCAATTGAGGGATTCTTCATCTTCTACAAATGTTGTCTTTGGAATGGAGAAATACATTTCCTGTGATCACTTGAGTCCAAATTTCACTTGCTTTCTAGCTGCCATTGACAAGATCAAAGAGCCTACCACTTATAGGCAGGCTGTTAAAGATTGAAATTGGGTGGTTGCCATGAAGGAGGAGATCACAGCTCTTCAAGATAATCAGACATGGAAGGTTGTTGATTTACCTCATGGAAAGTCTACCATTGGATGCAAGTGGGTGTACAAAGTAAAGTACAACTCTGATGTTTCGATTGAAAGGTATAAGGCAAGGTTAGTTGCCAAGGGGTTTACTCAAGTAGAAGGTACTGATTTCAATGAGACTTTCTCCCCAGTTGTGAAGATGACCACAGTGAGAATTGTGTTGGCAATGGCGGCAACTTATTCATGGGGCTTATTCCACGTGGATGTGAACAATGCTTTTCTACAAGGTGATTTACATGAAGAGGTTTTTATGGATATACCTCAAGGTTTTGATTCAGCTATGTCACCTAGTGGGGCACCTAGGTGAGTTTGCAAACTATTGAAGTCCCTCTATGGTCTCAAACAGGCTTCAAGGCAATGGAACATCAATCTTACACATACATTGGTGAAGAATGGTTATCATCAAAGTGCTTCTGATCATTCCTTTTTCACCAAGATTGAAGGCCAGGAGAGGGTGTTTCTTCTCATATATGTGGATGATTTGCTTATTACTGGCTCAAGTGAGAGATTAATTAGCCAATTAAAGTCCACTCTTCAGTCTCATTTCAAACTCAAAGATTTGGGGAACTTGAGATATTTTTTGGGTTTGGAGATTGCTAGATCACATGAAGGGTTAATCATCAATCAAAGAAAGTATGCTCTTGAGTTGATTGAAGAAGCTGGATTGGGAGCTGCCAGAGCTACTGAGACTCCTATGGAGTTCAACATCAAGTTCACTACTTGTGAGTATGATAAGGCAACTAATTCCAATTTGGATGATTTTCCCCTTGAAGATGCAACTTCTTATAGAAGACTTATTGGAAGGCTTCTCTACTTGACTATGACTAGGCCAGATATCACTTTCTCTGTGCAAAGGTTGAGTCAATTTGTTGATAAGCCTAAGAAGTTCCATTTTGATGCTGCCTTAAGGGTGATTAGATACATCAAGGGTTGCCCTGGACAAGGTCTTATGTATCCTTCCAACAACAAGCTTGATCTCGGCCTCTTTTGTGATTCAGATTGGGCAGCTTGTCCTTTTAGTAGGAAGTCTGTGAGTGCCTATTGTGTTAGGCTTGGGAATGCTATGGTGAGTTGGAAGGTAAAGAAACAAGACACCATTTCTTTGTCAAGTGCTGAGGCAGAGTATAGGTGCTTGAGAGTAGCTATTCAGGAAGCTTTGTGGATTGGCAGGCTATTGAAGGAGTTGGGAGTTCAAGTTACATTACCAATTCCTATCTTCACTGATAGTGAGTCAGCTGTAAAGATGGCCAAAAACCCCATGTTTCATGAGAGAACAAAGCACATTGAGCTTGATTGCCATTTCACTAGGCATCACATTGAATCAGGAGTCATTGTTGCTAACCATGTTGCTTCAAGGGATCAAGTAGCTGACTTGCTCACTAAGGCTTTGGTGAAGAGGCAGCACATTTCTCTCCTCAAATTATATGGGATAAAAGATGTGTTCCATGAAAAGGGAGGAGATGAGAAATGTGGGGGAATATAGGATAGGATATTATGATTGCACACTTACACACTATGTTTGCACATCACTAACACAATACTTGTTGTGCTGTGTTTGCACAATGCTTGTGTATGTCTACACAATGCTTGTGCCTTAGTAGTGTTTACTCCTTACCTATGTACGTAGCTAACTTAGTATATATAGTTAGTTAGCTCATATTGTACAAACTGATTTGGAGTTGTGAATACTATGAATCATTTCCTACTCTAAATCCTCTCAAGAACACAAGTAGCTTATAAAAAAAACACTAGAAAATAATAAACAGCTCTCACCGGGATCCGTGCGATTTTGGTCATCTAGTGAAAAAGTTTTTTTTTCTCTGGAAAAGTTTCCCGCCGGTGAACTGAAGTGCTGCTTGACTGTTGGTGGCCTCCCTGCTGTCCGTCCTGTCGACCCCAACCACCTCGCCACTCCCTCCACTCCGTCGCTTCGCCCGCCGGTGAACGCCCCCGGATCCGCTCGTCCGACCCCCCCCCCCCCCCCTCTCTTTCTCTCTCTCTCTGGCAGCTTCAGCCCCGTCCTATGCTGCTCCGGCCGACCAGCACTTCCACCTGGTGACCCAAGCAACAACCAACACCGGCGCCACCAGCGCCGCTCCCAGCCCATCCGAGTCCGCCGCCCCGTCCTGGAAGTCGCCTGCCGGTGCCCGTAGCGTCCCGCCTTGCCGTCGGTGGTCATCCCTCATCGGACCACCCTCGATGTGGGCTTCATTTTTTTTAATTTATCATTTAATTTATTTATTTGTTAACTGTTTTCTGATTTTTTTTTTTAATATTTGTTAGAACAGTTATGTTGATGTTAATCTAGTTATGGGTAAAACTACATGTCACAACATTGTCTATCATAACATATTTCTATGTACATGTTATATTAGTAGAATTAATTTGATGTAATAGTGCTAAGTCTTGATTAGTTTGGATTAATTAAATGATAAATGGTTAATTGTGCATATTTGTCATGTTATATATGATAATCATTAATATTACTAGATTTTATTGTCATTTATACTTGGAATCGATTTATAATTGATTAATAATAAAATTTGGAAAATAAGTTAATTGAGTACCGAAAGGGCGTAATTAAAAATTGTTTTTTTTAATTCGTAACAGAACCCCCGAACTTGAATTGTTGATCGTGGACCGATTTTATACCTAGGTGTTTAATCCGTTATTCGCTTAGGTAATTTAAGATTCTAGTTAGCCTTAATTAACTAGTGGCGACTCTTTTTCAAAATCCATGTTTTTCAAAACTTAAATCTCCTTAGGTCAGAGGTCCGGCAGACCCAACACCGGTGGACTTCCCACTGGTAAGCTTCGCGGGAACATCAACATACCTGTTTGGAACGATAACGCTGCCAATGACGCTAGGACAAGGATGGACACAAATTCACTCAAACGTGAATTTTGTGGTGGTACAGCACTTAAGTGCATATAATGGCATCCTTGGGAGAACGACTATCAACCCGCATGTAATAGTCACTTCCACGGCTCATCAAAAGCTGAAGTTCCTAACTCCACATGGAGTAGGCAAAGTACTGTGTGATCAGACGGCAGCAGGAAAGTGCTACGTCAATGCGATGAAAAGGAAAACACAACAAGGACCGAGTGTTGCAATGGTTGGAACACCAAATAAAGGAAAAGAAAAGACAACTCCACGAATATGGAATAAGTGGAGCGTGATGAAAAAATGGGTGTACAGACAGTCGTTGCGCCTGGGTAAGCAATTGAGTTGCAAGAGGACGATAAGAAAACCGACCAAGAAGGCTGGAATGAAAAGGATTTCGACCCCAAAAATCCAAGAGGGGCGTTATGGATCAGAAGAGGAGGAAATGGAGAGAAGAACAAACATGGCAATTGCCTGGGATTTTGCCATGTTGACGACATCCGGCAGCGACCGGGTGAGACAATAAGAAGCTACTTCTCAAGGTTCTCAATGAATGCCTTCGAACTGAATGCAACGAAGGGAGAAGCCATTCGAACCTTCTTTAGAAATCTGAGAAGGTCACACATCTGATACTTCAGGGGCATTTATGCAGTTGTAACAACAACTACAATGAGAGAACTGAGAGGAAGGCTGGATGAAGCCATAAAGAATGAAGAAGATGAATTGAAAGCTAACGGCCTCATGACCGAGGAAGAAGCTAAGGAAGAATTGGAAAACACCAACTTCATGACCGTAGAATTAGCTGTGTCGGGTGAAGAAACAAGAGTTAGGTTTGGGTTCACTCCATTGAACACAAGTCTAGAAGATTTACATAAGGAACGCCTATGGTATTTGATACCACCTCCAAGCCGTGAGGAGCGAGTCTTTGTTGTAATCAACACAACTGAGTAGTGTGAACACCACGAGACATTGAGGCACCACACCAATGACTGTATGGCTTTGAAGATTGAAGTTTAATGCCTGGTCTGACAGGGAAGGCTATAAGACTTTGTGGTGCCTCGCTTTGAACAAATCAATCCATGAAAAAGGCCATGTCTGCGTATCTTTTGTAAGTATCGTTTCATTTACTTTTTGAGAATGAACTCCCTATGCAGAGAGAGTACCTAGTAGTTGGTAACTTTTATTTCTGAAGTATGATCCTAAGCGGAGATCTACCGACTCCGTCATGTAAATGCTGTGAATGACTAAATTATGAATGTCTTTTGACGCGACCAAGTCATATACGACTCATGCCTTACTATGGAAAATCACCAAGTACTGGTAACTTTATGAGGAAAAGTACGTCCATCAGTTGCGTACAACCTTCAACATAATCTATGTTGATCACCCAGCAGTAGGATCGATATTACCCTCGGAATTAACACTGAGCGGATTCCATAGAGTGACGTGCATAACTTGGAATCAACACCAAGTCACGATTGTTATCCGTAGAGTAATGTGCATAACTTGGAATCAACACCAGGGCACGATTGCTATCCATAGAGCGACGCGTATACTTAAATAAAGCGATTGCTACATGACTCAGGAGCTAACACCGAGTAGATATTTGATATCGTTATGTCTAGCCTACTGTACCAAGTAGCAATGACCTACCACGGATAGTCATGTCGCACCGACCCCTGACTAGGCCGATGAAGAGGCAAGTCTCAATAGCGAACTCTGGCATACACGCCCAAAACGCACCAAACTTTGCAAGTCGCGTCTTTCCATAACGTCATCTTGAATCATAAAATGAACAGCGGAAAAGCCGACCATATCGTGACCTTACTTCGAAAAATCCAAGTAATGGTCATATAATGAAAAAACGCATTAAAAATTACAATATAGTCTTGCACCAACGCCAAATCTTGAAAAACCAAGAGGCGGAAAAACGAACTTGCAAGTAGCGCCTTGCCAAAATGCTATCTCGACGCATTGAGTAAGCGGTTGTAAAACATACCAAACCAAGCAAGTAACGTCTTGCCATAACGCTATATCATGGAATATCAAGTGGCGGAAACACACTTACTTTTTCAAGTTGCGTCTTGCTAAAACGCTATCTTGAGGCATCAAGTAAACAGATTTAAAACGTACAAAATCAAGCAAGTCACGTCTTGCCACAACGGTATCTTGAATCATCAAGTAAACAGTAAAGAACGTATTGGAAGTTGTATCTTGCCAAAACACTATCTCGAGGCATCGAGTAAGCGGCTTTAAAACGTACCAAATTACGGAAGTCGCGTCTTGCCATAACGCTACCTTGAGGCATCATATAATTGGTTAAAACACGCCAAACTAGCAAGTTACGTCTTTCCAACAACGCTATCTCGAGGCATCGTATTTTGCGGTTATAAAACGCGTCAACGCATTGCAAGTAGCATCTTGCCATGACGTTATGTCGAGTCATCGAATAGAGGCTGAATGTCAAAATTTATGATGAACACTCTTGAATCAAGCCATGCCTTGGTAATAACCAAGAGGGGCATGCACGCGCATAGCGCTCGGATACTATTGAATTACGAATGAAATCAACGTTATGATCAGCATAAAACCGACATGACAAGTATGACAATGACCTAGAATAAAAGAGGTTATGACGAGACGTGGAAACACGCACCATCAAGCTATGACCTGAAATCAACCGGCATGACAAATATGATAAAGACCTCGAATTTCAAAAGAGGACATGACAAGTTGTGGGGACATGCACAATCAAGAATGCAAAGCCCAAAGAAATAGGGCAAGCTTGAAAACAAGGGCATTAAATATTACTCATTTTTATATAACCATGATGTCTATATATGTTTTGGAAATGTTGAATGCAAAATATAAGAGGACAACCTATATGCTCAAGTCCTATGATAAGTGTTTCTAGCAATGAAACATAACGACATAAAGATGAACAAGTGACTATCTACAAACATGATAGATGGATCAGCTAGTCAAACTGAAGTGATGGGGTCATCGCCGCTATCATGAGACGAGGAAGTAGTATATGCAGCATCACCTGAAGAAGTCGAAGAAGAACCAAGCTTCTCTTCGCTTCGGGGGGGGGGGGGGGGGTGGGGGGGTGGAAGGGGAAGTGTCTTCTCCAAAGAGCGCCTTCACATGGGCGAAAGCAAATCCTGCAAAATCCCCAAGCTCGTTAAGATTAAAAAAAGGATCGATGGAGTATATCTTCACCGCAAGCGCCTCGCCAGAGTAAAAAATCATGTAGCTACACTTGGCCTTAGCATCCTCCTCAAACTCGGGAGACTCCTTATACTGCGCCAAGCTACGAACTGCTGCCTCGTCGCTAGCCTTCACAATGGCCAAAGCTAAGTGGTCCCCCGCCACTATGGCTTCATCTTCCTTCTCCTTGCGAAGTCGAGGGACTTCGGCTTCAATGGAGGAAATGTGACATTGAGAAACCAAATCAGAAGAATCAAAGGTAGAAACCTTCTCCTTCAAGACGTGCACCGCTTATAGCGACTTTTCCAACTCAGAATATTGGAGATCAACCTTCTCGGTTAGCTCGACCACAAAGGAGGACATGTTAACCATGTCAGCGACCACCTAAACACAAGAAGCATGAGTTAAGTAATGAAAATAGAACAAAAGGAAGAAGAAAAACAGATAAACTTACGGGGGCATATCGAGATAACGCCTCTCGAGCAAAGCGATACGCTTCGGACAAGTGGCAGGCGAAGCCCTGCGATAGATTGGAGGAACAAGCGACATGCGTACGCCAACCTCCGGTGTCGCCAAGGAAGACCAACGATCAAAGTGGTAACTACTAGTGGATGCAAAAGGCACCCAAGCGGAGCCTACGACATCACAAGAGGACGAACCAAGTCCTCCCGGGACAGCATAGGGAGCCGTATGCGTACTACATATCAATACATGAATAATGCATAATATGAATGATGAAAAAGTAAGATTAATGATTAATACCTTCAAGGTCATTCTTGAGTCGGGAGCGGAAACGTCCGACAAGCCGTCGGCATAAGATGTAATCTCCTCAACCTAGGCAGGACCCTTGCCTTTTTCAATCACTGGGACAGGAGGAACGACATCCTTCTCTTTATCACAAGAAGGATTCTGCAAAGGGTCATCAAGGTGAATAACCTTACTTTTCATGCTGGAGGGATCCTTCGAGCCTCCACCTCGGGGTTCGATTTTTTCACCCGCGACGCAGCTTAAGCTTTGTCCGTACCTACAACTTGCTTTAAAAAAGTAAGGAATACAATACGAGAAAAACTATCAAAAGAAGTATATGATAATGATAACAACTACACATGTTTACGAACTTGAAGCCTTAGATCCCTTGGAGGACATAGACATATTTTGCCCCTTGAGAGCAACATTGGGCGGCACCTTTCTCTTGCCCATCGAGTCATCACTGTGTGGGGAATCATCCACTTGTGACCGTGGGGTTTTTTCAGCAAACAAACCTACAACGGGAGAAAGAAGAAGACAGGGAAAAACAATAAAATCAGTAGCATACATGGGAGGAGCTAATAAAACACCCGCCCTGCGAAGATCCAATTCCGAGTACGTCCGCACAGTCTGGTAACTCATACTTTTACCCTTGTGAGCAGTATATATAACCTCAATGGTTGCTCCGTCAGATGAAGAAAGCTCGAAAAGAGTCGGAGCACCATCCTTGATGTTAAACTGGCTAATCTGCCAAGAGACCTGATAATCCTTGATAAAGAAGTAGTGATTCTTCCACGGACTACTCGAACGGTCAATTGGAAGAACAAATCAGAAATTTGAATTCCAAGCAGCCTCACTTCCTTCCTCGGAATCTGGACCAGACAATGTGGGATAGCGAACAACCATAGCAAACACCCCAGTTGGTTTATGAAATTGAATCCGGTAGAAGCATATGAACAAGGCAAGGGAATAACTCCAACCTTGACGACAACACAACACTCAAAAACCAACCCAAGCTCGAATAGCGTTCAGAGCAAGATCAAGTGGAGATATCCCTTAATACCGGCGACATGTTGCTTTTAGCAATGGTCCTAAGCATGTTGCTCCTTTTTCTAGAGTTGTTCATGTAGCTGCTAATTCATCAATGACTTCGGATACATTGTAGTTTGATGGAGGGAATCCAGGCAACAATAATATGTTTGCAAACATGGCAGGTATTGATTCGAATTCATTTTTATCGATGAATTGAATTATAGACTCGGTTGTTACAAACCATATTACTCATAGAAAGGATTGATTGGCGGGTTTAAAGCTCGATCAGACCCCATTTCAATATGTCCATCTACCAAATGGGCACAGATGCAAGGTTACACACATTGGTATATGTTTGATATTTCTTAATCAGTGTCTAACCAATGCTCTTATGGTACCAGAATTCAAATTCAATCTGATCTCGGTGTCAAAGTTACCTTCTCAGTTGAATTATAGAGTGATCTTCACTTCTGATTGTGTCTCTATTCAGGGCCACATCGATGGGAAGATTATGAAGATTGGAATACATAGTAGAGGTATGTATGTCTTGCAAGCACCATTGACTCAACCAGTTTCTGCATTTGTGAGGAATAAGAAGGAGGGATCACTTCTTTGGCATAGAAGGCTTGGTCATTCATATGTCAAGCATTTATCATACTTTGATAGTAATGTTGTTAATCATTCTATTGATTGTACTGAGAGTTTTTAATTTTCTCTTTGGCTAAACAAACTCGTTTGGTTTTCCCTGAGAGTTCAAATTAGGCAGAGTTGCCATTTGATTTGGTTCATCTTGATATTTTGGGACCTTATCGTGTGTCTACTATAAAAGGATGTCATTATTTTCTCACTATATTAGATGACTCCAGACACTGCATTTGAGTTTATTTGTTAAAGTGCAAGAGTGATACAGTTTCACATCTGAAGAATTTTATTTTTATGGTTAAAAATTAATTTGGTATCACTTTGAAGCGGTTCGGAAGTGATAATGGAGGGGAGTTTATCAATTCATTACGCAAGAGATTGCTTGAACATTATGGCATTTTATATAAGACAAGTTGTGCTTTCACGCCACAGCAGGATTGGAGAGTGGAGAGGAAGCATAGACATATATTGGAAGTTGCTTGTGCACTTATAATTCAAGTTCCATTCTTATTCACTATTGGGGCTACTGTGTGTTAGGTTCTTGTTATGTTATCAATTTTCTTCCAACTACTGTTCTTCATCATATTTCCCCTTCTGAGGCTTGAGTAAGTGTCTGCCCCGTGCTCTGGTAAGTTTCTTCATAATACCTCTAGCGTGCATTCTAAGTTCTTTCAGCGTGCCTTTCGTGTCCCTTTGTTGATAAGTGCATCACAAGTTCTTTGCAAGTGCACGGTAAGTGTCCAAGCAAAGCCCATGTCCGCTAAGTGCATTGTAAGTGTCTAGCAAGTGTCTATTTTGGCGCCAAGGAAGGTCCAAGAAAGGCTGGAAGGCTGCGAAGTCCATGGATGGGTGAAGAGTAAAGCCCAAGTCTCCGAGTAAGGGAGGAAAAATAAGTTTGGGTGCTGCCCAAGTGTTTTTTAGCGTGCAAGTAATCAAGATCCACCCAAGATTGTGCAAGATCCTATCTTGATATTATTTAGGGAACTTATATATAAATATATATATATATGTGTTCTGTTGTAACTAGCTATAGATATATATGTGATAAATATATCTTAGCTAGGAAGATATGATTGAAATATAGATAGGTTTTCTCCTAGGGCTGCTAGGAAATTCGAGATCTATATAAAGGGGAGTGTTCCTTGTGTTGAAAAAAACGTGTAGATCATATTTTGCACACCCAGTTGTGGCAAAACTAAAGAGTGAAGTGAAGCGTCAAATTAAGTTGGTGTAATCTGGCGTCGAGCTTTTGTTGATGAATAAAAGCAAGTGTTTCCACATCTTTATTTTCTTGCTGCATTTTTACTTGTGTTCTTGGATATCCTTGGCGTGTTTCTTGTTCCTTGCTCATGTTTGCTTGTTCATGTGATCCTTTGGTTTTGTTCAATTCGTGTTTGGGATGGTGATTTGCAAGAGAATCATGCTAGCAAGTCTTATACTTAGACGGAAAATTTAGGTCAAAATAACCCTTGTGACAGTGGTATCAGAGTTGCGTTCAAACGAAGATGCGCTCTTGAAGAAGGTTTCATGTTCAAGATTTGGAGCTTTCTTAGAGGAGAAGAAAGCCATGTGCAAGGGGAGAGCCTTCTTGGCGTAGAAGAAAGCTGTTTGCAAGGAGAGAGCTTTCTTGGCGGAGAAGAAAGCTGCGCGCGGAAATGGAAGGTTTTTTAGCTAAAAATAAAGTTGTCCTTGAAGTATCATCATGGTGCTTGACGAGGTGTTGGCAAAGATCAGGGAAATTCTTCCGGAAGAGCCTGAGGAGGATTCAACTTCAACTAGGTATGTGCTGGAAGTGCTAGTCCATGTCTATGACAAGTCGTAAGTATTTGATGGTCGGTTGGCTGATTTTGAAACAAGGATGGTGGCACAAGGAATTCAGATTCGTGAGATGGAAGTCGTTGCGGATTCAACACGTGAAGACTTGAAGTTTATAAAGAAGAGTTTGAACAGTCGCTCTAGTGTGGCTCCGAAAGTAAAGGTACGTGAACCAAAAACCTTTCCAGGTGTTCTAGATTCCCAGGCCATGGAAGAGTTTCTATGGCGTATGGATTAGTACTAAGATGCTGAAGTCTCTGAGTCAAAACAAGTAAGGTGCGCAACGACATACTTTGAAGGTGATGTGATTGCTTGGTGGAGGACTTACTTAACTTCTTGTGATGCGATGGGAGAGGAACTTATGTATAATTGGTCGGATTTGAAGACAGAGTTAAAAGCTCGTTATATGCCAATCAACATCGCGTGGGTGGCCAGTGAGAAGCTTTTAAACTTGAAGCAGATATATCCGATTCGCGAGTACATCGAGCAATTTTCAGCTATCATGATCGCGATCCCGAGTATGGAAGAGGTAGATAGACTCTTTCACTTTGTGAAGGGTTTGAAAGGATTGGATCTGGTGGAGTTACATCATCGGGAACTAAAAACTTGAAGACTATGATCATCACTGCGAACAGATTGATCGAGCTTCGAGCCTTGAAACAGGCAAAAGATGCTAGCCGTGATGGTAAGGAGCAGAGGGCGTCCAAGCTTCATGACAAAAATGGGAAGGGAATATTCAAGCCCCAACCTAAACATGGGAAGCTGGACAAAGGCGACTCTAAGCTGACAGACTGGAATGATCTGAAAACCCACCCCGGAAGCTTTATTTGTGACGGGCCGCACAAAGGTCGTGACTGTCCAAAAAGGAGTAAACAAAAGTTGAGTGTTGTAAGGAAGATCAATGAGACGTCGGATGAAGAGGAAGAGACGATGACCCGGATTGCTCCAAAGTGTTAGGTGCGATTGCGACAACTAAGGGAAACAAAACACCTTTGTTAGTCCATGTTAAAGCTTGTCTAGACAAAAAGGATGTCGTGTTGATGGTGGATACTGGAGCTTCACTTTCTCTCTATTCGGAAAAATCGCGCGCAAATCATAGATCAAGGTTACTAAGTACTCACGGCGTGTCAAAACGGTCTACTCGGAGAGCATAGCGGCGAAGGGCATGGTGCATATCCAAGCGAAGATTGGAAACCTGAGTGGCCCGATCGAGTTCCTAGTGGTGAGAATGGATGATTTTGATTGCAACCTTGGAAACAGCGTCCTTATAAGGAACAATGTGATGGTAATGACCTATGTTTGCGGAATCATTATCAACGACACGAAAGAACCCTGTTTTAAGCCAGGTGTTTGAGAAGTCCCGAAGGCAAAGAGGTCTGTTGAGTATGTCTCAGCTTTGCATCTGCGCACGAGCTGGAACATGGAGAAAACGTCCGAGAGAAGTATCCAATTTAGTCGGATCCAGATGAGCGTGGGAAACTCAGAAGGGAAGGCGCAATGAGAATAAAGCTGCGAGGAAGGCCAAGACGAATGCGAGTGTTTGGTGAAAATCAAGGCGTAACAGATCAGTTCAACAAGTGTGGAAAAAGCATTCTTGTTCTCCTTTCAAAATCAATGAGACGTGCGAGTCTGGCGGTCGCGACGTCAGATTCTTAGGGCGCATAGGTGGAACGGTGGCCCAGAAAACCAGCTTTTTTGAAGGAAGATAACGGACTGGATGGGAGTACGATGGAACTTATGCCTAAAGTGGGAGTCTCGGAAACAAAAAGTGAGCTGCCAACAAATTGCACACATAATATCTGCATTCGTCGTATCTCGTCTCATCAAGATCATGAGCAACATAGAATTGCACTCATACGAACTAATACATTGATAATCATGCATAATCAGGGAGTCATAAACATTTTGGAAAAAGAATTACATACATCACATATTTATGAGATAGAAGGCGACAAGTACTGATTCCTCGCACATCTAACCAAATCGACCGCCTGTAAACCGAGGGAAGGAGGTCGTGAAAGAGTTCACATTACCAACGTGTTCTTTCTAATAGATCAGTCTTTTAAAAACGGTTTAATCGCTTTCACCGGAACGGGGAGTTTTTACATACACCCGATCTTGGCTTTCCAAAGGCCCTTTTAAAATGCTTCAAGAATTTCATTTGTGCTTACATAATTCTACTACACAAGCAAATCATCATACGCAGGCCACATTCAAGAAACAAACCAATCGTCATGAATACGGGTCATGCGTCTAATGTTCTGAGGAACTCATGCTAGCATATATTATTCTACTATTTAAGTAAATTATCACATGCAGCTACATCCTCAACATTCATGCATACGCATCATGCGTGATCACACCACATCAAACATGCATATTTGGCGACTGATTTTTTATTTTTAAAACATTTGGGGTTTACTTGCAATTCATGCTAACAATCAAACATGCGTACATCTAGACATGAATCCTAGGCATTTGCAGCCATCACAACATGTCTATCCTAGTGCGCAACTCATTAATTGAAATCCAGAGCTCTGCCCCCAACATGCAATATCCAGCTAGCTCTACTTAGTCAAGACGACAGTTCTAATCATGTAATAATATCAATTAAATAGCAATTTCTATTCAGCCCACTAAATGACACAGTCCCAAAATCATGCATTTCCGAGATCCATCCCCATAATCAAAATCATGTTGAATTAAAACGTGAAAATATTAAACCAATATGCACTGTGTAGGTAATTTTAAAGTTCGAAAACGTTTGGATTTTTAAAATTATACCATCCTATTTTCAGTTGACTCGGGTCGGTCCGGTTCATTCAAATCTGGTCTCGTACGGTACGGTCCGGTTAAACCGGTTCAGGCGGTCCGGTTCGGTTCAGTTTAAATTAGTTCGGCCGGACCGGTTCAGTTTAAAATAGGAGTTCGGTTCGGTTCTTCACGCAAACCGGGTCGGTTTGGTTCGACCCATTTAGTTGCCCGCTCCGACCCGTCCCGGATTGGTCGGACTGATTGAGAAAATATGGTTTGGTTGACCCGCCCTGTTTGGACCTGTGGAACCCGACCCGGTTCGGTTGGGTTGACCCGGTTCGGTCCGGTCGGGTTCCCTTTGTCTTCCGGATCAGTCGACGACCTGGATGTGCAAAATTGAACCGGCCCATTAACCCTATAGGGTTCAGCCGAAATGTTTCTTGTGGGCTAAGTAGGGATTTAAAATCTACTAAAAACTTAACTTAGCCACCAAGTAACATTAATTATAAAAAAAAATATTCCAATATTTGCACACACACACACACACACACACACACACACACACACACACACACACACACACACATATATATATATCGACCAGTATTAATATATATATATATATATATATATATAGTCATGATTCTATATTAGGATAAAATCTATCTACAATATATATTTCATCAATCTTAGGTAACTAAAATCTATCAATAATATTCAAGATTCCTAAAATCATGCTAGAATATATCAATAGTAATGATCACACTTATCTTATGAATCTAACCCTAATTGTGACCTAATTCACCTAGCAATATTTTCGCCCGAAATTTTAAATTTTAAATTCCTAGGGTTCGACTGAAAACCTAGTTACTTAGGGATTAATAAATTAAAAAAAATTCTTCTTTCAACCTAAGTGGTTCGGTCGAAACATGCTCTTTAGGGTTAGTGGTCAAATTTCAAGATCAAATTTTACTAATATCAATAATCCAATGTTCAATTTTGATAAATGTTACACTTTTCTTGAAAAAAATCATGAACATCAGTTTTAACAAAATCACTCAATTTCAAGAATATCAGTTTTACTAAAACCATCATTTTACCATTGTAGGCTCTGATAGGCTCTGATACCATTGTAGGATTATAGGGGATAAATACTACGGAAACAATACAAGGTATATGCCATGTGAACAAATTACGCAGCGGAATAATGGACACATACCTACAATACTTTCCGTAAACCCAAGATCTTCTAGGGGAGTTCTCGATCCGCTGTACGGTTCCCGTAAGGATTCTGGTTAAGGAATACCTACACAGATTGGTCTCCACAGCAAATCCTCTTGTCGATTCTTCTGCAGGAATGGATCTCCGGAGTAATTGCTTGAAGCAATTTGGCACCTCCTAGTACTTACGGTGGTTCGGCCGAGACCTTGCTAATAGGGAGGAGGGATTTCTTTTTATCTCACCAAAAAGGAACACAGTGATTAACCCCAAATAGTTCCCTAACACCCCCTATTTATAAGAGGAGGTGGGCAAAACCCGCCTCACCACTCTACAAGTTTCGGCCGGCCTTTAGTGAGAAAGGGAGGCCAAATTTTTGCCCGCTCATGTCCATTAGAATTTTAGGCCAAGCCCAAAATCCCTAATGTGACATTACCCAATTGACTTAGGTAACAGTCTCATATTAATGGGCTCCTATTTACGACGGCCCAATCTCCAAATGCCAACAACATCTTCATCAAAGGTAACATCACAGTGTCTCATGATCTTTCTGCTCTTCTCATCCCAAAACCGTAGTTGAACTTGTCAGAACCATAACCTATGAAGTAGCACTTCACAACCTTCACATCAAGCTCGTCTCTCATCTCTAGATCAACATGAACATAAGTTGTGCACCCAAAAGTTCTCAGGTGATAATACTTGAGTTCCTCTCCGGTCCATACTTTTTCAGGAATCTTGACCCCCCAGAGGAACTGAAGGTCCCCTATTGATCAAGTAGGCAGCTGTGTTAACAGCATCTGCCCAAAACATCTTAGGAAATCCACAATGGATTCTCATACTTCGTGCACGTTCGTTCAATGCCCTGTTCATCCTCTCAGCGATGTCACTCTGTCTTGCCTTGCCAGGAACTTTCCCCATCAGTCTGATTCCCTCAGCAACACAATACTTTATGAATTCTGACTTTTCGTACTCCCCACCGTTGTCAGACTTTAAGAACTTGATCTTCAGTCCAGTCTGATTCTCAACTTCAGCTTTCCACTTCTTGAAAGTAGAAAACCCTTCTGACTTATGCTTCAAGTAATAAACCTATACCTTCCTACTGAAATCATCAACGAAGGTAACATAGAACCTGGATCCTCCAAGTGATGAAACTGGAGCTGGTCACCAAACATCTGTATGGACCAATTCCAACCACTTCTTCTTTGGCTCCCTTGGGGTCTTCGTGAAACTAACTCGTTTCTGCTTCCCCATGACATAGCTTTCGAACAACCCCATGTCAACATGTTTCAAGCCCTGTTAAACTCTTTCTCCACCAGCATCTTCATCAATTTAACACTCATGTGTTCAAGTCTGTTATGCCACAGACATGAACTGGATGCACTTTTCTGAACAGCAAATGCGTTTATACACCCTTCAGTGGTGTATAAGGTTCCAGATTTAAGACCCCGTTTGTTGGATCACGGGCGAAGCTCCGTTACGTCCTTGACGGAAAGCTTGGACTCCTGGGCTCCGCGTGATCCTGCAAAAAAAGGGGATGACCTGGGTGGTGACCCAAAATCCCTCTCTGATGCTTAAATGAGTATGTAATCAATGGGGTGGCAGCAGTAGTCTAAGTGCGTATTAGATGATGTTTTATGAGGTAACTTCCTCCTTTATATAGGAGGGGAAGTTACTCAGTTACCTGTGGCCGTGATTGGCCGTTTCGCCCATGATTCCGCATATCTCGCTACGATTCCGTATATCTCGTTCGGGATTCCGTAGATTTCGCCCCACGCTCCGCGTATCTTACCCATACTCCGCGTATCTCGGGCACGCCCTGCGTATCTCGGGGGACTTATTTATATCTTTAACCGTCTCCCACCACTCTATCTAGTAGGCGGGTTTCTCGGTCTTTATCCTCTGATCACAAGCCTCGACTCCTGTCGGGGGCTCCAGAGTTATCTCGTTCTAGGTCACCATCCAGGACCCCTTGTCTCACGGGACGGGTCCAGCCTCTGCGGGGCTTTTATTATCGGGGCCTTAACTAAGGCATATCGGGGCCTACTCAGAGGCTTCTTGTCGGGAGCATTCAACTCGTGTATCGGGACTACTAGGGTCGGAACCCTTCGTACTGGGCTCTTTGGGCCTTCCCGGCCCTTCGTGAGGCCCACTGGACCTACTCGCCGTCCATTGGCTGTTAACGGGGCTAACGATTGCATCGGAACCCATCATTTGCCCCCAAGACATAAGGGACTTTTAGTTCGTCGTGTCTTCCAGTTCCGGATCTTCTGACCTCGCCGTCGGAGGCTTTTGTTTCTATACCCCCCGATACTGCCGTCGAGGGCTTTCGTCTTCAGGCCTCTTGATACCTCGATTGGAGGCTTTTGCCTTACGCGTGGTTGTCGTATGACAGAGTCTCTTACTCATGATTACCTTGGGCCCACTAGACTCGATGGGCAGTTTGCCAAATCCGAGGAGACCCCTCGGTTATTGTAGCATTAAATGCTAGGGATTATGAAACGACGCTCAAATCGGCGTGACTGTTGCTTTCTGAAAAAGAGTTTATTACGTCACCACGTCTCTTCCGTACCGTCCCTCAGTCTTCGACGATCAAGATCAAATCGTTTCGTCTTCAACGGTCCAGATCAAGTCCGTCCAGTTTATCCTTTTGCTTATAAAAGCCGGAACCCTGGCATTATTCACTTCTTCTTCGTCTCAATTTCTGGAAGTTCAGCCATTTTCGAGCTCGAAGCTTCTTCTCCCGGTTTCTTTTGTATCGGAACCTTTAGGCCTTCGAGCCTTTATATAAGCAGTTTTCTTTCATCTTCCAACTATTTTGATTCCGATAGTTATTTGCGCTATTTAAAGCGACTTTAGACTCGTTACTCAGAACGTTCTGATGCACCAGTTAAGATGACTTCATACGTCCTCCCGACGCTTTATTCTACCACTTAAGGTTTATCGTCCTATCGGGACTTCACCACTTAAGGTTTCTCGTCCATTCGGGACTTCACCACTTAAGGTTTCTCGTCCTATCGGGACTTCACCACTTAAGGTTTCTCGTCCATTCGGGACTTCACCACTTAAGGTTTCTCGTCCATTCGGGACTTCACCACTTAAGGTTTCTCGTCTAATCGGGACTTCACCACTTAAGGTTTCTCGTCTAATCGGGACTTCACCACTTAAGGTTTCTCATCCCTGCCTTTCAAGGCCATTTTCCACATCACTTAAGATGGTTTTCACACCTCTTAGGGCTTTTATCGCGCCAAATCAGACGTCTTTTAATCGTACCCTTTAAGGGCTTTTACCGCGTCTTTATCAGACGGCTTAATCGTACCCGTTGGGCTTTTTACCGCATCATATAGATGACTTACGCGGACCCGTTAAGGCTTTTTCATACCCGTTAAGGCTTTTGGCCGCATCATATAGACGACTTACGCGGACCCATTAGGGCCTTTTCGTACCTAGGCTTTTGGTTGCATCATTAAGACGACCTACGCATACCCCGTAGGGCTTTTGTCCGTACCTGTTAAGGCTTTTGGCCGCATCATATAGACGACTTACGCATACCCCGTAGGGCTTTTGTCCGTACCTGTTAAGGCTTTTGGCTGCATCATATAGACGACTTACGCATACCCCGTAGGGCTTTTTATCGTACCTCGGAAGGCTTTTTATCGTACCTCGGAAGGCTTTTGTCGCGTCCTTCAGGACGTCTTACTAACAGTTAGAATAAATCTAAAAGCAATTTGATCGGAAGCAACTTCTTTTATTAATAACTTAAAGCTTTGCTTACATCGGATTGATAGCTAACTTGCGCCATTCGCGGCGACTTAATATCAAACATGATACTTCTTCAAGTGTTCGCCACTGAAGGAATGTTTCAACGTCTTGCCATCGAGGTCCTCTAACTTGTACGCATTCGGGGCTGGCATCCCTACGATCTTGTAAGGTCCCTCCCATTTTGGTGATAGCTTGTTGATCCGATCTTGATGAACGAACTCGTTCCTTCGCCAGAAAAGTTCTCCAA
Organism: Clarkia xantiana subsp. parviflora; assembly: GCA_036873135.1. Taxonomy (NCBI): domain Eukaryota; kingdom Viridiplantae; phylum Streptophyta; class Magnoliopsida; order Myrtales; family Onagraceae; genus Clarkia; species Clarkia xantiana. The sequence goes on along the minus strand of JAPTYO010000002.1, from coordinate 46,688,214 downwards.
CGAAGAATTGTCGGGACCTGACACGCCGATTGTAATATCGGGCTGTTGCCAGACGCATTCGAGCCTGATCTTCGTCAGCCTTCCATCTTTTCTCCTCGAGCAAGTCTAAGTCTAGACGTCTCATTTCTTCGTTCGTCAGAGGTTCGTAATATTTTGCGCGATGGGACGCCACCGCTATCTCCACGGGAGCGACTGCCTCCGTGCCATAGACCAAGCCAAACGGAGTCTCTCCCGTCGATTGCTTGGGTGTTGTTCTAACAGCCCACAGCACATTTTCAAGCTCATCTAGCCAATGGCCCTGCAAGGCGTAGACTCTCTTCTTCAAGCCATCCATCACGATCTTGTTGGCTGATTCCACTTGGCCGTTGGTCTGAGCGTGGCGGACTGAGGCGGTCTGATGCTCGATGTTTAGTTCCTCCAGGTACTCCTTCAACTGAGCCCCATTGAACGGAGGGCCATTGTCGCTGATCAACACTCGAGGAACCCCATATCGGGATATGATCTGAGTTTGAAGGAACTTGAGGATCTGCTGTCCCGTTGTCTTGGCCAATGCCTTAGCCTCTATCCATTTCGAGAAGTAATCGATGGCTACGAGCAAATACTTGCATTGACCTTTCGCTTGGGGAAGAGGTCCTACTAGATCAATCCTCCATTGCGCGAAGGGCCAAGCACTCCTGATGGGCATCAAGTCCGCGGCGGGAGCCACGATATTTGGAGCGTACCTCTGACATGCATCACAGGATTGGACCATCGTTGTCGCTTCCTTGTTCATCGAAGGCCAATAGTAGCCTAGGTTCAACGCCTTCCTCACGATAGATCGGGCCCCTTCATGACAGGCCGCGACTCCTTCGTGTAGCTCTCTCAGGATCCGATTCGTATCAGGCTCCGCCATGCATTTCAGAAAAGGCTTCACATGCCCCTTCTTGTATAACTGGTTGTCCACCATCACATAATCGTTCGCAATTCGACGTAGCCTGACAGCTGCCACTTCATCATCTGGGAGTGCCCCCGTAGTCAGGTATGTGACCATCGGGGTCATCCAGGTGGGTTTCTCTTCCTCCTCCGATCCTGCTTCAATGGCGCAAACCTCCGACGGATCGATGGTTGAGATAATCACTCTCTCCAGAAAGTGCACCTTCCGATTCTCCTCAGGGGCCACTCCTAGAGCAAACTTGCTTAAGGCGTCTGCCTGCGCGTTTTCTTCCCTCGGGATTGCCTCGATATCGAAGCTTTTGAAGCTTCCCTTCAAAGTATGCACCTCGTGCAAATACTTCCTCATTGTCGGGCTCTTGGCTTCGTAGTTCCCCTGGACCTGATTCACGATCAAGCTGGCATCGCACTTTACTTTCAAATGGTCGACCCCCGTACCCTTGGCAATCTTGAGGCCCGTGATGAGAGCCTCGTACTCCGCTTCATTGTTGGTGGCCTTGAATGTCAAGGCCAAAGCATATCGCAGGGGCTCGCCTCCACTGGGCGGTATCAATACGAATCCTGCCCCCGATCCTTCTACACTTGATGAACCATTAGTGTACATCTCCCAAGTGTTCTCCTCTTTTGGCTGCTCTGGCTGTTCTGTTATCGGGGCCTGTTCTGCTATCGGGACCTCCATGGTTGCCCCCTCTGTGGGACTCGCTACTTCCAGATCGGGTGCCGTAGACTCAGCTATAAAATTAGCCAATGCCTGGCCCTTGATAGCAGTTCGCGGAGCAAAATGTATTCGGAACTCCGTAAGCTCGATGGCCCATTTCAACAATCTCCCCGACGCCTCCGGTCGGTTCAAAAAGTGCTTCAAGGGCTGATTGGTCAACACTGTAACCTCGTGTGCATGGAAGTAAGGTCGGAGCTTTCGAGCGGCAACAATTAACGCAAAGAGATGCTTCTCAATGGCGGGATAGTTCATTTCTGATTTGGCAAATGCCTTGCTTACATAATAGACAGGCACTTGGTTTCCCTTGACAATCTTAATCAAAATAGAACTAACAGCAACATCAGAAACAACCAAATAGAGATAAAGCGGCTCGCCTGGAGCCGGTTTCGCCAACGGCGGGAGGGTACGGAGATGCTGCTTGAGTGCTTGGAATGCCTCCTCGCACTTGTCGGACCATTCGAACTTCTTGTGGGCCCTTAGCACATCAAAAAATGGCATGGATCTGTCACTCGCCTTGGATAAGAATCGATTCATCGCGGCCAACCGGCCATTCAGCACTTGAACCTCCCGATGAGTCTTCGGGGACTACATCTCCTCGATTGCTCGCAGCTTTTCGGGATTCACCTCGATTCCTCTCTGGCTCACCATGAACCCTAGGAACTTCCCGGAGTTCACCCCGAAAGCGCATTTGTCTGGGTTCAACCGAACCTGATGAAACCTCATCCGTTCAAACGCCGTCGCCAAGTTTTGGACGTGGTCTCCTGCCTGTCGGGACTTCACGAGCATGTCATCCACATAAGCCTCCATGGTTTTCCCCAGCATGTCTCCGAACAACTTGTTTACCATCCGCTGGTAAGGTTCTCCGGCATTGATCAATCCGAAGGGCATCACGTCGTAGTGGTAGACGTCACTGTCAGCGTAAAAAGCTGTGTGGGGGGCATCCTCCTTTGCCATCTTGATTTGGTTGTATCCGGAGTAGGCATCCATAAACCTCAGCAGCTCATGTCCCGATGTAGCATCCACCAACTGGTCAATCCTCGGGAGCGGGTAGCAATCCTTTGGGCAGGCTTTGTTCAAGTCGCCGAAATCGACACACATCCGCCATTTCCCATTACTCTTTCGCACTAGGACTGGGTTAGCGACCCATGTCTGGAATCGGAGCTCCTTAATGAATCCAGCGTCGAGAAGTCTGCCCACCTCTTGCTGGATCGCGATTCTCTTGTCCGCGCCCATCGGACGCCTCCTCTGCGCGATAGGCTTGATCGCGGGGTCAATCTTCAGCTCATGCACTATCACATCGGGGCTGATTCCTGGCATATCACTCGGGGACCAGGCAAACAGCTCCTTGAACTTCTTCAGGAGCTCGATCAGCTCTCGGGCTCTTTCTTCCGACAAAGCAGACCCGATCTTCACCTTCCTCCGAGGTCCGTCAACCTCAACCTCCTTCAGATCCTCCATGGGGGCGGGCCGCCCAAATTCCTCTCGAGGATCGGCATCGGTCTGCAGGACAGCCATGGCTTCCCTTCTTCTCCTTCGGGTAGCGTTAACATAACACTTTCGCGACGCCACCTGGTCACCCTTGACCTCTCCGACACCGTGGTCAGTCGGGAACTTCATTTTCTGGTGGACTGTCGAGGCGACTGCCATGAGAGGGTTGATGGTGGTCCTCCCGATAATGGCGTTATACGTTCCCGCCGATTCTACCACGACGAAATCCACGTTCCGCCGTTCCATCTACCAGCCACTACCAAACTCTACCGGTAAGGTAATCATCCCCACCGGATAGGAAGTCGATCCGGAGAAGCCCACCATCGGGAAGTTCACCTGCGTTAGGTCCTTCTTCGTCTTACCCATGGCCTCCAGGGCATCCATGAAAAAAATGTCGGAGGAGCTCCCTCCGTCTATCAGGATCCGCTTCATCTCGAATCCGTCCACATCTAGAGTCACGACCAAGGCGTCATCGTGGGGGCTCTCCACGCCTATCAGATCCTCCGCCGAGAAAGAAATCACCATTTCCTCCTTAAGAGTCCACGACCGGGACCTTTTTCCTAGCACCACAGCAACGGAGATGCGAGAAGCATAATTCTCCCGAGAGGCGGTGGTGTCACCTCCCGCTGCCATTCCTCTGTGAATGACGTTAATGGTCCCCCGTCTCTCCTTACGGGCACCGGAACCAGAGGGCTCCGATTCAACCTTCTTCTTCTTCGAGGATAGGTCACGGGACTTGGAACGGGACCGCGATCGACTTTTGGAACGGGATCGGCACCTTCCCCTTCCGACGAACTCCTTAAGTTTCCCCTTCTGGATTAGTTTCTCTATCTCCTTTTTCAGCTCCCGACAGCTATCCGTGTCGTGACCATTGGCTCGATGGTACCGAAAATAACGATCTGAGCGGCCTCCTAGGAACTCTCCTTCCTTCCTCGGGGGGTATCGAGCAAGACCTTGCCGATCCATCACAGCTAGTACGGAGGTCATCGAGCTGTTGATGGGGACACTACGACCTTCGCGGTTGTCCTTCTTCGGAGGACGTCTGTCTTCCCTTCTCTCGGGGCGACCACGGTTCCTACTCCCCTCCGACTTGTCGCTCCCCTTGCGATCATCCGACAGCTTGGACGATGGCTTTCCTCTTCCCGACTTTGGAGGCTCTCCGGCAGCAATCTTCGACTCCTGGACGTCGATTTGCTGTTTCACCCTCGCTTGCAGGGCCTCCATACTCCACACAGCCTTTGCGGCTACACTGTGCATTAGATCGGATCCATATGGAGCGGATAGGTTCCGAAGGAAAGTGCGGATGGTCTCTCCCTCCGATATCTCCTCATCGATCTCCGCGGCACTAGCAGTGAATCGTTGGTAGTAATATGCCAACGATTCGTCGGGTCTTTACACCACCTGGGTCAGGGACCTTACACTTTTCAGGAGACGCCTCCGACCTTGATACTGCTTGATGAAGCGATCGTGCATATCAGCCCAGCACGTGATACTTCCTGGCGGTAGGCTGAAAAACCAAGTCATGGCCCTTTCTCCCAGGGTGATCGGGAACAGCGAACACACGAGGTCATCGTTTGAGGTTCTTCCCATGCAAGCCTGGACATGTCTCTGAACATGGCGGACCGGGTCTCCTTCACCATCGTACTCCTTGATGGTCGGGATGCCTAGCCCTGGCGGGGCGACAGTATCCAGCAGCCGCGGAATGAAAGGATGGCTGGATCGATCCCTCAACTCCGATGTCATCTGCTTCTGGTCACCCATGCAGATGCTGACGATCTTCACCACCTGATCGGGGGTGATGGGGCCATTCAGGGGAATGGTCCTGTTTTGCACTGGTCCCGGGCCGTCGACCACAAACTTCTCCAAGTGTGCAGGTTCCTTACCCCTATTCCTGGGTTGAACCTCCTGAACCTCCTGTTCTTCTGCAACCACCCTCGGAGGGGGTGGGGGCAGCTCTTCTCGCGGAGGCAACTCCTCCTCCTTTCTGGCGGCCTCTCTCTTATCCAATAGAGCCTCCATGGCTGCCAAAAACATAGGCATAGCATCTGCTACCGCCTTGGCTAACTCCGAGTTTGAAGAAGAGCCTGCTTCCCTTCGCGGGACCTCCTCTCTGTGCCCCACCGGGTTTGGGGGAGCATCCACCTCCCTTCGCGGGATATCTTGCCTGTTCAGCGTCGTGTCTCGGACTGAGACCTCCTCATCACCATGCCCCCTGTCTGAGAAACAGCAGGGTACTCACCTTGTTCGACAACATTTTCCGGTAATGGGGAATTCACAGTTCCAGCGGGGCGAGAGCTGCCGGCTTGAACTTGTTTCTTCTTGCCACCACTGGCCATTGATCTGGTAGAAACTATTTTGGCTTTTTGTTAGCTTCCCACAGACGGCGCCAATGTTGGATCACGGGCGAAGCTCCGTTACGTCCTTGACGGAAAGCTTGGACTCCTGGGCTCCGCGTAATCCTGCAAAAGGGGATGACCTGGGTGGTGACCCAGAATCCCTCTCCGATGCTTAAATGAGTATGTAATCAATGGGGTGGCAGCAGTAATCTAAGTGCGTATTAGATGATGTTTTCTGAGGTAACTTCCTCCTTTATATAGGAGGGGAAGTTACTCAGTTACCTGTGGCCGTGATTGGCCGTTTCGCCCATGATTCTGCATATCTCGCTACGATTCCGTATATCTCGTTCGGGATTCCGTAGATTTCGCCCCACGCTCCGCGTATCTTACCCATACTCCGCGTATCTCGGGCACGCCCTGCGTATCTCGAGGGACTTATCTGTATCTTTAACCGTCTCCCACCACTCTATCTAGTAGGCGGGTTTCTCGGTCTTTATCCTCTGATCACAAGCCTCGACTCCTGTCGGGGGCTCCAGAGTAATCTCGTTCTAGGTCACCATCCAGGACCCCTTGTCTCACGGGACGGGTCCAGCCTCTGCGGGGCTTTTATTATCGGGGCCTACTCAGAGGCTTCTTGTCAGGAGCATTCAACTCGTGTATCGGGACTGCTAGGGTCGGAACCCTTCGTACTGGGCTCTTTGGGCCTTCCCGGCCCTTCGTGAGGCCCACTGGACTTACTCGCCGTCCATTGGCTGTTAACGGGGCTAACGATTGCATCGGAACCCATCACCGTTCTACATCCATAGCACCCTTCTTAATCTTCCATGAACTCTTTCCAAATTCTGCTGCATAACCCGTGCTATCCAACTGACCAACCGAGATCAGATTCTTCTTGAGACCATGAATATATCTAGCATCTTCCAATGTCCACTAGTTTCCTGCCGGAGTGTGAATGCGGACATTCCCCTTTCCTTAAATCTCCAATGCCTTGTTGTGAGCAAGGTACACCTTTCCAAACTTTCGATACTTAAAATTTCGGAATAACTCCTTACTTGGAGACGAATGAAATGATGCTCCATAATAAAAAATCCAGGATTCAAGTGAGCTTTTCACACTAAGAATAAGAGCATCCCCAATGTCTTCTGCTGAGTTCAAAGAAACACTATCATTGTCATGTTTGTGATTATGCTTCTTTGGCTTTAGGCAATCAGATAGAAAATGGCATTTTTCACCATAGTTCCAACATGATCCTTGTGGTCTACCTAGAGATTTTTCTCTATTTTTTTATTTTGAGTGTCCATGATGATTTGGACCGTTTGATTTACTCCTCCCCTTTCTGTTAACAGTGAGAGAACTTCCTGATGACTCACCAATTTCCCGTTTTTGAATACATTCTCTGAGAACCACATCTCGGATTTCAGCAAACTTCAGCTTCTCAGATCCACGGGAACTACTAACTGCGGAAACAATAGTATCCCACGAATCGGGCAGAGATGACAGCAAAATCAAAGCTTTAACCTCATCCTCAAAATAAATCTCAACAGAACTTAGTTGCGAAACAATCATATTAAAGGTATTAATATGTTCAGCAACAGAACCACCTTCAACCATCTGTAAATTAAACAATCGACGCATCAAATATACCTTGTTCATCGCTGATGGTTTCTCATACATATTAGGCAACACCTTCAATACACCCGCTGTCGTAGTTTCCTTGATGATGTTGAATGCAACGTTCTTGGACAGACACTATCTGATCAGCCCCAGGGCTTGTCGATCCTTGAGCTTCCACTGCTGCTCCGTCATGGATTTAAGATTCTCCCCAGACAAGTGTACGTACAGATCCTTCTGGTACATATAATCTTCAATCTGCATCTTCCATAAACCGAAATTGTTTCCATCGAACTTCAGTATTCCATCCTTCGACATCTCCATCTTCATTGATCGTGTTGAATCTCCTTAGCTCTAATACCAATTGTTAGGATCGATTCTCTCAACACTCACAAACGGATTGATATATAAAAACAATAGATATGTAGAATTGTGATGGAAAATTTCATTTTTTTGACGTTTTGTTGCTTGGTTTCCGCTTCAGTTTGTGAGGGTGGAATTGATGCACTAATGGAGTCTATATATATATATATATATATATATATATATATATATATATATTAAAGAGTTTATACACATCTCTTTTTGCTCTGCCATTTTTTTATTGAATCTATATATCATTGAAGGATGTGTTGTGAATTGAACTATCTATATATAATATAATTGAGATGCAATTTTGGCTAACAGCCTAGATTTTTTCTAAATCACCAACAAGCATTTTGATTGGTTAGTAATTGGTTTTGTAACTTCTTCATATGTTACACAGTACTACTTTTCATTCAATTCTCTAATCTTTTTTTTTCGACATTTATATTAGTTAATTTTGATTAGTATACTAATTCACATTCTTCATATTCATATTATAATAGTTTTTGTGAGCTTTACAAAAATAATTTGTGCAACATGTACTTAAAATAGTGTTAACAATTAGGGTATCATCTATCTATCTATATATATAATATAATTGAGATGCAATTTTGGCTAATAGCGTAGATTTTTTCCATGTCACCAACAAGCATTTTGATTGGTTAGTAATTAGTTTTGTAGCTTCTTCATATGTTACACATTACTACTTTTCATTCAATTTTCTAATCTGATTTTTTTCTACATGTATATTAGTTAATCTTGATTAGTATACTAATTCACATTCTTCATATTCATATTATAATAGTTTTTGTGAGCTTTGCAAAAATAATTTGTGCAACATGTAGTTAAAACAGTGTTAACAATTAGGGTATCAATTTGCAAAAATGTAAAATTTTAACTTAACAAAAGATTTCTTATACTAATTCTTAAGAATAAAATGTGCATTGCCCCCTTAAATTTAAATACTTTTTAAGAAAAATTTCATGCATGTTTACTTTCATTAAAACAACCTCTTTATTCCAACTATTTTGTCACTTTTTTAATTATTTTCTAAAACTTACTATAATATAACCATTGTTAAAATTATCAAAATTAAGTTTATGCTTTTAAAATTATCAAATACACCCTAATCATATGTTTTCTATGTTCAAACTTATGGTACTACATATTGTAATAAAATAAAAGTAAAAAATGATGAATTATTACTATTTCTTAAGTAGAGTGATATCATAGTAATATAATAAAAGTAATTGAAATATTTATAAACTGAAAGTAAATGTGTTTTGATAAAACCTACCAATTCTTATCCTCCATATGTTACTAATCTATATTAATTATTTAAGTTCTCCGTCCATGAATTTTCACCTTCGGCGTCTTCTTCTCTTCTTCTTGGTTTTGTTCGTTTCGCCGCTAAAAGAATTTTAAATCTCAGCATTCGGTTACATCGATCTAAAAAATCAACACAATGTCTAATGAAAATTGCTTCTTCAAGCAGAATACTTGGACTAAGATCCCTTCAATCGTCTCGACACCCGGAATGTCGATCACACCCTCATTTCTGATACTCTCGCTGTGATCGTTAAGGTAAAGAATTTTTTAGGGTAATCGAAAGATGACAATTTTACTTTTAAATTAATTTATGTTGATTAACTGCAAATTGGCTACGCTAACTTGATTGTGCTCGAAAGTATGACAACGAGAAGGAGGTATATATTTTTTTATATAATTTTTTTTTGTTTCTTCTGGATATTTTTGTGCATTACATTTTTCACTTGATAAATAAAACGTAAATAATGTTTAAAATATTGGTGGAAAAACAACTGAAATTAGCTCATAAACATTTATAATTTATCATATATATAATTAATACATAACATAAACGCAAATAAAAATTACAAAAATATCAACCCCGCGCAATGCGCGGAGCAAATACCTACTATTCAATTAAAAACATAGAATCCTAGTATGCATAGGAACTCTAAATGGCCCTTCTTTGTTGTTGCTATTGAATTCAACATTATTGTGTGTTGTCCTTTAACATTAGTAAGTTTCGTTTGAACCGGGTATGAGACCTGCAAAACTGAAACCGGTTGTAAACACCATGTTAAAGGATGACGTGACAACTTTCTGTTGGCTGACTGTGTTGACGTGGCGGCTCCAGATTGCTCATGTTATTATATTTCCTTCAGAATTTATATAATATATAGATAATTATTCCTCACGCGAGGTACGTTCCAAGTACTATATTTATTCGACTGAGATTTATTCTCTGAGTGATATGTGTGGTTTTTTTCTACTTATCCTTTCATAATTTTATCAGAACTCTATAAATTTAGATATAAAATATTGAGTATCTGTAAATTCAGAAAATAATTTTATCTCCTATTTTAGTATACGTAAAATGAATAAACTATTTATATAAATAAAGTAACAAAGAATTGAAAATTTATATTTAAATGATATCTCTATACAGTTTGATAGTGGACCATTTTAAGTTCGTCACTTATGCGTTTCTAATTTTAATCAAATGATATATAAATATAAAATACACTAAAATTACATAAATATAAAATTTATATAATATAAAAACTTACCACGACCAACTATATATATACATATAATATAAAAAAATTTATACTACCAACTATATATATAACATGTAGGTATACTATAAAAATTTACTACCTTGAGCTACATAAATATAATATAAAATTATGTATTTTTCAATTTTTTTTTGTATTAATAGTTAAAATAGATAATTTTTTTAATATTATATCCACAAAAATCTTTAAAATCACGAAATTTGAAATTTCTCTCACTACCAACGCGTATAGGTATAAGAACATCTGATCAAGTAATATAATAGCAGGAAAAATAATAAAAAGTTTAAGCAACGATTTATTTTTTTTCCAGTATGTATTGTTATATTGATATGAAGAATAATACAACCAAAGACTGTGTATAATATATATTATAGTTATTTTTCAAATTCAATTTAAACAATTTTATTATTGGCAAACAAAAAAATTGAATGGTTTTATTATTTTATTAATTTATTTTTTTTAATTGCACGGTATTGGAGGTTAGTATCTATTCTAAAATAATTAATATATATAACTTGTATTGATATTTTTTATTCAGTCTGCGCGCGCAGTTTGTAATTATTATTAGTTTTTTTTAAAAAAAAAAAATGACTAATTGGCTGGGCAATCGGCTAAATGGCCATTTGGCTTACACTGAGCGATGAACAGACCAGGCATATTCATTGAGATTCTCTGTATCTGCCTCCAATACTGATCTGACTTCACCTATCAATTTAGATTGTTCCTGCTAGTAAGCTATTTGATCATGTAGTTTGTGTCAACCTCACTCTCACCGTTATTATATAATTAATATTATTATTATCAATTTCCAAAACGTACCTATTTATTTATATGTGTTTGCCAAACGGCTAGATTTGATTGCACAAGCAATAGAAAGAATTGTGGATGTTGTGCTTTCTCTTCTTTTCCTTTTGTAGTTAATGAATGTTTAAGACAAATTGCATCTAGTCTAGTGCATGCACCTCTTGATTCTTTTTCTTACTTTTATAATATACATATAGCGGATTTTTAATGCATAATGATTACTCTGGCAGGGAAAAAAGAATATTTGAGCTTGATTTAGCAGTAGGGTCGTCGGACTCCACTCCAAACCTCAATTCGAAGTTGCTCGGAGATACTAATATGTCGAATTCATTAGGTTAAATTTATGTATACTAGGTATTTTCCCCGCGCATTGCGCGGATTGATATTTTTGTAATTGTTATTTGCATTTATATTATGTATTAATTATATAGATGATAAATTACAAATATTTATGAGCTAATTTCGGTTGTTTTTCCACCAATTTTTTAAACATTATTTACGTTTTATTTATCAAGTGAAAAATGTAATGCAGAAAAATATCCAGAAAAAATCTCTCTAACATAAATATATCTCCTTCTTGTTTCCATACTATCGAGCACAATCCAATCTGCAGTGTAATCATCATAAATAAATTTAAAGTAACATTGTCATTTTTCGATTACCTATAAAATTCTTTACCTTAACGATCACAGCGAGGGTATCAGAAATAAGGGTGTGACCGACATTCCGGGTGCCGAGACCGATTGATGGGATCTTAGTCCTAGTATTTTTCTCAAAGAGGCAATTTTCATTCGACATTGTGTTGATTTTTTTGGATCGATGTAACTGAATGCTGATATAAAAAAAAATATTTTTAGCAGTGAAATGAACAAAAGCTAGAAGAATTGTAGAAGACGACAGAGATGAAAATTCATGGACGAAGAGCTTAAATAATTAATATAATAACAGATGGAAGATAAGAATTGTTAGGTTTTATCAAAACACATTTACTTTCAATTTCCAAATATTTTCATTGCTTTTATTATATTACTATGATATCTTACTCACACTCAACTTAAGAAGTAGTAATAATTCATCATTTTTTTATTTTATTACAATATGTAATACCATAAGTTTGAACATAGAAAACATATGATATATTGACAATTGACGTTGGTGTAATTCAAACATTAGAAGGAAAAAAATTAGGGTGTATTTGAGAATTTTAAAAGTATAAACTTACTTTTGATAATTTTAACAATGAGTATATTATAGTTAGTTTTAGAAAATAATTAAAAAGGTGGAAAAAATAGGTGGAAAAAATAGGTTATTCTAATGAAAGTTAACATGCATGAAATTTTTCTTAAAAAGTATTTAAATTTTAGTTTTAGAAAATAATTAAAAAGGTGACTGATGGGTCCGACTATAGCCGTCAGGCCCTTTAACGGCGAAGAAACGGCAAACAAGCCCACCAGGCCCAGAGTAAGGGTCAAGATGACCTAGGAGAAGGGTCCCGATGAAGGGAGTCCCGACGAAGCAGGGTTCCGACAGAGTCGGTCCCGACAGTGGAGCTAGAAGCTCCCGATGAGAAGCCTTTAAGTAGGCCCCGATGATGAATCCCTGAGAATGATTGGCCCTGTCACGATGACGAGGGGCCCCGAGCGGTGACACAACGAGATAACTCTGGAGTCCCCGACGGGAGTCGGGACTCGTTATCAGAGGATAAAGCCAAGATATGCGGGGCGTGGCCGAGATATACGGAACGTGGTTAAGATACACGGATCGTGGCCGAGATACGCGGGGCATGGCTAAGATACGCGAGATCACGTACGAGATAAGCGGGATACGGGCTAACCACCCCTAACGGTTCACCAGGTACCTGAGGCATCTCTTTGCCTATAAAAGGGCAGGAGGTCACCTCAGATCACTTACGTTGAGTTGAATACATTTTGATATATGTTACTTGCCAGTCAGACGAAGTACTCATTTAAGCATCGGAGAGGGATTCTGGGTCACCGCCCGGTTTATCCCCTCTTGCAGGATTGCGTGGAGCAAAGGAGCTAGGATTGCCGTCAAGATCCGTACCGGAGTTCCGTCGTGATCCAACATTGGCGCCGTCTGTGGGAATCAAACAAAAAGCTGATATGCCTTCTACTCGATCGATGGTGGCTGGCAAGAACAGAAGAGGACAATCCGGTGGTTCCCGTCACCCTGCCGCAACGAATCTGAATTCAGTACCAGAACAAGAGGAAAACCAGAACCACCCTCTGGCTGAGCTCTCCCAGACAGGAGGGCACAATGGATCGCATCCCGAAGATGTTGCCCCTCAGCACCAGGACAACAGGGGACAGGAGGCTCCCCCAGCGGCAGATTTGACGAAGGCCCTGGCAGAGGCCATGCCCATGTTTCTAGCGGCTGTAGAGGCTCTCTTGGATCGAAGAGAGGCTGCGAGGAGGCAGGAGGAGATGCCCCCGTTGGAGGAAGCGACCCTGCCGACAGAGGGTCGGAACGCACAGGAAGCCCCGCCCCGAGGCCAGGACAGAGGCAGGGCAACTGGTCAGCCGGAAAGGTTCGTGGTTGATGGGCCAGGACCAATACAGCACAGGACCATTCCCCTGAATGGTCCCATCACTCCCGACCAGGTGGTAAAGATCGTGAACATCTGTATGGGAGAACAGAAGCCGCTGGTGTCGGAACTGAGGGATCGATCCACTCATCCCTTCGTCCCCCGACTCATTGACACCCTAGCCCCGCCTGGGCTAGGCATCCCCACGATAAAGGAGTATGATGGCGAAGGAGATCCAGTTCGCCACGTCCAGAAGCACCTAATGGTGTGTCTGGGAAGAGCCCCAAGTGAAGACATAGTGTGTACGTTGTTCCCGAACACACTGGGAGAAAGGGCCTTGACTTGGTTCTTTAGTCTGCCCCCAGGCTGCATCACTTGCTGGGCAGACATGCATGACCGATTCATTCAACAATACCAGGGTCGGAGGCGGTTATTGAAGAGCGTGAGGTCCTTGACCCAGGTGGTGCAGAGGCCCGACGAATCGCTGGCTCATTATTACCAGCGGTACACCGCTAGCGTAGCCGAGATAGACGAGGAAATCTCGGAGGGCGAGACCATTCGCACCTTTATTCGAAACCTGACAGCCCCCTATGGCTCCGATCTGATGCACAACGTGGCTGAGAAGGCTGTGTGGAATATGGAGGCTTTGCAGAAGAGGGTGAAGCGACAGATCGATGTCCAGGAATCCAAAATAGTCGCAGGAGAGCTGGAGCCCCCAAAGTCGAACAAAGGGAAGCAGTCGAGTAAACCTTTCGACGATCGTAAGTCAAAGGGTAAACCCGACAGTGGCAAAAATCGAGGTCGTCCGGATCGGAGGGACGACAGACGCTCTTCAAGGAAGGATAAGCGGGAGGATTTTGACATTCCTCTCAACTGCTCCATGGCGGAAGTGCTGACAGTCATGGAACGGCAAGGTATTTCCAGGTACCCCCCGAAGAAAGATGGAGAATTCCTGGGGTCCCGCACAGATCGCTATTGCCGGTTTCACCGCGCGAATGGCCACGACACCAATCACTGTCGGGAGCTGAAGAAGGAGATTGAAAAGCTAATCCAGAAGGGAAAGCTTAAGGAGTTCGTTGGGGACAAACGATGCAGGTCCCGCTCTCGGTCCCGATCGCGGTCCCGTTCCCGATCCCGCGACCGGTCCCCGAAGAAGAAGAGAACTGATCCAGAGTCATCCGGTGTTCGCAAAGAAAGACGAGTCATCAACGTGATTCATGGAGGATTCGCTGTTGGAGGTGATACCTCATCCGCCCGAGAGGTCTATGCCTCTAGAATTCCTACGGCGGTGGTGCTGGGTAAGAGGTCCCGATCTTGGACCTTGAAGGAAGAGATGGTGATCTCCTTCTCATCGGAGGATCTCATAGGCGTAGAGACTCCACACGACGATGCCTTGGTGGTAACTTTGGACGTAAACGGGTTCGAGATGAAGAGAATCTTGATTGACGGAGGGAGCTCCTCCGACATTCTATTCATGGACGCGCTGGAAGCCATGAGGAAGACGAAGAAAGACCTGAAGGAGGCAAACTTCCCAATGGTCGGGTTCTCGGGCTCAACTTCCTACTCGCTGGGAGTAATCACCTTACCAGTGGAGTTTGGTAGCGGGTGGAAATCAGAAAGGAGGAACGTGGAATTTGTCGTAGTCGATTCTGCGGGGACCTACAACGCGATTATCGGGAGAACCACCATCAATCCCCTAATGGCGGTTGCCTCGACTGTGCACCAGAAGATGAAGTTCCCGACCGACCATGGAGTCGGAGAAGTCAAGGGCGACCAGGTGGCATCCCGAAAATGCTATGTTAATGCCACCCGGAGGAGGAGGCGAGAGGCCATGACTATCCTCCAGACAGACACAGATCCCATAGAAGAGTTTGGGCGTCCCGCCCCCGTAGAAGATCTGAAAGAAGTCGAGATCGATGGACCCCAGAGGAAGGTGAAAATCGGGTCTGCTCTAACTGAGGAGACAGCCCAAAAATTGGTGGAGCTGCTGAAAGAGTTCAAAGAGCTGTTTGCCTGGTCCCCCAGCGATATGCCAGGGATCAAGCCCCGACGTGATTGTGCACGAGCTGAAGATAGACCCCGCGATCAAGCCTATCACACAGAAAAGGCGTCCGATGGGCACGGATAAAAAGATCGCGATTCAGCAGGAGGTGGGAAGGTTGCTCGATGCTGGTTTCATTAAGGAGCTCCGATTCCAGACGTGGGTCACCAACCCAGTGCTGGTGAAGAAGACTAACGGGAAGTGGCGAATGTGCGTGGACTTCCGCGACTTGAACAAAGCTTGTCCAAAGGATTGCTATCCACTCCCGAGGATTGACCAGCTGGTGGATGCCACATCGGGACATGAGCTGCTGAGTTTCATGGATGTGTATTCAGACTACAACTAGATCAAGATGGCCAAGGAAGACGCCCCCCACACTGCGTTCTATGCAGACAGCGACATCTATCACTACGATGTCATGCCTTTCGGGTTGATCAATGCCGGGGCAACTTACCAGCAGATGGTGAATTAGCTGTTTGGAGATATGTTGGGAGAAACCATGGAAGCCTACGTGGATGATATGCTGGTGAAGTCCCGACAAGCCGAGGATCACGTGCACAACCTTACCATGGCGTTTGAGCGGATGAGACTCCATCAAGTTCGCCTGAACCCGACGAAATGCGCCTTCGGAGTCCATTCAGGGAAGTTTTTAGGCTTCATGGTAAGCCAAAGGGGAATTGAAGTGAACCCTGAGAAGCTGAGGGCAATCGAGGAGATGCAGTCTCCGATAAACCATCGGGAGGTGCAGGTACTGAATGGTCGACTAGCCGCAATGAACCGTTTCTTGTCCAAAGCCAGCGACCGATCAATGCCGTTTTTTGAAGTCCTGAGGGCCAACAAAAAATTCGAATGGACCGCCAAATGTGAAGAGGCGTTCGAAGCACTCAAGCAGCACCTTCGCACACTCCCGCCGCTAGCAAAACCGGTTCCAGGTGAGCCGCTCTTCCTTTATTTGGCTGTTTCTGAATTTGCCATTAGCTTTGTGTTAGTAAAGATTGTCGAGGGTAATCAAGTCCCCGTCTATTATGTAAGCAAGGCATTTGCCAAATCTGAATTGAACTATCCCGCCGTTGAGAAGTACCTCTTTGCGTTGATAATTACTGCTCGGAAGCTAAGACCATATTTCCACGCACACGAGATCACTGTGCTAACGAACCAGCCTTTGAAGCATTTTTTGAACCGACCGGATGCGTCGGGGAGATTGGTGAAATGGGCAGTAGAGCTCAGTGAGTTTCGAATACACTTTGCTCCAAGAACGGCAATAAAGGCCAGGCATTGGCAGACTTTATAGCAGAATCTACAGTCCCCGATCTAGAAGAAACGGGCCCTGTAGAGGGGGCAACCATGGAGGTCCCGATAGAAGAACAACCAGAGAGGGCAGAGCAATCAGAACAGCCAAACAAGGAAAATACCTGGGAGATGTACACGGATGGCTCCGCAAGTTCAGACGGATCAGGAGCGGGCTTCTTGTTGATACCACCGGGTGAAGGTGAACCGCTCCGATATGCCTTGGCTTTAACATTCAAGGCCACAAACAACGAAGCGGAGTATGAAGCTCTTATCACGGGCCTAAAAATTGCTAAAGGCACTGGAATCGATCACTTGAGAGTGAAATGCGACGCAGCGTTAATCGTGAACCAAGTTCAAGGGCGATACGAAGCAAGAAGCCCGATAATGAAGAAGTATCTGCGAGAGGTACAAACCCTGAGAGAGAGCTTCAAAAGCTTCGATATCGAGGCTATTCCGAGGGAGGAGAACGTAGAGGCAGACGCCTTGAGCAAATTTGCCCTGGGGGCACCCTTAGAAGAAAATCGGAAGGTGCACTTCCTGGAGAAGGTGATCTTGTCAAACATCGACCCCACGCAGGTGTGCACCGTTGAAGCAAAATCGGAGGAGGAGCCCACTTGGATGACCCCGATAGTCGCGTATCTGACTACGGGGGCAATCCCCGAGGATAAGGTAGCGGCAGACAGGATATGTTGGATCGCGTCTAATTATGTGATGCTGGACAATCAGCTGTACAAGAAGGGCTGGTTCTCGACTCCGTACCTGAAGTGTGTAGAAGAACCCGACACCAACCGAATCCTGAAGGAAATGCATGAGGGGATCGCGGCTTGTCACGAAGGGGCCCGATCCATTTTGAGGAAGGTGTTGAACTTAGGCTACTATTGGCCCACGATGAACAAAGAAGCAACGGCGTTGGTCCGATCATGCGACGCGTGCCAGAGGTACGCCCCGAGTATTGTGGCTCCGGCTGCTAACCTAACATCCATCAAGAGCGCTTGGCCCTTCGCACAGTGGGGCATCGACTTGGTGGGACCTCTTCCACAAGCACAAGGACAATGTAAGTATTTACTTGTAGCTATCGATTATTTTTCGAAATGGATAGAGGCGAAGGCATTGGCCAGAACAACGGGGAACCAGATCGTCAAGTTCCTCCAAACCCACATCGTGTCCAGATACGGGATTCCTAAGGTGGTGATCAGCGACAATGGCCCACCGTTTAACGGCTCTCAGGTGAGGGAGTATCTGGAAGAACTGAACGTTGAGCATCGGACCGCCTCCGTACGCCATGCTCAGACTAATGGCCAGGTGGAGTCAGCCAACAAAATCGTGATGGATGGCCTGAAGAAGAGGGTCTATGCCTTGAAGGGCAAATGGCTGAACGAACTGGAAAATGTACTTTGGGCTGTTAGAACGACACCCAAACGATCAACAGGGGAGACTCCGTTTGGCCTTGTTTATGGCACGGAAGCTGTCGCTCCTGTGGAGGTAGCTGTGGCATCCCATCGGATGAGATATTACGAGCCCCTAACGAACGATGAAGTGAGACGTCTGGACTTGGACCTACTTGAAGAGAAAAGGCGGGAAGCCGATGAAGTCCAAGCACGAATACGCTTAGCGACGGCCAGGTACTATAATCGGCGAGTGAAGTCCCGACAGTTCTTCGTCGGGGAGCTGGTTTGGCGTCGCAACGAGTTCACCCTTTTGGATCGAATCAACAAGATGTCACCAAAATGGGAAGGACCTTATAAGGTCGTGGGGATGCCAGCTCCGAACGCATACAAGTTGGAAGACCTCGATGGCAGATCGTTAAAGCATTCTTTCAGTGGCGAACACTTGAAGAAACACCATGCTTGAAGAAAATCGCCTTAAGTGGTGCCGGAGAAAGTCGCCTTAAGTGGTGCCCGAGAAAGTCGCCTTAAGTGGTGTATGCTGTTTATCGTTTAATTCGATGTAAGCTTATCTTATGCCAATTAATAAAGAGGTCGCTTCCAAATAAGATTTGTCCTTAGATTTATGCTAAGTATAAAAGTCGCCTTAAGTGGTGCACGATGAAAGTCGCCTTCAGTGGTGCACGATGAAAGTCGCCTTCAGTGGTACACAATACTTAGATTTATTCTAAGTATCCGAAAGTCGCCTTCAGTGGTGCACGATGAAAGTCGCCTTCAGTGGTGCACGATGAAAGTCGCCTTCAGTGGTGCACAATACTTAGATTTATTCTAAGTATCCGAATGTCACCTTCAGTGGTGCACGATGAAAGTCGCCTTCAGTGGTGCACGATGAAAGTCGCCTTCAGTGGTGCACGATGAAAGTCGCCTTCAGTGGTGCACAATACTTAGATTTATTCTAAGTATCCGAAAGTCGCCTTCAGTGGTGCACGATGAAAGTCGCCTTCAGTGGTGCACGATGAAAGTCGCCTTCAGTGGTGCACGATGAAAGTCGCCTTCAGTGGTGCACAATACTTAGATTTATTCTAAGTATCCGAAAGTCGCCTTCAGTGGTGCACGATGAAAGTCGCCTTAAGTGGTGCACAATACTTAGATTTATTCTAAGTATTCAAGAGTCGTCTTAAGGGATGCGTGGGATTAAGTCGCCTTAAGTGGTGCGCGATCTTTAGGTTTATCCTAAGTAGCGATTAAAGTCGTCTTAAGTGATGCACTCGATATTAAGTCGCCTTAAGTGGTGCAAGTTATTAAATCGTCGGGAAGGACGTATGAGAAATTCGTAAGTATCGAAGTGTCGACTGCTAAAGAACGAAGTCGTCTTAAGTGATGCACTCGATGCTAAGTCGCCTTAAGTGGTGCGAGTTGTTAAATAGTCGGGAAAGACGAAAGACAACAAGACATCGGAATCAAAGGAGTCTAATATTGATAAAGGGCTCGAAGGCCCGACGACGACACGAGAGAAGAAAATACAAGGACTCTGAAAGATAAAAGCATTCAAGCTTGGTCCTTGTCAGCAGCAGCAGAGGGGTCCACAGGATTGGCTTCGGGAGGATTGGCTGTCGGGGCGTCCGCACTTGGAAGCTCAGAGGCATCTTCGACAATTATGGGGGTACTCCCCCCGTCACTCTCCTCAGAAAGAGCAAAATACTTCTTCGCAAAGGGAGCGAGGGAAGGAGACTTGTCGAAGTTTATGGCATCCCCGTACTCCAGGTGGAGCTCCTCAACGGCGTTGAAGAGAGTGTTCTCCACCTCCGCGCCAAAGAACTTCATGGCGTCAGCTTGGAAGCCCTCCGACCTTCGATAGTCCTCCCGACCCTTGGCCTCCGCTTCGGCCAGCCGTACCGGGAACCCCGCGATCAGCTCCTCCAGAGCCTTCTTCTCGAGGACCAGCTGATCCTCGGCGGCCTTCTTCTCCTGGGTCAGCCGATCCACGACTGCCCCCCGCTCTTGCCGCTCTTGCCTCAAGAGCCCCTCGAAGTCCGCGATCTGCTGCTGAAGGCCCCGAATCTTCTCATTGAGAACAGCCAGCTCTTTGGCCAGCTTCCCCCGCGAAGACTGGAAGGCCTTGAGATCCGCCTGAAGCTGCTCGCGGACTCCTCGGTCCCGCTCCCGGGCCTCATCGTAGGCAATGACATACCCGATGAGGCGGTTGTAATCCCCGAGCTCCTACAATCAAAAGGGAAAAAGTGTTAGAAGGATAGAAGACCCAATTTATCGATCGACAAGAATAAAGCAAATTCTCACCTCGATGCGGCGCACAGCCATGCCCCTGACGTCCCGCTGCATATGCGTCCGATTAAGGTGAATCGGATGTCGCATAGAGGGCAGGATGGAACCCGCCAGCAGATGCAGGGCCAGTTCTTGGTCCTGTTCCCCTTGTGTGAGCGGGACTCCCTGGAGCGTCTGGATAGGAGCCCAGGGGGCATCGGCCTGTGAAGAGTTGAAGGGCCTGTAGAAGTCCCCATCAAGAGCCAGAGGAGAGATGGGACGAGGAAGAGAAGGGCACATCTCCGTCTCGGCCCGGACAGGGGAGGGAGAGAAGTCATGGATAGGTGAGAGCTCCCGCTGCTGCGGAGAAGACGAGGGAGGCGGCCCCTGAGGGGTTGGTTTCAAAGGGGATTGCCCCGCCTTCTGACGCTGCTGAGGGGGGTCAACCCCGCCGGTCTCCTCGGAGGAGTCCAGAGTCTCCACCTGGCGAAACTGTTCACCAGATGATGCCTTCTCTCCAGCTGAGGAAGGCACCCCCGCTGAAGGCGGTGCATCTGTAGAAGCGGCAGCACCCGAGGAAGCTCCCGAGCGACCTGCACCTGGAGGATGAAGAGCTTCAGATAGGTAGTCAGGAAGTTCATCGGGATTCTTACACCAAATGATACGTCGGGAGACGTATTGATCCTTCCCGCGGTAGTGATAGTAGCCTGCCTTCAAGACTCGGGGAGTTTCGCCTCGAAGGATCCTTTTGACATCAGCAATACGGCCTTTCTTGGTCGAGGAAATCAAGTCCGACGGGACCATCCTTTTATACGATTTAATAGCAAGTCGGAGTTGTTTACCTTCTTCAGCATTCTGGACCTCAAAGAGTTGGTCCAGATCCACCCGTGGCCGCTTGGGCTGCTCCGCTGAAGGAGACCCCGACCTGGCAGCAGCCTTCTTAGCAGACTTCCTCTTCCGCGAGGGGCGGACAGCATCGGTCTCCCCCTGCTTAAGGAATAGATCGGTCAGCACAGATACCTTCTTGGCTGCAAACAATAAACGAAGAAAAGTTAGAAATTTACCCAAGGGACCACGCTAGAAGGGCCGTCGAAGAGCTGCCCCCCAGAGACAATACTGAGGAGTCGGACCCCGGCGTGCACCAGGTCCCGCTCCACCAGAGAATTAGCATTGAGAGGAGTGTAAGACTCCCCCCAACGATAAAGCTGGATCAATTGGAGAGTCTCGAAATCCTCATCAGCATAAGAGTGGAAAGCAGGCGGAGGGTCAGCTGCCACCTCCCACCGAGGCCAAGGAATAGAAGAATGTCGGATGAAGAAGTAGCTCTTCTTCCAGCTACTGTTGTCGGACCCTGTATCGACCAAGAGTCCCCGACCCTTGACCACCTTCCAGGTGTCACTGGTCCAACCGTGCCGGGCAAGCTGCTGCTTACTCCACTTGGGCATCCGAGGGTAGAAGGCGCAAACCCCCGCCTCGTTGCACTTCAACCCATAGAAGGTCCGGAAAAGTTGAAGGCTGTAGACCCACTTCTGTCGGAGACAGAGGACTTGAAAGGCGTTCCAGATGCGGATGGCATGAGGAGAGAAGGTAGTGGGGTGTGTTTGATAGTGTTGGCACAGCTCAACCAGGCTACCGCAAAAGGGGAACCTGATCCCCGCTAATATTTGTCCCGTAGAGACAAATACCTCCCCTTTCTGGGGACGAGTAACCTCAGGGTCACTCGAGGGACGATGCCGAGGATATGGGAAACGAGGTTCCCAGGTGATGGTGATGCAACCCTCTCGGAGAGCTGCATCATAAGCAGTGGTGGAAATTTCATTTGGAGCATAGTCAAATTTAAAGGGTTTTCTCCCCTCGGAGCTGGAACCGCTGTCTGAAAAGCAACCAGGGCAAGAAAATACAGTGGGATTCTGGAAAAAATTAAAAAGAAAGAGACAAACAAACAACGAAGGGGGTTTCCTTACCAGACATAACGAAGTAGAGGTTGAAGGAGAGGAACGAGAGGCCGCCGGAAAGATGATCGGAAAAGCTCCAAAGATCTTCGAAATCACAGAGCTTGGAATTGCAGAGGAATCGCAGATAGCTTTTGAGAATTCGAAGACGGTAAAAGTTAAATTATGACTGTGGCTAGGGTTTTATAGTCGAAGAAGACGATTAAAAGGACACTTCGATCCGAGTCGTCGAAGTCGAAGAGTCTTAATCTGGACCGTTGAAATGAAACGTGCAGAAGGACAACGGACGCAATGATGAAACGGCCTGAAAAGCACTTTTCAGAAAAGGACAGGCGCGAAAAATCAGGCACGTGGGTCGAAGACGTCACTCCATTATCTGCTGCATTTAATGCGCTAGAAAACCAAAGAGACCTTTGGGATATAGCAGTTATCTACAAAACCCTAAGGAAACGTGCAGGAGAAGACTGATAAATTAAGTAACTGAACCAAGGAACAGATCCCCGACTCTAGCATTGAAAAATCGGGAGTTGGAAGACACGACGAACTAAAAGTCCCTCATGTCTGGGGGGCAAATGATGGGTCCGACTATAGCCGTCAGGCCCTTTAACGGCGAAGAAACGGCAAACAAGCCCACCAGGCCCAGAGTAAGGGTCAAGATGACCTAGGAGAAGGGTCCCGATGAAGGAGTCCCGACGAAGCAGGGTCCCGACAGAGTCGGTCCCGACAGAGTCGGTCCCGACAGTGGAGCTAGAAGCTCCCGATGAGAAGCCTTTAAGTAGGCCCCGATGATGAATCCCTGAGAATGATTGGCCCTGTCACGATGATGAGGGGCCCCGAGCGGTGACACAACGAGATAACTCTGGAGTCCCCGACGGGAGTCGGGACTCGTTATCAGAGGATAAAGCCAAGATATGCGGGGCGTGGCCGAGATATACGGAACGTGGTTAAGATACACGGATCGTGGCTGAGATACGCGGGATATGGCTAAGATACGCGAGATCATGTACGAGATAAGCGGGATACGGGCTAACCACCCCTAACGGTTCACCAGGTACCTGAGGCATCTCTTTGCCTATAAAAGGGCAGGAGGTCACCTCAGATCACTTACGTTGAGTTGAATACATTTTGATATATGTTACTTGCCAGTCAGACGAAGTACTCATTTAAGCATCGGAGAGGGATTCTAGGTCACCGCCCGGTTTATCCCCTCTTGCAGGATTGCGTGGAGCAAAGGAGCTAGGATTGCCGTCAAGATCCGTACCGGAGTTCCGTCGTGATCCAACAGTGACAAAATAGGTGGAAAAAATAAGTTGTTTTAATGAAAGTAAACATGCATGAAATACTTGGCAAAAAAAAAAACATGCATGAAATTTTTCTTAAAAAGTATTTAAATTTAAGGAGGCAATGCACATTTTATTCTTAAGAATATGTATAAGAAATCTCTTGTTAAGTTAAAATTTTACATTTTTGCAAATTGATACCCTAATCGTTAACACTATTTTAACTACATGTTGCACAAATTATTTTTGTAAAGCTCACAAAAACTATTATAATATGTATATGAATAATGTGAATTAATATACTAATCATGATTAACTAATATACATGTAGAAAAAAATGAGATTAAATAATTGAATGATAAATATTAATATGTAACATATGAAGAAGTTACAAAATCAATTACTAACCAATAAAAATGCTTGTTGCTGACATGGAAAAAATTTAGGCTATTAGCCAAAATTGCATCTCAATTATATTATATATAGATTATATATAACCGAATTAAGTAAGGCGGGGTGTTTTTTCAAGAAAGAAAAATCAAGCTACATTAAGATTGTTGGCTCAATAAAACGAGAGGGAAACTCGAGCTAGGAGGTTTGGAACCGATCCTAATGACACAAGCCCGACTCCACGTGTATGATGTATCCCAATCTGTGAAGTCTACATGAAGACGAGCCCAAGTGAAATGATAAAGACGGCTCAAGCTTCTCTAACCTGCATATTAAGAGTTTAGCATTATATCTACTCTGGTTATAAATAGGAGATCAATCATTGTACGGATCATCTTTTGGAATTATTCAATACAAATTTCTACAATTATCCCATTCCTTTCTTTAACCACCTTCTACAGCTGGTACCATTGGTATCAGAGTCATCCCACACTTCTTCCTCTGCCTCTGCAACCTCCTTTTCTTCGTTCTTCTTCCCTTACCATGACAGAAACTCGATTACAACAGAATGAACGCGCAATTTATGAGATCCGGAAAACTGTCAATTCTCACACTACAACCATGGCCGATATGACTTCTTCGATGACTGAGATGCGCTCAACCATGGAAGGAATGAAGACGACTATGGATGGCTACCTGAAGCATTTGGACTACCTGACTCAAAGAGGCATCGTGAGTACTAGCAACATTGAAGGAACTCCAACACCCACGCTCACTACAGGTTCGACCTCGATAAACCGATCCAATCGGATGGGTAGGATGGATTTCCCGAAATTATTTGGGGACGATGTGGAGGGATGGTTATTCCGATGCAACCACTTCTTCAAACTTGACACGGTGCCGCCGGACTTCAAGATCGACATGGCTGCAGTTCATTTAGAGGGGGATTCTCTATTATGGCATCAATCCTTCAATCGTATGAAGGAGTCACAGAATGAGATCGTGACATGGAGTGATTACTCGGTCGCTATAAAATCACGTTTCGGTACAAGAAATTTTGACGATCCAGTCGTCGATTGGAAAAACTTGAGGCAGACAAGCTCTGTTGCAGATTATTTCCGAAAATTTGAATCACTACTGCTCCGCGTGCAATTGTCAGAATCTATATTAGAGAAGCTTGGGCCGTCTTTATCATTTCACTTGGGCTCGTCTTCATGTAGCCTTCACAGATTGGTTTATAGTTGTACATTGCAGCAGCATATGCAACATCTTCAAGCTGTTCTGCAGGTTCTTCGAGATAATTCCATGTACGCTAAGATGGGAAAGTGCTCATTCGGTGGTTCCAAGGTGGAGTAGTTGGGTCACTTCGTTACCGGGAATGGCGTTTCAACCGATCCAGCTAAAGTTGAGGCGATCGCAAGCTGGCCTATACCAACCACTCTCAAGCATCTTCGTGGGTTCCTTGGTTTGGCGGGCTATTATCGTCGTTTTATTCGTGCAAATGGTACTCTTAGCCGACCATTATCTGATCTATTGAAGAAAGACAGTTTTAAATGGAGTTCTGCAGCTCAAACGGCATTTGAGTCCATCAAGCAAGCACTCCAAACTGCCCCGGTTTTGGCCTTGCCTAATTTCACCAAGCTGTTCATTGTCGAGACCGATGCGTCCGCTATTGGGATAGGTGCTGTGTTGATGCAAGATGGTCATCCAATCGCTTTTATATGTAAGACTCTCTCGGCCAAACACCAAGGATTATCGGCTTACGAAAAAGAGCTATTGGCGATTTTGTTCGCAGTAAAGAAATGGCACTATTATTTGGTGAATCGGAGGTTTATTATTCGTACTGACCAACAGAGTTTGAAGTTTTTGTTGGAACAAAAGATCTCTACTCCTTTACAACATACATGGCTATCCAAGCTATTGGGGTTCGACTATGAAATAGTATACAAGGCGGGCAAAGAAAATATTGTTGCAGATGCTCTTCACGTCTCCCGGAGGCTGCCATCTATGCAGTAAGGGTGTCCTCCATGCCGGACGTGCTGCTTTCCCGCATTCGACTTAGTTGGGAATCTGATTCCACTTGCCAAAACCTTATCACAACACTGAAGCAGGGAACAAGTCCTTCTCATTATACTCGATCGTGCCCGCAACCGAATGAAGCAGCAAGCCGATATACATCGCAGCCCACGCGACATCGAAGTCGGTGACATGGTATACTTGAAGCTCCACCCTTATAAGCGTGCTTCACTCAAGGACCATCACAGTTACATGTTCCTTACCAAATATTATGGGCCCTATCGTGTACTGCGCAAGATTGGAGGAGTTGCTTACCACTTGGAATTGCCACCGGTGTTGGATCACAGTTGGAACTTCGGTACGTTCTTGACGGAAGTCTGAACTCCTTTGCTCCAAGTAATCCTGCAAGAAGGGGATAGACCGGGCGGTGACCCAGAATCCCTCTCCGATTCTTAAATGAGTATCTCGATGTAGGCTAGCAAGTATCAATATGTGAATATGAACGTAATCCTGAGGTATCTTCTTCCTTTATATAGGAGAGGAGTTACCCCAGTTACCTGTTGCGATAACTGCTGGGGGCAGTTAGCCCACGTTCCGTCTTTTCAGGCCACTTCCCCACGTTGTCGATAGTGGGCGTGTTTCCCGGCCTCGTTCTCTGGTGGCAAGTCCCGACGGATATCGGGGACTCCAGAGTTATCTCCTTTGGTCACCGCTCGGGGCCCCTCGTCATCGGGACAGGGCCAGTCTTCTCAGGGATTTAATATCGGGGCCTACTCAAAGGCATATCATCGGGGCCTACTCAAAGGCATATCATCGGGAGCGTTCAGCTCGTATTTCGGGACCTTCCTTGTCGGGTCGTATCGTATTGGTCTTCTAATCCTCTTTTAGGGCCCAGTGGGCCTACTTCGCCGTTTAGTCGTCGTTAATGGGCCTAACGGCTATATCGAAACCCATCATTTACCCCCAAGACACGAGGGACTTATAGTTCATCGTGTCTTCCCACTCCGAACCTCTCGATATTCCGAGGATAACCACCGAATCCGAAAAGATTTCTCGATTACTCAACTATTAAATGCGATGGGTGATGAAGCGACGGCTTGGGTGCCCGTGCCTGCTTTTTTGAAAAAGCGCTTTCTAGCCGTTTTGTCCCTAGTGTTTCGACGATTCAGGTTGAGACGTTTCATCTTCAACGTTATCCTCTCTCCTATAAAACCCCAAATCTTGGCACTATTCGGTTCTCCTCTACCGTTTCATTCTCTGTGTTTTCAAAAGCTCAAGCTCTCCTTTCTAGTCTGATCAACACTCTGGTGACCAGGATCTCCGACCATCAAGATCATCCTTTCTTCTCCGATTCAACATGTCTGGTAAGAGTTCTCCTTCGATTCTGAAGAAACTGTTAGCATAGTTTTTCTTCAGAAACCGCCTATGATGCGGCTCTCCGGGAAGGGTATATCACTTCCACCTGGGAGCCTCGATATACCTATCCTCTTCCTCGCGTGTGGGGCGACCCTGTGGTCACTCGTCCCCTAGAAGGGGAGGTGTTTGTCACCGCCGGGCAAGTATCGGCGGGGATCCGATTCCCCTTCTGTGGGACATAGTCGAGATGTGTAAATATTACAAAACACATCCGACTACTTTCTCCCCCCACGCCATCCGCGTGGGGAATGCCTTCCACGTCCTTTGCTTCCGTCAACAATGGCCCTATAGCCTCCGAATTTTCCGGACCTTCTATGGATTGAAGTGCAATGATGTCGGGGTCTGTGCCTTCTACCCGCGGATGCCTAAGTGGAGCAAGGCGCAGCTCTCCCGCTGTAGCTGGACTGGTGACACATGGAAGGTCGCCAAAGGTCGGGGGCTCATCACCGACTCGGGGCCCGACAACAGCGGCTGGAAGAAGAATTACTTCTTCATTCGGAACAGCTCCATTCTGTGGCCCCGATGGGAGGTTGGGGCAGACCCTCCTCCCGCTTTTCACACTTACTCCGAGGAGGATTTCCAGATTCTCCACTGTATCCAGCTCTACATCTGGAGGGATTCTTTTGCCCCCCTCGATGCCAACTCTATCGGGGAGCGGGACCTGGTTCTGACCGGGATCTGACTCTTTGATGTTGCTTTCGGGGGTCAACTCTTCGACGGCCCTTCCAACCTCGTTCCTTGGGTAATATTCTAATCGCATTTTCGTTTTCGGTTTTGCAGCTAAGAAGGTATCATTGCTGACCAATCTCGTGCTTAAGCAGGCGGAGACCGATGCTGTCCAACGCCCCGCGAGGAAGAGGAAGTCTTCAAAGTAGGCCGCCTCCTTATCGGCACCTCCCACTTCGGAGCAGATCAAGCGGGCCCGGGTGGAGAAGATGGAGCAGATCTTCAACACCAAGACTCCCGAGGAAGGTAAACAGCTTCGCTTACCGATTCGATTATACAGGAGGCGTATTCCCAAGGAGTTAATCCCCTCTGATAAGGGAGCCAGGATCGAGGGGATCAAACGCATCCTGCAAGGAGAAACTCCCCGCATTCTCAAAGCGGGTTACTACAATTATTACGGGAAGGACCAGTATCTCTCCCGTCGCGTCATCTGGTGTAAGGATCCTGATCAACTTCCTGATTTTCTTTCTGAAGCTTCTCGTCCTCCAGCTGCAGGTCAATCGGGAGCTGGAGCTTCGGCGGAGGTGCCACCCTCCGACGCCCGGGTCGGAGAGCCCCTCCTTTCTCTTCCAGCCCCAGGAGGATCGGGGACTGAAGACATCCCGACGGACGGCCAGTTCCGTCGGGTGATGGACCTGGATGCCTCTCATTCTTTTGAGGAGGCGAGCGAGGGTCAGCCCCTGGTTCGTCGTCGGGGGGCGAGGCAGACCCCGCTGGAGCCAACTTCCGAAGGGTTGCCTCCATCTTCTACGGCACAACAGCTTTCGCCGGTCTTGAGCCTGACTCCTGAGGGGGCGACGGTTTTTCATGGCGGCTCGGAGACCCGCTTCTTCTAAATCGGGGGCTGTAGACTCTGCTATGAAATCCGCCAACGCCTGGCCCTTAATAGCCGTTCTCGGAGCGAAGTGAATGCGGAATTCACTAAGCTCGACTGCCCATTTCACTAGTCTCCCCAACGCATCAAGTCGGTTCAAAAAATGTTTCAAGGGCTGATTCGTCAAAACGGTAATCTCATGCGCATGGAAGTAAGGTCTCAGCCTCCGAGCAGTAACAATCAACGCATAAAGAAACTTCTCAACGGCGGGATAATTTATTTCAGACTTGGCGAGTGCCTTTCTTACATAATAGACGGGGACTTGGTTACCCTCTACGACTTTCACTAAGACAGAGCTAACAACAAATACAGATAGAGTGGCTCGCCTGGGATGGGCTTCGCCAATGGCGGGAGGGTGCGAAAGTGCTGCTTGAGTGCTTGGAACGCCTCTTCGCACTTGGCAGTCCACTCAAACTTCTTGTTGGCCCTCAGCACTTCAAAGAACGGCATGGATCGATCACTTGCCTTGGACAGGAAGCGATTCATCGCGGCCAATCGGCCATTCAGCACCTGCACCTCCCGATGGTTCGTCGGGGATTTCATCTCCTCGATTGCCTTCAACTTCTCAGGGTTCACCTCGATTCCCCTCTGGCTCACCGTGAAGCCCAGAAACTTCCCCGAGTGCACTCCGAAGGCACATTTGGTCGGGTTCAAGCGAACTTGATGAAGCCTCATCCGCTCAAACGCTGTGGCTAAGTTGTGAACATGATCCTCGGCATGTCGGGACTTTTCCAGCATGTCGTCCACATAGGCCTCCATCGTTTTTCCCAGCATATCCCCGAACAGCTTGTTCACCATTCTCTGATAAGTTGCACCTGCATTGATCAGTCCAAAAGGCATGACATCATAGTGATAGATGTCACTATCAGCATAAAAAGCGGTGTGAGGGGCATCCTCCTTGGACATCTTGATCTGGTTGTAGCCGGAGTATGCGTCCATAAAGCTCAGGAACTCATGTCCCGATGTGGCATCCACCAGCTGGTCGATCCTCGGGAGCGGATAGCAATCCTTCGGGCATGCTTTGTTCAGGTCGCGGAAATCAACACACATCCGCCACTTGCCATTGCTCTTCTTCACCAGGACGGGGTTTGCGACCCAGGTCTGGAATCGGAGCTCCTTAATGAATCCAGCATCGAGCAACCTGCCCACCTCTTGCTGGATCGCGATCTTCTTGTCGGCACCCATCGGACGCCTTCTCTGTGTGACCGGCTTGATCGCGGGGTCAATCTTTAGCTCATGAGTAATCACATCGGGGCTGATTCCTGGCATGTCGCTCGGGGACCAGGCAAATAGCTCCTTAAACTCCTTCAACAAATCAATCAGTTCTCGGGCCGTTTCTTCCGACAGAGCGAACCCGATTTTTACCTTTCTTTGAGGTTCATCGATCTCGACCTCTTTCAAATCCTCCATCGGAGCGGGACGCCCAAACTCCTCGGGGATCAGCATCAGTCTGGAAAACAATCATAGCCTCCCGATTCCTCCTCCGGGTGGAATTGACGTAGCACTTCCTGGAGGCTATCTGATCGCCCTTGACTTCCCCGACTCCGTGGTCGGTCGGAAACTTCATCTTCTGATGGACAGTTGAGGCGATTGCCCCCAGCGGGTTGATGGTGGTCCTCCCGATAATTGCATTATAAGTCCCCGCGGACTCGACCACCACGAACTCCACGTTCCTCTTCTCCGACTTCCAGCCACTACCAAATTCGTCCGGTAAAGTAATCATCCCCACTGGGTAAGAAGTAGAGCCAGAAAATCCGACCATCGGGAATTCTGCAGGCTTCACGTCCTTCTTGGTTTTCCCCATGGCCTCCAGTGCATCCATGAACAGAATATCGGAGGAGCTCCCTCCATCAATCAGGATTCGCTTCATCTCGTACCCATCCACGTTCAGGGTCACGACCAAAGCATCATCGTGCGGGGTATCCACACCTATCAGGTCCTCCGCTGAGAAGGGAATCACAATTTCTTCTTTCGGAGTCCAATTTCGGGCCCTCTTGACTAGCACCACAGCAATGGGAATCCGAGAAGCATAGACCTCCCGAGATGCCGTGGTATCTCCTCCCGCAGCAAGTCCCCCATGAATCACGTTAATGGTTCCCCGCTTCTCCTTGCGGGCATTGGAAGACTCAGGTTTGTCCTTCTTCGGGGATCGACCACGGGATCGGGAACGGGACCGCGATCGGGACCGGGAACGGGATCGGCCCCGTTGCCCAGCCACAAATTCCTTGAGCTTCCCCCGCTGGATCAGCTTCTCAATCTCCTTATACAACTCCCGACAATGGTTGGTGTCGTGACCGTTGGCATGATGGAAACGACAAAAACGATCGGTGCGTTCTCCCATGAACTCTCCATCGTTCTTCGGGGGATACCTGGCGATACCCTGTCGGTCCATCACCGCCAACACAGCACCCATGGAATAATTAAGAGGAGTGTAGTGGTCCTCTCGTTTGTCCAACTTCGAGGAACGCTTGTCTTCCCTCCGATCGGGACGGCCTCGACCCCGACTGCCCTCGGGTTTATCTTTCCTCCTGCGATCGTCCGAGGGTTTGAACGACTGCTTCCCCTTGTTTGATTTCGGAGGATCAAGGTCTCCGGCAGCTATCTTCGACTCTTGTACGTCAATTTGTTGCTTCACCCTTTTCTGCAACGCCTCCATGTTCCACACAGCCTTCTCAGCCACGCTGTGCATCAGGTCAGAACCATATGGTGCTGTTAGGTTCCGAATGAAGGTGCGGATGGTCTCTCCCTCCGACATCTCCTCATCAATCTCGGCCACGCTAGCAGTGTACCTTTGATAGTAATGCGCCAGCGACTCGTCGGGCCTCTGTACCACTTCAGCAAGGGACCTCGCGCTTTCAGGAGACGTCGACGACCCTGGTACTGCTGGATGAAGCGATCATGCATTTGGGTCCAGCTAGAGATGCACCCTGGGGGAAGGCTGAAGAACCACGTCAGGGCCCTCTCACCAAGTGTGCCTGGAAACAAAACACACACTATATCATCATTTGGGGCTCTGCCTAGACAAGCCATGACATGCTTCTGGACATGACGAGCTGGATCTCCCTCGCCATCACTCCTTGATTGTCGGGATACCCAGCCCTGGCGGGGCAGTGGTGTTCACCAATCGGGGAACAAAGGGATGAGTGGATCGATCCCTCAGCTCCGACATCATCTTCTTCTGGTCCCCCATACAGATGTTCATAATCTTCACCACGTGGTCGTGGGTTCGATTCCTACAGACGGTGCCAATGTTGGATCACGGTTGGAACTCCGGTACTTTCTTGACGGAAGTCTGAACTCCTTTGCTCCAAGTAATCCTGCAAGAAGGGGATAGACCGGGCGGTGACCCAGAATCCCTCTCCGATGCTTAAATGAGTATCTCGATGTAGGCTAGCAAGTATCAGTATGTGAATATGAACGTATCAATCCTGAGGTAACTTCTTCCTTTATATAGGAGAGGAGTTACCCCAGTTACCTGTTGCGATAACTGCTGGGGGCAATTAGCCCACGTTCCGTTTATCTCGGCCACTTGCCCACGTTCTGTCTTTTCAGGCCACTTCCCCACTATGTCGATAGTGGACGTGTTTCCCGGCCTCGTTCTCTGGTGGCAAGTCCCGACGGATATCGGGGACTCCATAGTTATCTCCTTTGGTCACCGCTCGGGGCCCCTCGTCATCGGGACAGGGCCAGTCTTCTCAGGGATTTAAGAGCATCCACAATGCAAGAAAAAAATGGAGGACAACTCCTCCATGTGGCAAAGTGAGTTGTCAGTTTGCATTGGAGATGGACAAGATTTATTGTCCAATCCCTCCAAGGAGGGATCCACTCTCTCACATCTCATCATTAATATGGTGATATATTATAAAAGAAAAAATTGTTAATTTTATTAATATTAAAAAAATATGTAGGGCCAACTTGGTAGACACCATTGAAGTAGTGATAGACAACTTTAAGACATTTATTTTTTTAATAATATATTAATTATGTGGAGCTGATGTGGCATTAAATGGGATGAGAGTTGGGGTTGTGCATTGTGGATGCTCTAATATCGGGGCCTACACAAAGGCATATCATCGGGGCCTACTCAAAGGCATATCATCGGGGCCTACTCAAAGGCATATCATCGGGGCCTACTCAAAGGCATATCATCGGGAGCGTTAAGCTCGTATGTCGGGACCTTCCTTGTCGGGTCCTATCGTATTGGTCTTCTAATCCTCTTTTAGGGCCCAGTGGGCCTACTTCGCCGTTTAGTCGTCGTTAATGGGCCTAACGGCTATATCGAAACCCATCAACCGGTAACAAGGATCCATCCAATCTTCCATGTCTCCCTCCTGAAGAAATGCTATGGAGCTGCACTTGAGTCAATTCCCTTACCACTGGAGGATACCGAACCTACAGAAATTCCAATCCCGGTGCTGGAAACTCGTACCGTCAAGCGTCGTCGTCGTGCCGTCCAGCAAATCCTGGTTTACTGGAGTAACTCGTCACCAACTGATGCCACGTGGGAATTATCGAGGATTTCAGGATGCGTTACCCTGACTTTGACCTTGAGGGCAAGGTCTTTGAATGGGGAGGCAATGATATATCCCAATCTGTGAAGGCTACATGAAGACGAGCCCAAGTGAAATGATAAAGACGGTCGTCTAATATTTTAGCATTATATCTACTCTGGTTATAAATAGGAGATCAATCATTGTACAGATCATCTTTTGGAATTATTCAATACAAATTTCTGCAATTATCCCATTCCTTTCTCTAACCACTTTCTACAGCTAGTACCAGTGTATTATCTATCTTTTGAACGCTTCAACTTTTCCTTTTAGTGAATATAAATGCATTAACATAATTAAATAAGACTAATATTTGAAATGAAACCAACTTACAAAAGAGGCAAATGATCGGATAAAGGTCTCGATCAAGTACCTGAAGTTTGTGAATTAAGAGCAAACCTAGCTAGATGATGACCCCGACTAACTCCAAGTCTATGAATTTTAACAACAGCTAACGAAGAAAACCAAGAACAGAGTATTTTCAGGTCATTAATAACACTAAAAAGCTCAGCAGCATGCCTAAAAGATCCCTTGATCGCCTGAATTAGGAGTGTTGAATATATCTTGAGCAGGATTGATTCATTCCTCGTTGGAAAGGCAAGCAAAATAGCAACTCCGCATGCTAGACCTTCAGCCAAAAGATGGGAAGATCCAAACAAAACATTCATAGAAACAAAAGACAGATGATCAGAAGAGTTGTAAAGGAAAGCAGCTCCAGAGATTAATCCAGCCACGACTTCATAGGCACCATCTGTGATTAAAGTCCAAGTATGTGGTTGTTGTCTATCTCCCCAACTTCCTATTACTTGTCGAGGAAGTTGTCTCCCTGGTGTGGAAGATCCTGCTAGAGTTGCAAAAGCACAAATATTATCATTACATAATTTTTTAAGAGTAAACATAACGTTATCAATACAGGGCTTTTTTGCTTGAAAGACCAACTGATTTCTCACTAGCCAGATTGACCACAGAATTAAGTACTTCAATGGGAGAGTCTTGATCATTGGTTCATCATCTGTTCCAAGTAATAACCAATCTTGGACTGTTGAAAGTGGTAAACAATCACTTCGTACTGCAAAGCTTGATGCAAACCATATGTTTCTAGAGAAATCACTTCCACATGAGATGATTCCAAGTTTCTGGAAACTTTCCACATAAGGGGCAGTAAGGATTGAAGGTAGAAATACGTCGATGGAGGTTAGCTCCTAGAGCTAGTCCTCCAGAACACCCATTCCAGACGAAAATTTTAATTCTGGGAATAAGATCTGATGACCAGAACTTGTCCCAGGTATTAAAACTGGCAATCATAGGGGGTGCCGAGGTTGATCCAAATTTTGAGTTTTGCTCCAATATGGAAAGTAACAAATATGCTGATTTGACAGTATAGAGACCTGAGGGATTTGGATTCCAGAAGATTGTATCCTCTGTGGGGAAGATTGGCAAATTCATCTTGATGATCGATTCAACTAGAATAGGATGAAGTGTTGTTTGTAAAAGAGGTATATTCCAGGTGTTGTTTTGCTGATCAATGAACTCAGCGACATTCGTTTGGGGAGGAGGATTAGCTGAATTAATCCATTCAGCTAAGGAAGGAAAGTTGGGGACCCAGGGGTCTGTCCAGAAGCATATTTTGTGGCAATTAACCACAAACCATCTAATACCAAGCAGGAAGAGTGGTCTTAAGTTTACAAGTATAGAGTGTATAGATTGATATGCTCACATTGCATCTTGTTACTTACACTTGCACTTACTTCCATTATGTCATTAGATGATTGTATGAGGTTATTATATGGTGCATATATCATGTAGTACATGTTACATGGTATATGCACCTTAGTGCACCAAGTTAGGCACATAGGATAGATCAGTCCTAGTTGGTGATCCTTATCACCTAGTATATATAGTTTACCTTATGCATTGTAATCCCTAATCATCATTCAACAAATGATTCAGCTCATTAAAGCTATTATGGTATCAGAGCCACCTCAAATGGCGGCGCAACCACAAAGCTAAGGAAGACCAAGTTTCTTCAGATTTTTGCCTCAAAATTCACCTTGTTCAAGTGTGGATTGGCAAGTTCAGCTTCGTGGATCATCTTTTCTACTTCAAGAATCCATTTCTTACTTAAGAATGGACATCAAGTAAGTGAAGTTTCAAGAACTCAACACGCATAGATAGATCTGCACCTAGACTAAGCATAGCCAAGATGACTTAGTACTAGTTTGCTTGTTCTTGAGGAATTCAGCCTTGTTGAGCTGATTGCGTGTTTGATATTATCATTTTTTGGAGTTTGTATTGCTTCTCTATATTTGGATATGGATTTTGAACTTATTTCAGCTGCGCCTCTTGCTTGAAATCTGGATATTCATTGCATGGATTCACTTGCATACAGTATTTGTGACTGCTTTGAGCCTTGTGTTCATATCTTCAAGAATTCTGAGCTTTCATCAATGGAGAATGGATCCTAATCCATTTCTGTTTATTTTCAAGCTTTAAACATCACGAATTTTCTTGCGGAATTGTACGGACAGTACCAAAGAGTGAGCTGAAATTTGTCCTACTATTAACAACCTTGGTGTACTACTTTTGTTTGTAGTGCAACCTTGTGTATGCAATTCTGCTTGGATTTCTGGCAGCTGATTTCTTGGATTTAGTTTCCCCTGACTCCAGTTTGATACCTACTTGTTTTGCTTGGGTTACAAGATGGCTCAAGACACCAATGTTGATGACCCCCTTTACATACACCCCTCAGACACCACTGGCCATATGCTCATCCCTTTCCAACTTCAAGTGACCTCCAACTATCATGTTTGGAGCACCTCAATCAGGGAAGGCTTGTTGGTGAAGAACAAGCTTGGTTTTATAGATGGCACATTCACAAGGTTGGATGTTGATGTCAATGATAGAGTGAAATGGGATAGAGAAAATGCAATTGTCAAGGCATGGTTGAGGAATACTGTGGCCAAGGATTTGGTAAATGGCTTGGTCTACAACACAACTGCTTCTTCCATTTGGACTGACTTGAAGGAGATGTTTGATAAGGTGGATGGCACACGAATCTTCCAAATAACAAGGGAGATTTACCAAACATCTCAAGGTGTGCTCTCTATCACTGAGTACTTTGCCAAAACGAAGCAACTCTGGGATGCTCTGGCCTTGTCATGGTTAAGTAGAGAAGCGTCCCAATCAATCTCCTGTAAGAAGTAGCATCCTTAAGTGTGTGATCATCAGGATTGGACTTGGTTGCCTTATCATACTCACAAGTGGTCAGCTTGATATTGAACTCCATAGGAGTTTCAGTTGGTCTTGCTGCCCCCAATCCAGCCTCCTTAATGAGTTCAAGAGCATACTTCCTCTGATTGATGACTAACCCCTCATGTGATCTAGCAATCTCCAATCCCAAAAAATATCTCAAATTGCCCAAATCTTTGAGTTTGAAATGAGACTGAAGAGTGGACTTCAATTGGCTAATCATGCTTTCACTTGAACCAGTGATAAGCAAGTCATCCACATAGATGAGTAGGATAACATTTTCCTTACCATTAGTCTTGGTGAACAAGGAATGATCAGAAACACTTTGAATGTAGCCATTTTTCAACAAGGTCTGAGTGAGCTTGATGTTCCATTGCCTAGAAGCTTGTTTTAGTCCATACAAAGACTTCAAAAGCTTGCACACATGTTTAGGTGACCCAAAGACTGGCTTAGAAGAGTCAAAACCTTGAGGAATGTCCCAGTTTGGCCCTGAATCAAGACATGATTGGCCCAGTTGAGGCAACTGCCTTATTCACTGGAAAGAACCCATCCTATGGTGGTGGTAGAGGCAATGGAAGAGGATATGCAAGGGGTAGAGGCTTTGTAAGAGGCAATGGCATTGGAAGAGGCAATGGCTTTGGTAGAGGCAACTTTAATCCTTCAAGTGGCAAACCACTTCATACTTGCAACTATTGTGGCAGGAGAGGTCACATTGAAGACAATTGCTACATCAAGCGTGGTTACCCATATGATCACCCAATCCATCAAACCAATCCAAATGCTCCTAAGAGGAATTGGAATTCAGCCAATATTGTTGAAGAAGGTGGTAACTCAAGCACAATTGAGCATGTGGCAGCCAAGGACAAAAGGATCTTCCATGGCACAGCTGACAAAAGGATCCAACATGTTGCTGCCCATAATGATCATTTTGATCATACACCTCTAAGCTTTGAAGATGTAGATCAAGCTCATGTCAACATGGCAGGTATATTTAGTGATTCTATGGTTTGGATAGTTGACTCAGGTGCTACTAATCATATCACTCATCAAATTGAGTGGCTACATGATTTGAAGAAGAGTGAATATGATCACCAATATGTGCACTTGCCAAATGGTCACAAGTGCAAAGTGACTCATGTTGGTTCTTGCTCTTTCTCAAGTGGATTCACATTGACCAACATACTCTTGGTCCCTGACTTCAAGTTCAATCTGATATCTGTATCTAGGTTACCTAGCCAGTTAAATTGCAAAGTGATCTTTACTTGTGATCATGTGTTACTTCAGGGCCAGAGTGGCAAGTCCATGGTGATTGGGGAATGGAATAAAGGACTGTACACTTTGAATGATGTGGTGCCTTCAAGCCCAAGGAAGATAGCAGATGCTTGCTTGGAGAATAAGGATGAAGTATTGAGATGGCATAGGCGTTTGGGCCATGTCTCAGAACAATATTTGAATCATTTGGATGTTTTAGGCTTGAATAAGACATATGGTTGTATCAAGGGTTAAATGTACTTTTCACACCACATGTTTGACCGAATGTGGCTTTTAGTACTGGATGTTTAGTTTTGTATACTTTTGGTACCAAACGTTTGATAAAATGTGGCTTTTGGTACATCCGTTAGTTGGCCGTTAGTTTTGGCCGTTAAATGACCTATGCAAGTCACGTGATCGAGTCTAAACTTTTAATTTTGTTCAATTTAGTCCCTCAAATATATTCCTAACTTTTATTTTGTTTAACTTAGTCATAACGTTTCAAAATCGGACCCAATTAAACCAATCGAATTCAATTGACATAGCCCCATTTGGGTCAAATTTACC
This sequence comes from Clarkia xantiana subsp. parviflora, assembly GCA_036873135.1. NCBI lineage: Eukaryota > Viridiplantae > Streptophyta > Magnoliopsida > Myrtales > Onagraceae > Clarkia > Clarkia xantiana. Next base: position 46,649,564 of record JAPTYO010000002.1, on the reverse strand, counting down.
CAATTGGGGATAGGTCCTAATTGGGTTCAATTTTGAAGCTTTAGGACTAAATTAAACAAAGTAAAAGTTATGAACATATTTGAGGGACTAAATTGAACAAAATTAAAAGTTTAGAGTCGATCACGTGACTTGCACATGTCATTTAACGGCAAATACTAACGGTCAAATAACAAATGTACAAATAGCCACATTTTTTCAAACGTTTGGTACCAAAAGTATTCAAAACTAAACATCCAGTACTAAAAGCCACATTCGGTCAAACATGTGGTATGAAAAGTACCTTTAACCCTTGTATCAAACAATGCACTATTTGTCCTCTTGCAAAACAATCTAGACCATTTCCAATCAGTGATTATATTGCTTCAAAGCCTTTTGATTTGATTCACATGGATTTATGCGGTCCTTACAAAGTGCCAACCTTCAAGAACAATCAATATTTCTTGACCATTGTTGATGATCACTCAAGGGAAACTTGGGTTTACTTGATGAGGCACAAGAGTGACACTTTCTTGCACATCAAGAATTTCTTAATCATGGTGAAGAATCAGTTTGGTACTATGGTCAAGACTTTGAGGAGTGATAATGGGATTGAGTTCATCAACTCAGTTTGCAAAGGTTTGCTTCTTCAATTTAGCATCCTCCATCAAACTAGTTGTGTGCATACACCACAACAAAATGGAAGGGTGGAACGCAAACATAGGGACATCCTCAACATTGCTAGAGCTATAAGGTTTCAAGCATCCATGCCTTTGAGGCATTGGGGGTATTGCATACTCAATGCTTGTTATTTACTCAACAGGATACCCACTTCTATCTTGAAGTTCAAGTCACCCATAGAAGTGTTATATGGCAAAGCCCCTTCCCTTCATCAATTGGGAACTATAGGTTGTCTATGCTTTACTACCAAATTGAACAACCATGCCAAGTTTAGTCCAAGGGCTGAACCATGCATTCTTATGGGGTATTCAACCTCCCAAAAAGGGTACCTTGTGATGAACATTTCCAGCTCAATATTTCATGTTTCAAGAGATGTTCATTTCCATGAAGACATCTTCCCCTTTAGCATGTCAAAGGATGCTCTAAAGACTCTTATTCCATCTTGCTTGGGAGTCATGCAACCCTTTGAGGACTTAACCCCTGAGAGTCCATCTTATTTTGATATGGATATACCAAGCCACACTCCTATCATTGAGGTTACTACACCTCAAATTGAAGTTCAAGAACCTCAACAACCAATTGAAGATGATCCACCACAACCTCCAATCTAAGAAGGAGCCTGAGAATTGCACAACTCAACCCACCACCTCTTAGGAGGAGTGCAAGGCTTGCTGAACTCCAACAAAGATTAAGTTCAAATGCCACTTTTGGCATGGAGAAGTATGTATCCTATGACAACTTGGGTCCACAATACAAATGCTTCTTGGCTGCCATTGACAAGATCAAAGAACTAACCACCTATAAACAAGCAATAAAAGACCCAAAATGGATCTTAGCTATGAAGGAAGAAATGCAAGCCCTTCAGAACAACAACACTTGGGAGCTAATGGAACTTCCAAAAGGTAAATCTTCAATTGGTTGCAAATGGGTGTTTAAAGTCAAATACAATTCTGATGGTTCCATTGAAAGATACAAAGCAAGATTGGTTGCCAAGGGATTCACTCAGATTGAAGGGACTGATTTCAATGAGACATTCTCTCCTGTGGTCAAGATGGACACAGTGAGGATCATATTAGCTTTGGCAGCTGCCAAATCATGGGGATTGTACCACATGGATGTAAACAATGCATTTCTTCAAGGTGATCTAAATGAGGAAGTGTACATGGACATCCCCCAAGGTTTCGATCCTTCCAAATCTCTTGAGGGGTGATGGGTTCTGCTATGGCCCTTAGGCCCCTTAACGGCGAGGAAACGGCGAACAGGCCCACTGGGCCCCAAATGAAGGTCAAGATGACCCAAGTGAAGGGTCCCGACGTAGGGAGTCCCGATGATGAAAGGTCCCGACAGAGTCGGTCCCGATAGGTGAGCTGAAAGCTCCCGATGAGAAGCCTTTAAGTAGGCCCCGATGACGAATCCCTGAGAACGATTGGCCCTGTCATGATGACGAGGGGCCCCGAGCGGTGACATAACGAGATAAATCTGGAGTCCCCGATGTTAGTCGGGACTTGATATCAGAGGTTGAGGACAAGATACGCGGGGCGTGTCCAAGATACGCGGGGCGTGGCCGAGATAAGCGAGATCATGGCCTAGATAGGCGGGATCGTGCACGAGATACACGGGATACGGGCTAACCACCCCAACGGTTCACCAGGTAACTGAGGTACCTCTCCGCCTATAAAAGGGCAGAGGTCACTTCAGGCCATTTACGTTGTGATATACACTTTGAGATTCCTTCTTGCCACTGTTTACGAGATACTCATTTAAGCATCGGAGAGGGATTCTGGGTCACCGCTCGGTCTATCCCCTATTTGCAGGACCACGTGGAGCGAAGGAGCTAGGATCGCCGTCAAGGACCGTACCGGAGTTCCACCGTGATCCAACATTGGCGCCGTCTGTGGGAAGCGTGACAAAAAGCTAATATGCCTTCTACTCGTTCAATGGTGGCTGGCAAGCAAAGAAGAAAAGGACAATCTGGTGGTTCCCGTCATCCTGCTGCGACGACTTTGAATTCACCACCAGAGCATGCTGAGGACCAAAATCTCCCCGCGGAGGACTCTCGGACAGGGGGGCATAATGAAGCTCCTGAAGATACTGCTGCTCAACACCAGGGGAATAGGGAGCAGGTGGCTCCTCCAGCTGCGGACCTGACGAGGGCTGTGGCGGAATCCATGCCAATGTTTTTTGCAGCTGTGGAGGCCCTCTTAGATCGGAGGGAGGCTGCAAGGAGGCAAGAGGAGATGCCTCCGTTAGAAGAGGAGGTGCCCCCACCAACAGAGGTTCGGAACGAGCGGGAGGCTCAACCCCGAGGCCAGGGCAGGAGGGGGGAATCCGTTCAGCCAGAGAGATTCGTGGTTGATGGGCCAGGACCAGTGCAGCACAGGACCATTCCCCTTAATGGTCCCATCACCCCCGATCAGGTGGTGAAGATCGTGAACATCTGCATGGGAGAGCAGAAGCCGCTGGTGTCGGAGCTGAGGGATCGATCTACTCATCCCTTCGTTCCTCGACTCATTGATACCCTCGCCCCGCCAGGGCTGGGTATCCCCACGATAAAGAAGTATGACGGTGAGGGAGTCCAGAAGCACCTCATGGCGTGTCTGGGCAGAGCCCCGAATAAAGATATTGTGTGTACGCTGTTCCCGAACACACTTGGCGAGAGAGCCCTGACCTGGTTCTTCAGTCTGCCCCCAGGCTGCATCACCTGCTGGGCTGATATGCATGACCGGTTCATTCAGCAGTACCAGGGTCGTAGACGTTTTCTGAAGAGTGTGAGGTCCCTAACCCAGGTGGTACAGAGGCCCAACGAGTCGCTGGCACACTACTACCAGCGGTACACGGCCAACGTGGCGGAGATTGATGAGGAGATCTTGGAGGGTGAAACCATCCGCACCTTTATTCGGAACCTAACAGCCCCCTACGGTTCCGACTTGATGCACAGCGTGGCTGAGAAGGCTGTGTGGAATATGGAGGCGTTGCAGAAAAGGGTGAAGCGGCAAATCGATGTCCAAGAATCGAAGATAGCCGCTGGACAGCTGGAGCCCCCGAAGTCGAATAAGGGAAAGCAGTCGGTAAAACCCTTAGACGAGCGTAAGTCGAAGGATAAAGCCGAAGGAAGTCGAGGTCGAGGTCGCTCTGATCGGAGGGATGATAGGCGTTCCTCAAAAAAGGACAGGCGGGAGGATCATGACATTCCTCTCAACAGCTCTACGGCGGATGTGTTAACGGTCATGGAGCGACAGGGTATCTCTAGGTACCCCCCGAAGAAGAAAGGAGAGTTTTTGGGATCCCGCACCGACCGCTACTGTCGATTCCATCGCGCGAATGGCCACGACACCAACCATTGTCGGGAACTAAAGAAGGAGATCGAGAAGCTGATCCAGAAGGGGAAGCTTAAGGAGTTTGTCGGGGAGAAACGGTGCCGATCCCGTTCACGATCCCGATCACGGTCTCGTTCCCGATCCCGTGATCGTTCCCCAAAGAAGAAGAGATCCGACCCGGAGTCTTCTAATGCCCGTAAGGAGAAGCGGGGCACTATAAATGTGATTCATGGAGGATTTGCCGCAGGAGGTGATACCTCGTCCTCCCGGGAGGTTTACGCCTCCAGAATCCCGGCTGCTGTGGTGCTGGGCAAGAGGTCCCGATCCTGGACCCTGAAGAAATAAATGGTGATCTCCTTTTCGTCGGAGGATCTCATAGGCGTGGAAACTCCGCACGATGACGCTCTGGTCGTGACCTTGGATGTGAACGGGTACGAGATGAAACGGATTCTGATCGACGGAGGGAGCTCCTCCGATATTCTGTTCATGGATGCACTATAGGCCATGGGGAAAACGAAGAAGGACCTGAAGGAAGCGAACTTCCCGATGGTCGGATTCTCTGGCTCCACCTCCTATCCGCTAGGGGTGATCACCCTACCAGTGGAGTTTGGTAGCGGATGGAAATCAGAGAGAATAAACGTGGAGTTTGTAGTAGTTGATTCCGCGGGGACTTACAATGCGATCATCGGGAGAACTACCATCAACCCCCTGATGGCGGTTGCCTCGACTTATACCAGAAAATGAAGTTCCCGACTGACCATGGAGTCGGAGAGGTCAAGGACGACCAGGTGGCTTCCCGAAAATGTTATGTCAACGCCACCCGAAGGAGGAGACGAGAGGCCATGACTTTCCTACAGACAGATACTGATCCCAGAGAGGAGTTTGGGCGTCCCGCCCCCGTGGAGGATCTAAAAGAGGTCGAGATTGATGGGCCTCAGAGAAAGGTGAAAATCGGGTCTGCTCTGACTGAGGAGACAGCCCAAAAATTGATTGAGCTGCTGAAGGAGTTCAAGGAGCTGTTTGCCTGGTCCCCGAATGACATGCCAGAAATTAGCCCCGATGTAATTGTGCACGAATTGAAGATAGATCCCGCGATCAAACCTATCACGCAGAAAAGGCGTCCGATGGGCACAGACAAGAGGATCGCGATCCAGCAGGAGGTGGGCAGGTTGCTCGAAGTTGGGTTTATTAAAGAGCTCCGATTCCATACTTGGGTTGCTAATCCAGTACTGGTAAAGAAGACCAATGGGAAGTGGCGGATGTGTGTTGACTTCCGCGACCTGAATAAAGCTTGCCCGAAGGACTGTTACCCACTCCCGAGAATCGACCAGCTGGTGGATGCCACGTCGGGACATGAGCTGTTGAGCTTTATGGATGCGTATTCAGGCTATAACCAGATTAAAATGGCTAAGGAAGATGGTCCTCACATAGCATTTTATGCAGACAGTGACATCTATCACTACGATGTCATGCCTTTTGGGTTGATCAACGCCGGGGCAACCTACCAGCGGATGGTGAACAAGCTGTTCGGAGATATGCTAGGGGAAACCATGGAGGCTTACGTGGATGATATGCTGGTGAAGTCCCGACAGGCTGAGGATCATGTTCACAACCTAGCCATGGCATTTGAGCGGATGAGGCTTCATCAGGTTCGTTTAAACCCGACAAAATACGCCTTCGGAGTCCACTCAGGGAAATTTTTGGGCTTCATGGTGAGCCAAAGAGGAATTGAGGACCCGAGAAGCTGAGGGCGATCGAGGAGATGCAGTCTCCGATAAACCATCGGGAGGTGCAAGTGCTGAATGGCCGACTGGCTGCAATGAATCGCTTTCTGTCCAAGGCAAGTGACCGATCAATTCCATTTTTCGAAGTCCTGAGGGACAACAAGAAGTTTGAGTGGACCGCCAAATGTGAAGAAGCGTTCCAGGCACTCAAGCAGCACCTCCGCACCCTCCCGCCGTTTGCGAAACCGGTTCCAGGCGAGCCGCTCTATCTTTATTTGGCTGTTTCTGAATTTGCCATTAGCTCTGTATTAGTGAAGGTTGTCGAGGGTAATCAAGTCCCCGTCTATTATGTAAGCAAGGCGTTTGCCAAGCCTGAATTGAATTATCCTGCCGTTGAGAAGTATCTCTTTGCGCTGATTATAACTGCCCGGAAGCTGAGGCCTTATTTCCATGCACACGAGATTACTGTGCTGACGAACCAACCTCTGAAGCATTTTCTGAACCTTCCGGATGCGTCGGGGAGATTAGTCAAGTGGGCAGTCGAGCTTAGTGAGTTTCGCATACACTTTGCTCCGAGAACGGCTATTAAGGGCCAGGCATTGGCGGATTTCATAGCAGAATCTACAGCCCCCGATCTGGAAGAAGCGGGCCCTGTAGAGGGGGCAACCATGGAGGTCTCGACAGAAGAACAACCAGAGAAGGCAGAGCAATCAGAACAGCCAAACGAGGAAAATACCTGGGAGATGTACACGGATGGCTCCTCAAGTTCAGACGGATCAGGAGCAGGCTTTGTGTTGATACCACCAGGCCAAGGTGAACCGCTCCGATATGCCTTGGCTTTAACGTTTAAGGCCACGAACAACGAAGCGGAGTATGAGGCTCTTATCACGGGCCTGAAAATTGCCAAAGGTACGGGAGTTGCTCACTTGAAAGTAAAGTGGGACGCGGCCTTGATCGTAAACCAGGTTCAAGGGCGATACGAAGCGAAGAGCCCGATAATGAAGAAGTACCTGCGCGAGGTACAAACCTTGAAGGAGAGCTTTAAAAGCTTCGACATCGAGGCGATCCCGAGGGAGGAAAACGTGGAGGCAGACGCCTTGAGAAAATTTGCCCTGGGGGCACCCTTGGAGGAAAATCAGAAGGTGCATTTCTTGGAGAAGGTAATCTTATCGACCACCGACCCGACACAAGTGTGTGCCATTGAAGCAAGATCGGAGGAGGAGCCCACTTGGATGACCCCGATAGTCGCATACCTGACTACGGGGGCAGTCCCCGATGATAAAGTAGTAGCCGACAGGATATGTCGGATCGCGGCTAATTACGTGATGCTGGACAATCAGCTATACAGGAAGGGCTGGTTCTCGACTCCGTACTTGAAGTGTGTTGCAGAGCCCGACACAAATCGAATCATGAAGGAGGTGCATGAAGGGGTCGCGGCTTGTCATGAAGGGGCCCGATCCATTTTGAGGAAAGTGCTGAACTTAGGCTATTATTGGCCTACGATGAGCAAGGAGGCGACGACGTTGGTCTGATCCTGTGATGCGTGCCAGAGGTACGCCCCGAGTATTGTGGCTCCGGCTGCTAATCTGACATCCATCAAGAGTGCTTGGCCCTTCGCGCAGTGGGGTATCGACTTGGTGGGACCTCTTCCACAAGCACAAGGTCAATGTAAGTATTTACTTGAAGCTATCGATTATTTTTCGAAATGGATAGAGGCAAAGGCATTGGCCAGAACGACGGGGAACCAGATCGTCAAGTTCCTCCAGACTCACATTGTGTCCAGATACGGGATTCCTTAGGTGGTGATCAGCGACAATGGTCCACCGTTTAACGGGTCTCAGGTGAAGGAGTATTTGAAAGAGTTGAATATCGAGCATCAGACAGCTTCTGTACGCCATGCTCAGACTAACGGCCAGGTGGAATCAGCCAACAAAATCCTGATGGATGGCCTGAAGAAAAGGGTCTATGCCTTGAAGGGCAAGTGGCTGAACGAGCTGGAAAACGTGCTTTGGGCCGTTAGAACGACGCCCAAACGAGCAACTGGGGAGACTCTGTTTGGCCTAGTTTATGGCACGGAGGTTGTTGCTCCCGTGGAGGTGGCCGTAGCATCACATCGGATGAGATATTACGAACCTCTAACGAATGATGAAATGAGACGTCTGGACTTAGACTTACACGAAGAGAAGAGGCGGGAAGCCGACGAAGTCCAGGCTCGAATGCGTTTAGCGACGGCCAGGTATTACAATCGGCGAGTTAAGTCCCGACAATTCTTCGTCGGGGAGCTGGTTTGGCGTCGCAACGAGTTTACCATTTTGGATCGAATCGGCAAGATGTCACCAAAATGGGAAGGACCTTACAAGGTCGTGGGGATGCCAGCCCCGAATGCATACAAGTTGGAAGACCTCGATGGCAGAGTATTAAAGCATTCTTTTAGTGGCGAACACTTGAAGAAACACTATGCTTGATGAAGAGTCGCCTTAAGTGGTGCCCGATAAAAAGTCGCCTTAAGTGCTGCCCGATGAAAAGTCGCCTTAAGTGGTGCCCGATGTAAAATCGCCTTAAGTGGTGTATGTTATTTATCGTTTGATTCGATGTAAGTGAATTTTGTGCCATCAATAAATAAAGAGGTTGCTTCCAAACAGAGCTATTCTTAGATTTATTCTAAGCGTTATAAAGTCGCCTTCAGTGGTGCACGATATTAAGTCGCCTTAAGTGGCGCAAGTTGAGAAGTCGCCTTAAGTGGTGCACGATGTAAATTCGCCTTCAGTGGTGCACGATATTAAGTCGCCTTAAGTGGCGCAGGTTGAAAAGTCTCCTTAAGTGGTGCACGATGTAAAGTCGCCTTCAGTGGTGCACGATATTAAGTCACCTTAAGTGGCGCAAGTTGAGAAGTCGCCTTAAGTGGTGCACGATGTAAAGTCGCCTTCAGTGGTGCACGATATTAAGTCGCCTTAAGTGGCGCAAGTTGAGAAGTCGCCTTAAGTGGTGCACGATGTAAAGTCGCCTTAAGTGGTGCACGATATTAAGTCGCCTTAAGTGGCGCAGGTTGAAAAGTCGCCTTAAGTGGTGCACGATGTAAAGTCGCCTTCAGTGGTGCACGATATTAATTCGCCTTAAGTGACGCAGGTTGAGAAGTCGCCTTAAGTGGTGCACGATGTAAAGTCTCCTTCAGTGGTGCACGATATTAAGTCGCCTTAAGTGGCGCAAGTTGAGAAGTCGCCATAAGTGGTGCACGATGTAAAGTCGCCTTCAGTGGTGCACGATATTAAGTCGCCTTAAGTGGCGCAAGTTGAGAAGTCGCCATAAGTGGTTCACGATGTAAAGTCGCCTTCAGTGGTGCACGATATTAAGTCGCCTTAAGTGGCGCAGGTTGAAAAGTCGCCTTAAGTGGTGCACGATGTAAAGTCGCCTTCAGTGGTGCACGATATTAGGTCGCCTTAAGTGGCGCAGGTTGAAAAGTCGCCTTAAGTGGTGCACGATGTAAAGTCGCCTTCAGTGGTGCACGATATTAAGTCGCCTTAAGTGGCGCAAGTTGAGAAGTCGCCTTAAGTGGTGCACGATGTAAAGTCGCCTTCAGTGGTGCACGATATTAAGTCGCCTTAGGTGGCGCAAGTTGAAAAGTCGCCTTAAGTGGTGCACGATATTAAGTCGTCTTAAGTGATGCACGATATTAAGTCGCCTTAAGTGGCGCAGGTTGAAAAGTCGCCTTAAGTGGTGCACAATGTAAAGTCGCCTTCAGTGGTGCACGATTTTAAGTCGCCTTAAGTGGCGCAAGTTGAGAAGTCGCCTTAAGTGGTGCACGATGTAAAGTCTCCTTCAGTGGTGCACGATATTAAGTCGCCTTAGTTGGCGCAAGTTGAAAAGTCGCCTTTAGTGGTGCACGATATTAAGTCGTCTTAAGTGATGCACGAGAAAAGTCGCCTTAAGTGGTGCACGAGATAAAGTCGTCTTAGGTGATGCACGAGATTAAGTCGTCTTAAGTGATGCACGAGATTAAGCCGTCTTAAGTGATGCGTGATTCTTGATTTTATTCTAAGTCTTGGAAAGTCGCCTTAAGTGGTGCATGATGGTAAGTCTCCTTAAGTGGTGCAAGTTAGTAAATCGTCTTAAGTGATGTATGAGAATATCTTAAGTGTCGAGGTTTCGACTTAAGAAAGTATAGTAAAGCCACTGGGAGAAGTGCAATGGAAGAATCGGAATTAAGAGTCTGATATTAATAGGGCTCGAAGGCCCGATGATTACAAAAGGAGGAGAATACAAGGATTCTAGAGATAAGCAGTTAGGCTTAACCCTTGTTGGTGACGTCAAGGGGAACAGGGTCCACAAGGTCTGTGGCAAAAGGCCCCACAGGGTCAGCCACTAGAGGATTGACTATCAGGGTCATGGGATCGAGGAGTTTTCGATGAAGAATTAGCTCCTCTTCACTCTGAACTTGTGGTATGCATTTCCTGCCTTGAGCATTGGCTTCTCCGGTGGAGATGATGCATCCTTCCCGGAGAGCTGCATCATAAGCAGTGCTGAAAATTTCATTCAGAGCATAGTCGAAGTTGAAGGGCTTCCTTCCCTCGGAACCAGATTCACTGTCTGAAATCAGCCCTGGAAAGGGACGTTAGGTTTTTCCGGAAAATTACAATCAAACTAAGCAAAGATGAAGGCAAACAATAGAGAAGAAACCCTTACCTGACATGATAACTGGAGGTTGGAAGAATGAACTTGACATTGCCGGAAAGATGACCAGAGGAACACTAAGGTCTCAGGAGTTGCAAAGAGCTTTTGAAAATTCGTAGATGGTAAAAGGAAACTATACCCTGGGTAAGGGTTTTATAGGCGAAGAGGACAGTCGAAGGGGCACTTTAATCTGAACCGTCGAAGTTGAAGCATTCTGATCTGGACCGTTAAGACGAAACGTGCGGAATAGCAGCAGGTGCAATGATGAAATAGCCTGAAAAGCACTTTTCAGAAAAAGCAGACACAGAGAATCAGGCACGGGTACTGAGGACGTCACTTCATTATCCACTGCATTGGATGGCTGGGGAACCGAGGAGTCCTCTCGAATTTGGCAGCTATCCACAGAGTATTGAGGAAACGTAAACAAGAAGACTCACACTAAGTGACCATACCAAGGGAAAGATCCCCGACTTCGACGTCAGGAGGTCGGGAGTTGAGAAGACACGACGAACTGTAAGTCCCTCATGTCTTGGGGGCAAATGATGCGTTCTACTATGGCCGTTAGGCCCCTTAACGGCGAGGAAACGGCGAACAGGCCCACTGGGCCCCAAATGAAGGTCAAGATGACCCAAGTGAAGGGTCCCGACGTAGGGAGTCCCGATGATGAAAGGTCCCGACAGAGTCGGTCCCGATAGGTGAGCTGAAAGCTCCCGATGAGAAGCCTTTAAGTAGGCCCCGATGACGAATCCCTGAGAACGATTGGCCCTATCACGATGACGAGGGGCCCCGAGCGGTGACATAACGAGATAAATCTGGAGTCCCCGATGTTAGTCGGGACTTCCTATCAGAGGTTGAGGCCAAGATACGCGGGGCGTGGCCGAGATACGCGGAGCGTAGTTAAGATACGCGGAGCGTGGCCAAGATACGCGAGGCGTGGCCGAGATAAGCGAGATCATGGCCTAGATAGGCGGGATCGTGCACAAGATACACGGGATACGGGCTAACCACCCCAACGGTTCACCAGGTAACTGAGGTACCTCTCCGCCTATAAAAGGGCAGAGGTCACCTCAGGCCATTTACGTTGTGATATACACTTTGAGATTCCTGCTTGCCACTGTTTACGAGATACTCATTTAAGCATCGGAGAGGGATTCTGGGTCACCGCCCGGTCTATCCCCTATTTGCAGGATCACGTGGAGCGAAGGAGCTAGGATCGCCGTCAAGGACCGTACCGGAGTTCCACCGTGATCCAACAAGGGGTATCCCAAACATGTATGCAAGCTCAAGAAGTCCTTGTATGGCCTTAAACAAGCATCAAGACAATGGAACATCAAGCTCACCCAAACCTTATTGAAGAATGGGTACAAGCAATGTGCCTCAGATCATTCCTTGTTCACCAAGATACAAGGTGATGACAAAGTTTTTCTTCTCACCTATGTTGATGATCTTCTAATCACTGGTTCCAATACCAAGATAATCAATCATTTGAAAAACACACTCCAAACACACTTCAAACTGAAGGATTTAGGAGACTTGAGGTACTTTTTGGGGCTAGAAGTTGCAAGATCAGATAAAGGCCTTGTAATCAACCAAAGGAAGTATGCAATTGAGCTTATTGAAGATGCTGCCCTAGGGGCTGCAAGGCCCGCTGAAACCCCTATGGAATTCAATGTCAAACTCAATACACATGAGTGTGACAAAGCAACTAACTCAAACACTGATGATAGACCCTTGGAGGATGCCACTTCATATAGGAGGATCATTGGTAAGTTGCTATACCTTACCATGACAAGGCCAGACATTAGCTTTTCAGTACAAAGGCTTGGTCAGTTTGTTGACAAACCAAAGAAGTCTCATCATGATGCAGTCATAAGAGTCATCAGATACATTAAAGGCACCCCAGGTCAAGGATTGATCTATCCTTCCAACAACAAACTCAATTTGAGCTTGTTTTGTGACTCTGATTGGGCTGCTTGCCCGATTAGTAGGAAATCAGCCAGTGCTTATTGTGTCAAGCTAGGTGAAGCCATGATAGCTTGGAAAGTAAAGAAGCAAGATACCATTTCCTTATCAAGTGCTGAAGCAGAGTATAGATGTCTAAGAGTTGCAATTCAGGAGGCACTTTGGGTGGGGAGAATACTCAAGGAACTTGGTATACAAGTAAGTCTTCCTATCCCAATACACACAGATAGTCAGGCAGCTGTGAAAATTGCAAAGAATCCCATGTTTCATGAGCGCACCAAGCACATTGAGCTGGACTGCCACTTCACAAGACACCATATTCAACAAGGGATCATTGGTTTCCATTACATTCCTTCAAAGGAACAACTTGCTGATTTGCTTACCAAGGCATTGGTAAAGAATCAGCACTTGGCTTTGCTAAAGCTATATGAAATCAAGGATGTCTTCCAAGAAAGAAGAGAAGAAGAAGAAAATGATGGGAGAATATAGAGTGTATAGATTGATATGCTCACATTGCATCTTGTTACTTACACTTGCATTTATTTCCATTATGTCATTAGATGATTGTATAATGTTATTATATGGTGCATATATCATGTAGTACATGTTACATGGTATATGCACCTTGGTGCACCAAGTTGGGCACATAGGATAGATCAGTCCTAATTGGTGATCCTTATCACCTAGTATATATAGTTTACCTTATGCATTGTAATCCCTAATCATCATTCAACAAATGATTCAACTCATTAAAGCTATTAACAAGCATTCTCCAGACTGAACTATGATACTGTCTCGCCTTGCAGACGAAGAAGAAGTCTTGAGATAAGTACTTTAGTCTCAAACAGTGAGCCCATAAGGAATCAGTTGAGGTCAAGGGGCACCAGATTTGTTTTAACAGTAAAGCATCGTTTTGATGCCTTAAATTTTTTAAACCCAATCCACCTAAGGACTTACTCTTTGAGATTTTATGCCAGGCTATCCAGGGAATTCCTTTTCTTTTAGGACTAGATTGCCACCTAAAGTTTCTCAAGACTGATTCCAGCTTATTATGAAAGTGAAGAGGAAATTTAATGCAAGACGTGGAATAAGTTGGGATTGAGGACGCAATAGCTTTGATCAAAATCTCCTTTCCAGAGGCATTCAGAAGATGCCCCACTCAGCCTTGGAATCTTTTGGAAATACGTTCTAGCAGTGAGCTTCCTATCTGCAATTTCTGTTTGATCCAGTTTACTAGAAGCCCCAGATAGAGATCAGAATCTAGCATCCTACTGACTCCCATAGAAAGTAGAATAGAATCCTGCATTGTGGTGGAAGTATTGAGACTGAACAGGATACTAGATTTGTGAAAATTGACTTGTTGACCAGACTGTTACTCATAAAGATTAAGCAGGGTCTGTAGGGAATTGACATTTGATGCATTGGCTTCCAGAAATATGAAGCTATCATCTGCAAAAAGAAGATGATTTATTGAAGGTCATGTTGTTCCTGGCTTGATGCCAATGATGTTCCCAGCAGTTTGATGGTATGTAAGATTTTTGGATAGAATTTCAGCACAGAGTATGAAGAGGAAAGGGGAGAGGGGATCTCCTTGTCTCAGCCCTCTTGAAGGAGTTATTGAAGGAGAAGGTGATCCATTAATAAGAATGGACAATGTGGAAGATGAAACACACTCCATGATCCATGCAATGAATTGAGTAGGAAAGCCTAGCTTAAGCATAGTTGATTTCAGAATGGGTCATTCAATACTATCAAAAGTTTTGCTCATATCTAATTTGTGGGTCATTAAGCCTATCTTCCCCCTTCTTCTCTTTCTTATGACATGAATAATTTCTTGGGCTAACCGAGTATTGTCTGAGATTAATCTTCCATTGATAAATGCACTCTGAAAGGGGAAATGATATCTGGGAGAACCCCTTTCAATATGTTGGAAAGAACATTTGAAATGATTTTGTATGCTGTTGTGCAAAGACTTATAGGTCTCCATTGTTGTATAGTCTGAGGTTGTGGAGTTTTGGGTATCAATACAACAATGGCTTTATTAAGATCTTTCAACAGATGGCCTGTCTGGAAAAAAGAATGGATAGGAGCTAATGTATCTGAAGAAACAGTGTTCCATTGTTTTTTATAAAACCCAGGAGGAAATCCATAAGGGCGTGGAGATTTATCTGGGTTTAAGTCCTTGAGAGCTTGTAAGATTTCTGAGTTCTGAATAGAACTTCCCAATAGATCAAGATTAGTGACAGGAGGCTGGATTGCTTGAAGTAGGGAATATTCAGGCTGATGAGGAATAGTAGTGAAAAGAGTAGTGAACTGATCCACTATGTTATTTGAGATATCCCGAGGATGAGTAAGCCAAACCCCATTCTGATTGAGTGTCCAACTGGGTTTATTGACACGACGCCTTACTAAAGTTTTGGCATGGAAACATTTGGTGTTTCTTTCACCTTGAAGTAGTCATTGTTCCCTAGATTTTTGTCGCCATAGGGTTTCTTCCTGCTGATAAAGATCATGCAATTGAGCTTCCAGGGCAGGTTCTTCTAAAGAATATGATGGATCTTCTTGAGAATGATGAAGAGCCAGCAGTGTCTGATTGATTCTAGTTTGAATGTTTCCAAATTCTGTTCTATTCCAATCCTTAAGATCACAACCAAGACGTGATAACTTAAGATGGAGAGTGGACTGTGGAGACCAGGAAGAGGGCTTGTTCCATGAATTGTGCAGGATGTTCTGAAAGTTAGGATGAGCTAGCCACATGTTTTCAAACCTAAAAGGGTGCCTTTGATTGGATGAGGGCTGAGGCAGGGTATTTAGGATGATAGGACAATGATCTGAACCTAGTCTAGCCATATTGTAGAGTGTGGCATTAGGGAAGAGATGAAGCCAACCTGAGGTAACAAAAGCTCTATCTAGTCTTTCCAGGATTAGATTAGGTGGTGATCTCCTATTGGACCATGTGAAGATAGGACCTTGAGAACCAATATATAAAAGGTTTAAAGAATCTGACCATGCATGGACCTGAATCAAACGATCAGCAGATAAGGGATTACCACCATATTTTTCAATTTGAGACCAGACATCGTTGAAGTCTCCTAAAAGAAGCCAAGGGGTACATGGAGATATGTTAAGTGATTGTAAAGTAGACCAGAAGACCTGTCTCCTAAGGAATTTTCTAGGAGCGTTGATCATACTTGCTATCCAAGGGACAGATGAAGGGGTTTCATATACACGAACATGAAGAAAATTTATGTGAATCAGCAAGTTATCCACTTGGAAAACACATTTCCAGGCTAAAATTAGCCCTCATCTAGTTTCCTCTGGTGGGTAAGCAATAGAATTTGTATAACCTAAGTTGCGTAAGGTTTGTTCAAGTCTATTCATGTTGCTCTTGATTTCAGATAAAAAAACCAGTTGAGGCCTCCAAGTTCCTATGAGGTGCCTCAAATGTTGAATTGTCAAGGCTCTGCCAATGCCCTGACAATTCCAAGCTAAAATTATCATAATAGGAGCAGAGAGTGTCCCAAGGACACCTCTGCATAACAATCAGCCTTGGCAGTGGCAGGATAATAAAAGGAGTAAAATTCAGCATGCCAAGAACTAAACAATAAAGATACCTCGTCAAATTCGTGGTTTGTATCTGTCTGAGTGATCCTAACCCTTGAGCTAGAGGAAGCTGGTTGAGGTGGTCTATCTTCTTGATCCATTCTAGGCCTCAGGCGTCTCATAAAAACCAATTCCTCATCGTCCTCATTTCTCTGCCTAGACCCAAGAATTGAAAGTGAAGGAGCAGTTGACTGGACAGGTCTGCGTGTCCAAACTCTCCTTGATGAGCGACTTGATTCAAGAAATTGCATAGGCTCCTTTCCTGGTCAATGATGCACAGTCTCAGAGTCCATAGGGGGTGATCTGAGATGTGTTAGCTGTTGTTGGATCACGGGCGAAGCTCCGTTACGTCCTTGACGGAAAGCTTGGACTCCTGGGCTCCGCGTAATCCTGCAAAAGGGGATGACCTGGGTGGTGACCCAGAATCCCTCTCCGATGCTTAAATGAGTATATGATCAATGGGGTGGCAGCAGTAATCTAAGTACGTATTAGCTAGCTGTGTTTTCTGAGGTAACTTCCTCCTTTATATAGGAGGGGAAGTCACTCAGTTACCTGTGACCGTGATTGGCCGTTTTGCCCACAATTCCGTATATCTCGCTACGATTCCGTATATCTCTTTCGGGATTCCGTAGATTTCGCCCCACGCTCCGCGTATCTTACCCATACTCCGCGTATCTCGGGCACGCCCTGCGTATCTCGGGGGACTTATCTATATTTTTAACCGTCTCCCACTACTCTATCTAGTAGGCGGGTTTCTCGGTCTTTATCCTCTGATCACAAGTCCCAACTTCTGTCGGGGACTCCAGAGTTGTCTTCATTCTAGGTCACCATCCAGGACCCTTTGTCTCACGAGACAGGTCCAGCCTCCGCGGGGCTTTATAATCGGGGCCTTTACTAAGGCATATCGGGGCCTACTCAGAGGCTTCTTGTCGGGAGCATTCAGCTCATGTGTCGGGACCGCTGAAGTCGGGACCCTTCGTACTGGGCCTCTGGGCCTTCCAGGCTTTTCACGAGGCCCATTGGACCTACTCGCCGTCCATTGGCTGTTAACGGGGCTAACGATTACATCGGAACCCATCATTTGCCCCCAAGACATGGGGGACTTTCAGTCCGTCGTGTCTTTCAATTCCAGACCTCCTGACTTCATCGTTGGAGGCTTTGTCTCCATACCTCCCGATACTGCCATCGGAGGCTCTTGTCTTCATACCTCCCGATACTGTCGTCGGAGGCTTTTATCTTCATACCTCCCGATATTGCCATTGGAGGCTTTTGTCTTCATACCTCCCGATACTGCTGTCGGAGGCTTTTACCTTGCGCACAATTGTCGAATGACAGAGTTTCTCACTCACGACTGTCTTGGGCCCACTGGACTCTCTGGGCAGTTGCCAAATCCGAGGAGACTCCTCGGTTACTCCACCACTTAAGGTTTCTCGTCCATGCCGTTCAAGGCGATTTCATACGTCTCTCGCGACGTTTTTCTCGGGACTTCACCACTTAAGGCTTCTCATCCATGCCGTTCAAGGCGATTTCATACGTCTCTCGCGACGTTTTTCTCGGGACTTTACCACTTAAGGTTTCTCGTCCTATCGGGATTTCACCACTTAAGGTTTCTCATCCAATCGGGACTTCACCACTTAAGGTTTCTCATCCAATCGGGACTTCACCACTTAAGGTTTCTCATCCAATCGGGACTTCACCACTTAAGGTTTCTCATCCAATCGGGACTTCACCACTTAAGGTTTCTCATCCAATCGGGACTTCACCACTTAAGGTTTCTCATCCAATCGGGACTTCACCACTTAAGGTTTCTCATCCAATCGGGACTTCACCACTTAAGGTTTCTCATCCCTGCCTTTCACGGCCATTTTACACATCACTTAAGATGATTTTTCATAACCCTTAAGGCTTTTACCGCGCCAAATCAGACGACTTTAATCGCACCCCTTAAGAGCTTTTATCGCATCCTACCAGACGGCTTAATCGTACCCTTTAAGGCTTTTTGCCGCATCATATAGACGACTTACGCGGGCCTGTTAAGGCTTTTCCGTACCCGTTAAGGCTTTTGGCCGCATCATATAGACGACTTACGCGGACCCGTTAGGGCTTTTTGGTACCCGTTAAGGCTTTTGGCCGCATCATATAGACGACTTACACGGACCCGTTAGGGCTTTTTCGTACCTGTTAAGGCTTTTGGCCGCATCATATAGACGACTTACGCGGACCCGTTAGGGCTTTTTCGTACCCGTTAAGGCTTTTGGCCGCATCATAAAGACGACTTACGCGTACCCCGTAGGGCTTTTGTCCGTACCTTGAAAGGCTTTTTATCGCGCCATAAAGGCGACTTAATCGTACCTCGTAAGGCTTTTGTTCGTACCTCGAAAGGCTTTTTATCGCGCCATAAAGGCGACTTAATCGTACCTCGTAAGGCTTTTATCGCGTCCTTCAAGACGTCTTACTCGTACCTCGGAGGGCTTTTAATCGCGTCATCGGATCAATCGATAGATAACTTGCACCATTCGCGGCGACTTAACATCATGCACCACTTAAGGCGACTTAATATCAAACCTGATACTTCTTCAAGTGTGCACCACTGAAGGAATGTTTCAACGTCTTGCCATCGAGATCTTCTAGCTTGTACGCGTTCGGGGCTGGCATCCCTACGATCTTGTAAGGTCCCTCCTATTTTGGCGATAGCTTGTTGATCCGATCTTGATGAACGAACTCGTTCCTCCGCCAGACAAGTTCTCCAACGAGGAATTGTCGGGACTTGACACGCCGATTATAATATCGGGCCGTTGCCAGACGCATCCGAGCCTGAACTTCATCAGCCTTCCACCTTTTCTCCTCGAGCAAGTCTAAGTCTAGATGTCTCATTTCCTCGTTCGTCAGAGGTTCGTAATATTTCGCGCGATGGGATGCCACCGCTATCTCCACGGGAGCGACTGCCTCCGTGCCATAGACCAGGCCAAACGGAGTTTCCCCCGTCGATTGCTTGGGTGTTGTTCTGACAGCCCACAGAACGTTTTCAAGCTCATCCAGCCATTGACCTTGCCAGGCGTAGACTCTCTTCTTCAAGCCATCCATCACGATCTTGTTGGCTGATTCGACTTGGCCGTTAGTCTGAGCATGGTGGACGGAAGCGGTCCGATGCTCGACGTTCAATTCCTCCAGGTACTCCTTCAGCTGAGCCCCGTTGAACGGAGGGCCATTGTCGCTGACCAACACTCGAGGAACCCCATACCGGGATATGATCTGAGTTTGAAGGAACTTGAGGATCTGCTGTCCCGTCGTTTTGGCCAATGCTTTAACCTCTATCCACTTTGAGAAGTAGTCGATACCCACGAGTAAATACTTGCACTGACCTTTCGCTTGGGGAAGAGGTCCCACCAGATCAATGCCCCATTGCGCGAAGGGCCAAGCACTCCTGATGGGCATCAAGTCCGCGGCGGGAGCCACGATATTTGGAGCGTACCTCTGGCATGCATCACAGGATTGGACCATCGCTGTCGCTTCCTTGTTCATCGAAGGCCAATAGTAGCCTAGGTTCAATGCTTTCCTCACGATGGATCGGGCACCTTCATGACAGGCCGCAACTCCCTCGTGTAGTTCTC
Organism: Clarkia xantiana subsp. parviflora; assembly: GCA_036873135.1. NCBI lineage: Eukaryota > Viridiplantae > Streptophyta > Magnoliopsida > Myrtales > Onagraceae > Clarkia > Clarkia xantiana. The sequence continues at coordinate 46,630,022 of JAPTYO010000002.1, read as the reverse complement.
TTAGGATCCGATTTGTATCAGGCTCCGCCACGCATTTCAGGAAAGGCTTCACATGCCCCCGCTTGTATAACTGGTTGTCCACCATCACGTAGTCGTTCGCAATCCGACGCAGCCTGACAGCTGCCACTTCATCATCTGGGAGTGCCCCCGTAGTCAGGTATGTTACCATCGGGGTCATCCAGGTGGGTTTCTCTTCTCCCTCCGATCCTGCTTCAATAGCACAAACCTCCGTTGGATCGATGGTTGAGATAATCACTCTCTCCAGGAAGTGCACCTTCCGATTCTCCTCAGGGGCCACTCCTAGAGCAAACTTGCTTAGGGCGTCTGCCTCCGCGTTTTCTTCCCTTGGGATTGCCTTGATATCGAAGCTTTTGAAGCTTCCCTTCAAAGTTTGCACCTCGTGCAGATACTTCCTCATCGTCGGGCTCTTGGCTTCATAATTCCCCTGGACCTGATTCACGATCAAGCTGGCATCGCACTTTACCTTCAAATGATCGACCCCCGTACCCTTGGCAATCTTAAGGCCCGTGATGAGAGCCTCATACTCCGCTTCATTGTTGGTGGCCTTGAATGTTAAGGCCAGAGCATATCGCAGGGGCTCGCCTCCACCGGGCGGTATCAATACGAATCCTGCCCCCGATCCTTCTACACTTGATGAACCATCAGTGTACATCTCCCAAGTGTTCTCCTCATTTGGCTGTTCTGGCTGTTCTGTTATCGGGGCCTGTTCTGCTATCGGGAACTCCGTGGTTGCCCCCTCTGCGGGACTCGTTACTTCCAGATCGGGTGCCGTAGACTCAGCTATAAAATCTGCCAATGCCTGGCCCTTTATAGCAGTTCGCGGAGAAAAATGTATTCGGAACTCCGTAAGCTCGATGGCCCATTTCACCAATCTCCCCGACGCCTCCGGTCGGCTCAAAAAGTGTTTCAAGGGCTGATTTGTCAACACTGTAACCTCGTGGGCATGGAAGTAAGGTCGGAGCTTTCGAGCGGCAACAATTAAAGCAAAGAGATACTTCTCAATGGCGGGATAGTTCATTTCTGATTTGGCAAATGCCTTGCTTACATAATAGACAGGCACTTGGTTGCCCTTGACAATCTTAATCAAAACAGAACTAACAGCAACATCAGAAACAGCCAAATAGAGATAAAGCGGCTCGCCTGGAGCCTGTTTCGCCAACGGCGGGAGGGTACGGAGATGCTGCTTGAGTGCCTGGAATGCCTCCTCGCACTTGTCGGACCATTCAAACTTCTTGTGAGCCCTTAGCACATCAAAAAATGGCATGGCTCTGTCACTCGCCTTGGATAGGAATCAATTCATCGCAGCCAACTGGCCGTTCAACACTTGAACCTCCCGATGATTCTTCGGAGACTGCATCTCTTCGATTGCTCGCAGCTTCTCGGGATTCACCTCGATTCCTCTCTGGCTCACCATGAACCCTAGGAATTTCCCCGAGTTCACCCCGAAAGCGCACTTGTTTGGGTTCAACCGAACCTGATGGAACCTCATCCGTTCAAACGCTGCTGCCAAGTTTTGGACGTGGTCTCCTGCCTGGCGGGACTTCACGAGCATATCATCCACATAAGCCTCCATCGTCTTTCCCAGCATATCTCCGAACAGCTTGTTCACCATCCGCTGGTAAGTTGCTCCGGCGTTGATCAATCCGAAGGGCATCACGTCGTAGTGGTAGACGTCGCTGTCAGCGTAAAAAGCTGTGTGGGGGGCATCCTCCTTCGCCATCTTGATCTGGTTGTATCCGGAATAGGCATCCATGAAGCTCAGCAGCTCATGTCCCGATGTGGCATCCACCAGCTGGTCAATCCTCGGGAGCGGGTAGCAATCCTTCGGGCAAGCCTTGTTCAAGTCGCGGAAATCGACACACATTTGCCACTTCCCGTTACTCTTTCGTACCAGGACTGGGTTAGCGACCCATGTCTGGAATCGGAGCTCCTTGATGAATCCAGCATCGAGTAGTCTGCCCACTTCCTGCTGGATCGCGATCCTCTTGTTTGCGCCCATCGGACGCCTCCTCTGCGCGATAGGCTTGATCGCGGGGTCAATCTTCAGCTCGTGCACAATCACGTCGGGACTGATTCCTGGCATATCACTCGGGGACCAGGCAAACAACTCCTTGAACTCCTTCAGAAGCTCGATCAGCTCTCGGGCTCTTTCTTCCGACATAGCAGACCCGATCTTCACCTTCCTTCGAGGTCCATCAATTTCGACCTCCTTCAGATCCTCCATGGGGGCGGGACGCCCAAACTCTTCTCGGGGATCAGCATCGGTCTATAAGATAGCCACGGCTTCCATTCTTCTGCGTCGAGTGGCGTTAACATAACACTTTCGTGACGCCACCTGGTCGCCCTTAACCTCTCCAACACCGTGGTCAGTCGGGAACTTCATCTTCTGGTGGACAGTTGAAGCAACTGCCATGAGAGGGTTGATGGTGGTCCTCCCGATAATGGCGTTATACGTTCCCGCCGATTCTAACACGACGAAATCCACGTTCCGCCGTTCCATCTTCCAGCCACTACCAAACTCTACTGGTAAGGTAATCATCCCCACCGGATAGGAGGTCGATCCGGAGAAGCCTACCATCGGGAAATTCACCTGCGTCAGGTCCTTCTTCGTCTTACCCATGGCCTCCAGGGCATCCATGAAAAGAATGTCGGAGGAACTCCCTCCGTCTATCAGGATCCGCTTCATCTCGAATCCGTCTACGTCCAAGGTCACGACCAAGGCGTCATCGTGGGGGCTCTCCACGCCTATCAGATCCTCCGCCGAGAAGGAAATCACAATTTCCTCCTTTAGAGTCCACGACCGGGACCTCTTGCCTAGCACCACAGCAGCGGAGATGCGAGCAGCATAGTTCTCCCGAGAAGCGGTGGTGTCACCTCCTGCTGCCAATCCTCCGTGAATGACGTTAATGGTTTCCCGTCTCTCCTTACGGGCACCGGAACCAGAGGGCTCCGACTCAACCTTCTTCTTCTTCGGGGATCGATCACGGGACTTGGAACGGGACCTCGACCGACTTTTTGAACGGGATCGGCACCTTCCCCTTCCGACGAACTCCTTAAGCTTCCCCTTCTGGATCAGCTTCTCTATCTCCTTCTTCAGCTCCCGACAGCTATCTGTGTCGTGACCATTTGCTCGATGGTACCGACAATAGCGATCAGAGCGACCTCCTAAGAATTCTCCTTCCTTCCTCGGGGGTATCGGGCAAGACCCTGCCGATCCATCACAGCTAGCACGGAGGTCATCGAGCTGTTGATGGGGACACTACGACCTTCGCGGTTATCCTTCTTCGGAGGACGCCTGTCCTCCCTTCTCTCGGGGCGACTACGGTTCCTACTCCCCTCCGACTTGTCGCTCCCTTTGCGATCATCCGACAGCTTGGACGATGGCTTTCCTCTTCCCGACTTCGGAGGATCGAGCTCTCCGGCAGCAATCTTCGACTCCTGGACGTCGATTTGCTGTTTCACCCTCGCTTGCAGGGCCTCCATACTCCACACAGCCTTCGCGGCTACACTGTGCATCAGGTCGGAACCATAAGGAGCAGTAAGGTTACGAAGGAAAGTGCGGATGGTCTCACCCTCCGATATCTCTTCATCGATCTCCGCGGCACTCGCAGTGAACCGTTGGTAGTAGTATGCCAACGATTCATCGGGTCTCTGCACCACCTGGGTCAGGGACCTTACACTCATTAGGAGACGCCTACGGCACTGATATTGCTTGATGAAGCGGTCATGCATGTCGGCCCAGCATGTAATGCTTCCCGGCGGTAGGCTGAAGAACCAAGTCATGGCCCTTTCTCCCAAGGTTATCGGGAACAATGAGCATATGAGGTCATCGTTCGAAGTCCTACCCATACAGGCCTGGACATGTCTTTGAACATGGCGAACCGGGTCTCCTTCACCATCATACTCCTTGATGGCTGGTATTCCTAGCCCGGGCGGGGCGACAGTATCTATTAGTCGCGGAACGAAAGGATGGCTGGATCGATCCCTTAGCTCCGATGTCATTTGCTTCTGATCGCCCATGCAGATGCTGACGATTTTCACCACCTGATCGAGGGTGATGGGGCCATTCAGAGGAATGGTCCTGTTTTGCACTGGTCCGGGACCATCAACCACGAACTTCTCTGAGTACGCGGGCTCCTTACCCTTATTCCTGGGCTGAATCCCTTGAACTTCCTGTTCTTCTGGAAGCACCCTCGGAAGGGGTGGAGGCAGCTCTTCTCGCGGAGGCAACTCCTCTGCCCTCCTGGCAGCCTCTCTCTTGTCTAACAGAGCTTCCATGGCCGCCAAGAACATAGGCATAGCATCTGCTACTGCCTTGGCCAACTTCGAGTTTAAGGAAGAGCCTACTTCCCTTCGCGGGACTTCCTCTCTGTGCTCCACCGGGTTTGGGGGAGCATCCACCTCTCTTCGCGGGACATCTTGTTTGTTCAGCATTGTGTCTCGGACTGAGACCTCCTCATCGCCATGCCCCCCTGTCTGAGAATCAGCAGGGTATTCGCCTTGTTCAGCAACATGTTCTGGCAACGGGGAATTCACGGTTCCAGCGGGGTGAGAGCTGCCGGCCTGAACTTGTTTCTTCTTGCCATCACCGGCCATTGATCTGGTAGAAACTATTTTGGCTTTTTGTTAGTTTCCCACAGACGGCGCCAACGTTGGATCACGGGCGAAGCTCCGTTACGTCCTTGACGGAAATCTTGGACTCCTGGGCTCCGCGTAATCCTGCAAAAGGGGATGACCTGGGTGGTGACCCAGAATCCCTCTCCGATGCTTAAATGAGTATATGATCAATGGGGTGGCAGCAGTAATCTAAGTACGTATTAGCTAGCTGTGTTTTCTGAGGTAACTTCCTCATTTATATAGGAGGGGAAGTCACTCAGTTACCTGTGACCGTGATTGGCCGTTTTGCCCATGATTCCGTATATCTCGCTACGATTCCGTATATCTCGTTCGGGATTCCGTAGATTTCGCCCCACGCTCCGCGTATCTTACCCATACTCCGCGTATCTCGGGCACGCCCTGCGTATCTCAGGGGACTTATCTATATTTTTAACCGTCTCCCACTACTCTATCTAGTAGGCGGGTTTCTCGGTCTTTATCCTCTGATCACAAGTCCCAACTTCTGTCGGGGACTCCAGAGTTGTCTTCATTCTAGGTCACCATCCAGGACCCTTTGTCTCACGAGACAGGTCCAGCCTCCGCGGGGCTTTATAATCGGGGCCTTTACTAAGGCATATCGGGGCCTACTCAGAGGCTTCTTGTCGGGAGCATTCAGCTCATGTGTCGGGACCGCTGAAGTCGGGACCCTTCGTACTGGGCCTCTGGGCCTTCCAGGCTTTTCACGAGGCCCACTGGACCTACTCGCCGTCCATTGGCTGTTAACGGGGCTAACGATTACATCGGAACCCATCAGATGTCTGAAGAGTTGCTTGGACCAAAGGAGTGAAAGACTGAGAGCTCAAAGGAGGTGTTGTTGCAGTCAGTGGAGCTTGGTTGGTAGCTGGGGTATTTTCTTGGAGATGAAATTGCTCCATCAACACTAACTGCTCAGCAAGGGTTGTATCATCCATGAAAATATCCACTTTTTCATTGTTCAGGGCTTGTGTTTGATTATGGATAGGCATTAGTGATAGTGGCCTTAAACCTGGGCGTGGAGTGTCTCTTCTCTCAGGAAGTGGAGGAAAGCTTGTTGGGCAAGGAAGGGTGGTTTGTGTCTGAAGCTGAGATTGAGGAGGGTTAATCGTTGTCTGACGCAATGGAAGGGGAGCGGTGGTGACTGAAGCTGGAAGATGAAACCCTGGAGGAAAAGATTGGTACATGGATTGATTCAGGGAATAGGTTTGTGATTGAAGATTATCAGAGGATGATTGCAGGATTGGTGATGGTGAGTGAGCTGGTGGACTCCACATTAAAGGACATGGACAGAAGTATGCCATTGGAGGAAAACCTTGAAAAATCATTGCATGAATGAATGCAATTGCATGAGGGGCGTCTATTGTTGAAGGAAGTGTTTGAAAATGTTGCTGGGAAAGTTGTGGATGAGCTGGTGGATGAAAGAAGGGATATGGATATGGCAGTGGATGAATAACAGTAGATTGATTTGCATGTGCTTGGTCAGTGGTAACATTCTGGGGTGGGAAAGGATAGGGAAGCACTGAGGTTGGTGAAGAAGTAGTGTTCACAAGCGTTTCAGTATCAGTGTGCTCAGAGGAGTTCAGGTTGGTTGTGAATTGACTGGCACATTCTCCGGAGAAACTTCCCTCTTGGCAAGAGGAGAAGGTGAAGACCTTGAAAATGCTCTCATTGGCTCTGAATTGGCTGAAGCTCTATGACGAGCAATTGAACGTGTGATTCTCGTAGCAAGCTCAGAAGGGTGAGCATGTCCATTTGACTCTGCATGTCTTGATGAGTCTGCTTCCTGTCTTCTCTTTGGATATAACCTAGTACCTCCTTGAGTAGGAGTGTTTCTCCTCGAATCTGGGTTATAAGGTATCCAATTCGTAAGGAGCACAGAACCTTTATTTCCAAAGGTATAAAGATCATGTGTGGCATCTGAGATTGGAGCAACACCCGCAGTGTCTGTTAAACGAAGAAACATGGAGTTAAGGTCTTTGATCACTATTTCACCAGTAACTTTGGAATGCCCTAGAGTGTGCCCAAAACGACCACACCTCCTGCATGGTAACCCAGGTTTGTAAGAAATTAGCACTTCTGTTTCGGCTGCTCCCGTTGAGACTCCAATCGAAGGTATGACTGGATTTAGGTAATTGATGAAAACCAGAACCCTAGGGTGGGTAGTCAGCTACAGATGAGTTGCATGAAACTATGATCTAATAACTTCTCCCACAGCTGAAGCTAAAAATTCCACATACTCCTCCTCCAATAACATATGTGGAATATCTCGTAGCTCTATCCAAGTCGGAACTCTTGTAAAATCCACCACTGGGAATGGATTTTCAATAGTAGGTCTGCAAATGCAAGCAGGTTTCCCTCGATGATAAACTGACCATTTTGGTAAACTTCTTGAGCTTCTTCTGCAGTTCGGAAAATGAAAACCCACGAGTTATCCTCCCTTCTGATAATCTCCGGCACCGGTGCAGTTCTCCACTGATTTTCCACGAAATTGGTGACATCTACTTCACTCAGTCTTCTGGAGTTAAGGAACCTTCCAAGCAAGACAAGGTCAAGGTTTTCCATGAACTTATTGCAGGCCGTGGTAGGTGAAGAGAAGTTAATAAGGAGACAGACAAAAATTCTCTTAAGTCTGAGTTTTTTCTGGCGAGGAAGGGGAAGCTGGAGTGGAAAGGAAGCTCGACGAGTTTTGATAGGCATGACTGAAGAGAATGTAATGATTTCACTGCTAATTGTGCTTTGCAAAAAGTGCCACGTTCAGTTTTGCATGTAAGCTGGTTGGTGCAGTCCCTAAAGGAAGAAATCGAAGCAAAAAGGTGAGGAAAATGGTGTCAGAAAATCGAAAGCTTGGCGTGTCGGGGAAGGAGAAGATATTATTGGGCTAAAACGGATAAGAGATAATTTATGAAGATGAAGATCAGGAAGGCTCATGAACTAGGGTTCATAACGATTTTGGGAGGAAATTGAAAATTTTCCTTTATTATTACGCATGGAAGAACTAATTAATTAGATATGATTATTACTTAGATTTGATATTTTGAGAAGAAAAAAATATTCAATGAACCCAAGCATTTATTTGTTGGCCAAGAAACAACCTAGACATCTATTTATAAGTTTTTTTTGCCAAAACAATTTTTATTTAAAAGTGAATATCCAAGCATTTGGACCAAAAAACTATCTAATCATTTACCATAATAAAAATGAACATTTGTATAATAATGATGTATTTTAAAAAATAATTAAATACAATCTCATATATTTAATTTTTTTTTCCTCAAATGGTCATCTGGAACTTCTGAAATACCCTAATGTTATCAGAAGTGAGTTAAATACATATATAACCATCGAAACTCCCTGAAAGTGTGGCGATGGAGACATCGTTCACGATGTGACATGCAGAGATTTAATCCCTGCATATGCGTGGCTCATTCGTCACTCCACCAATGAGCGGCGATTGGTGCAGGGAATCCCTACCACAGCAAGGATTCCCTAACTCGTGCGTGGCACATCGCCACTCCTTGGTCCACGAGTTCGGGAATCCCTGACTTGGTTCAGGGCATTGGACCGAGTCAGGGATTCCCTGCAGTGGTGCATTTGATTGCACTTATCGCCGCTCCTTAAAAGAGTGGTGGTGTTGTATATATATGCACCGACTTTCCTTCACAATATTCCCAAAATTTTAGTTGAAATTATCATTTTCAGAGTGATCAAATTTTGACCGAGCATCTGCATTTGAATACCACATTTCGTCTTAGCATCTGCATTTGAAGACTATAATTCTTTTCTGATCTGCATTTCGAGCATTCGATTCGCCTTGTTAGCCGCTACAAATACGGTACTTTTATAACTATATATTTCTTATATATATATATATATATATATATTACAATGCTAGAAATTATAATATGTAAATATGTTAAACTGTCAACTTATAGTTTTTTGTATATTTTTTATAAATTAATTACATATAATTAAATATATATATATATTTTATGTGAATAAACATAATTACGTATTACATTATGTTAATTTCAGAAATTTATTAAATTGTCTATTGTCACATTATAAAAATTTGTAGAATACATAAACTGAAAAAAAAAAAAATTTAAAAATGATATTTTAATATGATAGACTTTCATTTAATTAATTGTTTATAATATCTAGAATTAATTGCTACCTTACTTTTCTTTTAAAATATGAATAATTTGTTAATTAATAAAATAATTAACAAATTATAAAAAAAAATCAAATTATGTAACACGAGTAATTATGTTAGATTGTTTTTTTTTTCTCTTTAACTGTTTATTTAGAAAGAAAAATAGTAAAAGTATTATGCCGAAAGAAAATAAATTCCGGGAGTATTTTTATCATATCAATTCATTAAGGTGGGTTGCTTAGGATTTCGAGCCGTTTTGGTTTGGTTTAAAAGTTATGACATTCCAGTCAAGTCCCTTTGAATAATAATAATAATAATAATAATAATAATAATAATAATAATAATAATGATTTATAGATGTTTTAGTTATTAATATTTAATCAATGTGAGAAGAAAAAATAACTGAAAGTCAAATAGAAGTAATTAGCTAGCTCTCATTGGAGTTACATTTTGAGGCAGCAACACCTTTTCTTGACCTCCATTGTTGACTTGAATGACTGCAGCCTTCTTCTCCACTCCACACACATGGTCCGCTTCTTCAGCCCGACGTCCGCCATTTTCCTAGCTTTCCTCGCCGCCTCAATCCTCGTCTTGCCGCTAATCCTCCCACCGCTGCCGCCACCGCCTACGCTTCTCCTCCTCATGCCGGTCTTCATCTTCTGTCTCCTCTTCTTCTTGGCTCTCTCCAGCTCCGACATCGACGTAGACAAAGTTGCGGTGAAAGCTTCTGTTTGACCCATCCACAATGTCTATCCTTATATTAATAGTCCTCGGAAGTATCGACGGTGACATGCAAAAGCCTAAAAGTGTCAGCCTCATCCACCTTCGTCTGCATCATTTTCTGTGGAGGGCGGCGGAGACGGCGACCTTTTGAAATGTAGTCTATATATATATGTACCCGCCGTGGACAAAGAGGGTGTTGATTATTTCTCTCATCTAATTTTCTGACATCTTTGTATAGCTTCTTCATCTTCGTGGCAAAAAAAAAAAAAAATCTATAAAAAAGGATCATTTTCTTTCCTAATGATGATTCTCCAAATTATAATCTAACTAGATAACTGACCCGCGCTTTGCACGGAATTGAAGATTTGCTCAAATTATCGTTTAAAAATGTATACTAATTATAAATATAAAAAATGTTATAATAAATATAAACGTAAAAATCTATATATATTGCATATCACTTTTAGATCAAATAGTGCATTATTAATAAGATTAATTCAACATAACAAATTAAGACATTTTTATTATTAATTTATATATGATTTCGATTAATGTTTTTAACTTAATTTTTTGGAGAATTATTTTATAATGCTACCATTTTTTTTATATTAATGGCTACATTGCTTCTTTGGAACATTTGTATTCATAAGAAATTAAATAAACAAATAGATAATTATATTGACTAAAAGATGTATTCTTTTATATTTAAATATTTATTTAGTTTTTTTTTAATTTGTTTATTTAAAATATTTGATTTTTTTTTCTTTTATCTTCCTCTTTATTCTTTCATGTTTTTAAATCACGAAGCTAATTTTAGTTATGTATTGGCTAAAAAATATATTAAGCAAAAATATATTTAGTGTAATTTTCTTGTTTCGTCATTTCTTTTTTTAAATATATTTTTTCGGATAAGTATTTCTTTTCTCATTTCTTATATTCACTCTTAATTTTTTTATACATGTTCATGAAATATTATTTTAGTAATATACAATGTGCAAAATTTACATTTATGAACTATTATTAAGGGGACTTGCTAGCATGATATAAATGCATCCGTACATTTAGCAAATAGTAAAAAAAATATTATTTAAACAGCCGGGTCGGTAAGTTGCGGGTCGGTAATCCGAATAATTATTTTGCATTAAAGTCGTTACTTCTGCTCTTACTACTTGTACGGTACCTCCAATAGTCTGACCAAAAACTCTCTCTCTCACTTCTATTCAGCAACAAAAATTGGTACTTTTTTTAAATTTTTATTATAAGCGAAATGTTTTCTTAATTTATTTATCATCATTTTCCATTCATCTTACAAAAAAATATATAAATAGACTAACATCACTCACAAGTTAATCGATTACTAAAAGAAAAATACTTCATTGATCTCCATAAAATGCATTATCATTTTTAATTCCAACTTGGCAAAAAAATAAATTACCGATATATGATTAAAGAAAGTGAGTGTTATCTAACTAAAACGATAAGAAGAATAAAATATCAAGAAAATTAATATTAAGAATTATTATAATAATTAAACTACATTAAGTTATTTGTATATAATATCGATTTATTTTAGCCGATGATTCTTATATCTCTTAAATAAATGCAAAATTAATTAATTAATTTATGTATCATGATAAAATTTAATTTATGCATACATGCTTATGATCACAAGTATATTCTACTATATTTAGTGCATATTCAATATGAATGTAAGTTTATGATACGTCAAATTTTAAATAAAAATTAGTGACTTAACATTAAATAGAAGATACAGATAAAACATTCGTGAATATATTTGTCTATTCAAGTATCATTAGTGTTTTGGCAAAAAAAAAAGTGTCATTAGTGATCATGCGCTAGGAAAACGATCACTTCCCATTCAAAATGGATGAGTAAAGTGAGTATTCAATACTTATGACTTCTCAGATACATAAAAGTCACGAATTTATCTCAGATGGCTAAAAGTCACAAAATTTATCTCATATATGCATGTTATCTCAGGCAGTGGCGAAGCTAGGATGCTGATAATGGGTGTACATTACACATTTATTTTATTTTTTGCGAATTTAACATACTTTCTTAGGAAAATTATGTAAAACATACAAAATGATTGAAAAAAAAATTGTTCTGGTACAAATATATTTTAAAATATATATGTTTCAGAACGATGATAATTGATACTATCTTCAATTATCTATCCAAAATTGACGTTAAATACATTTCAAATGCTGATAATGGGTGTACGTTACAATTTATTTATTTTTTTGCGAATTTAACATACTTTCTTAGGAAAATTATGCAAAACATACAAAATGATTGAAAAAATTGGTTTTGGTACAAATATGTTTTAAAATATATATGTTTCAAAACGATGATAATTGATACTTTCTTTAATTATCTATCCAAAATTGACGTTAGATACATTTCAAATGTACAAATTTAACTAAGTAGTTTTCAAAGTATCAGAACTAAGGCATAATTGTTTATACAAATGTTACAACTAAGCCAAATCGAGCCAGTACCGATTGTGGATAAGTTGAGTCTCAATTGAGTCATAACGCTATTGTTACACTAGTATATTTATTAGTCCTCGATTTTGATATTTCAAAAAGTATTCAGTAAATTTTTAAATTTAAAATGTATTTGATGACAATTTTGGACGGAATATTGAAAAAAAATATCAATTACCATTGTTTTGAAACATTTGTACATTTAAAATATATTGGTATCAAAAACCATTTTTTTAAAATATATTGTATGATTAGACACTTTTTTCTTATTGGACCTCCTATAGGAAATTAAATTAGAATAACTATAATTTATAGTCTAGTAAAATATATGCGAATAATAAAATTTATAACCGTAATTTTCAAGTAAAAAACTAAAACCTTTAAATTAATGAGCTTTTCTTCCGATTGAATGAGAGTGTTACAAAATAATAATGAAGTCTTACAAAATAATAATGGCGTCTTAGTGTCTTGCACTAAATAAGGAGAGTCTTACACTTAAATAATGAGGGTTTGGAGTATTTTTTTTCTTAAAAGATAAACCTAGAGTACCATTAAAAATACTCAATAATGGGGTGACGTTTATCACCCCATTATTCTACATACATCCGAACTGATCTCAAGTACTTGTTTGATTTTAAACACTACTAATGTTAATAAAAAATATAGAAACATGGTCATCATTTCTATTTACTTAATTATACGACCACCTTGAAATTCGAGATAATTAGTTTCCGGTAAGTTTTTGTCTTCATAACTCATAAGAATATGAAAAATAAATTTTAAATGTTGAAATTTCAAAGCGACCTTCTGTATATTGAATTGAATTCTAATAATTTAATTGTATAAATAATTAACTGAATATAATATATTACATTAGTTATAATAATTATGTAAAATATGAGAGAATTCAATTGATTTTAATATTATTTATCATTACAATATATATATATATAAGATAAATGGTACTATCATGGTAAAAAGAATAAAAAAAATATATAATTGGCACTATACTATACTACATTACTACTATAGTCATTATCAGAGCACAAAAGTGAAAAAGAATCTGACCGACTTTTCGGGGGACAGCTGTCAATTAGTGGTTGGTGAAAACAGCTGCCATCGGATCTCGTATTATTTCTCAGTAAGAAATTATATTCGCCCCATTCAAATCGGTTTAGTATGAAAAAAATAAAAATTACACTTTAATCCCTCCAAAATTGTAGAGGTTGTATCTATCTCTCTCCTAACAAGTGGGGTCCATTAACTAAAGCACCGCTGCTTTAAAATGTTTGTAGGCATTCCGATTACTAAGAGCATCCACAGTGGTATTACGTAATGTTACATAAACGTGGGCCCAACGTAAATTTTATGTAAACTGCAAAAAAAAGTGTTACAGTGATTTTACATAATAGTCCTTAGGCTTGGGCATAAAAACCGGTCCGGCCGGACTGGTTCGGAACTGGTCTGGAACCGGACCGTTTGGAACCGGTCCAAATTGGACTGGTTTATAACCCCTAAATTGGAACCAGTCCAAGGGGTATACCAAACCAGTCCAATAAACCAGTCCGGACCGGACCGGTTTTGAACCGCTTTTTAGTAAAAAAAAAAAAAAACGTTTTGACCGAGATTTTTTTATTTTTTTTTAAACCCGATTTTTGACCGGTTTTGACCGGTTTCTTATTGGTTTTGAATGGTTTTGGACCGATTTTTATTGATAAAACCGGTCCGACATACAAAACCGGTCCAGAACTTGTTTTTTTTAAAAAACAGTCCAAAACCGGTTCTGGACCGGTTCTGGACCGGTTCAAACCAGTCCAGTTTTTTTTAGACCAACCTAAGCAAAAAAAAACCCTAGTTATTATTGGACCGGACCGTTTAAAACTGTTCCGGTCCGGTCCGGAACCGGTTCGGCCTGAACCGGTTCAGTGCCCATCCCTAGTAGTCCTTAAAGGTGGGACCTGGTCATTTGTACGTAAACCATTCCTTAAGTATAAGGAAAATGTTATGTTGTCACGTCATCCCTTAAAATTTATTTATTTCTTTTTTAGACAAATAAACCTTCTCCATTTATTCTCTCGTTTCATTTTTTTATCCTCCCGCTTTTTCAATTTTCACATTTTATATATATATGCGTGTGTAACTGGAATAATGCAACGACACTATAATTCAATATTAGATAAAAAAATTCAATGAAAATTATAACAAAATAAAAAAATTAACTACAATTAGATTGAATATACAATAGACTGATAAAAAAAATTGAATACAACAACAATAAAATAAGACCAACCCTAGATTAACAATCTTAATCTAAAAGCTATACAACGGTAAAATAAAATATTAAATATAACTACTTTTAAATATTGGTTTTTAAGATTTAACATTAAAGTATGTTTAACTAAAATGGTTACGTAAAATCATTTTAGTCCTACTATTATATAAGTATTACTTAAGTTTATGTATTATTTAAAATTCACATAAATATCTTATGTGACACCAATAAGGACTATGAATATGTAAAACCATTGTGGATGCTCTAAGGTGCAATACTTAAATTCATCAATTTGTAACCATAGCAGAAATTGATTTATTTTAGATTTATTATTAATCTACTAATTATTATTTTGTTAAAATCTATTGTTAAGTTTTTTGAATTTATATATATATGTTAAACACTTATATTTCATGGAAAAAACACTTATATAATCATATTATTGATAATTTTTCATTCTAAAGTTAATTTTGTTAAGTTCAAAATGAAAATTTATGAATGGTTTACTATATGAACACTTTTATCAAAATAGGAATCCTTATTTTCACAAATTTGGTCACGATACTAAGTCTTTGAGTTAATATATTTTTAATAAAAACATTATAATAGTGGCACAAAATTTTATTTATATTGAGGGTTTAATTTTTAAATTTTAGTTTAAAATAATTTTATTAATTAAAATATAAATTAAATATAGTACATTTGAATAATTAGTAGGTATTTTGTTCGTCCTAATGTTAGTGGTAGAGATTTATAAATTACTTAGAGCATCCACAGTGGTATTACGTAGTGTTACATAAACGTGGGCCCAACGTAAATTTTATGTAAACTGCAAAAAAAAGTGTTACAGTGGTTTTACATAGTAGTCCTTAAATGTGGGACCCGGTCATTTTTACATAAATCATTCCTTAAGTATAAGGAAAATGTTATGTTGTCACGTCATCCCTTAAAATTTATTTATTTCTTTTTTAGACAAATAAACATTCTCCATTTATTCTCTCATTTCATTTTTTTATTCTCCCGATTTTTCAATTTTCACATTTTATATATATATATATATGTGTGTAACTGGAATAGTGCAACGACACTATAATTCAATATTAGATAAAAAATTTAATGAAAATTATAACAAAATAAAAAAAATCAACTACAATTAGATTGAATATACAACGGACTGGACTGATAAAAAAATTTGAATACAACAGCAATAAAATAAGACCAACCCTAGATTAACAATCTTAATCTAAAAGCTATACAACGGTAAAATAAAATATTAAATATAACTACTTTTAAATATTGGTTTTTAAGATTTAACATTAAAGTATATTTAACTAAAATGGTTACGTAAAATCATTTTAGTCCTACTATTATATAAGTATTATTTAGGGTTAAGTCTTAAAATGATCCTCTAACTCATATTAAATGTCTCATGTTGTCCTCGAACTTGAATTGAGTCCGATTTTGTCCTCTAACCTAAACACAGAATCCTATTCTATCCTTCTATCCAAAATATGTTGATTTTCATCCAACTCCGTTAACTAGACAAATGACTATTACACCCTAAAAAATAATAATAACAATTGAAATCTTTGTTGCGGCTGCTACTGTAACTGCGACTCCAATTGTGCCACCTATCCTTGCAATAGAATTGTGGATGAGCTTCTTACCAAGGGTTTTGCTGTTAAGGCTGAATTTGGTGACTTGTGCAAGGCCAAATACTCCTTAATTTCCTGCCGACACCCCCTCTCTTGAGCTAGTTATTAGTTTATCCTTTAATTATCCAATATGATCCACTCTTCTCTCTGGAAGGGGATGTAATTTGTGTTTGTTGTATATTATTGATAGGTTAAAGTGGATGTGACGGATGGGTTTGAAATGCCAGGTGAGACTAATCAATCGTAGGCGTTAATATCGGAGGAAATGGATGAGAGTTAATCTCGTATATCCCGGAAGGTGCCCGCTCGGATCAACCATTGATCCAAGCAGAAAGGAGGTGCTCGTTCATACTTTTCCTTAATTGAATTCTCTAATTGTTGAGTCGTTCGGCACCTCAATTGGGTACATATCAATCATCATCGAACCTATCGAAATTTGACAATTTTGGAATAAATCACCTGGTTGAAGCTTGTTGGATTCGAGGTGTGAAGCGATTCCGATTCCTTCTAACAAGTTCCATATTGGTGAATGGAGCAACAATGGGGCAGTTATTAAACATTTGGAGTGTAAACGAGCCGAGTCGAGTATCTATCAAGCTCGATTCGACTTGATTAGTATTTACCAGCTCGAACTCGGTCGTGCTCTAATTTTGAAACTCGAACTCGACTCGAATGTAAGCCTGATATAATCGAATTCGGCACGAATCGATTCGTTAGTGAATTATATATCACAATAAATTAATGTTTCTCATAACTAATAAAATCGAGTTCGACTCGACTAAACGCGAACCTAATTTACTTATATAATAATTAATTATTATTAAATAAGAATAACAATCAAACTCGACTTATTAACTCGAACTCGTTTAGGTTTGTGAGTAATTAGAGTCGAGCATTATCAAGTTCGAACTCGACTCGGCATACTAGAAAGCTCGACTTGAATTTTTTCAATCTGAATTCGAGTTTTGTCCATGTAGATTCCAAGTAACTCACGAGTAGCTTAACTTGTTTACACACTTGATTGTGTGACTTTTACTAGATGATGATAATGGTACGCTTTCTTGCTTTACGTTAGCTGCGTGTGTATTGATTATTCTTTTTTAGGATATAATAGTCATTTGACTACATGTAGTTAACGGAGTTAGAGGAGAATTAACATATTGTGGATGGAAGGATATAATCGGGGTTTTATGTTTAAGATCAAGGATAAAATCGGACTCAAATGAAGTTTAAGGATAATACGGAACATTTATTATGAGTTCGAGGACTATTTTGAGACTTAACCCTATTACTTAAGTTTATGTATTCTTTAAAATTCACATAAATAGCTTATATGACACCTTTAATGACTATGAATATGTAAAACCATTGTGGATGCTCAAAAACTTATTTCTTAATAATATATTTCTATTATCATCTGACAACAGTAGTAACTAGTAATCCAATATCTAATACCGTTACGTTTTATTTGACATCAACTTAATATGGAAAATTGGTATTTTTTATTTATTAATACGACATAACCACAAATATTCTTAAGTATGATATTAATTTAGTTTTTTTTCCCCGAAAAAAGTGTGTTCTATTCATGTTTGTTGGCATTTGATAAATATGCCGCCGTAATATGAGCTTTTTAATATAAGCCTAAAAGTCAAGGTAATTGGGCAATGTCATATTAGAGATTATGGGCTGAGCCTAAAATCCCAATTTACATGAGAGGCCCAAAATTGGGCCTCCCCTTTCCTAAGCTAGGTCGGCCGAACTATGTAAATAAGGAGGTGAGATTTTCCCACCTCCTCCTATAAATAGGGGGTGTCAAGATTTCTCTAAGGTTAATAGTTAATCACTCCTTTATGCTAAGTATTGAGACAAAAGAAATCCCTCCTTCCTATAGAGAGCTAGTTCGGCTGAACTCCTTGGTGAAGTAGGTGCCAACATACTTCGAGCAATTTACTCAAGAGATCCATCCCGCGAAGAATCGACAAAAGGCTTTGCTGTGGAGATCTTTCCTTCGTAGGCGATTCCTTAACAAGAATCACTACAGGATCCGACCGGTCAACCGTGAACTCCCGCAAGATCTTGGGACTACTGCAAATGAGAAACTGGTATGTGTCCCTATTCCTCTACATAATTAGTTACCTGGCATGTACACGTGTTTCATGTACGTAGTAACTATCGCCATAATATCCTACAGTGGTATCAGAGCCTCTGTTAGGGAGTTCTTGATTTTGATTAAAAAAAAATTGTTCTTGATGTTTTTGGTAAATTGTTCATGAAATTGAGTGTCTTTCGGTAAAACCGGTGTTCATGATTTTTAAGAAAAATGTGACATTTATCAAAATTAAAACATTGGATTATTGATTTTAGTAAAATTTGATTACTAGCCCTAATTTACTAGTTTCGGCCGAACCACTATTAGGTTTACAAAGTGAAAAAATTTAAATTCTTAGGCCCCAAGTAACCTATGTTGGCCGAAATATTGGTGTAATTTTTTTTAGTAAAATCCGACCATATTGCTAGGATGAATGTGGCCATAATTAGGGCTTGAATCACATGATAATTGTGATAAGATCTATCAATATATTTTTAGCACAATATTTGGAATATTGATAATATTGATAGATTTAGTTACAATATAGATTGAGAAAATATATTGTTGATAGATTTATATTTTTTAAATATAGAATCTTGACAATAAATTGTTAGCATATGGTGATTGGGCGCCGTAAATGGAAGTCCATTAATATGTATATGTTACCTAAGAATTGAGTAAATGTCACATCAGGGAAATTGAGCTTGATCCAAATCCCAATTGACTTGAGAGGCACCAAGTTGGGCCTTCTTTATACTACACAGGCCGCTCTGCAGTCCACTTTGCTCCTCCTATAAATAGATTGTGTTAGAGGTTTTATTAAGGTAACTCACAATTCCTCCTTTGTGGTGATTTGAGAGAAAACTCTCCTCCCTAAATTCTACCCACTTCAGCCGAACCACCTACACCACCAAGGGTGTGCCAGTTTGCTTCAAGCAAACACTCCGGAGATCTGTCCCTGCCAAGAATCGATCAGAGGCTTTGAAGTAGAGACTATACCGCGTAGGAATTTCTTAAAAATAACCTCTACGGGTTCCGTCTGGTGGATCGAGAACTCCCTCAGCAAGATCTTGGGACTGTGGAATAGGTTTAAGGTATGTGCATATCTTCCGCTGCGTAATTCTGATTACTAGCATGTACCTAGTTTATGTTTCCGTAGTATTTAACCCCGTAATCCAATAGTGGTATCAGAGCCTGTGTTATGAGTTGATGATTTTGATAAATTGATATTCTTGATTTTTACATGTGTTGGCCAAAATTTTAAAGAATGAAAATTTAAAATTTCCGATTTTTATAATTATAAGTGTCGAAATTTTAATGATGTTCTTAGTAAAATTTGATGTTCATGATCTTCAAGAAAAACGTGATTTTTATCAAAATCAAACACTAGATTGTAGATCTTATTAAAATTTGATCTTGAAATTTGACCACTTATTTCCAATACATTTGTTTCAACCTAACCCTAGGGAATTAACAAGGTAAAATTTTTAATTTCTTAGGCCCAAGTTTCAATAATTCAGCCGAATATAATTAATACATTGTTTACCATATTTTAATTTTTATTAAAGGTGACAATATATCTATAATTAGAAATATATGGATATGTTCACATTAATATATAGAAATATATATAACTATCAATATATCTAGCTAATTTATTGGGATAAAGATATTATTGATAGATTTAGTTACCTAAAAGATTAAGAAAATATATTGTCATATATTTGTTTCCCTATTAAATATATTGACAATATATATATATATATATATTGTTGATCGATTTACATCTTATAAATAGAGTCATGACAATAAATAAATATATATATATATAGATGTCGTCGAAATTAATATATACATATATATATTTATGCAATATTGGAAATTATTTTACATAATTAATATCTCTTTGTGGCTGTTGGGATCAAGATGACGTGGCCATGAACTTCTAGTAGTGGACTGTTAGATTACGGGGAGTAATCACTACGGATACTTAAAACAAGATACATGCTAGTAATCGAAATTACGCAGCGGAAGATTCGCACATACCTTTAAGATGATTCGTAGACCCAAGATCTTCTCAGAAGGGACCATTCGGGACCCGTAGAGGTTCTTGTTAGAGAAGCCCTACTCGGTTCAAGCTCCACAGTAAAGCCTCTGATCGATTTTTGGCACGGAGACAGATCTCTGGAGTGTTTGCTTGGAAAGCAAATTGGCACACCCTTGGGTGAAGGTATTTTCGGCCGAAAACTAGGTGTGGGGTGGATGGTCTTTCTCTCTAAAACACTCTAATGAGGAAATAATGATTAATCCTAAAAATCCCCTAACACCATGTATTTATAGGAAGAGCAAAGTGGACAAAATTCCACTTTGCCCACACTAAGTATTTCGGCTGGCCATGCATAGGGGAGGCCCATAATTTGGGCCTCTCATGTTAATTGGGATTTGGGTCTAGCCCAGTTACCCTAATGTGACTTTTACCTAATTTCCTTAGTCAAACTATACATATTATGGGCTACCAATTACGGCGCCCATCACCATATGCTTACAGCTCCCACTCGCCGGAATGGGAGGGTGCCTGTTAATGTATTGTCGTCCAAATCTGCATCAACATTCCAATCCTTCGATCTGCTCCTTGTTTCCGAATAGTTCATACGAGGTTTGCCGTGCGACCGGCGGATACGACGGGCATCGTGCTACTCATCTGTTAGGAGTATTGTAGCGCTTGCGGAACGTTGATTCCGTATTCTCCAATCAACCCATTATAAACAACATTTATATTGTACCGCGCTGTATCCTAGGTCAACTGTTAATTCTCCTTTTGCCTAGTTTCCACATAGGAACACTTCTCCAAGGCATCCGTATAAGTATTCACAACCTTCAACTAATATCCGATTGGTGGCCACCTAGTGAATACAAGATTCGGTGAATTACAGGTGAACTTGACCATCCCCATTGCTCATATCCTTAGTCATACCCAACCGGTTTCCAAAGACATGGTCACTGAGCCTTTTTGTTCAGCACTACGCTCGTACGCCAGGAAGCGAGCATTGAACCTGACCTTTGATATGAGTTCTGAGTCCATGAGGATACTTTAGGTGCCTCTTCATAAGGCTCCTGGGATAAATCACACGCTCGAGGTTAAGAAGTTTGCGCCCGCCAGAATCACGAGGATTCCTTCCTAGCACAACCGAGCTGTGACCCCGTGGTCGAATGTGGCATGCGTAGTATGAAGCACGCGCTGATAGCATACCTGAACCTTTTGGGTTGACAAGAAAGGGATATGTAAATCATGCTATCACAGATTCTAATCTAGCCCAGAATGTGGTTAAATGACGAACAAAGTTCATCACGCCGATATGCAAAACGAAGATCATGTCGAGTTACTTCGAAACTAGATAATCATCTTGCTTAATCAGGTCTATCCCCCAGACTCTTAGCCAGTCTTGCTTGGTAGAGGCCTCCCTCCACTGCAAAACTACCGTACCTGTGTGACTAGGTAAGGCCCACATTCGACATAGTTTGGCAGAGGATTGGTTCTTCCTACGACTTAGTTTATAGACCGTAAATCTGATGTAATCAAAAATATTATGACGTCGATTGATCATAAACTCAGTTGCAATTCTTTCGCTTACAAAATGTAACTTTCTAATATCAAAATGTTATCACAGATACACGTCATTTCTAAACCCTACGCAATCCAAGTAGTTTTACATGCTTTTCGAATATGTCCCTACGTAGTGGTTTTGTTAATGGGTCCGCTACCATGTTATTGGTGGACATGTATTCCATATTAATTATATTGTCTACTACTATTAAAATTTAGCATGAAATTATTTCTCAACAGTGTGTTTGGTCCTACTATGGTACTTCAGATTCTTAACTGCCGCAATGGCTGCTTGACTGTCAGAGAAGACCTTCACAGGTTTATTCTCAACATCACCACCAAGCAGTGCAGTTAGAACCCTTTTGAGCCATACCTCTTCCTGTGCATTCTTAGAGAGAGCTACGAATTCTGATTTCATCGTGGAATGGTCCTCCTGTGGTGGACTTATGATCATCTGGATCGCCACCACAGTCGGCGTCAATGTAATCGGTCAATTCTAACTTCCTGCCCTCATAGCACAGTTTGTAGTCGGCAGTACCTTTTCAGATAACGAGTTATTCGTTTTATAGTCTTTGAATGTTGATGGCCAGGATTTGATTGGAAACGTGCTACTAGGCCTACTGCGTAACAGATGTCCGGATGGGTGCATTGCATGGCGTAGGACAAACTACCGACCATGCTAAAACATCCTGCACCCTTTATCTGTACACGCTCTGCCAGGTTCTTGGGGCCGTCACGTTTTGACAGTGCGCACCCAAACAACATTGGCGTTTCCACGGACTTAGGCATCTTATAATCTGAATCCTTTCAACAATTTGTTGATATAAGCTTTTTGAGATAGACATGATTTCCGGGTAGCCCAATCTCTGGCAGTATCAATGCCTAAGATATATGTGGCCTCTCCCATGTCCTTCATCTCAAATACAGATTCCAACTAGGACTTTCACAAATCTCATGTCGTTTACAGCAATAAGTATGTCGTCCACACATAAGGTTAAGATGACATACATAGACCCGGAGGTCTTATAATAGACGCACGGATCCTCATTAAGATTCACAAATCCGTTTCCTACAATTTCCTCGTGGAATTTGAGGTACCATTGCCGAGACGACTGTGTAAGACCGTAGATGGACCTTTGGAGTTTGCAAACTTTTACGTTCGTTACCAGGAGTTGTGAAACCCTCCGGTTGCTCCATGTAGATCTTTTCCTCCAGGTTTCCGAGGAGGAATGCGGTCTTAATACTCATTTGGTGAGGTTTGAAACCGAAACCTGCGACCAGGACCATGAATGGCCCAGCACCGTGGTTTTACGCACAGGTGTTGAGTATGTTTTGTCAAAGTCCACTCCGTGAAGTTAGGTATAGCCTTTTCGCAATGAGTCGAGCTATGTATCGCTCGACCTTTTCCATCAGTGGTGAGCCTTCTTTCGGACTCACCCTATCGTTATGCCCCTGTGGTTAGCAGGTAAATCAACTATTGACTTTAATGGCTTTCATTTAAGGCGATCTCTCTCATTTATTAATTTCCTCCATTTCTCCACTCGAGGTCTTTCCAATGCATGTCGACAATTGATAGAGTGAGGTTATCACTCTTCCAGATGGGATACTTCTTTGGAGAAGTTCGACGCCTTTGACTTTCGTCTAGGCTTGATTATCCTGTCTTTGAGTATTAACATCTCTGCCACTTGAAATAATGCCTCTTATCGGAGCATTTCTTCCAATTGGGATCAATTCTCCCACTCGAGATGATGCTTCTCATCGGAGCATCACTTCTATTGGGTATAAGAGGAGTGCTTTAACCATAACCGACAACTTTCCTTATACGACTTCTCGGTCTCGGAGTTTCACTTCCAAGATGAATTCCTTGATCACTAGGATCTGGAACCAAGTCTGTCGGATCACTCCCACTGGGAACAATGGGTAGTATAGGTAGTTGTGGCATCCCATGTTAAGCATTACGATAATCAGGTTCAACCTGATTCGTCCAAGTGATTACTTGTGGTAGGTGTTTAGACCTCCCACTGGATTTATTATGAAAATGTTCCCATTATCATTAACCATGTCATTCACTTAAATTGCTGGTTCAAATCTCTCCCACTCAAATTAAGTGGGACCTGATGTCAGTAATATCCTCTTCTGTCTCTTCAAGACTCATAGTACTGAAACTGTCAATGCATCGGAAAATTCGTACTCAAGTATGTAACGTCTCATGTTCGACCACGTCACCATTTTTTTTAGCTGTAAACATGCATTTTCAAAGAGTAATTTGCATACTCTTGTCCTAGATACGTGTTTAATGCGCAAATTAATGCCGCATGGTGATATGAGTTATCTCATTATCATTCTTCAGCTTTTATGGTGGCGTGTCTTACCGATTACAATGGAACATAGTTTTACATTAATGTCAATCATTTTCTCATCATCCCATAGGGAACGTGTGACGAAATGACTACAACATTTATGTTTACAAACTATGCTTATAGAAGTGTGCATTTGGTTTGAATCTTAGCCTGACTTATCGTTCAAGGCGTACCGAAGGAAAATCGTTAACTGACTTCATCCTTCTTCGTTTGCTAACTTATTTCAAAGATTTTATCCCATCTCGGAACTGAGCATTTCAGGTTTTCACATTATGCATCAGTCGATACTGTTACAAGGTCGTAGTAGCTTTCGAAGCCTACTTTCTACTGATGTAAATGTTATCAATAAGTTATTTCGGAAGGAATGCAAACGAAAATACAACACATCATCATTTAAACACTTCATTATTAAACTCATACTTTAAAATGATGTGTTCCTCTTTCGAGGTCCACTTGCGCATAGCGCAATCTTACCGAGGTTCCAACCCTTGGTTAAATTGTTTTATTTCTTAATTTAATACAATTTAATCCAATCGGTTTCGCGCATGATTATCATTACAGTTTATTTCATTTGATGGAGTAGTAATAATAAAGAAAGAGTTTTAATCGGTTAATTCTTAGAGCTACGCAATCGATGAATTTTAATGGCATGGTCAAGTCCATAGATTTAGATGTAGGAGAAAATGTATGGATTTGCTTGATTCTGTCATCTATGATGTCATTTTCATTTTGGTTATTTACTTATTTCGGATCGATCCCGTTTTTAACCGAGTCGATTAATCTTGATAAGCAGAACTCTTTTCGAATCGAAAGGTAACTACTTTATTCAATGAAACCGAAACAATGTATTCCAAAATCATAAATTTAACAAAGAGAAAAACCAACACTGAACAATACTGGGGTCTCAGATCTCAAACTCGAAGCAGTCATGAATAAGTTTGACGGACTAGTTGTCTTAACGGAAATGTACCTAAAAGGTACAGATATCATGGTGAGTAAAGCACCAGATCATCGTTTAGACTTCTTTTTGCTGGGGGTTGCCAAGCATTTCAGCATACCGATGAATCTTTCATCGAATGCCTCGGGCTCCTTAGGAAAGTTTTCTTCTTTCTCATCTGTTTCGAATAGGTCTATCGTCGTCTTGATCGATTTGATCAAACGCGTTAGGCCTTTCTCGTTTCAAACCATGAAAGGGGAAACATTCTCATTACCTTATGAGCCCGAGTCCATACGTCCAACTCATCAGCGGTATCATGATAGGCTATTATCCCGTCATCACTGCATAGAATACTGAAGTATTCCGCCATTAAGGCTCTAGCTTCAGCGACCTTACCTTTACCGAAGCGAAGGTATATGGCACACTAAAGATGCAATGCGTTGAATTCTGTAAACTCTTCATCTACTTCTGTTAACAGCTGCAAGAGGATCAACTCTCTTGCATTACGATCCTTCCTAAACCTTTTCTTGTCGTTGCTTTCATGTGGGTTTTTGTATTTTTCCAAGCTCAACCTATCCGCCGGATTGACCTGATCGTCAAGATCCGCAGCGATCAGAAGATCCATAACATTATCTCTCCATGCATCGTAATCCATGCCGTCCAGATTGCGTGATTCGTAGAACTGTACCGGGTCAGCCATAAAAACTATCACATTGATGGTTAAGAAAAATTAGGTAGACAATAACATTTTGAGAAAGAATTGCATACATTAGATATCTATTAAGATTGAATCCGACAAATAACGATTCCTCAGTCATCTAAACCAACCACTAGTAAACCAATGGAAGATGGCTGTGAAAGAGTTCACATTATCACCGTTTTCAATCCAATAGATCAGTCTATTAAAACGGTTTTAATCGCAAATTACTGGGAAAAATGGCTATGTCAATTTACTCCTAGGGTGCGGTTGAAAATGTTTAACGGCTAAATTGCGAAAATAAAAAGTTACGACAAAAAATTTGAGGACTAAATTGAACAAAATCAAAATTTGGGGCTAGGCATGTGCAAGTCACGTGACTATTTAACGGTCAAACAGACGGTCAACTAACGGTCGGGCCAAAAGTATACAACTGGAAAACGTATGGTACCAAAAATAGGCAAAATCAAACATGTAGTACCAAAAGCCAAAAGTGGACAAACATAGGGTACCAAAAGACCTATAAACCCTATTGTTGGATTACGGTTGGAACTCCGGTACGTTCTTGACGGAAGTCCGAACTCCTTCGCTCCAAGTAATCGTGCAAGAAGGGGATAGACCGGGCGGTGACCCAGAATCCCTCTCCGATGCTTAAATGAGTATCTCGATATAGACTGGCAAGCAAGTATGAGTATGTAAGTATGTGAACGTATCAATCCTGAGGTAATTCCTTCCTTTATATAGGGGAGGGGTCACCTCAGTTACCTGTTGGGATAACTGCCACGTTCCGTTTATCTCGGCCAGTAGCCCACGTTCCGTCTTTTTAGGCCACTTCCCCACTATGTTGATAGTGGGCGTGTTTCACGGCCTCGTTTTCTGGTGGCAAATCCCAATGGATGTCGGGGACTCCAGAGTTATCTCCTTTGGTCACCGCTCGGGGCCCCTCGTCATCGGGACAGGGCCAGCTTCTCAGGGATTCAATATCGGGGCCTACTCAAAGGCATATCATCGGGGCCTACTCAAAGGCATATCATCGGGGCCTACTTAAAGGCATATCATCGGGGCCTACTTAAAGGCATATCATGGGGGCCTACTTAAAGGCATATCATCGGGGCCTACTTAAAGGCATAGGATCGGGAGCGTTCAGCTCGCATGTCGGGACCGTTCTTTGTCGGGTCCCCTCGTATTGGTCTTCTAAGCCTCTTTTGGGGCCCAGTGGGCCTACTTCGCCGTTAATTGGCCTAACGGCTATATCGAAACCCATCATTTGCCCCCAAGACATGAGGGATTTATAGTTCGTCGTGTCTTCCAACTCCGGACCTTTCGATATTCCGAGGATAGCCACCGAATCCGAAAAGATTTCTCGATTACTCAACTATTAAATGCGATGGGTGATGATGTGACGGCTTGAGTGCCCGTGCCTGCTTTTCTGAAAAAGCGCTTTATAGTCATTTTGTCCCTAGTGTTTAGACGATTCAGGTTGAGGCGTTTCATCTTCAACGGTCCAGAT
This sequence comes from Clarkia xantiana subsp. parviflora, assembly GCA_036873135.1. Lineage (NCBI taxonomy): Eukaryota > Viridiplantae > Streptophyta > Magnoliopsida > Myrtales > Onagraceae > Clarkia > Clarkia xantiana. Next base: position 46,602,856 of record JAPTYO010000002.1, on the reverse strand, counting down.
CGCAACGTCTCTTTGCCTATCCTCTCTCCTATAAAAACCCAAATCTTGGCAATATTCAGTTCTTCTCTACCGTTTCATTCTCTGTGTTTTCAAAAGCTCAAGCTCTCCTTTCTAGTCTTTGATCAGCACTCCGGCGACCAAGACCTCCGACCATCAAGATCATCTCCTTTCTTCTCCGATTCAACATGTCTGGTAAGATTTCCTCCTTCGATTCCGAAGAAACTTGTTAGCATAGTTTTTCCTTTTATCTCAATCAACTTACCCCGGACTTTTGCGGAAATCATCTGTGCCTTTTCTTGCTCTGATCCTTTTCCAGACGGTGAATCAAGTTCCGGGGGAGGAAACCCTTCAAGTTCGATTATGCTTGTAATGAGATTTCAGAAACCGCCTATGATGCAGCTCTCCGGGAGGGGTGCATTACTTCCACCTGGGAGCCTCGCTTCCCTTTTCCTTGGCCTCGCGTTCCAGGTGACCCTGCGGTTACTCGTCCCCGGGAAGGGGAGGTATTTGTCTCCACCGGGCAAATATCGGCAAGGATCCGATTCCCCTTCTGTGGGGACATAGTCGAGATGTGTACATATTACAAAACACATCCGACTACTTTCTCCCCCCACGCCATCCGCATGTGGAATGCTTTCCGCGTACTTTGCTTCCGTCAACAATGGCCCTATAGCCTCCGACTCTTTCGGACCTTCTATGGACTAAAGTGAAATGATGCCGGGGTCTGCGCCTTCTACCCGCGGATGCCTAAATGGAGCAAGGCGCAGCTCTCTCGGTACAGCTAGACTGGTGACACCTGGAAGGTCGCCAGGGGTCGGGGGCTCATCACTGACTCGGGGCCTGACAACAGTGGCTGGAAGAGGAGTTATTTCTTCATCTGAAACAGCTCTATTCCGTGGCCCCGATGGGAGGTCGAAGCGGACCCTGCCCCCGCTTTCCACACTTACTCCGAGGAGGATTTCCAGATTCTCCACTGCATCCAGCTTTATCGTTGGGGGGGACTCTTTCACTCCCCTCGACGCCAACTCCATCGGGGAGCGAGACCTGGTTCTGACCGGTATCTGACTCCTTGATATCGTCTCCGGGGGTGACGGCCCTTCTAACCTCGTTCCTTGGGTAATATTCTAACTGTACTTTCGTTTTCATCCTTGCAGTTAAGAAGGTATCACTGCTGACCAATCTCGTGCTTAAGCAGGCGGAGACTGATGTTGTCCCACGCCCCGCGAGGAAGAGGAAGTCTTCAAAGAGGGCCGCCTCCTCATCGGCACCTCCCACCTCGGAGCAAATCAAGCGGGCCCGGGTGGAGAAGATGGAGCAGATCTTCAACACCAAGACTCCCGATGAAGGTAAACAGCTTCGCTTAGCAATTCGATTATACAGGAGGCGTATTCTCGAGGAGTTAATCCCCTCCGATAAGGGAGCCCGGATCGAAGGGATCAAACGCATCCTGCAAGGAGAAACTCCCCGCATTCTCAAAGCGGGTTACTACAATTATCACGGGAAGGACCAGTACCTCTCCCGTCGCGTCATCTGGTGTAAGGATCCTGATCAACTTCCTGACTTTCTTTCTAAAGCTTCTCGTCATCCAGCTGCAGGTCGATCGGGAGCTGAAGCTTCGGCGGGGGAGCCTCCCTCCGACGCACGGGTCGGGGAGTCCCTCCTTTCTCTTCCTGCCGCTGGAGGATCGGGGATTGAAGACGTCCCGACGGACGGCCAGTTCCGTCGGGTGATGGACCTGGATGTCTCTCATTCTTCGGAGGAGGCAAGCGAGGGTCAGCCCCTGGTTCGTCGTCGGGGGGCAAGGCAAACCCCACTGGAACCGACTCCCGAAGGGCTGCCTCCATCTTCTCCGGCACAGCAGCCTTCGCCGGTCTTGAGCCTGACTCCCGAGGGGCCGGCGGGTTCTCATGGCGGCTCGGAGGCACGCACCTCCGGCGCTCAGGTCATTCCTCCTCTCCCCTTAGACGGGAGCTTCTATCAGCTTTACGCCCCCGACCAGGCGGCAGCTCCCTGGACCCCGATCGAGTCACTGCAGGGGGTCCCGCTGCGTCGGGACAATATATCACCGGAACTGAGTCTGCACCTGCTGGCAGGTTCAGTTCCGCCGTCTATGATGTTTCCACTCTCATTGGCCCCAGAGGACATCCACGAGGACATTCGCAACATGGCCGTTCGTCATGTGGAGGTAAGGCTTCCTGCTTTGACACTTAGGATATAATGTAGGATATTCTCATATACTAACCTCTTCCCTTCTTTTCCACATGAAATGGCGGATCAGCACCGCTGTTTCCGGTACATCCTGGCCCTGGGGGAGGCCCTGAAGGAGGAGCGAGCCAAGGCGGCCCCCGAGGTCTTGGCCAAGCTCAAGGAGGATCTGGCTGCCTCCGAGTCGTCGAAGGGGAAGTTGGTTAAGGAGCAGGCCCTCCTTAACCAGAAGACTCGGGACCTCCTGAGGGAGGTCAACGATTTCGAGAGGTTGCTGAAGCAGGAGCGCCAAAGGCTCCAGGAAGAGCAGCAGGGGCGAGCGGAGGATCGGGACGGGTTTGTCCTCGAGAAGAAGGCCCTTGAGGACGCCAAGGCGGGGCTAGAGGCTGAGAAGGTCGTTCTCACCAACCGGTCCCGACATCTGGAGCGGGAGGTCGCCGAGTTCCCTGCCAAGCTGGCTGAAGCTGGAGCCAAAGGTCGGGAGGATTATCGGGGCTCCGAGGCTTTTCAAGCGGACGCGGTGAAGTTCTGTACGGCGGAGGTGGAGAACACCCTGCTTAATGCTATCGAGGAGCTCCATCAGAAGTATGGTGGTGCCATCGACTTCACCAAGTCTCAGACTCTCGCCCCCTTCGCGGAGAGGTATTTCAGCCTTTCTGAGGAGAGTGACGGGGGCAACACCCCCGAGGGGACTGTGGGTGCTGAAGGCACGGTGGAGCCTCCAAGTGTAGACATCCCGACGACTGAGCCCCCGATGATCGACCCTCCCGCGGCTAATCCTTCAGAATCCGATCCTCCCGCGGCCAATCTTCCAGGATCCGATCCTCTGGTCACGGAGCCTTCTGCCACAGATCTCGTGGACCCTGCTCCCCTCGACGCTGCCAAGGATCAAGCTTAATCGCTTTATTTTCGAATCCTTGTAATTTCCTTTTTGTCGTGAACCTTTTGGATCTTTATAATATCAATCCCTTCCGGTCCTGATTACCATTGCACCACTTAAGGTGAATTAACTACGCCACTTAAGGCAATTCGGTCATATCACTTAGAGTAATTTCGACGCGTCACTTAAGACATTTTACCCACACCACTTAAGGCGATTTAATCGTGCCACTTAAGGCAACTTATCCAAACCACTTAAGGTGATTTAATCGTGCCACTTAAGGCGGAACCACGCCACTTAAGGCGATTTAATCGTGCCATTTAAGGCAACTTATCCACACCACTTAAGGCGATTTAATCGGGCCATTTAAGGCGGAACCGCGCCACTTAAGGCGAAATCGCGCCACTTAAGGCGGAACTACACCACTTAAGGCGATTTAGCTACACCACTTAAGGTGATTTAGCTACACCACTTAAGGCGATTTAATTGGAAGCAACCTCTTTATTCATTGATGGCTCAAAACAATAAACAACTTGCACCACTGAAGGCGACTTCGATAAATAACTTGCACCACTGAAGGCGACTTAACAAACAACTTGCACCACTGAAGGCGGCTTAATGAACAACTTGCACCACTGAAGGCGACTTAATAACCAGCATGATATTTCTTCAAGTGTTCGCCACTAAAAGAATGCTTCAACTCATTGCCATCGAGGTCTTCCAACTTATACGCATTCCGAGCTGGCATCCCCACGACCTTATAAGGTCCTTCCCATTTTGGTGACATCTTGTTGATCCGATCCAAAAGGGTAAATTCGTTCCGACGCCACACCAGTTCCCCGATAAAGAACTGTCGAGACTTGACTCGTCGATTATAATATCGGGCCGTTGCCAAGCGCATCCGAGCCTGGACCTCCTCGGCACTCCGCCTCTTCTCTTCGACCAAGTCCAAGTCCAGACGCCTCATTTCATCATTCGACAGAGGATCATAATACCTCGTCCGATGGGATGTCACAGCTATTTCGATGGGAGCAACTGCTTCCGTGCCATAAACAAGGCCAAACGGAGTCTCCCCCGTTGATCGTTTGGGTGTCGTTCTAACAGCCCAAAGCACATTTTCCAGCTCATCCAGCCATTTGCCCTTCAAGGTATGGACCCTTTTCTTCAGGCCATCCATCACGATCCTGTTGGCTGACTCCACCTGTCCATTGGTTTGAGCATGACGGACAGAGGTTGTCTGATTCTCAATTTTCAGTTCCTCCAGGTACTCCTTCCACTGGGCCCCGTTAAACGGAGGGCCATTATCACTGATCACCACCTTGGGGATCCCGTATCGGGATATGATATGGGTCTGAAGGAATTTGAGGATATGGTTCCCCGTTGTCTTGGCCAATGCCTTAGCTTCTATCCATTTTGAAAAATAATCAATAGCCACGACTAAATATCGACACTGATCTTTTGCAACTGGAAGGGGTCCCACCAAGTCGATTCCCCATTGCGCGAAGGGCCAAGCACTCTTGATGGACGTCAGATCGGCAGCTGGAGCCACGATGTTCGGGGCGTACCTCTGGCAAGCGTCACAGGATCGAACTAGCATCGTTGCCTCCTTGTTCATCGAGGGCCAGTAATAGCCCAGGTTCAACACTTTCCTCATGATGGATCGGGCACCTTCATGACAAGCCAAATATCCTTCGTGTACCTCCCTAAGGATCCGACCTGTGTCGGGCTCGGCCACGCATTTCAGATAAGGAGTTAAATACCCCTTTTTGTACAGTTGATTATCCATTATTACATAATTGGGCGCGATTCGGCGTATTTTGCCGGCTGCCACTTCATCATCGGGGACTGCCCCCGTTGTCAGATACGCGACTATCAGGGTCATCCAAGCGGGCTCCTCCGATCCAATCTCAGTGGCACATACCTCCGACTGATCTGTGGTTGACAGGATCACCTTCTCCAAGAAATGCACCTTCCGACTCTCATCGAGGGGTGCCCCCAAGCCGAACTTGCTCAAGGCATCTGCTTCCGCATTATCCTCCCTCGGGATCGCCTCAATATAGAAGCTCTTGAAACTCTCCTTCAGGGTTTGCACCTCGCGAAGATACTTCTTCATCATCGGGCTCTTTGCTTCGTATCGCCCCTGGACTTGGTTCACGATCAGGCTAGCATCGCACTTCACCTTTAAGTGACCAACTCCCGTTCCTTTGTCAATCTTAAGGCCAGTGATGAGAGCCTCATATTCAGCTTCATTGTTGGTAGCCCTGAATGTCAAGGCCAAGGCATATCGGAGGGGCTCGCCTCCGGCTGGTGGTATTAGTACGAAACCTGCTCCCGATCCTTCTGAATTTGAGGAGCCATCAGTGTACGTCTCCCAAGTATTTTCGGCGTCGGGCTATTCTGACTGCTCTGTTATCGGGACTTCCATAGTTGCCCCCTCTACAAGGCCCGCTTCTTCTAGATCGGGGGCTGTAGACTCTGCTATGAAATCCGCCAACGCCTGGCCCTTAATAGCCGTTCTTGGAGCAAAGTGAATGCGGAATTCACTAAGCTTGACTGCCCATTTCACTAATATCCCCGACACATCAGATCGGTTCAAAAAATGTTTCAAGGGATGATTCGTCAAAACGGTAATCTCATGCGCATGGAAGTAAGGTCTCAGCTTCCGAGCAGTAACAATCAACGCATAAAGATACTTCTCAACGGCGGGATAATTCATTTCAGACTTGGCGAGTGCCTTGCTTACATAATAGACGGGGACTTGGCTACCCTCTACAACTTTCACTAAGACAGAGCTAACAGCAAATTCAGAAACAGCCAAATACAGATAGAGTGGCTCGCCTGGGCTGGGCTTCGCCAATGGCGGGAGGGTGCGGAGGTGCTGCTTGAGTGCCTGGAACGCCTCCTCGCACTTGGCCGTCCACTCAAACTTCTTGTTGGCCCTCAGCACTTCAAAGAACGGCATAGATCGATCACTTGCCTTTGATAGGAAGCGATTCATCGCGGCCAATCGACCATTCAGCACCTGCACCTCCCGATGGTTCGTCGGGGACTTCATCTCCTCGATTGCCTTCAGCTTCTCAGGGTTCACCTCGATTCCCCTATGGCTCACCATGAAGCCCAGAAACTTCCCTGAGTGCACTCCGAAGGTGCATTTGGTCGGGTTCAAGCGAACTTGATGAAGCCTCATTCACTCGAACGCTGTGGCTAAGTTGTGAACATGATCCTTGGCCTGTCGGGACTTCACCAGCATGTCGTCCACATAGGCCTCCATTGTTTTCCCCAACATGTCCCCAAACAGCTTGTTCACCATCCTCTGATAAGTTGTGCCTGCATTGATTAGTCCAAAAGGCATAACATCATAATGATAGATGTCACTATCAGCATAAAAAGCGGTATGGGGGGCATCCTCCTTGGACATCTTGATCTGATTGTAGCCGGAGTAAGCATCCATAAAGCTCAGCAGCTCATGTCCCGATGTGGCATCCACCAGCTGGTCGATCCTCGGGAGCGGATAGCAATCCTTCAGGCATGCTTTGTTCAGGTCGCGGAAATCAACACACATCCGCCACTTACCATTGCTCTTCTTCACCAGGACTGGGTTTGCGACCCAGGTCTGGAATCGGAGCTCCTTAATGAATCCAGCATCGAGCAACCTGCCCACCTCTTGCTGGATCGCGATCTTCTTGTCGGCACCCATCGGGCGCCTTCTCTGTGTGACCGGCTTGATCGCGGGATCAATCTTCAGCTCGTGAGTAATTACATCGGGGCTGATTCCTGGCATATCGCTCGGGGACCAGGCAAATAGCTCCTTAAACTCCTTCAATAGATCTATCAGTTCTCGGGTTGTCTCATCCGACAGAGCGGACCCGATTTTCACCTTTCTTTGAGGTCCATCGATCTCGAACTCCTTCAAGTCCTCCATCGGGGCGGGACACCCTTCGGGGATCAGCATCACTCTGGAAAACAGTCATAGCCTCCCGATTCCTCCTTCGGGTGGCATTGATATAGCACCTCCTGGAAGCTATCTGATCGCCCTGGACCTCCCCGATTCCATGGTCGGTCGGGAACTTCAGCTTCTGATGGACAGTTGAGGCAACTGCCCCCAGCGGGTTGATGGTAGTCCTCCCGATAATGGTGTTGTAGGTCCCCGCAGACTCGACCACCACAAACTCCACATTCCTCTTCTCCGACTTCCAACCACTTCCGAACTCGACCGGTAAGGTAATCATCCCCAGCGGGTAAGAGGTGGAGCCCGAAAATCCGACCATCGGGAAGTCTGCAGGCTTCAAGTCCTTCTTGGTTTTTCCCATGGCCTCCAGTGCATCCATGAACAGAATATCGGAGGAGCTCCCTCCATCAATCAGGATTCGCTTCATCTCGTACCCATCCACGTTCAGGGTCACGACCAAAGCATCATCGTGCGGGGTCTCCACACCTATCAGGTCCTCCGCTGAGAAGGGAATCACCATTTCTTCTTTCGGAGTCCAATTTCGGGCCCTCTTGCCCAGCACCACAGCAATGGGAATCCGAGAAGCGTAGACCTCCCGAGATGCCGTGGTATCTCCGCCCGCAGCAAGTCCTCCATGAATCACATTAATGGTTCCCCGCTTCTCCTTGCGGGCATTGGAAGACTCAGGTTTATCATTCTTCGGGGATCGACCACGGGATCGGGAACGGGACCGCGATCGGGACCGGGAACGGGATCGGCCCCGTTTCCCAGCCACAAATTCCTTAAGCTTTCCCCGCTGGATCAGCTTCTCAATCTCCTTCTTCAACTCCCGATGTCGTGACCGTTGGCACGATGGAAACGACAGTAACGATCGTTGCGAGCTCCCATGGACTCTCCATCCTTCTTCGGAGGGTACCTGGCGAGACCCTGTCGGTCCATCACCGCCAATACAGCACCCATAGAACAAATGAGAGGAGAGTAGTGGTCCTCCCGCTTGTTTGGCTTCGAGAGACGCTTGTCTTCCCTCCGATCGGGACGGCCTCGACCCCGACTGCTCTCGGGTTTATCTTTCCTCCTGCGATCGTCCGAGGCATTGAACGACTGCTTCCCTCTGTTTGATTTTGGAGGATCGAGGTCTCCGGCAGCTATCTTCGACTCCTAGACGTCGATTTGCTGTTTCACCCTCTTCTGCAGCGCCTCCATGTTCCACACAGCCTTCTCAGCCACGTTGTGCATCAGGTCGGAACCATACGGGGCAGTCAGGTTCCGAATAAAGGTGCGAATGGTCTCCCCCTCCGACATCTCCTCATCAATCTCGGCCACGCTGGCAGTGTACCTTTGATAGTAATGTGCCAACGACTCGTCGGGCCTCTGTACCACCTCAGCCAGGGACCTCGCGCTTTTCAGGAGACGTCGACGGCCCTGGTACTGCTGGATAAAACGATCATGCATCTGGGTCCAGCTAGATATGCACCCTGGGGGAAGGCTGAAGAACCACGTCAGGGCCCTTTCACCAAGTGTGCCTGGGAACAAAACGCACACTATATCATCATTCGGGGCTCTGCCTAGACAAGCCATGACATGCTTCTAGACATGGCGAACTGGATCTCCCTCGCCATCGTACTCCTTGATTGTCGGGATACCCAGCCCTGGCGGGGCCGTGGTGTTCACCAATCGAGGGACAAAGGGATGAGTGGATCGATCCCTCAGCCCCGACATCATTTTCTTCTGGTCTCCCATACAAATGTTCACAATCTTCACCACCTGGTCGGGGGTGATAGGACCACTAAGAGGGATGGTCCTATGTTGCACCGGTCCAGGCCCATCAACCACGAACTGCTCTGATAGGGCAGACTCCTTGCCCTTGTCCTGGTGCTCGGGTTGGGCCTCCTGCCCGTCCCGGTTCTCCATCGGCGGAGGCGGAGGCAACTCCTCCTCCTTCTTCTTGGCAGCCTCCCTTCGGTCCAAGAGAGCCTCCATAGCTTCCAAAAATACCGGCATGGCATCCATCACAGCCTTTGCCAAGTCCGGCTTTGCAGGTGCATCCTGGTCCCTTCTAGGGATCTCTTTCCGGCTCTCCGACGAGTTTCGAATGGAATTCACGATCATCATGATGCCCCCTTGTTTGGGAAACAGCAGGGGGAGAATCATTCCAATCAACAGTGCGCTCCGGCGGCCCTGAGTTCAGAGTTCCAGCAGGGTGGCGGGAACCGCCAGATTGTCCTTGTCTCTTCTTTTGCTTGCCAGCCATCGATCGGGTAGAATTCATTTTTGCTTTTTGCTTCGTTCCCACAGACGGCGCCAATGTTGGATCACGGTTGGAACTCCGGTACGTTCTTGACAGAAGTCCGAACTCCTTCGCTCCAAGTAATCCTGCAAGAAGGGGATAGACCGGGCGGTGACCCAGAATCCCTCTCCGATGCTTAAATGAGTATCTCGATATAGACTGGCAAGCAAGTATGAGTATGTAAGTATGTGAACGTATCAATCCTGAGGTAACTCCTTCCTTTATATAAGGGAGGGGTCACCTCAGTTACCTGTTGGGATAACTGCCACATTCTGTTTATCTCGGCTAGTAGCCCACGTTCCGTCTTTTTAGGCCACTTCTCCACTATGTTGATAGTGGGCGTGTTTCTCGGCCTCGTTTTCTGGTGGCAAGTCCCGACGGATGTCGAGGACTCCAGAGTTATCTCCTTTGGTCACCGCTTGGGGCCCCTCGTCATCGGGACAGGGCCAGCTTCTCAGGGATTCAATATCGGGGCCTACTCAAAGGCATATCATCGGGGCCTACTCAAAGGCATATCATCGGGGCCTACTTAAAGGCATATCATCGGGGCCTACTTAAAGGCATAGGATCGGGAGCGTTCAGCTCGCATGTCGGGACCGTTCTTTGTCAGGTCCCCTCGTATTGGTCTTCTAAGCCTCTTTTGGGGCCCAATGGGCCTACTTCGCTGTTTAGTCGCCGTTAATGGGCCTAACGGCTATATCGAAGCCATCACCTATATAATTATGGTACTAACACCTATAAATGTATATTAGTCAATGCTTGAAGGACATTCATGTCTATTCACATACTCTATGAAGAGTTTCAAAGTTCGACAATTGTCGCGAACAATTCCACAATACAAGCCTATATAAACAAGGGCTAACATCATACAAGTTGCAATTCAAACATCATCGTCAACAAACACAATATCAGTACGATGTACAACCACGCCTTGAGTGCGCAAGGGTGCCACACGTTCGGTTGAAGATTTAGCTAATATACCGTGTTGACCAAACGGAAACATGGGGGCAAGAGTATACACACCCTCTGGAAATCTTACATCAAGACACCAGCTCCTGTCTGGACATCATCATGGAATAACTACGAACTCTAGAGCACGGCAAGAGAGGTTTCTTCCTCCTTTTTTATAAGCAGACTCCTACACAGTCTGTAGGGCAAGTACGCGCACCTCGCTATCATCAACAACCTTCTGGCGAAGGGTAGTCATCTCGGATTCAAGGATAACAACTTGGGCCTATCAAACAAAGGCAGAAATCTCCAATTCAAAAACCTTAGCACCCAAGCAGCGAGCTTTCTTGTTCGCTCCAGCCATTGAATAACAAGCAACATCAAGCTTCTTGGGGGAAAAATACAAAGGAGAAGAGGGTGGTAATACCCACCACGATTTACAAATAGTTCCATTTTCAACAAGGAACGAGGAACGAAGAGCGCGCGAACAACCCATAACAGGACTAAACAATGATACTCACAAGGGTGAAGCAAACAAGACGCACGGGGGCAAAGCGAACCAGTACGCGCGCGCACCTTCAACATGCACGCGACCCTTCAACACGCGCGCGACCCTTCAACACGCGCGCGACCCATCGACAATAATACCATCAAACAAGAAAATAATAAGGATAGATGCAACAAGTTCAATGGAAGATCAGCAACATAAGCAATATAATCGCTTCAAACGGCTCCTCCGCCGAGATCTGGTCCCTCCACAAGGGGGCATAAAGGGCAGACGGGCGAGTCCAAACCTCAACATCTTTCCCTCTTTTGTGGGAAAGAGCCTTCAACGAATCGCCACTAGCAGCAAACTCAGATCACACGGATTTACTCGAGGGACGAATCTCGAAGTCGGATCACTTTATTCCTGATCAAGTAAGAATATTGTTGACAGGGACGACACTAAGTCGACCTCGATTCTGACTCGGACTCAGAAAGGCAAGAAGATCACTATCTAACCGGGTTCTGAAAAGTATCACTTCCAACGGCTGCGTGTACACGTCAACACCCTAGAAGGAGGGCAACACGTTGTTCACAAACTAAGTATGGAGTCGTCAAGCGCAACACGCGTGCGCCGACGCATTAAGAGAGGAGGCAACACCTCTCGTTCAGAAACTAAAGATAGTTGCAACAAACATGGCATAGTGCGCTCATGCTTCGACACGTCGACAGGAGGCGTAACAGCTCATTTCCAAATGCTAAGTATAACTACCATGATCGCGAGGACGCGTACGCGCGTGTCGACATACTAGTGAGAGATCTACTACTTTAAGATTAAGTGTCTATCATGTCCGCGCATCTCTAAGCGGCTATCATGTCCGCACGTCTCTAAGCGTCTATCATATCCGCGCGTCTCGAAGTGGCTATCACGTCCACATATCGCCGAACGTCCCGTATGTTGGCGCGACACACCAGCATATTTACAACCAAGTAATGGTCGCAGAACGCGTTATATCTGGAAAGCTCCGAATAGTGGCAATGACATGGATAAACACGTCGAATCGTCGACCCTTGTCCTATTTTCCAACAAGGCATGTCGCCTCGTCGACCTCTGACCTTCATAACAAGAAGCGTCGCCTCTTCGACCACTGATCTGTGCCCTATCTTGTAAACAAAAAGTAACAGTCGACCGAATACACCCTACCTTGGAAAGACTCAGTAACGACCTCGAGGCATACCATACTTCGTAAAATCTAAGTAAAAGTCAACACGAGACTCGACACCTCATGTCTGCAAAATCAGCTAGGTCCAGATGTGTACTCTGGAAGATACGCTTTGACAACTCAACTTACAAGGATGAACAACAACTTGATCAGTGCATGTATACGCGACAGTCATCAATGCAAGACTAAGAAACGAACACTCTCCTGATAGAGATAACTACATACCTACAGACTTGTTAGTCTCTATACATCAAATAGCAAACATCCCCTATGGGGGGCAACTCTATGTCGACACGGGCCTCGTCCCGACGCCTACGTGCTCTACACAACTACCTACGCGTCTACACAAACGACGCGCGTCTACATGATACTACACCTTTATCTAAGGTAACAAGTGCAAATATGATTATGGCACTAACATTTATACTTGCATATATCTTCTAATTAATGCAGGACTACAACATGTATGTTGACGTACAAGAAAAAATCTAAGTGTTCAAGTGGTTACAACGCGCGTAACGAGTGCGCACGCATTAAACACGTATGCGACAAGCGACGCGCTTACATAATGCTACACCATTGTTTAAATATTACAACGTATACATCAACATTCTAGGGAAAAATCTAAGTGTTCAAGATACTATGTCATGCACGCGAATTTTATGCAAGCAACAAGCGACACGCGCAATGAACACGCGTGCAATAGTCACGTCCATGACGTGTGTTCCTATTAGTCAAGAGAAGATTGAATTCAACTTCTACAACAATCATGTTTAAGATATCAAGTGGACGCGTGCATGGGTTGACGACATGCTAGTCACTATACTAGTATGGTCATGGAGCTAGACTGAGCAAATAAATATTTTCTGAGTGTTTCACCATGATAGCAGACGTCAAAAAGCAAGCGTCAACTATCAAGAAATATTTTCTAAGTGTTTCACCATGATAGCAGACGACAGACGACGGATGTCAAGTAGCAAGCGTCAACTATCAAGAAATATTTTCTAAAGTGTTTCACCATGATAGTAGACCACAGACGTCAAGTAGCAAGCGTCGACTACCAAGAAATATTTTATAAGTGTTTCACCATGATAGCAAGTGTCAACTATCAAGTAGCAATTATCAACTATCAACCACCACCAAATTATTTTCTAAGTGTTTCATCATGGTGGAGATAACAACGATCAACTATCAACAATCAACGTCAATCATGTTTGAACACTATCTACATCATGGTGTAACATGTCGACTACGATCATCATACATGAGGGGAGTATTATTACTTACAATCATGTTCATAAATTTTCAGCACTTAGCCAAATTTTGGCCTATCTTGTTGAACTAACTTGTTGTAGGCATTTCATCAAACACCTTGTGGGCATGCTAGTATAATCAAATTCAAGAGACAATCAAGATCAAATTGAGCCTAAAAAGGATTGCAAATTGTTCATCCATACCCGGAATCGGACTCACCTCCTCAAGCCGGTGACGGAGAATTCCCCACCGCCACAAAATCCACCCGCAGCCGCCGAGAGGATCACACGCGCCGTTGCCAAGCTGCCGCCCTCGCCTGCCGCTGCTCCCTCCGGTGATCGGTGGTGGTTGGTGGTTGGTTTTTGGCTGGCCAAATAAGGTGACTTGATGCGCAAGTTTTTGTAACCCCAAAGTTTCTTCTTCTTCAAGAAATGAAAGTGATCCTAAAAACTACTGAGTGTGGAGACTTGACAAGTGAATGCTCTCTCTCATTTTCACTAATGGTGTTTGTACCTATGGGTAACCCTTGATCCCTCTCTATTTTTTACAAGTCCCTAATTGCATGACTAAGTGTTTTTACACCCTTGTTACAACATACATCATTTTGAACTCGACGTGTGCAATCACGCTCATATGTTGCATGTTCATGATTTATTTGTGATCATGTCATCTATATTAATCCATGATTCATATTTTCATCATTGCATAATCAATTGCATGATTTTATTATGAATCACACGTCACTGCATCATGCATGTTCATATTACTGTAAACGCGCCAGTCGCGCCCACGTCAGACACATCCGTGTCTAACGCGTCTACGACCAGTGCATCCTTATACATGTCAACATCCATAAATGTGACTGCAAATATTTATAACTCTTTGCATATATCTATTGTATATACGCATGTATGCTACACTAAACCTGTCAGCAGATATCAAAATACTCGCCAAAAAAAATTAAAGTTAGGCGAAATCAAGGCCTGCGTGCCCAATTGACGATCAATCAACCTCTAAGGTCAGCACCGAACCTAAATTGGGCATTTATCCTATCTTAAAATAGATTCAAGCAAGGTTTGAACCATTACTTGACTTGGGGGCAAGTGATGGATATCTGCCCAATTCGGGTTCGTATTTATATTTCGGACTTCGAAAACACGTCAAAATCACATAAACGGTTCAAAAACACCTCTTACGGGTCAAAACGGTCTGAACGCGCAACACACGTGTTCGGACCGGGCTCGTCTGGATTTCTCAACAATTCGGACCAGTCTGGACTGCTCTAAGCAATCCGGAGGGGTCCGGGTTGCTCTCAGCAACCCCGATCGGTCCGGATTGCCCTAAGCAGTCAGAACCACGTCGGATTGCCCAAATCCGACGTGGTTCGGACTCCTTTCTGCAGCATGCGTGTTCCACTTATGTTCCTACACTAAGTTAGAGTTTTCAATAGTCAAACATGATCAAACAAGACGACGGTTCACACTTTCTTTTAAACCGGTGTCGAATCGCGCAAAAACCGGGGTCGGTTCTAAGGTTTCCTATAAAAGGAGCCTAGACCACTTATTTTACACTTTATCTTCACTTGAGATTGGCTTAGGAGCTCTGAATTCTCTCTAGAATTCTTATTTAAGCATCGGAGAGGGCTGAACTAGCACGACCCCCCCCCCCCTCTCCATGCTAGTTACTGCCTCGTGTGTAGGTTCGGACAGCGAGCGCAAAGCAAGGAGCGCGCATACAAGGCAGGACGCGTGTAAACACAACTTGAGGATAACGTCCTAACACTCTGGGGATAGTGTTGTCCTGACATGCGAACAACTACACGTATAGACACTTAAACACTTAGCCATTTAATGGGCCTGAATACATCCGACATACCAACACTCCAACAGTACAACATATCAACAGTCTAACACTTGCGGGTTCCGACACCCCGACTAGGAATCTACCCATTCATTCGACAACTCGTCAGTCCGTGCGAGTCTGGACGAAACACCAAGATTCTATCTTTAAGATTAAATCAATCAACAATATATATATATATATATATATATATGTAAAAATCGGTTACTACATATAAATATATATTTTATTTATTGTCAATATCTTGAATAGGGAAACACATATTAACAATATATTTTCTCAATCATTTAGTTAACTAAAATCTATCAATAATATCTTTAACCGTATTAAATATTTAGATATATTGATAGTTGTATATATTTCTATATATTAATTCGAACCTATCCTAATGTTCCCAATTATATATATATTGTTACCTAGAATAAAAAAAATGGTAAACAATATTACAATTAATTTCGGCTAAATTTTATTACTTGGAGACTAAGAAATTAAAAAATTTACCTTGTAATCCACCTAGGGTTTCGGCCAAAAACACATAATTGGGAACAAGTGGTCAAATTTCAAGATCAAATTTTTAATAAGATCTACAATCCAATGTTTGATTTTGACAAATATCACCCTTTTCTTGAAGATCGTGAACATCAAATTTCCTAAGAACATCATGAAAATTCCGGACCATCTATAACCCAGAAATTCAAAAAAAATTAAAACTTTTTCATTCAAAATTTCGGTCCCAATTTTAAAATTTTAAGAACACTAATTTATCAAAATCATGAACTCCTAACACAGACTCTGATACACTGTTAGATTACAGGGAGTAATTACTACGGATACTAAAACCATGGTACATGCTAGTTATCGAAATTACGCAGCGGAAGATTCGCACATACCTTAACAATAGTCCGTAGTCCCAAGATCCTTGCAGGAGGGAGTTCACGGTCTTCCGGTCGGCACCCGAAGGAAGCCCTACGCGGTATATTCTCCACATTGAAGCCTCAGATCGATTCTTGGCAATGGACGGATCCGCGGAGTGTTTGCTCGAAGGTAAATTGGCCCACCCTTGGTGTCTTGTGTGGTTCGGCCGATGTGTGTGTTTCCGGGGGAAGGGTTTTCTCTCAAATCACCACTTAAATGAAATTGTGATTAACCCTAATAAAACCCCTAACTCCCCATATATATATGAGGAGTAAAGTGGACTTGTCCACTTTACCTCCACCTAGTAATTCGGCCGGCCTATGTATTAGGGAGACCCAATTTTGGGCCTCCCATGTCAATTGGCATTTGGGTCTGGCCCAATGTCCTAATGTGACATGTACCCAATTAACTTAGGTAACATATACATATAATGGACTTCCATTTACGGCACCCATCACCATATGCTTACAGCAAAAATTTAGCGGGATCTTTTTTTTTTATCTCTCATACTCTCTCCTTTTTCCACGGTCGACTTTGAGAGATTTTCCACCGTGCCCCTCGGTCTCCCTAATTTTTTCATGGAACGCCCCATGAGGTTTTCATTCCATTGGGATTTTATTTTCTTTCCTTTTTCCATGATTATTATTTCTGAATTTGCGATCATGCCCCTCATTTCCTAATATTCCTAGTCCGCCCTCTCGGGTTTTCAACCTAGTGGAAACACTTTTTATTTGGTAGCCGATTAAAGGGTGGTTGTGACCCTCTCCACTGTTTTCCGCATTTGTCATTACAGAAGCTCTTTTAAAGTAGTCGATTTCGGGTTGACTGCGGCCCGTTCTTCATTTCCCACCTTGATGCGGGAGTACTCTAATTTGTATTCGTTTAGAGGGTGGCTTATACCATTTCCTCCCATCTTCGATGATGCGGGGGTTTTTTTTTTTATCGGTACTCATTTAGAGGGTGGCTGTGGCCCCTTCAAAAGTTCTCCTGCCCTCTCCGGGTTCGCGGGGATCGCTCTTTATATGTAGCCATTTGAAGGGTGACTGTGGCCCTTTCTTTCCGTCCCGCCTTCGATGTTGCGGGAGCTCTTTTAATTTGTAGCCGTTTCAGGGACTACTGTGGCCTTTTTTATTCTCCCTCCCTCACAGGATTCATAGGAACACTCTATATTTGTTGCCATTTTAAGGGTGGTTTTGGCTCTTTTCAGATACATCAAATTCTCGCTCTATACGCCTTTATGTGTAGCCATTTTAAGGGTGGTTGTGGCCCTTTTTGTAGTCGATTTAGGGACGACGGTGGCCCTTTAAAATAATTTTCCGGACTCACAAGATTCACGGGAATACTCTTTATATGTAGCCATTTTGAGGGTGGCTGTGGCCCTTTCGACAACCTTCCCTCTTCTCAGAATTCGGGGAACACTCTTTGTATGTAGCCATTTTAAGGGTGGTTGTGGCCCTTTCACTCATTTTCCGCCTTTGATGTTGCGAAATTGCTCTATATCTGTAGTCGTTTGAAGGGTGGCTGTGGCCCTTTTAGATATTTCCCACACTTACCAAATTTGTGGGAATTCAATCTTTATATTTGGTAGCCAATTAAAGGGCAGCTGTGACCCTAAAAGATGAGATTTTTTCTTAATTCTTTTTTTTTCATTTTTTATGAATAAATTACAAAAAAAATCAACAACAACAATTTACATGCCCAGAGTGGCGGACTGAAATTCTCGGAACTTCTTCTGGAGAAAAAAATATGTCGATCTTGTCAACTCTCTGATACTCTTTCATTAGCAATAAATAGTGACTCTATCAAGCACAGAAGCTGAGTATGTAGTAGAATCAAGTTGTGGCTGTCCCATGGTCTAAATGAGAAGAATTCTTGATTTCCTTCAACAAGAACAAAAGAAGGCCACTTTGTTGTACTGTGATAATGCATATGCAATAAAGCTTTCCAAGAATCCAGTAATTTATGGAAGGAGCAAGCACATTGATGTGAAGAGATACTACCTAAGAGATCTCTGTAAAGAAGGTATGATTGAAGTTAAATTTTGCAAGAGTGAAGATCAATTGGCTGACTTTTTCACGGAATGAATGAAGAGATCATCATTTGAGTCACTTAGAAGCCGATAAGGAGTTTGTATACTGAATTTGGAACACCAAAATTCAGTTTAAGGGAAGGAATGTTGAATTGAAGCAGTTACAGTTCATCGGAGAACCATCAATGAAGATGATCATGTAGTCGTTGGAGATTCAAATTTCAATTAAAATAGTTAGGAGCTTTCCGAACCAGCCGGTCCGAGTCAAACAGTCCCTACACTTCCGGTTTAGCTTCGTTTTTAACATGTGTTTGTCGTTCTTCAATTCCGTTTAGGATTTCTTGCTGAATTTTCTAGGGTTATCATCCTATTTGGTATTTGATTAGTTATTGGCATCATGTAATCTACTTTCCCGTTTTGTTTAGCTATTTGAGTGATGTAGTTTTGTTATTAAATTAATCAAGTAATACAAATCTACCTCCGCTGCCGGCAATTTAAAAGGACTCCTAAGTCAGCAATAAATCATTATCGCATGTCTTTTAGTTACATGTTCAGCTGTCGTTGGAGGATGACGATGAAGATTGAAGAACATAAACGGACTACTCATTTTAATTTTTTGGCGAACCACTCTCGATAATTATAATTTTTTTATTCACAATACAATAAAGGGAAAAGAACTTATTTAGTGTCTCAGGTTTACCCCATGTATAAATTTGGTGTCTCGGGATTAAATTGTTACTTTAAATTGTCCAACGTTTCAACTTTGTTACTATTTGGTGCCTCCGTCAAATTTTAGGTTAAATTTAACAGAAACGGGTCATGGGTCAGATGACCGAATAAATTCGAAAATTCCTAAATTACCCCAAAATGCTCGGAACCGCCGGAATTGGATCAGCCCGGTATTGGAGGTAGATGGCTGGAATCAGACGGGTGACTTTAAAGATATATATATATATATATATATATATATATATATATATATATAAGGGACAAAATTATATTTTTATCTCAATCTGTCAAAGTTAACCCTAAAATTGGACGGAAAACCAAATCGCAATAAAAAAGAAACCTGTGACACCAAGTATTAACAATTTAATCACGCGACCCTAAATTGATACATGGAGTAAACCTGAGATACTAAATAGGTTTTTTCCTACAATAAATCATATATAATTCATAAAAAGTATAGTAGGAATAGTTAATACTTCACGGCTTGTGATCTAAGGGAAGCAAAGAAGGGTGCCCGTGCGTCGTGGGCTTGGACAAGTTTGTTGGCAGGTCGAGATGTTCTGATGGATGGTGGTATATGGAAGATACGTAATGGTCGAAGTGTTAACATTTTTAAGGACCGGTGGATACTACAACTGCCCGGCTTCCAACTGCAAGTTCCGAGGCCAATACTTTTCCGCCAAACTACTAGGCCCGTATCTGATCTTATACAGCAGGAAACTGCAACTTGGAATCTAACGTCAATCAATGAAGATGTCTTGGAGGACCAACGGAGCATAATAACAGCAATCTCTATCCCTATTGTGCCTGAATCTGATCGTCTAATCTGACCTCATAATAAATCTGGGGAACTGAGTGTTAAGTCGGTATATCAACAACTTGTTTGTACCGGGAGCGGAGATGAAGAGATAATATGGCAGCGACAACCGGCGCACCAGGAACTACGATGGAAGGACGTGTGGGCTATGGGTGTGGTGCCTAAAGTTAAATATTTATGTGGAAGCTTTTTGCTAATGCAGTTGCTGTTAAATAATATTTACGACAGAGAGGAGTTATCATTGCGGCTACATGTCCCTTTTGTGATGTAGTGGAGACAACGGCTCACATGCTTTATGAGTGTGAATGGACAAAACTTGTATGGTTTTCCATCTTGTCGGTCTGATTGGATGCTATCGAAGTGAATTATGTCGCGGAGTTGATTTCTAGTCTCAAAGATGTTGTGGGTTTAAGCAAAACGGAACAAGCAAGACGATGATCGTTGGTCGGTTTGGTGTGCTGGAATATATTGAAGGAGAGGTGTCAATGTCTATTCGAGCGAGATGATCCGAATCCAAGGAAAGTCTCAAATGTTATCAATTGAGACAATGGTGAGTTTTGGCTTAATCGTCGTCAAATTGTGGGTGTCGATACTACACAGCGGTAACACCGTGATGCGAGATGGAATCCCCCGCCAATGGAGTTCATGAAAATTAATTGCCATGCCTCTATGGATGCTCGGGCAAACAAAGGCGGAATTGGTGGAATAGCTCGGACGCATGAGGGAGATCTTGTTGGTGGCTTCAGCCAACCGGTGGACAATCGATATGTGTTAGAACTTGAAATTAGAGCCTTGAGTGAAGCGATTGAGCTAGCTATTAATAGGGGATGGAGACACGTCGTTTTGAGCGGACTCCAAAGAGGCTATCCAAAGCATTTAGGGAGCAAATCACGTGGACTGGCGCATTTCAACACAGGTGTCCAATATCCAGAAGAGAGACGAGTATTTCTATATCGTAAGTTGGTCATTTGTTCCGGGATAAACGAATTGTTGTGCTACCTGGATTGATTGCAATCCAGGCTAGAAAGAAGTCGTGTATTAGTAACTGGGTGTCTTCACCCCGCCCTCTCTTTTATCTTTGATTGTACGGGACCGGATGTTTATCCCTCCTTGAATGCTTTGTATTCTGGTTTGAAATATATTGATTATTGATGGGCGGAAAAAAAAATGTTAACAAATAAAACTCTACCCTTGGTTTTGTATACAACCAAACCAAACACCAATTTTGCAGCATAAATAAACAGAGAATATGCATGTAACTTTGTTATTGAGGGACAGGGCACACAATTAGGTATGATTTTACCCCACCGTGTTTCATTTCAGCAGTTAGCTGGTTTTCAACATCCATATCTGTACAAACATCATCAAGCAAAGAAACAGAACCATAAACCCTATATAACTCAAATCTTGGTTGCCATCAATTTAAATGCTTCTTCTTCACCAAGCAGCCATCATTCTCTGAAAAAGAGACGGACACAGTTTGATGTTGATGTCACTGTCAAGCCTTATGGATCGCCCGAGATGAAACCCCACGAACAAGTCTCACAAATCCCAGAAAGTTTAACTTCCCATCTGTACGTCTGATCCAATCTTGAAGAACTACATGTACAGGTACTGATGGACTCAAACCCAGTTCCTAAAAAGAAGCAGCAGTACAGAAGTTAGTGTTTTTTCTTATTGCAACGTCAATTTGAGTGAGAGATGAGACATACAGATGCAAGTTCCTCAATCCTAATGACTCGGTTCCCGTCTTTCTCAAAAAACTCGAAGCCTTTTCTAGCATGTTCTTCCCAGTTAGCCGAAGCTTCAAGCTGGTGCACACTTATGGCAGCAGCACAAAATTCTTCAAAATCAATCTTTCTGTATTGGACAGAGCTTAGCTGTTGATGAATTCAACAAAAAATAATCACGTTAAGTTTCAAATTCACTAGCTTGTTAAATATGGACGAAAATGACTCTCCAAGGCTCACCATGCTTGCATAGTCGAATATCCTCGAATGCTTCATGGCATCCGTGCAATTCCTTGCAACAGCCTGATGAGAAAAAGCATTTTTACATCAAAACGCCTGGAATTTTTAGTCAGGAAAGCGAAATGCAGTAAAAAGAGTAAAGATGGATATGTACCATCTTGAAATTCTGCATAGAAATAAACCCGCTTTTGCCTGGCCCCAACAAATTGAATTGCTCCTTCAGGTAACCGAGCTGTGTAACTGTCAGTGTCTTTGCAATAGCCTGAAGATAAGAGCATTAGGAATAGAAAGATGGAATTTTAAGATTCAACAAATTTAGAAACCCGATTATAAGTGAGAATTGCTTACACGCAATGCAGATTTCCGTAGAGAAGATGAGCATATATAGATCTTCACAAGTCTATATATGATCATATCCAATGGTATCTTGACATCTGGATGGCCAGCCAACCACGGATGACCTAAAGTAGTCGATTTCAACATGAATAATTGTTTTTTTTAAATTAGTTAGAAGAATTGCATACTGAGTGAGTCATTCAATTTTGGATTCTTCAACTTACTTAAAGCTTGGGCGGCGGTTAGTCTTTTCCTGTAATCTTTGTTTAGCAACCTCTTGACAAAATCAATGGCATCAGGAGACAATAAAGGCCATGGGGTTTCTTCAAAATTCGGGTCTGCCTTAAGAACAGCCCGGAAGATTCCAGATTCTGTGCGGGCCCAGAACGGTCTACTCCCGCACAGTAAAATATAAGCAATGACACCGATACTCCACATGTCTGCTTCTGTTCCATATGATCGATGCAGAACCTCAGGTGCCACATAGTATGCACTGCCCACAATGTCATTTAACCTCTCATCTGCCAGAATTACCATGATATCAACAAAGATAACTCTATGTTTAGGGGAAGATGATTATGGTAATAGTAAAAGAGTTTAACCTAGCTTTACATAGTCTGAAAGTCCAAAGTCAATCGCCTTCAAAAGTGCATTCTCGCTTTTGCTGGTATAGAGAAAATTCTGCAAAAAGATTATTATTCTTTTTCAAAAAAGAATATCATATAGAGCTCATATGCAATAATAGTAGGCATTTAGTTTTAACCCTATCATCCTTGGGAAAGTTACCTCGGGCTTCAAGTCACGGTGGACAACGCCTTGCAGATGACAGAAAGCTACTGCAGTCAATATTTGAACCATAACCTCCTTTGCGTCATCTTCAGAGTATTTTCCACCCCTAGACGATTAAAAGTAAACCAATTCTAAGAACCATATTTTTATTTTTTTCAGCAATATAATAACAAATTATAAATGTTATAATCTCGTTATCATACCTAGCAAGTATTTTGTCCAAGAGCTCACCTCCTTGGCACCACCTGAAGAAAAAAAAGCAATATTCTTAACCACATAAAATTGGTTCATTTACATGTTGGTGCGATCTACTTCTTTGTGCTGCACGGGAAAAGGAAGGAGATTTGATATAAATGTACTCCATCACAATGTAGACATTGTCCTCGTCTTCATAAGCATCATAGAATTGCACTAAGTTCTTGTGTCCTGTTAAAGCCCGCAAGATTTTCACTTCCCTCCTTACATCCTCGATAGATATTGCAGTCGTCATCTGCATAAAGATTCGTTTATTGTCAACGAGGTAATAAATCTAAAACAGCTCAAGAGTAATTACCACAATATAAACACAATGATATAATAGTGTCATTCATGCTCTCTATATCTAACAAATATATTATCAGATAATTTGTGACTAATGCAAAAACAAAGTAAAATCAATGTGGAGTAGTAAGTCTTCTGCAATGCAACCAAATCAACCAAGTATCATCAAATATCACAGCACATAAGAAATTATGAAGTGAGCTTGATAGATAGCAGCAAGCAAAGGTTGCTTGTTGAATACAGACCAACGAACCTTGGACTTAGGGATGACTTTGACTGCAACTTCTTGACCCTTGAATGCCCCTTTCTTGAGCTTAGCAGAGCAAGTGTAGCCAAAATGGCCTCTGCCCACTTCATCCCCGACCTCACAGTTGGCTGCAAAATGCTTCGAGAACCCGAAGTTCTTGTCGAGACCGATGTCAGCCTCGGCCCCCTCCGGGATTGAGGCCTCATTGGGCTTCACGGCTCCATAACGCTTGGCGAGCAATGAACGGATGTGCTTAGCAGGGGACGGCGGTGGAAACGGCCGCTTGAAGAGGCGGAGAGGGGTGGAGTTTCCAACCGCCGGGGAGTTCTTGAAGAGGCTCCGGAGGGGGCTAGGGCTGTAGAACGGAAAGTTTGACGATGAGGACTTGGATTGTCTCCCTGGGGTCTCCGAGGGTCTTGCACGTGTCGGCTCCGATGAATCAGACAAACTGTCGGTGTCCTGCTGTGGCGCCGTGGACGGAACTTCGTGGGGCTTTCCATGACAGAGCCCCATCGGTACACAGATTCAGATTAGGGTTCCGATGACTGATCACGGCTGATACGAAATGCTGACACTTTTGGCCTTCTTTCTGAATAAGAAACTACACGGACTCAATTTTGAAGAGAGTGCAGACCTCCATGGAAGTTCCAGCTGCAGCTACCGCTCCACTGTATCTATCAGTCCTGATCTCAGTGATTCGCTGAATTTTCTTGCAAAATCTGGGAAACACAGTACCCAAACAGATTGCAGAACAGCTAAATATTAGTCAAAATCAGAACTTGGGGAAGAACAAGACGAATGCCAGTCAAGAAATGGAAGAAAAATGGAGCATAGAGACAGTGGAGGAAGGAATTGAGAGTGGAAGAAAGAACGTAAAAGAAGAGAAGAGAAAGGAGGAATGATGCTTAGTTAAGAGAGACTGTCTACAAAGGAAAAGAAAGGAAAAGCAAATAGCTTTCCTTTTCTGCTTTATTATTATTTATTAATGGCAATATTTTTAGGTGCTTCGAATAAGATTTCTGCAAGGGAGACAATTAAAATCTGGTTTGTCTTTAATGCCTACATTATATGTATGATTAATTATAAAGTGGGTCTGGATTTGGATTGTTCCAGCCTGTCCTCATTTGATCATCAGCACTGCCAAGTCAGGGCCAAACCAAAGACAAGGTTCTATGATATAATATCTATATTTTATTGTTATATATATATATATATATATATATATATATATTATTATTTGTAGATAATCATGGGAGTGATGAGGAATATTAAACTTGTAATCTTGAGATTGAAGCTAACTATCTATCTTATCAATATTAAAAAATGGTGCCTGATAATAATAGCTCTCGCAGATTCTGAGTTTTCCTAAATTTGCTAAATAAGAATTAGTTAATTAGTCAAATGCATCACTGCGTTTTGATCATGTTGCTATATGCATTATATTGTTTTCTTGTGTTGCCAAATCCACCACTATGTTTTGAAATGTTGTTAGATGTATCATTATGTTAGTTCATAATTAAATATTATATACAAAATGACGAATATCAAATGCGTCTGACATGAAATATATAATTTTTTTGTAATATATTTAATATTATCAAAATAAAACTTATTATAACAAATTTCAATTTTTTTAAAACTTATTAGTAATTTTTGTTATTTTTTAGTTTTTAATTTTTTGTTTTAGTTTATTATCTTTTTAAATATTTTAATTGACTTATTACATTATCATAATGTTGTTGTCAGTTTCTTGTCAGCAACATGTGCATCGTCAACATTTTTATATTAAAATTTAGGTAGATTGGTAGAGTGGTGCATCTAGCAACATTTCAAAATGTAGTGGTGCATTAGACAACATATGTGGTGCATTGAGCAACATACAAACGTAGTGGTGCATTTTGCTAATTAACCCTATGGATATTTGCACTTCAAATAGTCTCCTAAATAAAAAAAAAAAGGATATTTTTTTTGAAAGCTCTCTCCAAAATGGGCACTATTTGGAAACTATTTCTCATGTTCCAAAAACCTAAGGGAAGTCACACTTTTTAATGCAAACTTTCTTTAAGTCATGAGTATGGAGCTCCTCTTCCTCTAGCCTACGCTTAAGCCAAAGCCGAAGCCGGAAGCCCTACCACAGTGGAAGACCTTGTTCACTCTGGCATTCATTCCACTCCACCTCGCCAAATCGCGGAGCCCACCTTTCCCCTTTCCCGCTCACGGTCCCCTCATCACCTCAGCCGCGATGGAGAGATGAGAGCCATCTCTCGGAAGTGCGCACCCTGCCCTCACCACAACCACCGCCCCTGAGCCCTCACAAAGATCGCCCAATACCACCACAACCCCCTTCATTCACGCCCACGCGCCTCCATACGCGCCCACGCGCCGCCACTCGTCGCCGCACGCGCCACCCTATGCCCTCACGCGCCACCCATGCGCCCCCTACAAAGCCACGTGCCACCCAAGCACCATCGTACGCGCTGATAGCGTCGAAACACGCCTTTGCGCGCGGCCACACGCCGTCACGCACCGCCTAGGACCACCTCTACTCCCACCGCGCCGCACGCTAGCCGCCCTCGTCCCACCACGCATCGTCGTGGATGCTGTGCACCGCTTGAAGCTCAAACTCGACTATATTTTGGCGGTACAGCCTTCTAACCTCCCTCACCTACCCTTCCAGTTGAATCCATAGTTCGTCAGTACCAACGCTCCGTTCATCACACAAACCACTGCATGATATTTATCCTTCGGGGTACCCAAGATACGACTGCGGTCGTATCCCATCTTCAAACCCTTCTCCTAACGGAGAAGCAGAGTATTTCTTTGGCACCCCCCTCGTGTGCTAGTCCTTCGCGGATGTTCTACAGTCTGGGGCGCTTAGGTAACCTGGTTTCGTCCAGCCCCTACCAATTAGAAATCTCTACACCAGTCATGAGGTCATCTTTGTGTGTTAATGGAGTTGTTTCGAATTTACTGTGGGTCCTGTATAGTATCGCTTGTAGTGCATGTCCTCTGTTAGCTTGGTCGGCCTTCAAGGAGGTTCCTTTCTTCTCCGAATAGTTGAATATGTTGTTGTATCAGTAGGTCTCCTCCTCACCAAGCTACTATCATTTTCCAGGGGTTATCTTTACCGTTAAACCGATCTAGTGTTCTAGTTTATTTACTTCTGGTTGTAATTCTGTTATTTTGTTTGTACTTGCTCTACTTGTTCGGGATTTCGATGTTTACCATTCATTCAGAGCGTTTCTTTTTTCTAATATGTAGCTTGTAATAGTTCTTTTTTCAATAAAATCGGCGTGATTAAAGATAAAAAAAATAGTCTACTTAATATATAGGGTTATAGATATTTTATGTACCATTTATTTGACCAGATTCCGCTTTTGGTACCACTTGTTTTTTTCCGTCTAGTTTTGGTATCAAACGCTTGGAGAAAGTATAGTTTTCATACATCCATTAACTTTCCGTCAGAATTGGCCGTTAGTTGGTCACGTGCAATGAACGTGATCGATTTTTTTTAATAAAACATATAATTTTAAAGGACATAAATGTTCCGAGTCAACAACAATGGCCTCACCGGAGAAGTCCCTCCATGACTGTGGGGCCTAGAAACGTGAAATCTCTCCCTTACTTGTAACTCGATAACCAGATGCGGCAGGACTGTTCGGCGTTCCTGCAGTACCTCCGTAACAACGGCCTGGACTGGTCGACATTCCTGTAGTACCTCTGTAACAACGGACTGGTCCAGCGATTGTCTGGTGGTGATGGATAGGAGAGTAAAGATGAAAGTGGTAAGGAAAATTATGTCCTCTCAAGTCTTATTTTTTGTTTAAAAAAATAGGTTACACTAATGGCCGATTCCAACGAAAAGTTAACAGATGTATGAAAACTATAATTTCTCCAATAATTTGGTACCAAAACTAGACGGAAAAAAAAAAAAAAAACTGCTACCAAAAGAAGAATATGGTCAAACATACGGTATGAAAAATACATTTAACCCTAATATATATGGTGATTCCTCTGGAGTAAAACCTCTCCGAAGAATTCATTTTTTATAATCCAACTTTGTAAGTTTTGTCGTCTGTGTAGCAAATCGTGACATCATTTTATGTGGACTTGTCATTTCTCTCAACCGGATTGGTTTGGATCAAGTTTGGAAAGTTGGTTCCACGAACAACTTTTACAAAAGTCCATCAACTGTTTGAGTTTGATATTTTGGGTTTTGATCGTTCTAAAAACGGTGATTTGTTACCTACAAATTGTATAGTAATGTGGAGTTTGTGGCTTGAACGAAATAATATTATGTACCGCATCAAACTTCCTTCTGCAGAATCTGTGATGTTTTTAATTTCGAATGCTTGTAATGAAAATTTTATTGCTCTTTGTACGTGTTACATGACCATCAAGGATCTTTTGATGAGTTTTCCACTTAGGTCACAGACTGCTAGTCTGCCATGGGATGCTGCGTTACTTTTATGTGATGGAGTTGTGCACTCAAGCCAAATACCCAGCAACTATTTGGATCGGTGGTTTAATGACTGCATCTATGAATATTGTATCTATCTCTATGATGTCGTCTTATAATATTGAATCGCTTTTGTAAAAAATAATATAGTTTGGAGTAAGTAGGATTGCTGCTAGCTTGGTCATCTAGAGTGGAACTTCACTTTCACTTTACGGATTCGACCGTTTACTAAATCAGATTATAACGTCCTCACAAGTTTGTAATCTTTTGTTTGGGTTCTTCAAGACATTCGTTGTTTTTATCTTTTATTTCAGTTCCTAGTGTTCAAATGTACTTTTGTTGGTGCCGTTTAGCGAGCGGCATCTGTTACTTGGTTTGTGCGTAATATTCGTTCATAGGAGTTTGATGTTTAGGTGGTAGTTTAGCTTAATATATATGTATATATTTGCTCTTTCCTTACAAAAAAAAAAATTATATAGTAAAGAAAATGAGGGGTGGTAAGTATTGGTTATTGTGTGTGGGGGCGGACCTTTGACTATGGCTATTGTTTTTGCTTAGCCATTACTCTCTCTTAGGGGCACTATTCAGAAGCTCTCTAGCTTCTGAATAGTTTTGCCTCGGCTGGATTAGATGACTCCCTCTCTTGATCCAAACACTGAAGGGAAGTCACTGCTCTTGCAAACTCTCTCGTCGGAAATGAGCATGGAGCAACTCTTCCTCCAGCATACGCGAAAGCATAAGCCTAAGCCAAAACCGAAAGCCCCACCAAGACAGATGGCCTTGTTCAACCTCGCATTCATCCCACTCTTCGCTTCCGCCTCGCCAAATCGCGGAGTCCACCCCACCCCTTCGCCCCTCGCGTCCCCCCCCCCCCCTTCACCCTCACCATCACCACCACCCCCTAGCCCGCACAAACACCCCCCCCCCCCACCACCACCATAACCACCTCCACACGCCTCCACCACGCGCTGCCACACGCAACACATGCGCCTCCACACGCGTCGCCCACGCACTGCCACGCGCTGACACGCGCCGTCCAATTCCCTCACACGCGCCCACTGCAGCGGCGCGTGCATACCACGCGCCGCCTTGCGCGACGACACGCGCCTCCGCGCTTCAGGACGCGCCTTCACATGCCGCCACGGTCCACCTCCGCCCCCAACATGCCGTGCGCCGGTCACCTACGTCCCTCCATGCGCTGTCGTGGATGATGTTCACTGTGTTAAGCTCAAACTTGACTACATCTTGGCGGTACAACCTACTACTCTTCCCCATCTACCCCTTCCAGCTGAACCCATGGTTCATCAGAACCAACGCTCCGTTTTTTGAATAAGACACCGCATGATATTTACCCTTCAGGGGTAACCACGATACGATCGCATACGTATCTCATTTCCATCGACTAACGGAGAAGCTGAGCATTTTTATGGCACCCCCGACGTGCGCTAGTCCTTCAAGGATGTTCCACATGCAGGAGTGCTTCGGTGGAAGGGGTAGATGGGACCCCTACCACTCAGAGAACTCCGCACTGGTCATGTGGTCATCCTTGTTTGTCTATGGAGTCGTGTGTGTTTCCGATTTATTATGGGTCCTTTCTGGTATCGCTTGGTTTGCAGGTCCTTTGTTAGCTATGTCTCTCTTGAGGAAGGTTCTTCTACCCTCCGAAGGGCTACGGGTACCGATGTATCAGGTGGATTTCTCATCTCCAAGCTTCTATCATTTGCCTGGGGTCATCTCTTGCGTTAATCCGTTCTGTTGTTTTAGTTTATTTACTTTTATTTGTGTTTCTGTGTTTTGCTTTGTTGTATTTGTTAGCATTTGGACTATGGGCTGCCATAATTGGGAGCCCATTAATTAAAGCCATGTACCTAAGTAATTAGGGTTTGGCTCAAATTAGGGATTTTAGGCTAGGCCTAAAATCTCATGTGACATGGGAGGCCCAAAATAGGGTAAGGAGGTGGGATTTTTTAATCCCCCATCCATTCTTATAAATAGGGACATAAGGTGGTGTTTTCTAATGCTAATAAATCTCTCCCAAGTTGTGAGATTAAAAAGAAAACCCTCATCCCTAAAATTAAGAGGTTCGGCCGAAACACTACACACACCAAGGAGGTGCCAAATTCCGATGAGCAATTTACTCCGAGTAGATCCATCTCGCGAAGAATCGACAGAGGCTCTGCTTTGAGGCATAATCCGCGTAGGGATTCTCTAACAAGAACCTCTACTTGTCATCATCCCATAGGGAACGTGTGACGAATTGACTACAACATTTATGTTTACAAACTATGCATATAGAAGTGTGTCATTTGATTTGAATGCTTAGTCTGACTTATCGTTCAAGGCGTATGGAAGGAAAATTGTTTAACCGACTTCATCCTTCTTCGTTTGCTAACTTATTTCAGAGATTTTATCCCATCTCCGATCTGAGCATTTCAGGTTTTCACCTTATGCGTCAGTCGATACTTTTACAAGGTCGTAGTAGCTTTCGAGCCTACTTCCTACCGATGTAAATGTTATCAATAAGTTATTTCCGAAGGAATGCAAACGAAAATTCAGCACATCATCATTTTAAACACTTATGTATTAAACTCATACTTTGAAACGATGTGTACCTCTTACGAGGTCCACTTGCGCGAGGTGCAACTTACCCTAGTTTAACCTTCGGTCAAATCGTTTCATTTCTGAATTTAATACAATTTAATCCTATCGGTTTCGCATATGATTATCATTACAGTTTATTTCATCCAATAGAGTAATAAAAATAATGAAAGAGTCTTAATCGGTTAATTATTTGAACGACGCAATCAATGGATTTAATGGCATGATCTAGTCCATAGACTTAGATGTAGGAGAAAATGTATGGATTTGCTTGATTCTGTCATTTATGAAGTCAATTTCATTTTGGTTATTTACTTATTTCGGATTGATCCCGTTTTTAACCGAGTCGATTAATCTTGATAAGCAGAACTTTTTTCGAATCGAAAGGTAACTACTTTATTCAACGAAACCGAAACAATGTATTCCAAATTCATAAATTAAACAAATAGAAAATCCAACAATGAACAATACTGGGGTCTCAGATCTCAAACTCGAAGTAGTCATGAAGAAGTTTGATAGACTAGTTGTCTTAACCGAAATTTACCAAAAAAGGTACTGATATCATGGTGAGTAAAGCACCGGATCATCGTTTAGACTTCCTTTTGCTGGGGGTTGCCAAGCATTTCAGCATATCGATGAATCTTTCATCGAATGCCTCAGGCTCCTTTGGAAAATTTCCTTCTTTCTCATCTGTTTCGAATAGGTCTATCGTCGTCTTGATCGATTTGATTAAACGCATTAGGCCTGTCTCGTTAACAAACCATGAAAGAGGACGAGTCCATACGTCCAACTCATCAGCAGGATCATAATAAGCTATTATGCCGTCATCATTGCATAGGATACTGAAGTATTCCGCCATTAAGGCTATAGCTTCAGCGACCTTACCCTTACCGAAGCGAAGGTATATGGCACACCAAAGATGCAATGCGCTGAGTTGTGTAAACTCTTCTTCTACTTCAGTTGACAGCTGCGAGAGGATCAACTCTAGTGCATTTCGATCCTTCATCAACCTTTTCTTGTTGTTGCTTTCATGTGGGTTTTTATATTCGTCCAAGCTCAGCCTATCCGACCTGATCGTCAAAATTCGCAGCGATCAGAAGATCCATAACATTATCTATCCATACATCGTAATCCATGCCGTCCAGATTGCGTGGTTCGTAGAACTGTATCGGGTCAGCCATGAAAACTAACACATTGATGGTTATGCAAAATTAGGTAGACAATAACATTTTGAGAAAGAATTGCATACATCAGATAACTATTAAGATTGAATCCGTCAAATAATGATTCCTCAGTCATCTAAACCAACCGACCACCAGTAAACTAATGGAAGATGGTTGTGAAAGAGTTCACATTACCGCCGTTTTCAATCCAATAGATCAGTCTTTTGAAACATTTTTAATTGTAAATTACCGGAATGGGAATTTTAAAACAACCATACCCGATCTTGGCTTTCCCAATGCCCTTTGTATTTTGGAAAATATTCTGATGAATTTACTCATGCATATATAATTCTACTAACCATGTAAATTATCATACGCAAGTAACATTCATCAAACAAATCACATTCATGCTTACGCGTCAAGCGTCTAATATTCCGAGGAACTCATGCTTGCATACATAATTCTAATTCCAAGTAAATTATCAAATGCAACTACATCCTCAACATTCTAGCATACGTGTCAATCATGAAAAAAATTCCACAACAATCATACATATCTGGCGATTGGTTTTCGGTTTTAAAATAATTTTAAATATTAGGGGCTGATTTGCAATTCATGCTTATATTCAATTACACAACATTCTAGACATGAGTCCTAGGCATCTCCAACCATCACAACATGTCTATCCTAGTGCGCATTCCATATATTTAACCAGGGCTCTGCCCACAACATGCAATTTCCAGCTAGCTTGACTAAGTCAAGACAACATTTCTAATTATGTATTAATATATATTGAATAATAAACAATTTCAATTCAGCCCTCTAATTGATCCAGTCCCAAAAACATGTATCTCCGAGATCCATCCCCATAATCAAACAAGGCATAAAGGTTAGCAACCCTATGAATACTGTGTAGTCCATTTAGAGGTTTAGAAACATTTGGATTTTAAAACTTGACCACCCTATTTTATTTACTTGACTTGAATTCGGTTTTGAAAATCATTTCGGTTCAGTCAATTTTGGTCCGGTCTAATAAATCATGTTGGTTCGGTCCGGTTTAAAATCTGGTTCGGTTAAATCCACTTAATTACCCCGGTTCGACCCGACCCGACTAGATGGAACCGATTGAGAAAATTCGGTTCGATTTAAATCCGTCCCGGTTTGACATATTGGACCGGCCCAATAATTAAAATTTCAAAGGTCGGGCCGAAATGTTTACTTGTGGCCCATGTTGGGTTTTAAAGTCCAAAAATGTTTAACTTAGCCATCAAGTAACATTAATTATATAAAATAATTTCCAATAAAAAAAATATATATATATATATATATATATAAATTTCGGACAATATTAAAATATATATATATATTTATTATCAAGATTCTATCTATAAGATTAAATCAATCAACAATATATACATATATATGTAAAAATCGGCACAGTATATAATATATATATATATATATATATATATATATATTTATCGTCAATATCCTAAATAGGGTAATAAATATACTGACAATATAGTTTCTCAATCTTTTAGGCAATTAAATCTATCAATATTATCTTTAACCCTATTAAATATTTAGATATATTGATAGTGATATACATTTCTATATATTTATGTGAATCTATCCTTATGTTCCCAATTATAGATATATTGTACCTTAATTAAAAATTAAAATATGGTAAACAATATAATTTAAAATTTGTGCCGAAAATTCTGTCCCTTGGTGCTTAAATTTTTTTAAAAATTTTACCTTGTAATTTACATAGGGTTTCGGCTAAAACACTAAAATTGGGAACAAGTGGTCAAATTTTAATAAGATCTACAATCCAATGTTTGATTTTGATAAATATTGCACTTTTCTTGAAGATCATGAACATCAAATTAACCAAGAACATCATGAAAATTTCGGTTTCACCAAAACCCTAAAAATCGAAAATTTAAATTTCTCTTCCTAAAATTTTCGGTTTTTTAACTTAAATTTCAAGAACGTCAATTTATCAAAATCATGAACTCCTAACATAGGCTCTGATACCAATGTTAGATTACGAGGAGTAATCACTACTGATACTTAAACAAAGTACATGCTAGTAATCAGAATTACGCAACGGAGGATTCACACATACCTTTAAGATGATCCGTAGACCCAAGATCTTCTCTGGAGGGAGTTCACGATCCTCCGGTCAGGACCTGTAGAGGTTCTTGTTAGAGAATCCCTACGTGGTGCAAGCTCCACAGCAAAGCCTCTGATCGATTCTTGGCACGGGGACAGATCTCTGGAGTGTTTGCTTGGAAAGAAAATTGGCACACCCTTGGTGTAGTGAAGGGTTCGACCGAAACATAGGTGGTGTGGGATTGAGGGTTTTTCTCTCTAAAACACTCTAATGAGGGAATAGTGATTAACCCTAAAAATCCCCTAACACCTCTTATTTATAGGAGGAGTAAAGTGGACAAAAGTCCACTTTACCCTCCTTATAATTTCGGCCGGCCATTAGTATAGGGAGGCCCAATTTTGGGCTTCTCATGTAAATTGGTATTTGGGTCTAGCATAATTACTCTAATGTGACATTTACCCAAGTTCATTAGGTAAACTATATATATTATGGGCTACCAATTACAGCGCCCATCACCATTTGCTTAAAACATGCGCGTGATAATTTACTTGTGTAGTAGAATTATATGTGCAAACTTGAGTTCCTAGAAACATTTTAAAAAGGGCCTTGGTAAAGCCAAGATCGGGTGTTTTAAAAACCTCCCGCTCCGGTATAGCGATTAAACCGTTTTAAAAAGGATTGATCTATTAGAAAGAAGAAAACGGTAATGTGAACTCCTTCACGACCCCCCTTCCCTCGGTTTACTGTCGGTCGGTTGGGTTAGATGTCTAAGAAATCATTATTAGTCATCTTCTATCTCATAGATATCCGATGAATGCAATTCTTTTTCCAAAATGTTATTGTCTCCCTAGTTTAGCATAATTATCAATGTGTCTGATTGAGTTGGCTAAATGAGTGTGGTTCGTTATTCCTCGCATTCTTGATGGTGTATATGTATGGAGTATGTGGTAAACTCCTCTCTGCTGCGATTCCGTAGGCAGAGAGGAAAAACATGGATGAATGTGGTAGTCCGTATGGCTTGATGATAACAGATGAATGTGGTAGTCCGTTTCCCAATAATGGGAATAGGTTCTTTGATGATTGGAAATCATTTATGGTGATATATATTCAACCTTGGTCAAAGAGGTTGAGGGAAACTTCAATCACGACCATACAACGTTACAGCTTTTAGTGTCCCCTCTGCAACCGCTTCTGTGAAAGCAAGGCCACTAAAGCTAGAAACGTTTTGGTTGT
Organism: Clarkia xantiana subsp. parviflora; assembly: GCA_036873135.1. Lineage (NCBI taxonomy): Eukaryota > Viridiplantae > Streptophyta > Magnoliopsida > Myrtales > Onagraceae > Clarkia > Clarkia xantiana. The sequence continues at coordinate 46,567,823 of JAPTYO010000002.1, read as the reverse complement.
GAATGATAGTCTCATCTCCATGGATGCTGGTGTACAAGCCGCTCGAGATCTTTGAATAAAGGTCAACATGGAGAAGAAGAGGTACCCCCTTTGATGGTTGACTGACATTGATGAGGCTCACTTACCATGAGTCTTTTCAAGTGCATTGACCAGGGCAAAAGGGAAACCAACTTCACAAATCACCATAAGACATCGAGGGATTCAAACTTGATGTCCGCATATCGTGGATAGACCAAGAACCTAGGGGTCACAAACGAATGTCCGGTGGGTGAAACACTGTCGATAAAGTGCGTTTCAAGTACGCCTCGTTTGTCATGTACATAAAGTTGTAAAAAGGCTTTATTCAGACACATACCATCTGATGTGATTCACTCGTGAGTTTGTTCAGATGTGGCGTTAGGCATGACTCAGGGTTCTCGACTATCTGTGAGATAAGGATAGATTGAATACACGACCCTTCAGATCAAGAAACTCGTCATTGTAGTTTCATTTTATTCATCGTTCATTTGAATTGATGATTTTGGTTATTTGAGATTGGGAATTATTGAATAAAGTAATTGTTACTCGATTCGACGTACAATTCACTTATCAATATATTGGCCAAGTCAAAGGGGACCGAACCGAAATGAAAATCCAATCATATGGGTTAGGAACCAAAATTTCAACCAGGTACGGTCGAATGAAATGAAACAATCAACATACTACATCAATAGTATTGGGTCGACCGAACTAAATAAACTCATTGATTGTGTAATTAGAATATGAACCGATTAACATTCATTAGTACTCCATTATTTATAATTGAACATGTACGAAACCTATTAAAACTGAATTTAAGAAAACTAAACGATTTCACCACTAGTTAAACTTGGTGATACGCGCGCGAAGCGCAAGTGTTCCTCGAGAGACGGAACACATCGATTCGATGTACAAAATTCAGCATAAAGCGTGCTCTTGATTTAATGCTTGAAATAATTTTTCATTTGCACGAACACCCATTTTAGGGTTTTTACTCATACAAAATTCTCATAGAGAATTTTATGAGCATAAGGTGAAAACCTAATGCACTATCCATGGTGGAGAAAACCTTGGAGTATGAACGAGCAATGAAAAGGAACGTCCGTTAAACGAGGTCTCCCACTATTCGCCTTTAACGACAAAAGATTGGCGAAGCATTAAAACGACGCACACTTCATAAATAAGGTCAGTATCATGATATCGCAAGTTTGACTCATAACATCCCTTTCAAAGGTGAGTTATGGTTAAACTGCAAATCATGCGGTGAACCTAATTAATGTATAAATCATTTACACGAAACCATGTGAGCTATTGGTAATTGGAGGATTTGTTAGATTATAGGGAGTAATCACTACAGAAACACAAAATATGGTACGTGCATGTGTAATTGAAATTACACAGCGGAAGAGTTACACATACCTCAATAGTTACCGTAGTCCAAGATCCTTTGTACGAGGGAGTTCTCGATCCACCAGACGGAACCCGTAGAGGTTCTTGTGAAAGAAGCCCTACATGGTGTTAGCTCCACAGCAAAGCCTCAGATCAATTCATGGCACGGGGATAGATCTTCGGAGAGTTGCTCGAAAGCAATTTGGCACACCTTTGGTGAGAGTGGTGGTTCGGCCGAAACTTTAAATGTGGGAGGAGGGTTTTCTGTCTAAAACACTCTTATGAGGGAATTATGATTAACCCTAAATATTCCTTAACACCTCTTATTTATAGGAGGAGTAAAGTTAACAAAAGTCCACTTTACCGTCACTATAATTTCGGCCGGCCTATGTATTTGGGGAGGCCCAATTTTGGGCCTGCCATGTCAATTGGGATTTGGGTCTAGCCCAATTACCCTAATGTGACACTACTGGAGATAGGGCAATTACCGACGAAAATAATTTCCGTCGGTAAAATTTTCGTCGGTAAATGTTACATACACCGACAAAAATTATTATTCATCGGAAATTCAAATTATTACCGACAAAATTTGTTTTCCATGGTAATAATTAATTTTACCGACGAAAATAAAATTTTTGTCGGTGAAAACAATATGTATTACTAACGGATAATACTTTTTCGTCGGTATTAATGTTTTACACCGATGAAAATTAATATTGTTGGTAAATATACGTTTTACCGACCTAAAGTGTGTCATCAGTAAGTATTAATATTATTTTAAAACTAGACTAAAATATATCACCGACGAAAATAATATATTTAGTCGGTAATACTAATCTACCGACATATTCATTTTCGTCGGTATTATTATGTTTACCGACATAATTTTTGTTGTCGCTCATGATCCTTTTCACCGAGTGTTTACCGACAATATATAGTTCCCTTGGTAAATATATTTTTAACGACGAAGCAATAAATTTCACGGTAAATACTTGTTTTACCAATGAAATATAAACTTCCTTGGTAATAATAGTTCTTATTGACGAAATATAATCTTCCCTGGTAATAATAGTTTGTATCGACAACAACTAAGTCCCTCGGTAAATACAAGTATTACCGACGACACAACATATTCCTCGGTAAATATTTGTTTTACCGACGTAATAACAAATTCATCGGCAAATATTTGTTTTACCGACGAAATAACGAATTCCTCGGTAATAATAGTTTATACCGACAACATATCATTTCATTGGTAAAAATAGTGTTTACCGACAAAACAACAAATTTGTCGGTAATAAGTCAATCAATTCGGTAAAATAAAATCCGAATTACGCAATAAAAACCATTTCACCGACGAAAAATACACTTCCTCGGTATAGAGTTTTTACCTACAACATATAATTTCCTCGGTAAAAATAATGTTTACTGACGAAACTACAAATTTACCGGTAAATCGAAGTCGAGAAAAAAAAATTACCGACGAAACTGAATTCGTCGGTAATACATGTTTTACGGACAAAAAAAAACATTTCGTCGGTAAAATGTTTTTTTTAACAAATTTGAGCCGAATTGTAGGGTTTAAATCCGCCATAAATTATCAAAAATTAGCTAATAACTTTCTTGTGGCCGTCCTTTATTGTGTTTCTACATCTTCTAGTCGTTCTCTTCATTTATTGTGCGTACACAGAATACATGTAAATTCCTTTTCTTTCTATGAATTCATAATATTTTCCTAGGTTGTGGCATCTAGTTTGGTGAAATTCCTTTATAAAATGACTGTTTCTTCTATAGGATTATGGTTGTGTATTTTTTAAGCACTTGAATTCCACATTTATTTTGATTTTTTTTTTCCTCTTCCAATTTTTAGGTAACATCGATTTTCTACTAAAAATATGCAAATGGATCCACCAATGGATAAGAGTAGGATGTCTAAAGATCGGACAAGTACAGATTACATGGATGGAGTAGAAAAATTCATTGAATTTGCATTGCGTGGTCCTACTATAATTGATAGAGAAGGAACATTGAAGATCATATGCCCTTGCATTAAATGCGTTAGTGCTATATATCAAACTCCTGATGAAGTTGATAGTCACCTCTTGTGGAAAGGTATCCAACCTACATACACAAATTGGACATCTCATGGAGAAGAAAAACTTGATGTATCTTCAACTACTCGTAACTTTGAGGAGATGCATGAGATTGTCTATGATGTTACCGGTGCACGAACATGGTCTACGGATGATATTGAACTTGAAGAAGATGGTGCAAAGTTTAATAGGTTGTTGAAAGAGTGTGAAAAAAGTATTTATCCAGGTTGCATAGAATATTCAAAGATGTCATACATTATCGAGATATTACATATAAAATGTCTTTACAAGATTAGTGATTCAGGGATGTCCAAGATGCTGGAGTTTTTCAAGAAATGTCTCCCACAGGAAAATACGGCACCGAGATCTTACCGTGAGGCGAAGAAATTTGTCTCTGATTTGAGATTAGGGTACATAAAGATTGATGTATGCAAGAATGATTGTATTCTTTATTATAAGGAGTACGATGATACTGATTCTTGCCCTATATGTAACGAGTCGAGGTGGGTACAACCAAAACAAGCAGAGAATGTGTCAACAAGCAATGGAGGCAAGAGAATTAGGAAACAAGTTTCGGTGAAAAGTATGCCATATTTTCCATTGATCCCACGACTTCAAAGGTATTTTATGTCGGATAAGATTGCGGGTAGTATGAGGTGGCACGAAGAGGGTAGAAAGAAGGATGGACTTCTACGGCATCCGGCAGATACCAAGGCATGGAAAGGACTAGATAGTGTTCGACCTGCTTTTGCTGCAGATCCACGAAATGTAAGGTTGGGCTTTGCTAGTGAAGGGATCAATCCATTTTCCAACAATTCTTACAGCATGTGGCCCGTAATCCTAATTCCGTATAACATGTCAAATGATGAATGCATGAAAGATCCAAATTACTTTCTTTCAATGATCATTCCCGGTCCTACATCTCCGGGTAATGATATCGATGTGTACCTGCGGCCTCTTGTTGATGAACTGATGGAGTTGTGGGAATACGGTGTTAGGACTTACGATGCATCCCGAAAAGAATACTTTCAGTTGCATGCAGCAATTTTATGGACAATAAACGATTTTCCTGCTTATGGTTCAATATCCGGTTGGTGTACGTCTGGCTTTTTAGCATGCCCTGTTTGTCAAATGGACACATATTACCACCGCCTAGTTCATGGGAATAAACAATCTTTATGGGGAACAGAAGATATTTGCAGTCAGACCATCCTTTTAGGGATAGTAAAAGTGCCTTTGACGGGAAACGGGAGCATAGGCCGAGTCCTAGAAGACGATCAGGAGATGAAGTGTTACCTCAGCTGGAGTTACTAGAGAAAATTCCTTTCGGTAAAACTCAGAAGAAATTAAAAGTATTTAGAGTTAAGTCTCCGGCAGGTAATTGGTAAAAGAGGAGCATATTTTTTGAATTGGAATATTGGAAGAGTCTTATGTTGCGTCATAACTTAGATGTTATTCATATTGAGAAGAACGTTTGTGAGAACATAATGAACATTTTGCTTGGTGTTGGAGGAAGGAGTAATGACAACCTGAACGCCCGAAAAGACTTGCAGTTAATGGGTATTAGACCTGCACTACATCCGGTCGTTAGGGGTGCTAAGACAGTTATTTCTCCTGCTCAGTATACATTGACAAATGAGGAAAAAACTATGATATGTCAATTTCTTAAAAATTTGTCACTTCCGGGTGGATTTTCTTCGAACATTTCACGGTTTGTGAAAATTAAGGAGCAAAAGATTAATTGATTGAAGATTCATGACTACCATGTGCTCATGCAACGTCTATTTCCAATGGCTATTCGAGGTGTTCTAGTTAAGCCGTTATGTGGGACCTTAATTAAGCTCAGTCGAGCATTCAACCTTTTGTACGCCAAGGAGTTAATAGTGGAAGATTTAGAAAAACTCCAGCTTAATTTACCCATTATAATGTGTGACCTCGAACGATCCACCAGCATTTTTTGATATTACTATACACTTGGTAATTCATCTAGTTGAAGAAGCTCTTATAGCGGGCCCGGTTCAATTTCGATGGATGTACTTTATCGGGAGGTATGTATTTATATAATAGTCAATTTAATTTTGAATTACAAGTAAGATCTCTGTTTAAAAACGATATAAATATTTTTGTGTAGGTTAATGGGTGTAATGAAATCTTTCGTGCGAAACAGAAGATATCCGGAAGCCTCTATCGCAGAGGGATTTGTTGCAATGGAGTGTGCAACATTTTTTTCTCGGTATTTACACGACACTGAGACAAGATTCACTAGAACCCACCAGGTGCCTATCACGGTAGATGTATCCAACGAGGGACGTTTTGATATATTTCGCAAAGTTGGAATTCCCATAGGAGGTTCCGTTGTTCACATGTTGAGCATAACTGAGCGATCTCAATGTCACTTGTACATTTCAAGTAACTGCAGAGAAATACAATCCTATATTGAGTAAGTTCAGTCTTTGCCGACTTTGTCTCATCTAAGCTCTTGTTTTCAGTAACTGTGAGTTTTCAAAGTATGATGATTATGTTTTAATTATAGTGAACATCAGAGATCCATATATCAGAAAAGAAAAAGTTATCGTGTCTTGATGTTGGAGCATAATGTTGCATTTGCAGATTGGTTTAAAGATCGTGTAAGTTTAGTTAATATAATATTAACACATTCAATCATCCATATATTTAGATAATTGTGTGTAATATTCATTATTTTTTTCTACAGGTTGCCCATATGGATTACTTGGAGGCGACCATGCATGAAAAACAACTGCAGGCTCTTGGAAGTAAACCATTGTTTGATGTTAAAAGCTATAGTTCGTGATGGGTTTTGATATAGCCGTTAGGCCCATTAACGACGACTAAACGGCGAAGTAGGCCCACCGGGCCCCAAACGAGGCTTAGAAGACCAATACGAGGGGTCCTGACAAGGTCGGTCCCGATATCTGAGCTGAATGCTCCCGATGTTATGCCTTTAAGTATGCCCCGATGATATGCCTTTGAGTAGGCCCCGATGATATGCCTTTAAGTAGGCCCCGATATTGAATCCCTGAGAAGATTGGCCCTGTCCCGATGACGAGGGGCCCCGAGCGGTGACCAAAGGAGATAACTCTGGAGTCCCCGACTTCCGTCGGGACTTGCCACCAGAGCACGAGGCCGAGAAATACGCCCACTAGCGACATAGTGGGGAAGTGGCCGGAAAAGACGGAACGTGAGTTACTGGTCGAGATAAGAGGAACGTGGCAGTTATCCCAACAGGTAACTGAGGTAACCCCTCCCCTATATAAAGGAAGGAGTTACCTCAGGATTGATACGTTCACATACTTACATACTCATACTTGCTTGCTGGCATCGAGATACTCATTTAAGCATCAGAGAGGGATTCTGGGTCACCGCCCGGTCTATCCCCTTCTTGCAGGATTACTTAGAGCGAAGGAGTTCGGAATTCCGTCAAGAACGTACCGGAGTTCCAACCGTGATCCAACATTGGCGCCGTCTGTGGGAACGAAGCAAAAAGCATAAATGACTTCTACCCGTTCAATGGCTAGCAAGCAAAAGAAGAGACAAGGACAATCCGGTGGTTCCCGCCATCCTGCTGGAACTCTGAATTCAGGGCCGCCGGAGCGCACTGTTGATCGGAATGATCCTCCCCTGCTGTTTCCCAAACAAGGGGGCATCATGATGATCGCGAAGATTCTATTCGAAACTCCTCGGAGAGCCGGGAAGAGATCCCAAGAAGGGACCAGGATGCACCTGCAAAGCCGGACTTGGCAAAGGCTGTGATGGATGCCATGCCAGTATTTTTGGAAGCCATGGAGGCTCTTTTGGACCGGAGAGAGGCCGCCAAGAAGAAGGAGGAGGAGTTGCCTCCGCCGATGGTGAATCGGGACGGGCAGGAGGCCCAACCCGAGTACCAGGACAAGGGCAAGGAGCCTGCTCTGTCGGAGCAGTTCGTGGTCGATGGGCCTGGGCCTGTGCAGCATAGGACCATTCCTCTCAATGGCCCTATCACCCCCGATCAAGTGGTGAAGATCGTGAACATTTGCATGGGGGACCAGAAGAAGATGATGTCAGAGTTGAGGGATCGTTCCACCCATCCCTTCGTCCCCCGATTGGTGAACACCACTGCCCCGCCGGGACTGGGCATCCCGACAATTAAGGAGTATGATGGCGAGGGAGATCCCGTTCGTTATGTCCAGAAGCATGTCATGGCTTGTCTAGGCAGAGCCCCGAATGACGATGTGCGTTCTGTTCCCAGGTACACTTGGAGAGAGGGCCCTGACGTGGTTCTTCAGTCTTCCCCCAGGGTGCATCTCTAGCTGGACCCAGATGCATGATCGCTTCATCTAGCAGTACCAGGGCCGTCGGCGCCTCCTAAAAAGCGCGAGGTCCCTGGCTGAGGTGATACAGACACCCGACGAATCTCTGGCGCATTACTACCAGAGGTACACTGCTAGCGTGGCCGAGATTGATGAGGAAATGTCGGAGGGAGAGACCATCCGCACTTTCATCCGGAACCTAACAGCACCATATGGTTCCGACCTGATGCACAACGTGGCTGAGAAGGCTGTGTCGAACATGGAGGCGCTGCAGAAGAGGGTGAAGCAGCAAATCGACGTCCATGAGTCGAAGATAGCTGTCGGAGACCTTGACCCTCCGAAATCAAACAAGGGGAAGCAGTCGTTCAAACCCTCGGACGATCGCAGAAGGAAAGATAAACCCGAGAGTAGTCGGGGTCGAGGCCGTCCCGATCGGAGGGAAGACAAGCGTTCCTCGATGTCGGACAAGCGGGAGGACCACTACACCCCTCTCATTTGTTCCATGGGTGATGCATTGGCGGTAATGGACCGACAGGGTATCGCCAGGTATCCCCCGAAAAAAGATGGAGAGTCCATGGGAGCCCGCACTGATCGTTATTGTCGCTTTCATCGTGCCAACGGTCACGACACTAACCATTGTCGGGAGTTGAAGAGAGAGACTGAGAAGCTGATCCAGAAGGGGAAGCTCAAGGAAATTGTGGCTGGACAACAGGGCCGATCCCGTTCCCGGTCCCGATCGCGGTCCCGTTCCCGATCCCGTGGTCGATCCCCGAAGCAGGATAAGTCCGAGTCTTCCAATGCCCGCAAGGAGAAGCGGGGAACTATTAATGTGATTCACGGAGGACTTGCTGCAGAAGGAGATACTACGGTAGCCCGGGAGGTCTATGCTTCTTGGATTCCCATTGCCGTGGTGCTGGGCAAGAGGGCCCGAAATTGGACTCCGAAAGAAGAAATGGTGATTCCCTTCTCAGCGGAGGACCTGATAGGTGTGGAGACCCTGCACGATGATGCTTTGGTCGTGACCCTGAACGTGGATGGGTACGAGATGAAGCGGATCCTGATTGATGGAGGGAGTTCCTCCGATATTTTGTTCAGAAGGACTTGAAGCCTGCGGACTTCCCGATGGTCGGATTTTCCGGCTGTACCTCTTACCCGGTCGGGGTGATTACCTTACCGGTCGAGTTCGGGAGTGGTTGGAAGTCGGAGAAGAGGAACGTAGAGTTCGTGGTGGTCGAGTCTGCGGGGACCTACCATTATCGGGAGGACTACCATCAACCCGCTGGGGGCAATTGCCTCAACTGTTCATCAGAAACTGAAGTTCCCGACTGTCCACGGAATCGGGGAGGTCCAGGGCGATCAGATAGCTTCCAGGAGGTGCTATGTCAATGCCACCCGAAGGATGAATCGGGAGACCATGACTGTTTTCCAGACTGACGCTGATCCCCGAGAGGAGTTTGGGCGTCCCGCCCCGATGGAAGATTTGAAGGAGGTCAAGATTGATGGACCTCAAAGGAAGGTGAAAATCGGGTCCGCTCTGACCGAGGAGACGACCCGAGAATTGATCGATCTGTTGAAGGAATTCAAGGAGCTGTTTGCCTGGTCCCCGAGTGACATGCTAGGAATCAGCCCCGATGTGATTACTCACGAGCTGATGATTGATCCCGCGATCAAGCCGATTACACAGAGAAGGCGCCCGATGGGTGCCGACAAGAAGATCACGATCCAGCAAGAGGTGGGCAGGTTGCTCGATGCTGGATTCATTAAGGAGCTCCGATTCCAGACCTGGGTCGCCAACCCAGTCCTAGTGAAGAAGAGCAATGGCAAATGGCGGATGTGTGTCGATTTCCGCGACCTGAACAAGGCATGCCCGAAGGATTGCTACCCGCTCCCGAGGATCGACCATCTAGTGGATGCCACATCGGGACATGAGCTGTTGAGCTTTATGGATGCCTACTCCGGCTACAATCAGATCAAGATGTCCAAGGAGGATGCCCCCATACCGCCTTCTATGTTGATAGCAACATCTATCAATATGATGTTATGCCCTTTGGACTGATCAATGCAGGTGCAACTTATCAGAGGATGGTGAACAAGCTGTTCGGGGACATGCTGGGGAAAACAATGGAGGCCTATGTGGACGACATGCTGGTGAAGTCTCGACAGGCCGAGGATCATGTTCACAACTTGGCCACAACATTCGAGCGGATGAGGCTTCATCAAGTTCGCTTGAACCCCACCAAGTGTGCCTTCAGAGTGCACTCAGGGAAGTTCCTGGGCTTTATGATGAGCCAGAGGGGAATCGAGGTGAACCCTGAGAAGCTGAACGCGATCGAAGAGATGAAGTCCCTGATTAACCATCGGGAGGTGCAGGTGCTGAACGGCCGACTGGCCGCGATGAATCGCTTCCTGTCCAAGGCAAGCGACCGATCCATGCCTTTCTTTGAAGTATTGAGGGCCAACAAAAATTTTGAGTGGACTGCCAAGTGTGAAGATGCGTTCCAGGCACTCAAGCAGCACCTTCGCACCCTCCCGCCATTAGCGAAGCCCATCCTAGGCAAGCCACTCTATATGTATTTGGCTGTTTCTGAATTTGCTGTTAGCTCTGTCTTAGTGAAAATTGTAGAGGGTAGCCAAGTCCCCGTCAATTATGTAAGCAAGGCACTCGCCAAATCTGAAATGAATTATCCCGCCGTTGAGAAGTATCTCTATGCGTTGATTGTTACCGCTCGCAAGCTGAGGCCTTACTTCCACGCGCATGAGATTACCGTTTTGACGAATCAGCCCTTGAAACATTTTTTGGACCGACCTGATGCGTCGGGGAGATTAGTGAAATGGGCAGTCGAGCTTAGTGAGTTTCGCATTCACTTTGCTCCGAGAACGGCTATTAAGGGCCAGGCGTTGGCGGATTTCATAGCAGAGTCTACAGCCCCAGATCTAGAAGAAGCGGGCCCTGTAGAGGGGGCAACCACGGAGGTCCCGATAACAGAGCATTCAGAACAGCCCGACGCCGAAAATACTTGGGAGATGTATACCGATGGCTCCTCAAATTCAGAAGGATCGGGAGCAGGTTTCGTACTGATACCGCCAGACGGAGGCGAGCCCCTCCAATATGCCTTGGCCTTGACATTTAGGGCCACCAACAATGAAGCTGAATGTGAGGCTCTCATCACTGGCCTCAAGATTGCTAAAGGAACGGGAGTTGTTCACTTAAGGGTGAAGTGTGATGCTAGCCTGATCGTGAACCAAGTCCATGGGCGGTACAAAGCGAAAAGCCCGATGATGAGAAAGTACCTTCGGGAGGTGCAAACCCTGAAGGAGAGCTTCAAGAGCTTCGATATTGAGGCGATCCCGAGGGAGGATAATGCGGAAGCAGATGCCTTGAGCAAGTTCGCCTTGGGGGCACCCCTCGATGAAAGTCGGAAGGAGCATTTCTTGGAAAAGGTGATCCTGTCAACCACCGATCAGTCTGAGGTATGTGCCATCGAGATCGGATCGGAGGAGCCCACTTGGATGACCCCGATTGCCGCGTATCTGACTACGGGGGCAGTCCCCGACGATGAAGTAGCAGCCGGCAAAATACGCCGAATCGCGCCCAATTACGTGATGGTGGACAATCAGCTGTACAAAAAGGGGTATTTAACTCCTTATCTGAAATGCGTGGCTGAGCCTGACACGGGTCGGATCCTTAGAGAAGTGCACGAAGGATATTTGGCTTGTCATGAAGGGACCCGATCCATCGTGAGGAAAGTGCTGAACCTGGGCTATTACTGGCCCTCGATGAACAAGGAGGCAACGATGCTAGTCCGATCCTGTGACGCTTGCCAGAAGTATGCCCCGAATATCGTGGCTCCAGCTGCCGATTTGACGTCCATCAAGAGTGCTTGGCCTTTCGCGCAGTGGGGAATCGACTTGGTGGGACCCCTTCCAGTTGCAAAAGGTCAATGTCGATATTTAGTCGTGGCTATTGATTATTTTTCGAAATGGATAGAAGCCAAGGCATTGGCCAAGACAACGGGGAACCATATCCTCAAATTCCTCCAGACCCATATCATATCCCGATACGGGATCCCCAAGGTGGTGATCAGTGATAATGGCTCTCCGTTTAACGGGGCCCAATGGAAGGAGTACTTGGAGGAACTGAAAATTGAGAATCGGACAGCCTCTGTCCGTCATGCTCAAACCAATGGACAGGTGGAATCAGCCAACAAGATCGTGATGGATGGCGTGAAGAAGAGGGTCCATGCATTGAAGGGCAAATGGCTAGATGAGCTGGAAAATGTGCTTTGGGTTGTTAGAACGACACCCAAACGATCGACTGGGGAGACTCCATTTGGCCTTGTTTACGGCACAGAAGCAGTGGCTCCCGTCGAAATAGCTGTGGCATCCCATCGGACGAGGTATTACGAACCTCTCTCGAATGATGAAATGAGGCGTGTGGACTTGGACTTGGTCGAAGAACAGAGGCGGAGTGCGGAGGAGGCCCAAGCCCGGATGCGCTTGGCAATAGCCCGATATTATAATCGACGAGTCAAGTCTCGACAGTTCTTTGTCGGGGAACTGGTCTGGCGTCGGAACGAATTTACCCTTTTGGATCGGATCAACAAGATGTCACCAAAATGGTAAGGGCCTTATAAGGTCGTGGGGATGCCAGCTCGGAATGCGTACAAGTTGGAAGACCTCGATGGCAATGTGTTGAAGCATTCTTTTAGTGGCGAACACTTGAAGAAATGTCATGTTTGATATTAAGTCGCCTTCAGTGGTGCAAGTTATTTATTAAGTCGCCTTCAGTGGTGCAAGTTATTTATTAAGTCGCCTTCAGTGGTGCAAGTTATTTATTAAGTCGCCTTCAGTGGTGCAAGTTGTTTATTAAGTCACCTTCAGTGGTGCAAGTTGTTTATTAAGTCGCCTTTAGTGGTGCAAGTTGTTTATCGTGTTGAGCCATCAATGAATAAAGAGGTTGCTTCCGACCAAACTATGCAAAGACTTATCATTCTAAGCATGATTAAATCGCCTTAAGTGGTGTGGATAAGTTGCCTTAAATGACACGATTAAATCACCTTAAGTGGCATGGTTCCGCCTTAAATGGCCCGATTAAATCGCCTTAAGTGGCGTGGTTCCGCCTTAAGTGACGCGATTAAATCGCCTTAAGTGGTGTGGATAAGTTGCCTTAAATGGCACGATTAAATCGCCTTAAGTGACGTGGTTCAGCTTTAAGTGGCGCGATTAAATCGCCTTTAAGTGGTGTGAGTAAGTTACTTTAAGGGACATGATTAAGTCGCCTTAAGTGGTGAGGGTAAAATGTCTTAAGTGACGCGTCGAAATTACTCTAAGGGGTATGATCGAATTGCCTTAAGTGGCATAGTTAATTCACCTTAAGTGGTGCAGTGATGATCGGAACCAAAAAAGATTGATATTATAAAGATCTAGGAGGTTCGCGACAAAGAAGGAAATTACAAGGATTTGAAAATAAAGCAATCAAGCTTGATCCTTGGCAGCGTCGAGGGGAGCAGGGTCCACGAGGTCTGTGGCAGAAGGCTCCGTGATCGGGAGATCGGACTCTGGAAGATTGGCCGCGGGAGGATCGGACTCTGGGAAGTCAGCCGGTGAAGGGTCGATCATCGGGGGCTCAGTTGTCGGGAGTTCTGCACTTGGAGGTTCCACCGTACCTTCAGCACCCGCAGCCCCCTCGGGGGTGTTGGCCTCGTCGCTCTCCTCAGAAAGGTTGAAGTACCTCTCCGCGAAGGGGGCGAGGGTCTGAGACTTGGTGAAATCGATGGCACCACCATACTCCGGATGGAGCTCCTCAACAACGTTAAGCAGGGTGGTCTCCACCTCCGTCGTACAGAACTTCACTGCATCCAGTTGGAAAGCCTCGGAGCCCCGATAATCTTCCCGTCCCTTGGCCTCAGCCTCGGCCAGCTTGGTGGGAAACTCAGCAAGTTCCCGCTCCATCTGTCGGGACCGATTGGCGAGAAGGACTTTTTCAGCCTCCAGCCCCGCCTTGGCATCCTCGAGGGCCTTCTTCTCAGCTTCCAGCCCCGTCTTGGCGTCCTCGAGGGCCTTCTTCTCGAGGACAAGCCTGTCCCGATCCTCCGCGCGCCCCTGCTGCTCCTCACTGAGCCTTTGGCGCTCCTACTTCAGCAACCTCTCAAAGTCGTGGACCTGCCTCAGGAGGTCCCGAGTCTTCTGGTTAAGGAGGGTCTGCTCCTTGACCAACTTCCCCTTAGACAACTCGGAGGCAGCCAGATCCTCCTTGAGCTTGGCTAAGACCTCGGGGGCCGCCTTGGCACGCTCCTGCTCCAGGGCCTCCTCCAAGGCCCGGACATACCCGAAACAGCGGTGTTGGTCCGCCATTTCCTGTGAAGAAGAAGAGAAGAGGTCAGTACACGAAAATATTTTGCCTTATATATATTAAGTGTAAAGACAGGAAACTTTACCTCCACGCGACGAACGACCATGGCGCGAATATCTGCGTGGATGTCCTCTCGAGCCAGGGAGAGCGGGAGCTTCATAAATGGTGGAACTGAGCCTGCCAGTAGGTGCAGACCCAGCTCCGTGGACACATCATCCCGACGCAGCGGGACCCCCCGCAACGACTCAATCGGAGTCCAAGGAGCCGCCGCCTGGTCGGGGGAGTAAAGCTGGTAGAAGTTCCCGTCTAAGGGGAGAGGGGGAACGACGCTCTGAGTATAGGAGGTACGGGCCTCCGAGCCGCCATGAGAACCCGCCAGCTCCTCGGGAGTCAGGCTCAAGACAGGCGACAGCTGCTGTGCCGGAGAAGACGGAGGCGGCCCTTCGGGAGTCGGTTCCGGCGGGTTCTGCCTCGTCCCCCGACGACGAATCAGGGGCTGGCCCCCGCTTGCTTCCTCAGAAGAGTGAGAGACGTCCAGGTCAAGCACCCGACGGAACTGACCGTCCGTCGGGGCGTCTTCAGTCCCCGATCCTCCTGGGGCTGGAAAAGAAAGGAGAGGCTCTCCGACCTGGGCGTCGGAGGGTGGCACCTCCGCCGAAGCTCCAGCTCCCGATTGAACTGCAGCGGGAGGACGAGAAGCTTCAGAAATAAAGTCAGGAAGTTGCTCAGGATCCTTACACCAAATGACGCGACGGGAGAGGTACTGGTCCTTCCCGTAATAATTGTAGTATCCCGCTTTGAGGACGCGGGGAGTTTCTCCTTGCAGGATGCGTTTGATCCCTTCGATCCCGGCTCCTTTATCGGAGGGGATTAACTCCTTATGAATACGCCTTCTGTACAATTGAATTGCTAAGAGGAGCTGTTTACCTTCCTCGGGAGTCTTGGTGTTGAAGATCTGCTCCATCTTCTCCACCCGGGCCCGTTTGATTTGCTCCGAGGTGGGAGGTGCCGACGAGGAGGCGGACCTCTTTGAAGACTTCTTCTTCCTCGCGGGGCGTGGGACAACATCAGTCTCTGCCTGCTTAAGCACGAGATTGGTCAACAATGATACCTTCTCAGCTGCAAAGACGAAAACGAAAAGTGCAGTTAGAATATTACCCAAGGAACGAGGTTAGAAGGGCCGTCGAAGAGTTGACCCCCGGACACGATATCAAGGAGTCGGATCCCGGTCAGAACCAGGTCCCGCTCCCCGATGGAGTTGGTGTCGAGGGGAGCGAAAGAGTCCCCCCAACGATAAAGCTGAATGCAGTGGAGAATCTGGAAATCCTCCTCAGAGTAGGTGTGGAAGGCGGGAGCAGGATCCGCCTCAACCTCCCATCGAGGCTATGGGATGGAGCTGTTTCAGATGAAGAAATAACTCCTCTTCCAGCCACTGTTGTCGGGCCCCGAGTCAGTGATGAGCCCCCGACCCTTGGCGACCTTCCAGGTGTCACCATTCCAGCTGTGCCGAGAGAGCCGCGCCTCTCTCCATTTGGGCATCCGTGGGTAGAAGGCGCAGACCCCGGCATCATTGCACTTCAGTCCATAGAAGGTCCGGAAGAGTCGGAGGCTATAGGGCCATTGTTGACGGAAGCAAAGGACGCGGAAAGCATTCCACACGCGGATGGCGTGGGGGGAGAAAGTAGTCGGATGTGTTTTGTAATATGTACACATCTCGACTATGTCCCCACAGAAGGGGAATCAGATCCCTGCCGATATTTTCCCGGTGGAGACAAATACCTCCCCTTCCCGTGGACGAGTGGCCACAGGGTCACCCGGGACGCGGGGCCTAGGAAAAGGAAAGCGAGGCTCCCAGGTGGAAGTAATGCACCCCTCCTGGAGAGCTGCATCATAGGCAGTGTCGGAAATCTCATTGCAAGCATAATCGAACTTGAAGGGCTTCCTCCCCCCAAAACTGGATTCACCGTCTGGAAAGTAATCAGAGCAAGAAAAAGCACAGTCGATTTCCGCAAAAGTTCGGGTAAGTTAATTGAGATAAAAGAAAAACTATGCTAACAAGTCTCTTCGGAATCGAAAGAGAAAATCTTACCAGACATGTTGAATCGGAGAAGAAAGGATGATCTTGAGGGTCGGAGATTCCGGTCGCCAGAGTGTTGATCAGAGAAAGAAAAGAGAGCTCGAGCTTTTGAAAATGCAGTGAATGAAACGGTAAAGGAGAACTAAATAGTGCCAAGATTTGGGGTTTTATAGGAGAGAGGACAGTCAAAGAGACGTTGCAATCTGAACCGTTGAAGATTAAACGCCTCAATCTGAATCGTCGAAGCCTTAGAGACAAAACGGCTAGAAAGTGCTTTTTCAATAAAAACAGGCACGGGTACCCAAAACGTCGCTTCGTCACCTGCTGCATTTAATAGTTGAGTGACCGAGATATCTTTTCGGATTCGGTGGTTATCCTCGGAATATCGGGGAATCTTGAAGAAGGAGATCTGCTTCAGAAGATTTTTTGGAAAGTCAAAACCCTCTGATACCGATATCGGGAGGTCCGGAACTAGAAGACACGACGAACTATAAGTCCCTCATGTCTTGGGGGCAAATGATGGGTTTTGATATAGCCGTTAGGCCCATTAACGACGACTAAACGGCGAAGTAGGCCCACCGGGCCCCAAACGAGGCTTAGAAGACCAATACGAGGAGTCCCTTCAAGGTCGGTCCCGATATCTGAGCTGAATGCTCCCGATGTTATGCCTTTAAGTAGGCCCTGATGATATGCCTTTGAGTAGGCCCCGATGATATGCCTTTAAGTAGGCCCCGATATTGAATCCCTGAGAACATTGGCCCTGTCCCGATGACGAGGGGCCCCGAGCGGTGACCAAAGGAGATAACTCTGGAGTCCCCAACTTCCGTCAGGACTTGCCACCAGAGCACGAGGCCGAGAAATACGCCCACTATCGACATAGTGGGGAAGTGGCCGGAAAAGACGGAACGTGGGTTACTGGTCTAGATAAGCGGAACGTGGCAGTTATCCCAACAGGTAACTGAGGTAACCCCTCCCCTATATAAAGGAAGGAGTTACCTCATGATTGATACGTTCACATACTTACATACTCATACTTGCTTGCCGGCATCGAGATACTCATTTAAGCATCGGAGAAGGATTCTGGGTCACCGCCCAGTCTATCCCCTTCTTGCAGGATTACTTGGAGCGAAGGAGTTCGGACTTCCGTCAAGAACGTACCGGAGTTCCAACCATGATCCAACAGTGCGTATGAAATAAATGGGTTTAAGTTTCATACATATGAGAGAGCTTCTATGCGAAGAGTTCAAAACTCTAGAGTTTTAGTAAGTGCAGGAACAACATGTTTTGCTAGTATGAGCGATAAACATCCTGTCCAAGCTTCGGTTGACTACTATGGGGTAGTAATAGATATTGCTGAAGTGCAATATAGAAACCTCTTTTGAGTTGTGTTGTTCAAGTGTGAATGGTATGATGTGGCGAATAGAAGAAATATTAAAACATATGAGTATGGTTTCACATGACTAAAAAATACTACATTTATGAGTGAAACAGAACCATTTATTTTAGGTTCACAAGCACATCAAGTATTTTATGCAAAACACCCAAAGGATGAGGGACAGAGTTTGGTGGTGGTAGTGGATCCTCAGAAGCAGTTTGATATAGGCCTTCACATATTAGATGCTGGTGTTGAGCCATTTCAAGAAAGTTGTATTGCAAGCCGTCAAGTGAGGCACATTTTTGCCGCCACAAATGAAGTCAATGACTTTGAATGCAACCGGTTGGATATTGCAGGCATTGAAATACTTACACCTAATTCGAGAATGATTTTAGTCAATCTGATGAAGAGTAACAAAAACTCATGTCTATATTTGTTTTTCTTATGCCATTTTTTTTTTTTCAGTTTTTATTCGTGATGTGAGGAATTCTCCGCTACATTCTCTCTATAGTATTTCTCTGCTTTATATTGCAAAAGCTATAGAATTTCGGGTTTAGGGCTGAGGCAAGAGAGTTTCGAACCCGACCAAATATCTCCAATAGATGTCTGCCTACCACCAGGCCAAGGTGAATTTTAATGTATATGTATCAGTTTATAATTATCAAACCCATTATTGTTATGTTAATTTATAATAGGGTTTTTTTTTAAGTTTGCCGCCTACTGCTGCCAATTATATTAAAATACTCTCTGCAAATAAGTTTGCCGCCTACTGCGCCAATAACTCCCCCTCTGCGATAAGTGTCCTCCGCCCCCTCTGACTGCATCGTCCTTCCGGCCCCCCTCCTCGACATCGTCCCTCCGTTCCCCTCCTCGGCATCATCTCTCCGGTCAGATCTGCAGTTCGCCGGCGATCAGGTACCTCTCCTTGTTTCATATTGAAGTTTGACAGGAATAGCTAGTTTAACACCAATTATTGTTATGATTGGTGTTTGATTCTTATAGATATCATGGTTGGACCAATTACTGTAAATTGCTTATTGTACAACACTTTCTCTGGCTGTGAATGCTGGTTGGCTTAGTTATTTTGGCTTAGTTCTTTCGACTTTTCAGCTGTTCTTGGTAATTTGAAGTTATTTTGACTGGGTTTATTCTGATCTGTGATTTTCAAGTGGGTCCATTAGCTCAGCTTTGGATTTGATGTTGAGAAGTAACTAGGTTTAAATTTAGACATGATTGCTTTTGCGTACTCAGCACCAACCCATGTTCTCATTCCCCACCCGAACGGCATGAAATTTTTCACCACCACGCTCGGATCTAGGTCCTGCCAATTCATTAGCATATATATAGCATAAGAATTTAGGGTTTATCAGGGCAGAAGAAACGCCTCAAACTCATACACTATTTTCCACTAAAGTCAGTTATTCTAAGTATTCATATTGCATTTGAAAAATTTGTGCTCTAACAATTTATTTTTTTTGGGCAAAGATCTGATTTAGGTGATTAAGTTGTCTATTATCTTGTTTCCACCTATATGCTGTGTTTGGATATATTAGTTGTATAACCAAATCAGTGACTTTCGTCATGAATGGTTTTTTTTTTCCTTTCCTTGGAAATCATCCTATTGTATTTATCCAATGGTAGAGTTTTTCTGAACTCGTGGATTCTTCCACAACTAAATCTGATTTATTACAGCATCACACCACTGATAATTGGTTTAACGTACGCTAGCTAGCTCAAAATCTAAATGTCTACATGTCATCTATTATCGCTGGTATTGATATGCGATCATACCTTTTTAGTTTGCCTGAAAATCCTCCAGATATTATGAATTGGCACTCAAGCTACGTGTACGAGTCTCCTGAACTATGTTCAATTATAGGGTCTCAAGTAAGTACCGTCATGTATATTTAAAAATGTTAGATTGACTATCAAACTTTGATTTGCAACTTACATGTTTTAATTTATTCTAGGTTCCTGGTTCTATTCAATCGCAGTCGCAATCGCAACTGCAACTAATTAGTTTGTCTTATAATCTTGTGTTTTTAACATAACTCTATATTTATTTTATTCACTGGAATTGACATGATGATTGGATTTTATTCACTATAGATAAATTAGTTGATTGATTTTTATTTCTACTCTAGGTGTACTATGCAAGGAAACAACGGGTTTCGTTCTGTTAAAAACAATTCGTACAATAGAAGAGGGACACAACTCAATGGGGTACACCAAACAATGAACAATGTCCAGACTTCTCCTCAAGTTGGAGGAAGTTTGTTAACACCGCGTGCAAATGATTCCTCAAGTCCTCCATCTAGGAATCATTCTCCTGAGATAAGTTTGGAAGTCGATCCTATTCGCCAAGAAGACACAGATGTTGGTTAGTTACTAATATATATATGTTTAATTTTAGAAGATAATACATGAGCCTAAGCGATAAAAAATAATTGATAGGAGCATCTGCCACAAAGCTAAGGAATAAGCGTGGAATAACGATACTCAAGGAGATAGTAAATATAGGAGAAAGAGAAAAGTTATCCCTAGGATGGGATGATGGGCAACCAACCGGCGATAACAGCTCTAAGTTTTCTAACTATTGTGGGACTCTCGCTCGAAACGCAGAATACACACATTTGCAGGTTGATTTGTTCTACAAGATTCTTAAGACCATAAAGGCAGACCTGTTTGAAAAGGTCTATGTAAGTCGATCTATGACATTTTATTTGCAATTAAGTTTCTGTGACATTTATTATAATGCTTTATATTCATATAATCTCGTTATGCCAGGACCGTTTTGATATTGAGGATAATGATTATGTGAGGTCCCGCGTGTTATCCCAAATTGGAGTCATACAACGAGTATTTAAATACTCTAAATACCAAGTATTTCTTGGGGTACACACATGAGGAGAGTCTCCAGAATGTACCACCTAATATGAACCCAGCATATTGGGAATTTTTGGTGAAAAAATTCAGCTTGATAAACACCATGTAAATCATGTTAAATGATGTCAATATGTACTAGAGCTTTGATTATGAAAAATGACATAACTATGCAGGCTATTGGTGAGACTAACTCCAAGAACAGAGCATGTGCAAAACTCAAGTTCACATCAGGGACAGCTAGTCATGCTAGAGTTTTATATGTTGAGGCAGTGTTATCAGAACCGGACCGGGCATCGGACCGGCAAGGGCACCGGTTCCCGGTTCGCCCGGTCGGACCCGGTTCGAACCCGGTTCGTCTGCATAAACTAATTTTTTTATATTAACCAGTCAAGTTCCACACCTCTATCTTTCTCATCATCATTTTTCTCTCTCTCCTCCCTCCTCTCTCCTCCCTCCTTTCATTCTATCTCCTCCCTCCTCTCTCCTCCCTCCTCCCTCCTCTCATTCTATCTCCTCCCCCAAACTCTCTCACCGACAGTTCATTCATCTTCTTCACCTCCCTTGCTAGCCCCACTCCTTCATCTCCTTCTCAACCCAACCCAACCCAACTTTCCCACTCCTCTTTAATCTCCCATTCCCCCTCCTCCCCTTTAATCTTCTTCAGAAATTTGCAAGTGATTGATTGAGGCGAGATCCGCGGCTGGAGGCGAGATCGGCGGCTGGGGGCGAGATCGGCGGCTGGAGGCGAGATCGGCGGCAGGGCAGGCGTGGCGGCTGGAGGCGAGATCGGCGGCTGAAGGCGTGGAGGCCCTGTTCTTCTGCTGCTGCTTGTCAGTTTGTGCTTCACTAGGGTTTTCTGTTTTTTTTTTTTTTTTTTTATCGAACCGGCAGACCGGTGGACCGCCCGGTCTGCTCAGAACCGGCCGGTTCGTAAAAAAACCGGATTTCGAACCGGGTTCGCTTACATCCTCCGGATTTGTTCGAACCTGACCGTTGAAGGCACCGGTTCCGGTTCGAACCCGGTCGGGCCGCCGGTCCGGTCCGGTTCTGATAACATTGTGTTGAGGTATCTTAAATATTATGATACAGAGTCCAAGTTGGTTTAAATTCATAATTACATTATTAATGTTATCATAAAAAAATGCAGACCAAGAAGAATAATGGTGTTCCACCTACTAAAAGAGTCTTCTTCAAGAAGACACATACACTTAAGAACAGGACTCCAACGGATCCAGAATCAGAACGTATACTTGTAAGTCTCTCAAACTTTTTAGTAGTAGCCCATAAGTCATGTATGTGAAAATGCTAGTGTGTCACTTGAAGAGGTTATCATTCTGCCTTAATTTATTGTTAAACTGCAACAGGTTTTCTTGCAGTTTTTGATTTAAAGAAGTGCATGTAGTTTTCATTGTATTTGTTTGACAAAAGTTTACTCGCCCATAAGACATGTCTGTGAAAAATGTACATTCTTTGACTGTCTTGAGTCTAATAATTGCCTCAATTACTTGAATTTCCCTTGTATGTTGTAACTAAGTATGTTTTGCTGTTCTGGAAGTTTTGGTCTGTTTATATTACTACAAACTTTTATCTGACCACCTATTAAAAGATATATCGATTGAGGAAAATCAGAACATCATTGTGTGTTGCGTGGAATTAAAATGTTATCTTGTTAGTTCTACTATTTTATCATACAATAATATATGATTTATAATGTAGACTCAAACGGAAGAAAACGCGGTAAGAGAAGAGGAGGAGACCGGGACACCGGCTGATAGAGACGCCATCTTTGAGAAGTTAATGGAGTCGCGAAAAAAGAAACCTAGAAGGGCTAGTGGTATACCCAACTGCCCGCATTGATGAACTCACACAAAGACTTGAAGAGCGTGAGGCTGCACATCTCGTCGAGAAAGCGGCCAGCGATGCGAAGATAAAAGCTTTAGAGGAGAAATTCAATGGTCTCATGGGTTTAGCTACAGATCGACTGGTTCCCGCTCCAGTAAACCCCGTTAGTGAAACTCAAGGTACTAACACTTTTTCTAAATTTCATAATTTATGTTTCAAGTGGTAAAACATGTTTGAAGTGGTAAACACGTATAGATATGTTTCTATTAGTATCATCTACTTTGCGTATTGTTATGCAAAACACCCGAGTCGATATTTGTTTGTGCAGAAGGATAGGACTTCATGCTCTCGAAACCGGCGATTTTGTGATGTACTTCTACAACACTGCCGTAGCCGGAGTTTATTGTTTTCAGTTTTATTTTTCGTACAAGACTGCATAAGTCGGAGTTCATTGTTTTATTTTCGTATGGTGAATGTTGGATGAAATTTTAGACGATACTTTGTTATCTAAGTTGTTTGAATCAGTACTTATTTCTGATTATTTGTGCTTTATTCACCAATTTTTTTTTATTGTTTCAATCATGATTTATTTGTTTATTAATATTATTTTTTAAATTAATTATTTACGGACAAAATTTATTTCATCGATAAATAAGATTACCGACATATAAGGTTTTGTCGGTAAAAGTATGTTTACCGACACAAAATTAATTTCGTCGGTATAAATAAATATATATTACGGATGATTCGAACTTCGTCTGTAATTACTTGTTACCGAAAAATATTTATTTGGTCGGTGTAGAATGTTTATCGACAACAAAATTTCCTCGGTAAAATTTAAACACCGACAAAAATAATCTTCTCGGTAAAAACTCGTTACCGGCGAATTAATATTTAGTTGGTAAACGATTGTTAACGACAAAACTCATTAGTCGGTAAATGATTGTTTCTGACAAAACTCATTAGTCGGTAAATGATTGCACCGACAAAAACAAGATCGTCGGTAAATAGTCTTTACCGACTAACATTGAATTTGTCGGTAAAGGTTTTTACCGAAATTTTTTTTGTCGGTAAAGGATTGTACTGACAACTATTTATTGTCGGTAACTGATATTACCGACTACTATTTTGTCGGTAAAATATATTCACCGACAAAAATTAAGTCATCGGTAAATAATCTATACCGACCAAATATGGTTGTTGCTAAAATATATTTACGTCGGTAAATATGGTTTGAATTTGACGATATATAAGTAGTTTTACCGACGAACGTGTCGTCGGTAAAAAAATGTGTTTACCGACGAAATATTTGGGGCAAATTTCGTCGGTAAAACATTTACTGACGCCGCCTATACTGACGAACCTTTTCCTGACAAAAATATGTATTTACCGACAAAATTATTTTTTACCGACGCAATTTTATATTTTTACCGACGAATAATTTTCGTCGGTAAAGACCATATCTCTAGTAGTATGACATTTACCCAAGTTCATAAGGTGAACTATACATATTATGGGCTACCAATTACGGCGCCCATCACCATATGCTTACAGCTCCCACTAGCCGGAATAGGAGGGTGCTTGTTAATGTATAGTTGTCTAAATCCGCATCAACATTTCTCCCATTTGATCTGCTCCATGATTCCGTATAGTTCATACGAGGTTTGCCGTGCGACCGGCGGATACGACGGGCATCGTGCTACTCATCTGTTAGGAGTATTGTAGCGCCCGCGGAACGTTGATTCCCTTTTCTCCAATCAACCTGTTATAAACAATGTTTCATATTGTACCGCGTTGTACCCTAGGTCAACTGATAATTCCCCATTTGCCTAGTTTCCACATAGGAATACTTTTCCAAGCCATCCATACAAGTATTCACAACCTTCAACTAATATCCGGTTGGTGGCCACCCTAGTTAATACAAGAGTAGGTGAATTATAGGTGAACTTGACCATCCCCATCGCTCATACCCTTAATCAAACCCAACCGGTTTCAAAATACGTGGTCACTGGGCCTTTTTGTTCAACACTATGCTCGTACGCCGGGAAGCGAGCATTGGGCCTGACCTTAGGTATGAGTTCTGAGTCCATGAAGATACTTTAGGTGCCTCTTCATAAGCCTCCCGGGATCAATCACATGCTCGAGGTGAAGAAGTTTCTGCCCGCCAGAATCACGAGGATTCTTTTCCTAGCACAACCGAGCCGTGACCCCGTGGTCGTACATGGCACGCGTAGTATGAAGCACGCGTTGATAGCATACCTGAACCTTTTGGGTTAACAAGAATGGGATATGTCAATCATGCTATCACAGATTTTCATCAGGCCCAGAATGTGGATTTATGACGAACGGTGTTCATCACGGCGATCTGCAGGACGAAGACCATGTCGAGTTACTTCGACAATAGATAATCGTTCTGCGTAATCAAGTTTACCGCCCTGATTCTTAGCCAGCCTTGCATAGTAGAGGCCTCCCTCCACCGCAAGACGACCGTACCTGCGTGACTAGGTATGACCCACATTCGACATTGTTTGGCAGATGATTGCGTCCTCCTACGACTCAGTTTATAGACCGTAAATTTGATGTAATCAAAACATTATGAAGTCGATTGATCATAAACTCAGTTGCAATTCTTTCGCTTACAAAATGTAACTTTCTAACATCAAAATGTTATCACAGATACATGCCATTTCTAAACCCTAAGCCATCCAAGCAGTTTTACATTATTTTTGAATATCTCCCTACATAATGGCTTAGTTAATGGGTACACAATCATATCATCCATGGACAAGTATTCCATAGTGATTATATTGTCTTCTACCATCGATTTAGCATAGAAATATTTCACATCAATGTGTTTGGTTCTACTATGGTACTTCAGATTCTTAACTACCGCAATAGCTGCCTGACTATCGAAGAAAACCTTTACAGGTTTACTTCCGACGTCACCACCAAGCAACGCAGTAAGATGCCTTTTCAGCCAGACTGCTTCCTGTGCATTATTAGAGAGAGAAACAAATTCCGATTCCATTGTTGACAGCGCGACACATATTTGATTCTTGCTCGTCCATGAAATGGCGGCATTAGCAAGGAGAAATACTCCTCCTGTGGTGGACTTACGATCATCCGGATCACCACCATGGTCGGCGTCACTGTAACTGGACAATCCTAACTTCCCGCCCTCATAGCACAGAGCATAGTCGACAGTACCTTTCAGATAACGAATTATTCATTTTACAACCTTTAAATGTTGATAGCCAGGATCTGATTGGAAACGTGCTACTAGGCCCACAATGTAACAGATATCCGGACGGGTGCATTGCATGGCGTATATCAAACTACCAACCATGCTTAAATACTCTGCACCCTTCATCTGTTCGCTCTCTGCCAGGTTCTTGGGGCCGTCACGTTTTGACAGTGCGCACCCAAATACTACCGGCGTATCCACGGGTTTGACATCCTGTAATCTGAACTTTTTCAACAACTAGTTGATATAGGCTTCCTGAGATAGACATAATTTCCGGGTAGCCCGATCTCTAGCAATTTTAATGCCCAAGATATACGTGGCCTCTCCCATGTCTTTCATCTCAAGTACAGATGCTAACCAGGACTTTGACTTGTTCATGAAACTCACGTCATTTGTAGCAATGAGTATGTCGTCCACGTATAAGGTTAAGATGACATACTTAGACCCGGAGGTCTTATAATACACGCACGGATCCTCGTTAAGATTCACGAATCCGTTTCCTACGATTTCCTCGTGGAATCCGCGGTACCATTGCCGAGACGACTGTTTAAGACCGTATATGGACCTTTGGAGTTTACAAACTTTACGTTTGTTACCAGGAGTAATGAAACCCTCCGGTTGTTCCATGTAGATCTCTTACTCCAGGTTTTCGAGGAGGAATGCGGTCTTAACATCCATTTGGTGCAGCTAGAGATTGAGATTTGCGACCAAGGCCAGAATGGCCCGTACTGTGGTGTAACGCACAGTCGGTGAGTATGTTTCATCAAAGTCCACTCCGTGAAGTTGGGTATATCCTTTCTCAACAAGTCGATATTTGTATCGCTCGACCTTCCTGTTGGATCACGGTGGAACTCCGGTACGGACTTTGACGGCAATCCTAGCTCCTTTGCTCCACGCAATCCTGCAAGAGGGGATAGACCGGGCGGTGACCCAGAATCCCTCTTCGATGCTTAAATGAGTATCTCGTATGACTGGCAAGTAATAAACTCAGAGTGTATTCAACTCAACGTAAGTCTTTCTGAGGTGATCTCCTGCCCTTTTATAGGCAAAGAGATGCCTCAGGTACCTGGCGAACCGTTAGGGCTGGTTAGCCCGTATCCCTCATATCTCGGACGTGATCTCGCGTATCTTAGCCATGCCCCGCGTATCTCGGTCACGCTCCGTGTATCTTAACCACGTTCCGCGTATCTCGGCCACGCCCCGCATATCTTGGCTTTATCCTCTGATAACGAGTCCCGACTCCCGTCGGGGACTCCAGAGTTATCTCGTTGTGTCACCGCTCGGGGCCCCTCGTCATCGTGACAGGGCCAATCATTCTCAGGGATTCATCATCGGGGCCTACTTAAAGGCTTCTTATCGGGAGCTTCCAGCTCCACTGTCGGAACCGACTCTGTCGGGACCTTGCCTCGTCGGGACTCCCTTCGTCGGGACCCTTCTCCTAGGTCATCTTGACCTTCATTTTGGGGCCTGGTGGGCCTGTTTGCCGTTTCCTCGCCGTTAAAGGGCCTGACGGCTATAGTCGGACCCATCATTTGCCCCCAAGACATGAGGGACTTTTAGTTCGTCGTGTCTTTCAACTCCCGATCTTCCAATACTAAAGTCGGGGATCTTTTCCTTGGCTCAGTTATTCAGTTTATCAGTCTTCTCCTCTACGTTTCCTCAGGGTTTTGTAGATAACTGTTATATCCCAAGGGTCTCCTCGGTTTCCTAGTGCATTAAATGCAGTAGATAATGGAGTAACGTTTTCGACCCACGTGCTTGATTTTTCGCGCCTGTCCTTTTCTGAAAAGTGCTTTTCAGGCCGTTTCATCATTACGCCCGTTGTCCTTCTGCACGTTTCATCTCAACGGTCTAGATTAAGACTCTTCGACTTCGACGACTCGGATCGAAGTGTCCCTTCAACCGTCTTCTTCGACTATAAAACCCTAGCCATGGTCACAATTTAACTTTTACCGTCTTCGAATTCTCAAAAGCTCTCTGCGATTCCAAGCTTTGTGATTTCGAAGGTCTTTGGAGTTTTCCCGATCATCTTTCCGGCGACGTTTCGCTCATCTCCTTCATCCTCTACTTCACTATGTCTGGTAAAGAACCCCTCTTCGTTGCTTGTTCGTCTTTTTCTTTCTAATTTCTCCAAGAGTCCCACTGTATTTTCTTGCCCTGGTTGCTTTTCAGACAGCGGTTCCAGCTCTGAGGGGAGAAAACCCTTTAATTTTGACTATGCTCCAAATGAGATTTCCAATACTGCTTATGATGCAGCTCTCCGAGAGGGTTGCATCACCATCACCTGGGAACCTCGTTTCCCGTATCCTAGGCATCGTCCCTCGAGTGACTCTGATGTTACTCGTCCCCAGAAAGGGGAGGTGTTTGTCTCTACGGGACAAATATCAGCGGGGATCAGGTTCCCCTTTTGCGGTAATCTGGTCGAGCTGTGCCATCATTACAGAACACACCCCACTACCTTTTCTCCCCATGCCATCCGCCTCTGGAACGCCTTTCAAGTCCTCTGTCTCCGACAGAAGTGGGTCTACAACCTCCAACTCTTCAGAACCTTTTATGGGATGAAGTGCAACGAGGCGGGGGTTTGCGCCTTCTACCCCCGGATGCCCAAGTGGAGTAAGCAGCAGCTTGCCCGGTACGGTTGGACCAGTGACACCTGGAAGGTGGTCAAGGGTCGGGGACTCTTGATTGATACAGGGTCCGACAATAGTAGCTGGAAGAAGAGCTACTTCTTTATCCGTCACTCCTCAATTCCCTGGCCTCGCTGGGAGGTGGCAGCAGACCCTCCGCCTGCTTTCCACACTTATGCTGACGAGGATTTCGAGACTCTCCAACTCATCCAGCTCTATCGGTGGGAGGAGTCTTATACTCCTCTCAACGCCAACTCACTCGTGGAGCGGGACCTGGTGCACGCCGGGATCCGACTCCTCGATATTGTTTCTGGGGGGCAGCTCTTCGACGACCCTTCCAATATGGTTCCTTGGGTAAACTTCTAATTCTTCTTTGTTTACTGTTTGCAGCCAAGAAGGTATCTGTGCTGACCGATCTGTTCCTTAAGCAGGGGGAGACTGATGCTGTCCGCCCATCGCGGAAGAGGAAGTCTGCCAAGAAGGCTGCTGCCAGGTCGGGGTCTCCTTCAGCGGAGCAGCCCAAGCGGAAGCGGGTGGATCTGGACCAGCTCTTCGATGTCCAGAACGCTGAAGAAGGTAAACAACTTCGACTTGCTATTAAATCGTACAAGAGGATGGTCCCGTCGGATTTGATTTCCTCGACCAAGGAAGGCCGCATTACTGATGTCAAAAGAATCCTTCGAGGCGAAACTCCCCGAGTCTTGAAGGCAGGCTACTATCATTATCGTGGGAAGGATTAATACGTCTCCCGATGTATCATTTGGTGTAAGAATCCCGATGAACTTCCTGACTACCTTTCTGAAGCTTCTCATCCTCCAGGTGCAAGTCGCTCGGGAGCTTCCTCGGGTGCTGCAGCTTCCGCGGATGCACCGCCTTCAGCGGGGGTGCCTTCCTCAGCTGGAGAGAAGGCACCAACTGGCGAACAGTTTCGTCAGGTGGAAACTCTGGACTCCTCCGAGGAGACTGGCGGGGTTGACCCCCCTCAACAGCGTCGGAAGGCGGGGCAATCCCCCTTGAAACCAACCCCTCAGGGGCCGCCTCCTTCGTCTTCTCCGCAGCAGCGACAGCTCTCACCTATCCACGACTTCTCCCATTCCCCTGTTCGGGGCGAGACGGAGGCGTGCCCTTCCATTCCTCGTCCTATCTCTCCCCTTGCTCTTGATGGGGACTTCTACAGGCCCTTCAATTCTTCACAGGCGAATGCCCCCTGGACTCCTATCCAGACGCTTCAGGGAGTCCCGCTCACACAAGGGGAACAGGACCAGGAGCTGGCCCTGCATCTGCTGGCGGGTTCTATTCTGCCTTCTATGCGGCATCCGATTTACCTCAATCGGACGCATATGCAGCGGGATATCAGGGATATGGCTGTGCGCCGCGTAGAGGTGAGACTTTGCTTCTTTCTTGTTGATGATAGATCGGGTCGTTTGTTCATTAACACTTTTCCTTCTTATTGCAGGAGCTCGGGGACTACAACCGCCTCATCGGGTATGTTATTGCCTATGATGAGGCTCGGGAGCGGGACCGAGGGATCTGCGAGCAGCTTCAGGCGGATCTCAAGGCCTCCCAGTCTCTGCGGGCGAAGTTTGTCAAGGAGCAGGCTGCCCTTAATCAGAAGATTCGGGACCTTCAGCAGCAGATCGCGGACTTCGAGGGGCTCTTGAGGCAAGAGCGGCAGGAGCGGGGGGTGATTGTGGACAGGCTGACCCAGGAGAAGAAGGCTGCCGAGGACCAACTGGTCCTTGAGAAGAAGGCTTTGGAGGAGCTAATCGTGGGGTTTCCTGCGCAGCTGGCCGAAGCGGAGGAAAAGGGCCGGGAGGACTATCGGACGTCTGAGGGCTTCCAAGCTGATGCCATGAAGTTCTTTGGCGCAGAGGTGGAGAACACTCTCTTTAACGCGGTTGAGGAGCTCCACCTGGAGTACGGGGATGCTATCAACTTCGACAAGTCTCCTTCCCTCGCTCCCTTTGCGAAGAAGTATTTTGCTCTCTCCGAGGAGAGTGATGGGGGGAGTACCCCCGTAATTGTCGAAGACGCTTCTGAACTTCCAAGTGCGGACGCCCCGATAGCCAATCCTCCCGAAGCCAATCCTGTGGATCCCTCTGCTACCGACTCCGCGGACCCAGCTGCTGCCAATGCCGCCAACAAGGACCAAGCTTGAATGTTTTATCTTTTAGAGTCCTTGTATCTTCTTCTCTTGCGTCGTCATCGGGCCCTTGAGCCCTTATCAATATCAGACTTCTTTAGTTCCGATCTTTTGTTACACTTCTCCGAGTGACTTTACTTATACGCGCTTAAGTCGAAACCTCGACACTAAAGACATTCTCGTACGTCATTCCCGACGATTTTAATAACTTGCACCACTTAAGGCGACTTAGTTCCGTGCATCACTTAAGACGACTTAATCATTACTTAGGTTAAACCTAAAGATTGTGCACCACTCAAGGCGACTTAATCCCGCGCATCACTTAAGACGACTTAATCGTTACTTAGGATAAACCTAAAGATCGTGCACCACTCAAGGCGACTTAGTCCCGCGCATCACTTAAGACGACTTTTGGATACTTAGAATAAATCTAAGTATTGTGCACCACTTAAGGCGGCTTGATCCCGTGCACCATTGAAGGCGACTTTCATCGTGTACCTCTGAAGGCGACTTTCATCGTGCACCACTAAAGGCGACTTTTCTCGTGCACCACTGAAGGCGACTTTTCTCGTGCACCATTGAAGGCGACTTTTGGATACTTAGCATAAATCTAAGTATTGTGCACCACTTAAGGCGACTTTTCTCGTGCACCACTGAAGGCGACTTTTTGGATACTTAGAATAAATCTAAGTATTGTGCACCACTTAAGGCGGCTTGATCCCGTGCACCACTGAAGGCGACTTTCATCGTGTACCTCTGAAGGCGACTTTCATCGTGCACCACTAAAGGCGACTTTTCTCGTGCACCACTGAAGGCGACTTTCATCGTGCACCACTAAAGGCGACTTTTCTCGTGCACCACTGAAGGCGACTTTTCTCGTGCACCACTGAAGGCGACTTTTCTCGTGCACCACTGAAGGCGACTTTTCTCGTGCACCACTGAAGGCGACTTTTACACTTAGCATAAATCTAAGGACAACTCTTATTTGGAAGCAACCTCTTTATTTATTGATGGCATAAGATTGGCTTACATCGAATTAAACGATAAATAGCATACACCACTTAGGCGATTTTACATCGGGCACCACTTAAGGCGACTTTTTCGGGCACCACTTAAAGCGAATTTATCAAGCACCACTTAAGGCGACTTTATCGGGCACCACTTAAGGCGACTTTCTTCAAGCATGGTGTTTCTTCAAGTGTTCGCCACTGAAAGAATGCTTTAATGTTCTGCCATCGAGGTCTTCCAACTTGTATGCATTTGGAGCTGGCATCTCCACGACCTTATAAGGTCCTTCCCATTTTGGTGACATCTTGTTGATTCGATCCAAAAGGGTGAACTCGTTGCGACGCCAAACCAGCTCCCCGACAAAGAACTGTCGGGACTTCACTCGCCGATTGTAGTACCTGGCCGTCGCTAAACGCATTCGAGCTTGGACTTCATCGGCTTCCCGCCTTTTCTCTTCGAGTAGGTCCAAGTCCAGACGTCTCACTTCATCGTTCGTTAGGGGCTCGTAATATCTCATCCGATGGGACGCCACAGCTACCTCCACAGGGGCGACAGCTTCCGTGCCATAAACGAGGCCAAACGGAGTCTCCCCTGTTGATCGTTTGGGTGTCGTTCTAACAGCCCAAAGCACATTTTCCAGTTCGTTCAGCCACTTGCCCTTCAAGGCATAGACCCTCTTCTTCAGGCCATCCATCACGATTTTGTTGGCTGACTCCACCTGGCCATTAGTCTGAGCATGGCGTACAGAAGCAGTCCGATGCTCAATGTTCAACTCCTCCAGAGACTCCTTCCCCTGAGAGTCGTTGAATGGTGGGCCATTGTCGCTGATCACCACCTTAGGAATTCCGTATCTGGACACGATGTGGGTCTGGAGGAACTTGACGATCTGGTTCCCCGTTGTTCTGGCCAATGCCTTCGCCTCTATCCATTTCGAAAAATAATCGATAGCTACAAGTAAATACTTACATTGTCCTTGTGCTTGTGGAAGAGGTCCTAACAAGTCGATGCCCCACTGCGCGAAGGGCCACGCGCTCTTGATGGATGTTAGGTTGGCGGCCGGAGCCGCGATACTCGGGGCGTACCTCTGGCACGCGTCGCATGATCGGACCAACGCCGTTGCTTCTTTGTTCATCGTGGGCCAATAGTAGCCTAAGTTCAACACCTTCCTCAAAATGGATCGGGCCCCTTCGTGACAAGCCGCGACCCCCTCGTGCATTTCCTTCAGGATTCGATTGGTCTCGGGTTCTGCTACACACTTCAGGTACGGAGTCGAGAACCAGCCCTTCTTGTACAGCTGATTATCCAGCATCACATAATTAGACGCGATGCGACATATTCTGTCTGCTGCTACCTTATCCTCGGGGACTGCCCCCGTAGTCAGATACGCGACTATCGGGGTCATCCAAGTGGGCTCTTCCTCCGATTTTGTCTCAATGGTGCACACCTGTGTTGGGTCGATGTTTGATAAGATCACCTTCTCCAAGAAGTGCACCTTCCGATTTTCTTCCAAGGGTGCCCCCAGGGCAAATTTACTCAAGGCGTCTGCCTCTACGTTCTCCTCCCTCGGGATAGCCTCGATATCGAAGCTTTTGAAGCTCTCTCTCAAGGCTTGTACCTCTCGCAGATACTTTTTCATTATCGGACTCCTTGCTTCGTATCGCCCTTGAACCTGGTTCACGATTAAAGCTGCGTCGCACTTCACTCTCAAGTGATCGATTCCAGTGCCTTTAGCGATTTTTAGGCCCGTGATAAGAGCTTCGTACTCCGCTTCGTTGTTTGTGGCCTTGAATGTTAAAGCCAAGGCGTATCGGAGCGGTTCACCTTCACCTGGTGGTATCAACAAGAAGCCCGCTCCTGATCCGTCTGAACTCGCGGAGCCATCCGTGTACATCTCCCAGATATTTTCCTTGTTTGGCTGTTCTGATTGCTCTGCCCTCTCTGGTTGTACTTCTGTCGGGACTTCCATGGTTGCCCCCTCTACAGGGCCCGCTTCTTCCAGATCGGGGGCTGTAGACTCTGCTATGAAATCTGCTAATGCCTGACCCTTAATGGCTGTTCTCGGAGCGAAGTGTATGCGAAACTCGCTAAGCTCTACTGCCCAGTTCACTAATCTCCCCGACGCATCCGGTCGATTCAAAAAATGCTTCAAAGGCTGGTTCGTTAGCACAGTGATCTCGTGTGCGTGGAAATATGGCCTTAGCTTCCGAGCAGTAATAATCAACGCAAAGAGGTACTTCTCAACGGCGGGGTAGTTCAATTCAGATTTGGCAAATGCCTTGCTTACATAATAGACGGGGACTTGATTACCCTCGACAATCTTTACTAACATAGAGCTAATGGCAAATTCAGAAACAGCCAAATAAAGGAAGAGCGGCTCGCCTGGAACCGGTTTTGCCAGCGGCGGGAGTGTGCGAAGGTGCTGCTTGAGTGCTTGGAACGCTTCTTCACATTTGGCGGTCCATTCGAACTTTTTGTTGGCCCTCAAGACTTCAAAAAACGGCATTGATCGGTCGCTGGCTTTGGACAAGAAGCGGTTCATTGCAGCTAGTCGGCCATTCAGTACTTGCACCTCCTGATGGTTTATCGGGGACTGCATCTCCTCGATTGCCCTCAGCTTCTCAGGATTCACTTCAATTCCTCTCTGACTCACCATGAAGCCCAAGAATTTCCCTGAGTGGACTCCGAAGGCGCATTTCGTCGGGTTCAAGCGGACTTGATGGAGCCTCATCCGCTCAAACGCCATGGTAAGGTTGTGTACGTGGTCCTCGGCTTGTCGGGACTTCACCAGCATATCGTCCACGTAAGCTTCCATGGTTTCTCCCAGCATATCTCCAAACAGTTTGTTCACCATCCGTTGGTAGGTGGCCCCAGCATTGATCAACCCGAAAGGCATGACATCGTAGTGGTAGATGTCACTGTCCGCGTAGAACGCTGTGTGGGGAGCGTCTTCCTTGGCCATTTTGATCTGGTTGTATCCTGAGTACGCATCCATGAAACTCAACAGCTCATGTCCCGACGTGGCATCCACCAGCTGGTCGATCCTCGGGAGTGGATAGCAGTCCTTTGGGCAAGCCTTGTTCAGGTCGCGGAAGTCCACGCACATTCGCCATTTCCCGTTAGTCTTCTTCACCAGCACTGGGTTGGCCACCCAAGTTTGGAATTGGAGCTCCTTAATGAACCCGGCGTCGAGCAACCTACCCACCTCCTGCTGGATCGCAATCTTCTTATCCGTGCCCATCGGACGCCTTTTTTGCGTGATAGGCTTGATCGCGGGGTCTATCTTTAGCTCGTGTACGATCACATCGGGGCTGATTCCTGGCATATCGCTCGGGGACCAGGCAAACAGCTCCTTGAACTCCTTCAACAACTCCACCAATTTTTGGGCTGTCTCCTCAGTCAGAGCAGACCCGATTTTCACCTTCCTCTGGGGTCCGTCGATCTCGACTTCTTTCAGATCTTCTACGGGGGCGGGACGCCCAAACTCTTCTCTGGGATCTGTGTCTGTCTGGAGGACAGTCATGGCCTCTCGCCTCCTCCTCCGGGTGGCATTAACATAGCATTTTCGGGAAGCCACCTGGTCGCCCTTGACCTCTCCGACTCCGTGGTCGGTCGGGAACTTCATCTTCTGGTGCACAGTCGAGGCAACCGCCATCAGAGGATTAATGGTGGTTCTCCCGATAATTGCATTGTAGGTCCCCGCAGAATCAACCACGACAAACTCCACGTTCCTTCTTTCTGATTTCCACCCGCTACCAAACTCCACTGGTAAGGTGATTACTCCTAGCGGGTAGGAGGTTGAGCCAGAGAACCCGACCATCGGGAAGTTTGCCTCCTTTAGATCTTTCTTCGTCTTCCCCATAGCCTCCAGCGCGTCCATGAATAGGATGTCGGAGGAGCTCCCCCCGTCGATTAGAATTCTCTTCATTTCGAACCCGTCTACATCCAAGGTTACCACCAAGGCATCGTCATGCGGAGTCTCTACGCCTATGAGGTCCTCCGACGAGAAGGAGATCACCATCTCTTCTTTCAAGGTCCAGGATCGGGACCTCTTACCCAACACCACTGCTGTGGGGATTCTGGAGGCATAAACTTCTCGGGCGGATGAGGTATCACCTCCAGCAGCAAACCCTCCATGAATCACGTTGATAGTGCCCCGTCTCTCCTTGCGAGCACCGGATGACTCTGGATCGGTTCTCTTCTTCTTTGGGGATCGATCGCGGGATCGGGAACGGGACCGCGATCGGGACCGAGAGCGGGATCGACACCGCTTGTCCCCGACGAATTCCTTGAGCTTCCCCTTCTGGATCAGCTTTTCAATTTCCTTCTTTAGCTCCCGAAAGTGATTGGTGTCGTGGCCATTTGCGCGGTGAAATCGACAATAGCGATCTGTGCGGGACCCCAGGAATTCTCCATCTTTCTTCGGGGGGTACCTGGAGATACCTTGTCGTTCTATGACTGTCAGCATTTCCGCCATGGAGCAGTTGAGAGGAATGTCAAAATCCTCCCGCTTATCCTTCCTTGAAGAACGTCTGTCGTCCCTCCGATCCGGACGACCTCGATTCTTGCCACTGTCGGGTTTACCCTTTGACTTACGATCGTCGAAAGGTTTACTTGACTGCTTCCCTTTGTTCGACTTTGGGGGTTCCAGTTCTCCCGCGGCTATCTTTGACTCCTGGACATCGATCTGCCGCTTCACCCTCTTCTGTAATGCCTCCATATTCCACACATCCTTCTCAGCCACGCTGTGCATCAAGTCGGAGCCATAGGGGGCTGTCAGGTTCCGAATGAAGGTACGGATGGTTTCGCCCTCAGATATTTCTTCATCTATCTCTGCTACGCTGGCTGTGTACCGCTGGTAATAATGAGCCAGCGATTCGTCGGGCCTCTGCACTACCTGGGTCAGGGACCTCACGCTCTTCAATAAACGCCTCCGACCCTGGTACTGCTGAATAAATCGATCGTGCATGTCTGCCCAGCAAGTGATGCAGCCTGGGGGCAGACTAAAGAACCAAGTCAGGGCCCTTTCTCCCAGTGTGTTCGGGAACAACGTACACACTATGTCTTTACTTGGGGCTCTTCCCAGACACGCCATGAGGTGCTTCTGGACGTGGCGAACTGGATCTCCTTCGCCATCATACTCCTTTATCGTGGGGATGCCTAGCCCAGGCTGGGCTAGGGTGTCAATGAGTCGGGGAACGAAGGGATGAGTGGATCGATCCCTCAGCTCCGACACCAGCGGCTTCTGTTCTCCCATACAGATGTTCACGATCTTTACCACCTGGTCGGGAGTGATGGGACCATTCAGGGGAATGGTCCTGTGCTGTACTGGTCCTGGCCCATCAACCACGAACCTCTCCGGCTGACCGGTCGCCCTACCTCTGTCTTGGCCTCGGGGCGGGGCTTCCTGTGCGTTCCGACCCTCTGTTGGCGGGGTCGCTTCCTCCAACGGGGGCATCTCCTCCTGCCTCCTCGCAGCCTCTCTTCGATCCAAGAGAGCCTCTACAGCCGCCAGAAACATGGGCATGGCCTCTACCACGGCCCTCGTCAAATCTGCATCTGGGGGAGCCTCCTGCCCCCTGTTGTCCTGGTGCTGAGGGGCAACATCTTCGGGATGCGATCCATTGTGCCCTCCTGTCTGGGAGAGCTCAGCCGGGGGATGGTTCTGGTTTTCCTCTTGTTCTGGTACCGAATTCAGATTCGTTGCAGCGGGGTGACGGGAACCACCGGATTGTCCCTGTCTTCTGTTCTTGCCAGCCGCCATTGATCGAGTAGAAGGCATATCAGCTTTTTGTTTGATTCCCACAGACGGCGCCAATGTTGGATCACGGTGGAACTCCGGTACGGACTTTGACGGCAATCCTAGCTCCTTTGCTCCACGCAATCCTGCAAGAGGGGATAGACCGGGCGGTGACCCAGAATCCCTCTCCGATGCTTAAATGAGTATCTCGTATGACTGGCAAGTAATAAACTCAGAGTGTATTCAACTCAACGTAAGTCTTTCTGAGGTGATCTCCTGCCCTTTTATAGGCAAAGAGATGCCTCAGGTACCTGGCGAACCGTTAGGGGTGGTTAGCCCGTATCCCGCATATCTCGGACGTGATCTCGCGTATCTTAGCCATGCCCAGCGTATCTCGGTCACGCTCCGTGTATCTTAACCACGTTCCGCGTATCTCGGCCACGCCCCGCATATCTTGGCTTTATCCTCTGATAACGAGTCCCGACTCCCGTCGGGGACTCCAGAGTTATCTCGTTGTGTCACTGCTCGGGGCCCCTCGTCATCGTGACAGGGCCAATCATTCTCAGGGATTCATCATCGGGGCTTACTTAAAGGCTTCTTATCGGGAGCTTCCAGCTCCACTGTCGGAACCGACTCTGTCGGGACCTTGCCTCGTCGGGACTCCCTTCGTCGGGACCCTTTTCCTAGGTCATCTTGACCTTCATTTTGGGGCCTGGTGGGCCTGTTTGCCGTTTCCTCGCCGTTAAAGGGCCTGACAGCTATAGTTGGACCCATCACTTCCCATCAGCGGTGAGTTTCAATTTGAGAACCCACTTGGCACCTATGGCGTTGCGTCCATCAAGTAAATCAACTAAAGACAATACCGAATTGGCTTTCATTGAAGAGATCTCCTCTTCCATTGCATTCCTCCATTCCTTTGCCTGAGGTCCTTCCAACACTTCTTGAACCGTTACAGGTTCATCAACAGATGTTAGAGTGAAGATTTCTTCTCTTTTGACGGGATACTTCTTAGGAGAAGTTGTATGCCTTTGACTACGTCTAGGCTGGTTGTTTCCATCTTGACTTTGAACATTACTCCCACTCGGAACAATGCTTCTGACTGGAGCATCACTCTCATTGGGAACAAGTGCAGTGCTCGAACCTTTTCCAACAACCTTCCTTGGTCGACCTCTTGGTCTCGGGATCCTATCTCCGAGATTAATTCCTTGATCACTAGGACCTGGAACCAAGTTGGTCGGTACACTCCCACTGGAAACAATGGGTAGTATCGGTGGTTGTGGTATTGGTCCGGCAACATGATTATCAGGTTCAACATGATTCGTCTCTGCAGCAACAGTGAGTGTGGTAGGGTTTATTCCTCCCACTGGATTTACTATAAAAATGTTCTCATTCTCATTGAGCATGTCATTCTCTTGAGTTGCTGGTTCAAATCTCCCACTCGAAGTAAGTGGGACCTGATCATCAATGTTATCCTGCTCTAGTTAAGTCAATACCTCATATGTTTTGATTTCTCCAAGTGTTGGAAATTCGTCCTCAAGAAAAGTCACGTCTCTGGATTCATGTTCGACCACACCACCGTTATCCTGAGCTGACACAAATAAGTAACCCTTAGAGTTCTCCGAATATCTAATAAAGATACTCATTAGTCCCCTGGCTCCCAACTTACCAAAACGTCTTTCAGTCGTATGTGTATAGGCAGTGCAACCCCAAGGTCGCAATCTTGTGAGATTTAATTCTCTACCATGCCATAGCTCATAGGGCGTTGTGTCTACCGCTTTGGTTGGGACAACGTTTACTACATGAGTGGTAGTCAATAACGCATCAATCCAATAGGAGATAGGTAATTGTGCTTGCGACATCATGGTTCTGACCATATCCAGGAGAGTTCGAATACAACGTTCAACCACACTATTTTGCTGTGGTGTGTTGGGGATTGTCGTTTGACGGGCTATCCCTCTTTCTTTGCACAACTTATCAAACTCATTAGAGAGATATTCTCCACCTCTATCAGTGCGTAAGGTTTTCACCTTTCGCTCCTTTTGATTCTTTACGAGTTTTAGAAATTTTTTTAAAGCAATCTAATGCCTCAGATTTACGAGTAATCAAATTAGTAAACCCGTAAAGGGTATAGTCGTCAATGAAAGTTACGAAGTATCGTTTCCCATTCCTAGCAGTTACATTCAGTGGTCCACTGACATCAGAGTGAATCAACTGCAATGGATATACGGCTCGTTGAGCTTCTCCAAAAGGTTTGCAGGTGGATTTCCTAGCTAGACAATCATGGCAAGTGAGTTTAGTCGCATTGCTGGTACCAGGCAAAAGCTCTCTTCGGGCTAATGAATGGACCCTATCATAACTTATGTGTCCCAGCCTCGCATGCCATTCGGCTGCATCAGTCTTTTCTTCCCTGGAGGACAATGCATACATTCTATTCGCATCTATGATAAAGAGACCATAAGAGGAATAGGCATGCCCAAAGAAGAGATTTCCTTTTATTAATACGAACAAAGTTCTTGTCAAATGATAAAATGTAATTATTATTCATAAGAGCGGAAACAGAAACAACATTTCTACGGATTCTAGAAGCAAACAGGACATTCTCAAGTAGCATGGTCCTGCCATTGTGCATAGACAATTTGCAGTTCCCTACTCCTATGACTTCAACTTGTGAGTTGTCGCCAATGTATATCCTATTAGAATCCTTTGGCAATCGTCTAAACATGGCTAACAGTCCTTTGTCGTTGGCTATGTGGTCCGTCGCACCTGAGTCAAGAATCCAAGAAGGATTTGAGTCAGTTAACATGACAGTTGTGGAAACAAGAGCTTCCATTTCATAACCAACGTCGCATACCTTTTAAGGATGCGGTTTTCTGGACCCTGTACCTTCGCCTATTCAAGTGGACTAGAGTTCCCGCGAACTATCTCTGATTTTAGTTGGATATTGCCAGGTTTAGGCTTTGTCAATGTTTTACTATCGACAGCCTGTTGTTTCTTTCATTTGTTCATTCTCTTCCTCTTTCCTTGCCCAGCTCGTCCTGGTACTGGTTTCAGTAGAGTTTGTTCCGTCTCGATGAATTTCAGCACCGATGCAAGATCCAACATAGAACCACTGGCAGTCAGTAAAGCCTTGGCTGCTCTCCAAGACTTCAGGAGGGCTCCGATGATGGCCTAAATTTTATCCCATTCACCCACCTGACCTTCTTGCTCCAGTGGTTTCAAAACGCTAAGGAGATCATATACTTTTTCTAGTACACTTTTGCTGTAGCTGTTAAAGCTTTCTTCCAAGGCAGGTATGAGTGGGTGCAGGGTTGCTGCCATGCCGTTTCCATATTTCAGGAAGAGCGCATCCCAAAATCCTTTGCAATCGGAACATTCTCATACTCATCATGGAATTTCTGAGAGATCGAAGACAGCAGAATCTCCTTCGCTTTCTTATCATCTTGCTCCCACTTAAAATGGGCATATGCTAGGTCCTTGGTCAGACCAGCTGCTGCGTATCTCATGGATTTCTGAATGTGACCTGAAAGGTTATTGTCCTCCAACAATGCACTGACGCACTTGCTCTATGAGTCATAGTTTGTCTCATTCAAAAGCTCATCAGCACAAGATGTTGTCATCTATGCTGTGTTGGATCACGGTGGAACTCCGGTACGGTCTTGACGATGATCCGAGCTCCTTCGCTCCACATAATCCTGCAAGAGGGGATAGACCGGGCGGTGACCCAGAATCCCTCTCCAATGCTTAAATGAGTATCTCGTATAAACTGGTAAGCAAGAGTCTCAGTATGTAATCGTCTTCAATCTGAGGTAACTTCTGCCTTTTTATAGGCGAAGAGGTACCTCAGTTACCTGGTGAACCGTTGGGATGGTTAGCTCATATTCCGCTTATCTCGGCCACGATCCCGCCTATCTCGGGCATAATCTCGCCTATCTCGGCCACGCTCCACGTATCTCGGCCACGATCCCGCCTATCTAGTCCATGATCTCGCTTATCTCGGCCTCAACCACTGATAGCAAGTCCCGACTAATATCGGGGACTCCAGAGTTATCTCATTGTGTCACCGCTCGGGGCCCCTCGTCATCGTGACAGGGCCAATCATTCTCAGGGGTTCATCATCGGGGCCTACTTAAAGGCATCTCATCGGGAGCGTCCAGCTCGCCTATCGGGATCGACTATGTCGGGACCTTTCATCATCGGGACTCCCTCTGTCGGGACCCTTCGCATTGGTCTTCATGACCCCTTTTAGGGCCTAGTGGGCCTATTCACCGTTTCCTCGCCGTTAAAGGGCCTAACTGCCATAGCGGAACCCATCATTTGCCCCCAAGACACGAGGGACTTACAGTTCCTCGTGTCTTTCAACTCCCGACCTCCCGACATCGAAGTCGGGAACCTTTCCCTTGATACAGTCTTGATACAAATCTTCTCGTTCACGTTTCCTCGATATCTTGAGGATAACCACCAAATCTGAGAAGACTCCTCGGTTCCCCTGCCATTAAATGCAGCAGATAACGAAGCGACGTTTTTGGCACCCGTGCCTGATTTTTCGCGCCTGGTTTTTCTGAAAAAGTGCTTTTCAGGCCGTTTCATTTTGCACGTTTCATCTCAACGGTTCAGATTAAAACGCTTCGACTTCGATGATTCAGATCAGAATGTCCTTTCACTTGTCCTCTTCTCCTATAAAAACCTAACCCTGGGCAATGTTTCCCTTTTACCATTTCCAAAATTCCAAAAGCTCTCTGCAACTCTGAGAACTCAAGCTCTGCGATTTCGAAGACTCAAGTGCTTCTCCGGCCTCATGTTCTCCGACCAACTTTTCCGGCAACATCAAGTTCATCCTTCCTTCTTCGAATCATCATGTCTGGTAAGGATTTCTTCCCTGTTGCTTGTATATCTTTTCCTTCGTCTTTGCTTAATTCGTTCGTAATTTTCCGAAAAAACCCAATGTGCCTTTCCTTGCTGTGGCTGATTTTCAGACAGTGGATCTAGTTCCGAGGGGAGAAAGCCTTTTAATATCGACTATGCACCCAACGACATCTCCAGCACTGCCTACGAGGCCGCTCTCCGCGAGGGCTGCATCACTTCTACCTAGGAACCTCGTTTCCCATATCCTTGGCCTCGCCTCCCAAGTAACCTTGAGGTTACCCG
This sequence comes from Clarkia xantiana subsp. parviflora, assembly GCA_036873135.1. Lineage (NCBI taxonomy): Eukaryota > Viridiplantae > Streptophyta > Magnoliopsida > Myrtales > Onagraceae > Clarkia > Clarkia xantiana. The sequence goes on along the minus strand of JAPTYO010000002.1, from coordinate 46,525,580 downwards.
TCCCCGGAAAGGGGAGTTATTTGTCTCTACGGGGCAAATATCGGCGGGGATTCGATTCCCCTTCTGCGGCACCCTGGTGGAGATGTGCCGACACTACAAGACGCATCCAACCACTTTCTCTCCCCACGCCATCCGCTTATGGAACACCTTCCAGGTTTTTGCTTCCGACAGAAGTGGGTTTACAGCCTCCTGCTCTTCAGAACATTCTACGGGATGAAGTGCAACGAGGCGGGGGTCTGCGCCTTCTACCCCAGGATGCCCAAGTGGAACAAGACGCAACTCACGTTGTGCAGCTGGACCAATGACACCTGGAAGGTTGTCAAGGGTCGGGGACTCCTGATCGACACGGGGTCCGATAACAGTGGGTGGAAGAGGAGCTACTTCTTCATCCAGAATTCTTCGATCCCGTGGCCCCGATGGGAGGTGGAAGCAGACTCTCCTCCCGCTTACCACACCTACTCTGATGACGACTTCCAGACCCTTCACCTTATCCAGCTTTACCGATGGGGGGAGTCCTATACTCCCCTCGATGCCAATTCTCTGACGGAGCAGGACCTGGTGAATGCCGGGATCCGACTCCTCGACATAGTCTCCGGGGGTCAACTCTTCGACGGTCCCACCAATAGGGTTCCTTGGGTAAAGTTTCTAATCCCTGTTTCCATTTGTTTGCAGCTAAGAAGGGATCCGTGCTGACCAATCTGATCCTTAAGAAGGGGGAGACCGACGATGTCCGCCCCGCGCCGAAGAGGAAGTCGGCCAAGAAAGCTGCTGCCCCGTCAGGATCTCCCTCCGCGGAGAGGACAAAGCGGAGCCGCGTGGAGGTGGACAAACTCTTCGATGTCCAGACTGCTGAAGAAGGTAAAAAGCTCCGCCTAGCTATTAAATCGTACAGGAAGCTAGTTCCCAAGGAGTTGGTCCCTTCGACCATGAAGGCCCGCATCGCAGATGTCAAACGTGTCCTCCGAGGGGAAAATCCTCGTGTCCTGAAGGCGGGCTACTACAACTACCGCGGGAAGGACCAATATGTTTCTCGGCGCGTCGTTTGGTGTAAGGGCGCTAACGAACTTCCTGATTATGTTTCTGAAGTCTCTCGTCCTCTAGGTGCAGGTCACTCGGGGACTCCATCAGGTGTTGGAGCTTCAGCAGGGGCACCACCTTCAGCAGGGACGCCTCCTTCAGCAGGGGCACCACTTTTCGGGGCTGGAGAGACCCCGACCGGCGATCAATTTCGTCGGGTGGAGAATCTGGACTCCTCCGAGGAGACGGATGAGGGTGGCTCCCTGATTCATCGTCGGAGGACGGGGCAGTCCCCACTGAAACCAACCTCCAAGGGGCTGCCCCCCTCGCCTTCTTCACAACAGCGACAACCGTCGCCCATCCATGACTTCACTCCTTCTCCAACCCGGGGCGAGTCGGAGGCGCGCCCCTCCACGACTCGAGTCGGTCCTTCTCCTCTCCCCCTCGACGGGAGTTTTTACAAGGCCTTCGACCCCGCACAGAAGGAGGCTCCCTGGACCCCGATCGAAACGCTGCAAGGGGTCCAGCTCCGACAAGGGGACGCATACCCAGAGCTGGCTCCACATCTGGTAGCAGGCTCAATCGTGCCCTCTCTGAGGTATCCGATTTCCTTGGATCGGGAGGAGATCCGTCGGGATGTCCAAGAGATGTCCATCCGTCGGATAGAGGTAAGACTTCTACTTTTCGCTCCTCCGTCAATAAGACAAGCTATTCATCTGCTAACACTTCTCTTCCTTCCTTCGCAGGAGATGGGGGACATCAACCGCTGCTTCGGGTACATCTTTGCCTTCGAGGAAGCCCTGGAGCAGGAGCGGGCAAAGGGGGCTCCCGCGGTCATAGCTAAGCTTGAGGAGGGTCTCGCGGCCTCCGAGTCTTCGCGGGGAAAACTGGCCAAGGAGCAGGCCATCCTCGACCGAAAGACTCGGGACCTCCAAAAGCAGGTTCGTGACTTCGAGGGGCTCCTGAAGCGGGAGCGGCAGGAGCGGCGGATTGCTAAGGACAAACTTGTCCTTGAAAAGAAGGCTCTTGAGGAGCAAATCGCTGAGGTTCCTGCGCAGCTGGTCGCGGCTGAGACCAAGGGCCGGGAAGATTATCGGGGGTCCGAGGACTTCCAAGCTGATGCAGTGAAGTTCTGGAGCGCAGAGGTGGAGAACACCCTCTTCAACACAGTCGAGGAACTCCACCTGGAGTATGGCGACGCCATTAACTTCGAGAATTCTCCGTCTCTCGCTCCCTTCGCGAAGAAATACTTTGCCCTCTCAGAGGAGAGTGATGAGGGGAACACTCCCGCGGAGGCTCCAAGTGCTGACACCCCGATAATCGACCCTCCAGCAGCTGAACCCGTGGAGCCTTCTGCCACAGATCTTGTGGACCCTGCTCCCGCTGATGCCGCCGACAAGGACCAAGCCTTAACGCTTTATCTTTAGAGTCCTTGTATTTTCCTCCTTTTGTAATCCTCAGGCCTTTGAGCCCTCATTAATATCAGACTATCTTTCCAATTTTCCGTTGCACTTCTTCCAAGCGACTTTAACTATGCTTACTTAAGGCGAAACCTCGACACTTAAGACATTTTCACACATCACTTAAGACGATTTAACCACTTGCACCACCTAAGGCGACTTAATACCGTGCACCACTTAAGGCGGCTTTTCAATACTTAGAATAAATCCAAGAACCATGCATCACTTAAGACGACTTAATCTCGTGCACCACTTAAGGCGACTTAATCTCGCGCACCACTTAAGGCGACTTAATCTCGTGCATCACTTAAGACGACTTAGTCTCGTGCACCACTTAAGGCGACTTAATCTCGTGCATCACTTAAGACGACTTAGTCTCGTGCACCACATAAGGCGATTTTATAACACTTAGAATAAATCTAAGAACAATTCTGATCGGAAGCAACCTCTTTATTTACTGATGGCACATAATCTGTTTACATCAAATCAAACGATAAACAACTTACACCACTTAAGGCTATTTTACATCGGGCACCACTTGAGGCGACTTTCATCGGGCACCACTTAAGACGACTTTTATCAAGCATGACATTTCTTCAAGTGTTCGCCACTGAAAGAATGCTTCAATACTCTGCCATCGAGGTCTTCCAACTTGTATGCATTCGGAGCTGGCATCCCCACGACCTTGTAAGGTCCTTCCAATTTTGGTGACATCTTGTTGATCCGATCCAAAAGGGTAAACTCATTCCGAGGCCAAACTAGTTCTCCGACGAAGAATTGTCGGGACTTAACTCGCCGGTTGTAATATCTAGCCGTCGCCAAACGCATTCGAGCCTGGACTTCATCGGCTTCCCGCCTCTTTTCCTCGAGCAGGTCCAAATCCAGGCGTCTCATTTCATCAATCGTCAAGGGCTCATAATATCTCATCCGATGGGACGCCACAGCTACCTCCACGGGAGCAACAACCTCCGTGCCATAAATGAGGCCAAACGGAGTCTCCCCAGTCGATCGTTTGGGTGTCGTTCTAATAGCCCAAGGCACATTTTCCAGCTCGTTCAGCCATTTGCCCTTCAAGGCATAGACCCTCTTCTTGAGGCCATCCATCACGATTTTGTTGGCTGACTCTACCTGGCCATTAGTCTGAGCATGATGGACAGAGGCTGTCCGATGCTCGATGTTCAACTCCTCCAGATACTCCTTCGCTTGAGCCCCGTTAAACGGTGGACCATTATCGCTGATCACCACTTTAGGAATCCCGTATCTGGATACAATATGAGTCTGGAGAAACTTGACGATCTGGTTCCCCGTCGTCTTGGCAAACGCCTTAGCTTCTATCCATTTCGAAAAATAATCGATAGCCACAAGCAGATATTTACACTGACCTTGTGCCTGCGGGAGAGGTCCCACCAAGTCGATACCCCACTGCGCGAAGGGCCAAGCACTCTTGATAGACGTCAGATTAGCAGCCGGAGCCACGATATTCGGGGCATACCTCTAGCACGCGTCACAGGATCGGACCAACGCCGTCGCCTCCTTGCTCATCGTAGGCCAATAATAGCCCAAATTCAGCACTTTCCTCATAATGGATCGGGCCCCTTCATGACAAGCCGCGACCCCTTCGTGCACTTCCCTCAAGATTCGACTTGTGTCGGGCTCCGCCACACATTTCAAGTAAGGAGTCGAGAACCACCCCTTTTTGTACAGCTGATTGTCCAGCACCACGTAATTAACCGCGATCCGACGTATCCTGTCAGCTAGTACTCCATCATCAGGGACTGCCCCCGTAGTCAGATACGCGACTATCGGGTTCATCCAAGTGGGTTCCTCCTCTGATCCTGCTTCAATAGCACACACCTCCGACGGGTCAGTGGTCAACAAGATCACTCTCTCCAGAAAGTGCACCTTCCGATTTTCCTCTAGGGGTGCCCCCGAGGCGAATTTGCTCAAGGCATCTGCTTCCACGTTTTCCTCCCTCGGGATCACCTCGATGTCGAAACTTTTGAAGCTCTCCTTCAAGACTTGCACCTCGCGAAGGTACTTTCTCATCATCGGGCTCTTCGCCTCATATCGTCCTTGGACTTGATTCACAATCAGGCCCGCGTCACATTTCACCCGTAAGTGAGTAACTCCCGTACCTCTCGCAATTTTCAGGCCTGTGATAAGAGCCTCGTACTCAGCTTCGTTGTTCGTGGCTCTGAACGTTAAAGCCAAAGCATATAGAAGGGGCTCACCCCCGCCTTGTGGTATCAACACGAACCCTGCTCCTGACCCATCTGAACTCGAAGAGCCACCCGTGTACATTTCCCAAGTATTTTCCTCATTTGGCTGTTCTGATTGCTCTGCCATCTCTGGTTGCTCTACTATCGGGACCTCCATGGTTGACGCCTGGCCCTTAATAGCCGTTCTCGGAGCAAAGTGTATGCGGAACTCACTAAGCTCGACTGCCCATTTGACTAATCTCCCCGACGCATCAGGTCAGTTCAAAAAATGCTTCAGAGGCTGATTTGTCAACACAGTGATCTCATGCGCATGAAAGTAAGTTCTCAGCTTCCGAGCAGTAATAATCAACGCAAAGAGATACTTCTCAACGACGGGATAATTCATTTCAGATTTGGCAAACGCCTTGCTTACATAATAAACGGGGACTTGATTACCCTTGACAAACTTCACTAACACAGAGCTAATGGCAAATTCAGAAACAGCCAAATATAGATAGAGCGGCTCGCCTGGGATCGGTTTCGCCAATGGCGGGAGGGTGCGAAGGTGCTGCTTGAGTGCCTGGAACGCCTCTTCACACTTGGCAGTCCACTCAAACTTCTTGTTGGCCCTCAATACTTCAAAAAACGGCATGGATCGGTCACTTGCCTTGGACAGGAAGCGATTCATTGCAGCCAGTCGGCCATTCAGCACTTGCACCTCCCGATGGTTTATCGGAGACTTCATCTCCTCGATTGCCCTCAGCTTCTCAGGGTTAACCTCAATTCCTCGCTGGCTTACCATAAAGCCCAAAAACTTCCCCGAGTGGACTCCGAAGGCGCACTTGGTCGGGTTCAAGCGAACCTGATGAAGCCTCATCCGCTAAAACGCCGTGGCTAGGTTGTGCACATGATCCTCAGCCTGTCGGGACTTCACCAGCATATCGTCCATGTAAGCCTCCATGGTTTCCCCAGCATATCCCCGAACAGCTTGTTCACCATCCGTTGGTAGGTTGCCCCAGCATTGATCAATCCGAAAGGCATGACATCATAATGATAGATATCACTGTCGGCATAAAAGGCAGTGTGGGGGGCATCTTCCTTAGCCATCTTGATCTGATTATAGCCCGAGTACGCATCCATGAAGCTCAACAACTCATGTCCCGACGTGGCATCCACCAACTGGTCGATTCTCGGGAGCGGGTAACAGTCCTTCGGGCAAGCCTTATTCAGATCGCGGAAATCAACACACATCCGCCACTTTCCCATTGCTCTTCTTCAACAACACCGGGTTAGCGACCCAAGTCTGGAATCGGAGCTCCTTGATAAATCCAGCGTCGAGCAACCTGCCCACCACCTGCTGGATCGCGATCCTCTTGTCCGCGCCCATCGAACGCCTTTTCTGCGCGATAGGCTTGATCACGGGATCAATCTTCAACTCGTGCACGATCACATCGGGGCTGATTCCTGGCATGTCACTCGGGGACTAGGCAAACAGCTCCTTGAACGCCTTTAGCAGCTCAATCAATTCTCGGGCCCTTTCGTCAGACAGGGCGGACCCGATTTTCACCTTCCTCTGAGGTCCGTCAATCTCGACCTCCTTCAAATCCTCCATGGGGGCGGGACGCCCAAATTCCTCTCTGAGATCGGCATCGGTCTGGAGGATTGTCATGGCCTCCCGTCTCTTCCGTCGGGTGGCATTAACATAGCACCTCCTGGAAGCCACCTGGTCGCCCTTGACCTCCCCGACTCCGTGGTCATTCGGGAACTTCATCTTCTGGTGCACAGTCGAGGCAACTGCCATCATAGGGTTGATGGTGGTTCTCCCGATAATCGCGTTGTAAGTCCCTGCGGACTCAACCACCACAAAATCCACATTTCTCCTCTCCGCCTTCCACCCGCTACCAAACTCCACTGGTAAGGTGATCATTACCAGCGGATAGGAGGTAATACCAGAAAAGCCAACCATCGGGAAGGTCACCTCCTTCAGATCCTTCTTCGTTTTCCCCATGGCTTCCAGCGCATCCATAAACAGAATGTCGAAGGAGCTCCCTCCGTCGATCAGAATTCGTTTCATTTCGTACCCATCCACGTCCAGGGTCACGACCAGAGCATCATCGTGTGGACTCTCCACACCTATCAGGTCCTCTGCTGAAAAGGAAATCACCATCTCTTCCTTCACGGTCCAGGACCTCTTGCCCAGTACTACAGCAGCAGAAATTCTAGAGGCGTAGACCTCCCGAGAGGCTGTGGTGTCACCTCCCGCGGCAAATCCTCCGTGAATCACATTGATAGTGCCCCGCTTCTCCTTACAGGCGCCAGAGGGCTCTGGTTCCGACTTCTTCTTCTTCGGGGACCGATCGCGAGATCGGGAACGGGACCGCGATCGAGATCGAGAGCGGGAATGACACCGCCTCTCAGCCACAAACTCCTTAAGTTTCCCCTTCTGGATCAGCTTTTCAATCTCCTTCTTCAGCTCCCGACAATGGTTAGTGTCGTGACCGTTGGCGCGGTGGAACCGACAGTAACGATCGGTACGGGATCCCATAAACTCTCCTTCCTTCTTCGGGGGGGGGGGGGGGGGTACCTAGAGATACCCTGTCGAACCATGACCGCTAACACCTCCGCCATGGAGCTATTCAGAGGGATGCTATAGTCCTCCCGCTTATCCTTCCTCGGGGGACGCTTGTCTTCCCTTCGATCAGAACGACCTCGAGTCCGACTGCCCTCGGACTTATCCTTCCGCTTATGGTCGTCCACTGGCTTGAGCGACTGCTTCCCCCTATTCGACTTCGGGGGCTCAAGCTCTCCGGCAGCTATTTTCGACTCTTGCACGTCGATTTGCTGCTTCACCCTCTTCTGCAGTGCCTCCATGTTCCACACAGCCTTCTCAGCCACGCTGTGCATCAGGTCGGAACCGTAGGGGGCTGTCAGGTTCCGAAGGAAGGTACGGATGGTTTCTCCCTCCGATATCTCTTCATCAAACTCCGCCACGCTGGCAGTGTATCGCTGGTAATAGTGCGCCAGCGACTCGTCGGGCCTTTGCACCACTTGGGCCAGGGACCTCACACTCTTCAGGAGACGCCGACGACCCTGGTACTGCTGAATGAAACGGTCATGCATGTCGGCCCAGCAGGTGATGCACCCTGGGGGCAGGCTGAAGAACCAGGTCAGGGCCCTCTCACGCAGTGTGTTCGGGAACAGCACACACACGATATCGTCGTTCGGGGCTCTGCCAAGACATGCCATGAGGTGCTTCTGAACATGACGAACTGGATCTCCTTCGCCATCATACTCCTTTACTGTGGGGATACCCAGCCCTGACGGGGCGAGGGTGTCTATTAGTCGGGGAACGAAGGGATGGGTGGATCGATCCCTCAGTTCCGACATCATCGGCTTCTGCTCCCCCAGGCATATGTTCACGATCTTTACCACCTGATCGGGGGTGATGGGACCATTGAGGGGAATGGTCCTGTGCTGCACGGGTCCTGGCCCGTCGACCACAAATCGCTCTGATTGAGCGAGCTCCTTTCCCTTATCCTGGCTTCTGGGTTGGGCCTCCTGGACATTCTGAATCTCTGCTGGCGGGGGCACTTCCTCCTGCCTCTTGGCCGCCTCTCTCCGGTCTAGGAGAGCTTCCACAGCCGCCAAAAACATCGGCATGGCATCCGCCACAGCCTTCGCCAGATCTGTGTTTGGAGGAGCCTCCTCCTCTCTATTCTCTTGGTGCTGAGCAACATCTTCAGGGGCTTCGTTGTGCCCCCCTGTCCGGGAGACCTCAGCAGGGAGATTCTGGTCCTCAGCACGCTCCGGTGGCGAATTCAGAGTCGTCCCAGCAGGATGGCGGGAACCACCGGATTGTCCTTGTCTTCTCTGCTTACCAGCCGCCATTGAACGAGTAGAAGTCATACTAGCATTTTGTCACGATTCCCACAGACGGCGCCAATGTTGGATCACGGTGGAACTCCGGTACGGTCTTGACGGCGATCCGAGCTCCTTCGCTCCACGTAATCCTGCAAGAGGGGATAGACCGGGCGGTGACCCAGAATCCCTCTCCGATGCTTAAATGAGTATCTCGTATAAACTGGTAAGCAAGAGTCTCAGTATGTAATCGTCTTCAATCTGAGGTAACTTCTGCCTTTTTATAGGCGAAGAGGTACCTCAGTTACCTGTTGAACCGTTGGGATGGTTAGCCCATATTCCGCTTCCCGCCTATCTCTGGCATAATCTCGCCTATCTCGGCCACGCTCCACGTATCTCGGCCACGATCCCGCCTATCTAGGCCATGATCTCGCTTATCTCGGCCACGCTCCGCGTATCTCGGCCTCAACCTCTGATAGCAAGTCCCGACTAATATCGGGGACTCCAGAGTTATCTCATTGTGTGACCGCTCGGGGTCCCTTGTCATCGTGACAAGGCCAATCATTCTCAGGGATTCATCATCGGGGTCTACTTAAAGGCATCTCATCGGGAGCGTCCAGCTCGCCTATCGGGACCGACTCTGTCGGGACCTTTCATCATCGGGACTCCCTCTGTCGGGACCCTTCGCATTGGTCTTCTTGACCCCTTTTAGGGCCTAGTGGGCCTATTCACCGTTTCCTCGCCGTTAAAGGGCCTAACGGCCATAGCGGAACCCATCATGCTGTAATTCGTTACTAAACACGATGATAATCATGCATAATTAGGGAGACAATAAAATTTTGAGAAAGAATTGCATACATCAAATATCTATTAAGATTCCGACAAATAGTGATTTCTCAGTCATCAAAACAAACCAACCACCAGTAAACCAATGGAAGATGGCTGTGAAAGAGTTCACACTATTGTCGTCTTCTATCCAATAGATCAGTCTGTTGAAAACGGTTTAAATCGCAAATTACCGGAACGAGAATTTTAAAATAAGCATACCCGATCTTGGCTTTCCCAAGGCCCTTTTTGTTTTGGAAAAATCATTCCGACGAATTCACTCATGCATACACAATTCTACAATCCATGCAAATTATCATATGCTAGTAACATTGATCATTCATACCACATCCATGCTTACGCGTCATGCGTCTAATGTTCCGAGGAACTCATGCTTGAATTTATAATTCTAATTTTAAGTAAACTATCAAATGCAACTACATCCTTAACATTCTAGCATACGTGTCAAACATGTAACATCCACATCAATCATGCATGTTTGGCGACTGGTTTCGGTTTTAAAATAATTTTAAACATTAGGGGATGATTTCCAATTCATGCTTATATTCAATCACGCAAGCTTCTAGACATGAATCCTAGGCATTTCAAACCATCACATCATGTCTATTCTAGTGCGCTTACCATATATTTAACTAGGGCTCCGCCTACAACATGTAATATCCAGCTAGCTTGACTCATTCAAGACAACAATTTTAATCATGCATAAATATATATTGAATGATAAAAAATTGCAATTCAGCCCACTAATTTATCCAGTCCCAAAAACATGTATCTCCGAGATCCATCCCCATAATCGAAACAAGGCATAAAGGTTAGCAACCTTATGAGCACTGTGTAGTCCATTTCGAGGTCAAAAAATATTTGGATTTTAAAACTTGACCTCCCTATTTTAATCGACTTGAATTCGGTTTAGAAAATATTGTTCGGTTAAGTCAATTTCAGTCCGTTTTGGTCCGGCTCAGTCCGGTTCAGAAAATCCGGTTCGTCCGGTCCGGAAAATCGGGTTCGGCAAAAAACCGGTTCGGTTCGGTCCGGTTTTAAATTTAAAATCTAGTTCGGTCCAAACCGGTCCAATAAAATAGGGTTCGGTTCCCAATTATAGATATATTGTTACCTTAGTTAAAAATTAAAATATGGTAAACAATATAATTTTAAACTATTTTATATGTTTGGCCGAAATTTCTTTGCTTAGTTACCAAGAAATAAAAAAAATTTACCTTGAAAAATAATTAAAATTTCGGCACAAACACTAATTGGGAACTAGTGGTCAAATTTTAAGATCAAATTTTAATAAGATCTACAATCCAATGTTTGCTGTTGATAAATATTACACTTTTCTTGAAGATCATGAACATCAAATTTACCATGAACATGAAAATTTCGGACCTATCTCACAAAACCCTAAAATTCGAAATTTTTTAAAATCTTCTTTAAAAATTTCGGTCCAAAGTTTTAAATTTTTAAGAACACCAATTTATCAAAATTATGAACTCCTAATGATGGATATACGCCCAATTTGAACCCGTTGACTTCCGAACCGTTGTATTTTTATCGTCCCATTACCGATTGTAAATCGAAACTTCAACCCGAACACTTCGCGAACACATCAACGGCTCGGACGAGGCCGGAGCGCTCGTCCGGCCGAGGCAAACTCACCTAGGTGAGGTTGGGTGGCCACACCCGACCTCCCCTAGGAGAGATCGGGTCAGCCAACCCGATCTCTCCTAGGAGAGATCGGGTGGACCAACCCGATCTCTCCTAGGGGAGATCGGGTCGGCCAACCCGATCTCTCCTAGGAGGGATGGGGTCGGCCAACCCGATCTCTCCTAGGAGAGATCGGGTCGGCCAACCCGATCTCTCCTAGGAGGGATGGGGTTGGCCAACCCCATCCTCCCTAGGAGGGGTTGGGTGCCCTCACCCAACCCCTACCCTTAGGGGTCGGATTTCTCCTCCCCCCAAGGGCCCCGGCACCATTTTCGGACTCCCACACTCGGTCCACTCCGCCTACCTTCTCCGAATCCTAAGGTCTTAATTACGCGCTTAAAGGTTAATTAATTGTGTTTAAAGGTTAACGATGTCATTAAGCCACCTTAATGACACCGTTGCCTATAAATACCCCACCTTCACAACTCATTTGATCATCTTGGCAATTTGGATTATTTTGCTCTGACATCTCTCTAGTTTATCTCTCTAAGAAGAATACTGACTTAGGCATCGGAGAGGGTTCACCAGGCACCACCCCCCCTCCGTGTCTGGTACTGCCCCTTCTGCAGGGTAGAAGGAGAGAAGAGGCAAAGGAAGGAAGGAAAGAAGGAAGAAGATAGGCTAAGACAGGGCAACTCAGAAATACCGGATCACACACATCCCCAGTAAGGAGCGAGATCAAAACCGACCACCCGTTGACCTAGATCTCATAACCTAACACTTGGCGCCGTCTGTAGGCTTCAGACAGAAAGCCTGGCTATTACACGAGCTATGACGAACAGTAGGGTGTCTAGGCACCAACGCCCACCCGGGGGCAATGGGCGGAGAAGAGAACCCATACCCCCAGGGAGGCAGCCTAACCCTGGGAAGCAACCAATGCATCCAGAGCCCCAAGAAATACCACAGCCTCCTCAACAACAGAACAACCAGGAGGGAGGACCTTCACGCCCAGCTGGGGCTGAGTCCTCCACAACCTCCACCCCCTGGGCAAGAAGGCCACAGAGAGAAAGAGAACAACAGGGAGTGCCTTCCCACAACACGGCACCCCCTGAAGGATACTATTATGAAGAGCAACCCCAAAGGTACCCGTATGGGATGCCGGCATAGAGAGATGGCAACCGCGCCCACACAGCATATGCAAGGCCGGCATACACCCAAGGGACTTACACTGAAGCTCATGAAGAGGAGCAGATCCCAACAGAAGAGCACTACTCGCACCCTCGAGCAGGGCAGCGAGAGGAACAAAGAAGATATTACCAGGAGCCACCCCAAGAGGGAAGGCAACAATTCGTGCCTCCTAGGCAACAGCAGAGCAACAGGGCTTACACCCCACTTGGGGAGGAAAGACAAGCAAGACCTCCAAGGAGGCAAGACTTCCATGAAACACCCCAGCAGGCGTACCAAGGGTACACCTATAGTCCATACCAGCATGGACAAGGGAACCCAGTAAGCCCAGTCTACAACTACAGTGGGTATCAGAGGGATTATACTCCGGCGCAGGTGATGATCACCCCGGAGGAGATAAAAGCCATGATAACCCGGAAATTGAATGAGTCAAAGAAACCCAGCCTGCATTGTCTAAGTGACAAGACAAACCACCCTTTCACAAGGGAACTGGAGATGAACAGGGTGCCAGACTCCCTGCACACAGTGCAAATTGCAAAGTACAATGGGAAGGGAGACCCCCTAGAGCATATCCAACAGCATGAGGCCTCCCTATTTGGGAGGACCACTGATGAAAGGTATAAGGCACTCTTGTTCCCAAACACCCTATCAGGGGTGGCCTCACATTGGTTCTTCAGTCTACCCTCTGAAAGCATCCACTCATGGAAGCAACTAAAAGCTAAGTTTCTGCAGAGATACCTAGGGGAGAGGAAACTCCTCAAGGGAACAGGCTCCATTGATGATGTGAAACAAGAATACGATGAATCCCTGGCCAGTTACTATACTAGGTTCAACCAGAATATTGCAGACATCCAGGGAGACATCACCGAGGGGGAGATTATACGAGCCTTCATCAGAAACTTAGGTCGCTTTGGGTCAACATTGGCTGAAAAGATGGCCAAAAAGCCAGCAAGCACCTTGGAGGAGCTTGCAGGAAGAGTTAAAACGCATATCGACCTTGAAAGGCACAGGGCAAGCAAGAAGGCCAAAATCCAGGCAGCCAAGGAGGATAATCAAAAGCCAAACAAAGGCAAGCCACCCCAGGCACCGCAGCATGCAAGGCAGCAGGAATGGCGTCCGCCACAGCAAAGAAACCAAATGGGTGAACCCTTAAAGGCTAGAGAAATAAACGTCATTAAGTTCATCCCACTGAACGCCACTCCAGCCACCGTACTTAGAGAGATGCGGAACCAAAAGCTTTGGTCACCCCCTGCAAGGTGGAGAGCCCCAATGGTGGGAAATCACAAGGATAGATGGTGTGACAACCATGAGGCTTATGGTCACGACACAAATGAATGCTTTAGCCTAAAGCTAAGCATAAACAACATCGTCCAGAGAGGAGAACTGAAGCAATTCATAGACCATGGGGGCAACAGTATGCAACTAGGGCCATCACAGAAAGACAAGGGCAAGGAAAAGATAGACTACAACCCTCCACCCAACAAAAAAGGAGTCATAAATATGATACATGGAGGAGTAGCATCGGGTGGCCCAACTGCTAATGCAAGAGAGGTCTATGCATCCAAGCTAAGCTCAGTGCCAAGGTGGAGAAAAAGGCCAAGAGAAGGGGAAGAAGTGAAGATCGAGTTCTCGGAGAAGGACAAGAGCCACATCGTCTTTCCACATGACGATGCTCTAGTTATTACTTTAGATATTGACAATTTTGATGTAAAGAGAATTTTGGTGGATGGGGGCAGCTCAACTGACCTCCTAAGCTTGAGAGTGTTAGAGGAGATAGGGAAAACCAAAGCAGACATCAAACCGGTCAACTTCCCTCTAGTTGGCTTCTCAGGGGCAACAAGTTACCCCTTGGGAATGATAACCCTACCAGTAACCATGGGCCAAGGATGGACCCAGCTGAAGGTAAATGTCAATTTCTTGGTGGTTGAAAGCCTGGGAGCCTACAATGGGATGCTAGGAAGGACAACCATAAACCCATATGAAATAGTGCCATCCACTGTTCACCAGAAGCTGAAGTACATCACGGAGAACGGGGTTGGAGAGGTCCTGGGTGATCAACGCACTGCAAGGCAATGCTACGTCAACTCAATGAGACGTGGATCACACGGGACAGACACAGTGGCTGTGGTCATGGTAGGAGCCAACCAGGATAGAAGAAGGAGGGGAGAGAGACAAAGGCAAGGAAGGAGGAGGAGTGGAGTGACACTCCGTCTGAGCAGGCAGTTTTTTCAAACAGTGCCTACAAGGAGACACATGAGCAAGGCTGTGAAGGTGACATCCATACCTTGGCAGCCAGACACCATAATAGGGAACAGAATAAGGAACTCCATCCTAAAAGGCTTCCGCTACATAGATGATATCAAGCAAATGCCGCGGGAGTCTATATCAAGCTATTTCCAGAGATTCTTCAATTATGGTGCCAACATGGACATCACAAGGGGAGAAGCAGTAAGGGCATTCATTAGAAACATGTATCCAAACTCATTCGGGACCTATGGAGGGCTCTATGAGATGGTCATGACGAGCACAATGAGAGAGCTCAAGGCAAGGCTGGACAAGGCATTTGCACAGGAAGCGGAGCAGTTGGATGAAGTTCCGATGAGAGGAAGAGAAATGGACACATTGGGAAGAAGTGTCAACTTCACATTCACACCCCTCACACTCAGCATAGAAGAAATTTTCCACAAGCACCTCAAGCAAGAGCTACCAACATGCAGGGAGGAAGGCAAGGCCTTCCTAGGAAGAGATGCACAGGGTTGGTGTGAGTACCATGGGACCTGGGGGCATCAAACCAACAACTGCATGGTGTTGAAGGTGGAAGTGGAAGAAATAATTTACAATGGAGACTTCAAGGAGTACGTGGCAACAGACACAGTGACCACCCCATATCCTTAGTTTCATATTTAGCATTTTGCATGTTTCAGCTTTACAAGCTTTTCAAAAACAACCCTTGAGAAGGAGAACTCACGAAGTTACTCTAACTCTACAACTATCTTTGATTTCCTACAAAGGATGTCTTGGTGCACCAAGGCATCCCAAGTGTACAAAAACATGAATGCTCCTAAGGGAGTAGAAGTTACTCAAAAGTATTTTCCAATGAATGCAGTGGTATAATCACAAGGTTATCCTTACACAGATATGACTTCAAGTCAATGACAGGTTCGACGCCCCCAAGAGCGTATCTTGAGAGTAGTTCTTATACTACGACATTCGACGCCCCCAAGAGCGTATCTTGAGAGTACTTTTCATACTACGACATTCGACGCCCCCAAGAGCGTATCTTGAGAGTAGTGTTCATACTACGACCTTCGACGCCCCCAAGAGCGTATCTTGAGAGTAGTTATTACACTACGAATTCGACGCACCAAGAGCGTATCTTGAGAGTGGTTTCCAAAAACTACGAACTTCGACGCCCCCAGGAGCGTATCTTGAGAGTAGTGTTCATACTACGACCTTCGACGCCCCCAAGAGCGTATCTTGAGAGTAGTTATTACACTACGAATTCGACGCACCAAGAGCGTATCTTGAGAGTGGTTTCCAAAAACTACGAATTCGACGCCCCCAGGAGCGTATCTTGAGGTAGATTTGCAACCTACCAGATTCGACGCCCCCAAGAGCGTATCTTGAGGTAGAAAAAACACTACCAGTTCAACGCCCCCAAGAGCGTATCTTGAGGTAGATTTCAAACTACCAGTTCGACGGCCACCAGGAGCGTATCTTTGGTCTAACCTGAGCCCTCCGGGAGCCTATCCTGTGAAACGTTAAGTGCCGTCCGAGAGCCTGTCTCGTGAACAGTTTTCGACGCCCACCAAGAGCGTATCTTTGGTCTAACAGTACAACGTATACCGTGTAAGGGGTATCAGAAGAGATCATCACACTATACTCAGAAGGATACCACGAGAAAGAAATTTCTAAGTAAAGTAATGTGAAGAACAAGTAATGTTTTTTCTTTATGAAATGGCAGGTATGACATGAAGGAAAACACGAAAGAAAGACAAGTAAAGGAAACACACCAAGAGAAGAGCCCATAACCAAAGGGATATATACAAAAGCATGAGAAGCACTAATGTAAAGGCAAGCGAACCACGTAGTCAACAACACAATACGGCAAAAGAAAGTAACAACAAACACCACCACAATTTCAAAAGACACTCAACCCATTAAAGGGGAGAAGGAGTGTAGTTATATACAAGGATAACATGAGATAAACACATCAGTCGGAACCTTCGGGGGAGTCACCCTCACCCCCTGAAGCTGAACCACCGGCAGAGATGGATGATGAGGAGGAATCTGAGGTACCAATCTCCACTGGTGTAGCATCCACCTGGGCAGGGGCAGGCTCGTCTGCAACAGCAGCCTGACCCCTCAAAACAGCCATGTAACCAGTGGCATATGGCCCGAAGTCACCAAGGTCACCAACTGGGAACTGAGGATCAATGCGGAAAATGTGATCAACCAGATACTCACCGAACTGGTTCATCTCCTGAGTGAGACGCGCGCTATAATCGGCAGTGAAGGCAGAGGAGGCCTTGTACTCAGACACCGCGACAGTCCTCTCCTCCGCCCGACACTTAGCCTCCAACTTCCGCAACTCCTCAGAATGGAGCGACGCTGCAACCTCAGCTTCCCGGCGCAAACTGCCCACAGTAGTCTCAAGCAAGGACACCTGGTCCCGGAGCTCCTGCATCCTCAAATCAGATAATCGCGCCTTCTCAGCAGCAGTGGCGACCTCCGCCTTGAGAGAGACCTGGCTGTCCTCAAGGGTCTTCCTCTCGTCAGATAACTCGAGCACGAGCGAGGACATGTTCACCATGTCAGACATACCCTAACAATTCAAACAAGGGATGAGTAACCGAAAGATAGCCATTATGAAAGTAATAAGAGGAAAGCAAGGAACAACTCACAGGTGCATAACGAGAAAGTACCCCCTGAACAAAGCGCCGAGTCTCCCCAGGAGACTTGGGCGGAGCAACACGATCGCCAGGGGGGATGGCGCCGCGGAGTACGCGGACACCAACCTCAAGAGTCCGCAAAGAGGAGGTGCTATCGAGGTGGAACTCCTTCAGACCAGCGAAAGGAGTCCACTCAGACCCAATAACATCTTCATCAGTAAGACGTGCGAAATCCTTCCGACTTAAAGTCGGAGGCCCACCTACACAAGCAAAGCAAGTCAAAGGAGAATATAAACATAGAAGGATCAGCAACAAGGTAGAGATCATACCTGAGGACCGTGCCCTCGGCTGGGGGGCAGGGGAACCACCACCAGCAGGTCGCTTCCCTTTGTCAGCCAGGGAAGGCACCTCTTCGACCACCATCTCCTTATCACGAGATAGGGTCGGAGGACGAGCAGTAGGCGAAGCAGGATCCACGGCCTTCTTTCTCTTAGCAGCCGAGGCCCCGGCCTCAGAATCAGATCTCCGCGGCTTGGACTTGGAAGGTCCAGAATCTCTGCCAACGGAGACGACCCTCTCAGTCACCAAGGGGGAGCGCCCTAGCAAGGTAAGAAAAACAAGATAAGGAAAACATAAGTTATACCATAAAGAAGCAAATAGGAGAAAGCATACCAAAGGCCCCAGCCTTCTTCCCAGGCAAGGGGGATTTCTTCAGAGCGGAACTAGAAGGAGCCTTCCTCTTGCTCAGATCAACAGGGGCTCCCTGCACGTTATAGGTTTTTCCATGAAACCAACCTACAAAGGAAGAGCAGAAGGTAAATAAAGATAGAAAGACCAAGTGACATACCGAACCCCCGGAGTCAGGAGTCAAACTGATCCCGGCCTCGTAAAGATCCGTTTCAGTCACTAAGGACACGGGGCAGTATGACCGAGTCCTGTTGCTCTCGTGAATGATCTTCATAGTCTCTAAATCAACTGAAGAGAACTCTCCGAAAGCAGGCCAACCATCGGACCGATCCTCATTCAAGACCGACCAAGTGACGTATCGATCCGTAATGAAGAAGTAATGCTTAGCCCAGTGACTGGCCGAATTGTCACTCCGGGCCACGAAACGGAGGGAGGTATCCCACTCGATCCCACTCGATCCCACTCAACCCGAAATCAGCAAATCGGGGATCCTTGAAGGTCGGATGGCGAGTTACGAAACTCGCAAACCCCACCTTCGTCTGGTACTGGAACCGGTAGAAGCATCGGAATAGAACGAGAGAATACTTCCAGGAGTACCAATGGCACAATACCCGGAAGCCCACCCAGACACGGAGGGCACTAGGGGCAAGGTTCACAGGAGAAATCCTGAAGAACCTGCTCAATTCTATAAGCTCGTCACAGTAAGGCAACCTCAGCCCAAATCGGATCTGGGAGGGGTACACGGCAACCTTCCCTATAGGAGGCTCCGTCACCGTCTCGCGAGTATTCCCCAAGGAGGGGAGAAAAGGATACAGAGGCTCATCTAGGGAACAGATATCTCCTAGGGTAACATGTTCATTGTAATCGGACCTAGTGAGATGGTTCTCCGACAGGGTAGCAAGACCTAAGGCAAAGGTAGCAGGAAATCCCAAAGTACGAATCAAATTTCGACTAACACCCCAACGAAGGTCACGACACTAAGCTAGCAATAGGAAAGGAAGTAATGCTACCAAAAAAGAAGAGAAAAGGAACTCACTCATCCTTCGGAGGATGCGACGCCTCTGTAGAGTCTGCGTGCGCGGACACCACCAGGAATACAGTACCTGCCACGGCACGACAAATATCAAGACAAGGAAAATTTCCGAGGAACCGGAAATACTCTGACACCCGACCAACGACAACAATCAAAGATCCAAAGACACTCAGCAAAGATAGTCAACATGAGCCAAGGACACCACGACAACCAAGTTGAATAATTTTATCCGAGCCTAAGGTCGGGTTTTGGAAAAAATTACCGTTATACCCTCCAACTAAGATTAACACACCAACGGCGGTACGACGTCAAATTCAAGATCGGGATAGCTCAATCGGACAAGAAACCATATCCGGACAACCGGCAAACATTTTTCCCCAAACCCACATCTATCAACGGCTATCCGCGGCAATCCCACATTCAATCAAATTTAGGCAATCAAGCATCGGCAATCAAATCTCAACAATTCAAAAATCAACGTTTTACGCGGTAACGGAAAGGAAAAGAGCGGACCTTCGGAAAACCCGACCCGATGTGATAAACGGGTCCGGAATTCGAATTTCGAAGTCGGTCGGAATCAGCCCTTCGCCGGAGCTCCAATTCCGTCGTCGCCAGAGTCGTTCCCAGCCGTCTCTCCGTCGCCGGAATTCGTCCCAGACCACGCCGGAGCTGCCTGGTCCCGCTATCGACAATCCTGGCCGGACGTTCTGCTGCCGCCGCCGGAGACGAGCTCGCCGTCGAAACCTCCGGACGCCGCTGCCCGTCTGGTCGCCGTTCCCCACCGGCCAAGATCCTGCCGCGTCGCCGTCCGTCAGCCGCTGGAGGTCTTGTCGCCGTCTCGAGTCGCCAATCCACTAGCCGGCTCCGTCCCGTGCTGGTGGTCTCCTCCCGCCGGAGCTGCTGGCCGGAATTTCGTGTCTCTCGCCGGAATTCTGGCCGGCCCTAACCTTGGGGGTGCTCTCAAATTTTTCTTGCTCTCCAAGGGTGAGTGAAGAGGGAAGATGGTGGCTATAGTGAATCCTTGAGGTATTTTTCTAACTCTCCTCTATGTTGAAAAGATGATAGGGTTTTTTAAAAGGGGTTTTAATCACCACCCTCCATCTATCTTTAAATGAGATCTAAGGGCCAAGGAAAAACCATCATTTTTATCCCTTTCAACTATGGCTAAGTATATCTCCATACTTAGAAAAACTATCAAGTTAGTTTTATTTTTGAGCATTCCATACTTAGGAAAATTTTTGGCCAAAATTAAATTTTTCCTCACCTAGATAGAATCCCGGCACGAATTTGAAGCATCCTTGTAAGAGTATGCATTTTTTAAGTATACGCCAGTAACAACAATAGATCTATTGCTCCCGCCTCAGACGGACGCATGCTTAGGCATACGTCCGTGCTACTCTAACGTTTACAACTCCTCTATCTCATAAGACAGGGGGCAGAGTCGAAGACACGCATCCATGGGTAAGCAAACGTTCAGACGAAAGGTAAAACCCCGGTTTCAAATTGCGCGTATCATACCATCCTGAAATAGAGTCAATCAAGGGTTAAGCCATTGGTTGACTCGGGGGCATGTGATGGATATACGCCCAATTTGAACCCGTTGACTTCCGAACCGTTGTATTTTTATCGTCCCATTACCGATTGTAAATCGAAACTTCAACCCGAACACTTCGCGAACACATCAACGGCTCGGACGAGGCCGGAGCGCTCGTCCGGCCGAGGCAAACTCACCTAGGTGAGGTTGGGTGGTCACACCCGACCTCCCCTAGGAGAGATCGGGTCAGCCAACCCGATCTCTCCTAGGGGAGATCGGGTGGACCAACCCGATCTCTCCTAGGAGAGATCGGGTCGGCCAACCCGATCTCTCCTAGGAGGGATGGGGTTGGCCAACCCCATCCTCCCTAGGAGGGGTTGGGTGCCCTCACCCAACCCCTACCCTTAGGGGTCGGATTTCTCCTCCCCCCAAGGGCCCCGGCACCATTTTCGGACTCCCACACTCGGTCCACTCCGCCTACCTTCTCCGAATCCTAAGGTCTTAATTACGCGCTTAAAGGTTAATTAATTGTGTTTAAAGGTTAACGATGTCATTAAGCCACCTTAATGACACCGTTGCCTATAAATACCCCACCTTCACAACTCATTTGATCATCTTGGCAATTTGGATTATTTTGCTCTGACATCTCTCTAGTTTATCTCTCTAAGAAGAATACTGACTTAGGCATCGGAGAGGGTTCACCAGGCACCACCCCCCCCCCCTCCGTGTCTGGTACTGCCCCTTCTGCAGGGTAGAAGGAGAGAAGAGGCAAAGGAAGGAAGGAAAGAAGGAAGAAGATAGGCTAAGACAGGGCAACTCAGAAATACCGGATCACACACATCCCCAGTAAGGAGCGAGATCAAAACCGACCACCCGTTGACCTAGATCTCATAACCTAACACCTAACACAGGCTTTGATACCACTGTTAGATTACGGGAAGTAATCACTACGGAAACACAAAACATGGTACGTGCATATAATTGAAATTACGCAGCGGAAGAGTTACACATACCTCAACAGTTACCGTAGTCCAAGATCCTTTGTACGAGGGAGTTCTCGATCCACCGGACGGAACCCGTAGAGGTTCTTGTGAAAGAATTCCTACGTGGTGTTAGCTCCACAGCAAAACCCCAGATCAATTCTTGGCACGGGGACAGATCTTCGGAGAGTTGCTCGAAAGAAATTTGGTACACCTTCGCTGAAAGTGGTGGTTCGGCCGAAACTTTAAGATGTGGGGATGAGGGTTTTCTCTCTAAAACACTATTATGAGGGAATTATGATTAACCCTAAATATTCCCTAACACCTCTTATTTATAGGAGGAGTAAAGTGGACAAAAGTCCACTTTACCCTCACTATAAGTTTCGGCCGGCCTATGTATTTGGGGAGGCCCAATTTTGGGCCTCCCATGTCAATTGGGATTTTAGTCTAGCCCAATTACCCTAATGTGACATTTACCCAAGTTCATTTGGTAAACTATACATATTATGGGCTACCAATGACGGAGCTCATCACCATATACTTACAGGATCTTACCTAAATTACGACATTCGTGTTGCAAATAATACACACATAGTACCGAGTAGAATAATGAAAAGTATTTCTATGTGTACATATGTGTAATAGCTTGGGAGCTTGGTGCCGTGGTCGAACATGAGACTTTACAATACTTGAGGTTGAAATTCCATTGCTTTATAAATATCAACGAACGAAGTCTTGATTGAACTAGAGGATAATGATAATCAGGCCCCACTCGCTTCGAGTGGGAGATTTGAGGCAGCAACACAAGTGAACGATATGGTAAATGAAGATGGAGAAATTTTCATAATAAATCCAGTGGGAGGAGTGAATCCAACCACACAGATCACTGTTGCTGCAGGTGCGAATCAAGTCGGACCTGATAATCAAGTTACTGAATCTATGGATGAAATTCCGACTTTACCTTAACTTCCTACTTTGCCTAGTGGGAGTGGAACGACCAACTCGGTTTCCGGTCATCGAAACCATGGAATTAATCTCGTAGGTGGAATTCTGAGACTGAGAGGTCGTCCAAGAAAAGTTGTCGGTGAAAGTTCAAGTAACGCTCTTGTTCCCAGTGGGAGTATTGCACCGATAACGAGCATTATTCCTAGTGGGAGCGTAGATCAAACTCAAGATGTGATAATCGAGCCTAGACGCAGTCTAAGGCACCGAACTTCTCCTAAGAAGTATCCCATTGAGAGAGGTGAATTGTTCACCCTCACTTCGGTTGATGAACCGGTAACGGTTAAACAAGCCATGGATGAACCTCAAGCGAAAGAATGGAGGGAATCAATGGAGGATGAGATCGCCTCTATGAAAGTTAATTCAGTTTGGTCTTTAGTTGATTTGCCTCCTGACCGTAGAGCAATAGGTGCCAAGTGGGTTCTGAAACTGAATTTCACTCCTGATGGAGCTGACCAGCGATATAAAGCTCGACTCGTTGCGAAAGGATATACCCAAATTCACGGAGTGGACTTTGATGAGATGTACTCACACACTGTGTGTTACACCACAGTGCGAGCTATTTTAGCTCTGGTTGGAAGCTTTGATTTGGAGTTGGACCAAATGGATGTTAGGACTGCATTCTTCCACGGTAATATGGAGGAAGAGATCTATATGGGCAGTCAGAGGGTTTCATTACTCCTGGCAACGAACGTAAAATGTGTAACTCCTTAGATCTATTTACGGTCTTAAACAATCTTCCCGGCAATGGAATCGCAGATTCCACGAGGAAATCGTTGGAAATGGATTCGTGAATCTTCACGATGATCCATGCGTGTACACGAAGACCCCCGAGTCTAAATATGTCATCTTGACATTATATGCCTATGACATATTAATTGCCGCGAACGACGTGAGTTACATGAATGAATCAAAGTCCTGGCTAGCATCGGTATTTGAGATGAAAGACATGGGATAAGCCACGTACATCCTATATATTAAGATTGCTAGGAATCGTGCTGCTCGTAAGCTATGTCTATCTCAAGAATCCTATATCAACAAATTGTTGAAAAGGTTTAGACTAAAGGATGTCAAGCCCGTGGAGATGCCAGTTGTGTTCGGGTGCGCGCTATCGAAGCGTGATGGCCCGAAAAACCTGGCTGAGCGTGAACAGATGAAAAGTGCAGAATACTTAAGTATGGTTGGCATTTTAATGTATGTCATGCAATGCATTTGTCCAAACATCTGCTAAGCCGTGGGCTTAGTAGCACGATTCCAATCAGATCTAGGCACTCACCACCTAAAGGTTGTGAAACGAATAATTCGATACCTGAAAGGTACTGCCGACTACGTTCTGTGCTATGAAAGTGGAAACTAGAATTGTTAGGATTTAGTGACGCTGACCATGGTGGCAATCCTGATGATCGTAAGTCCACCTCAGGGGGAGTATTCATCCTTGCTAATACCGCCATTTCATGGATAAGCAAGAAGCAAACCTATGTCGCGCTGTCAACGATGGAATCCGAATTCGTTGCCCTCTCTAAGAACGCACAAGAAGTAGTCTGGCTTAATAGGCTCTTAACTGCATTGCTTGGTGTCAGCGACAGGAGTAAACCTGTAAAGGTATACTCTGACAGTCAAGCAGCAATTGCAGCAGTTAAGAACCCTAAGTACCATAGCAGGACGAAACACATTGATATAAAATATAATTATTCTAAGAATATGGTTGAGGACAAAGTTATCACATTAGAATACTTGTCTACTGAATGTATGATGGCGGATCCATCGACTAAACCATTACGCAGGGATGTTTTCGAAAAGCATGTTAAAATGCTGGGACTGCATAGGGTTTAAGTAGACTGTATCGTGATGACAACTTTTGAAACATTAAAGAATTGCAATTTGAGTTTATGATTATTACGACGTCATAATGATTGAAAATTCATCGGATTTTTACGGTCTATAAACTAGTCGTAGGAGGGACAACCTCCAAAGTAAAATAATGTTGAATGCGGCCCAAGACTCGTCACACAGGTTCGGTCGTCTTGACGGAGAAGAGGATTCTCCATCCAGTGAAGAATGGCTAAGAACCATGGTGGCAAACCTGGTTACGCAAAACGATCACTTGGCTTTCGGAGTAACACGAAGTGATCTATGTTTTGCCAAATGCCATTACGAACTATGTTCGTATTAAAACCACATTATGGGCCAGATGAAAAGTCTGCGATAGCATACGACATTTCCCATACCCTGACTAAACTGAGGTTATGCTATCGACGTGTCTTCGTACTACGCGTGCCATGTAAAACCACGTGGATATGCTCGGTTGTGCTAGATAGAATCCACGAGATTCGGATGGGAACAAACTTCTTCACCTAGAGCGCGTGGCTGATCCCGAATGCTATATGAAGGAGCATCCAAAGTATCCTTACGGACACATAACTCATACCTAAGGTCAGGCTCAATGTTTGCTTCCCGGCGTACGAACGCAGTGCTGAACAAAAAGGCCTAGTGACCACATCTTTGGAAACCGGTCGGATTTGACTAAGGGTATGGGCGATGGGGATGAACAAGTACACCTGGAATTCTCCGACTCTTGTATTCACTAGGTGGCCACTGATGGGTTTCGCTATAGCCGTTAGGCCCTTTAACGGCGAGGAAACGGTGAATAGGCCCACTGGGCCCTAAAGGAGGACAAGAAGACCAGTGCGAAAGGTCCCGTCAAAAGGAGTCCCGATGGTGAAAGGTCCCGACAGAGTCGTTCCCGATAGGCGAGCTGGGCACTCCCGATGAGATGCCTTTAAGTAGGCCCCGATGAGATGCCTTTAAGTAGGCCCCGATGAGATGCCTTTAAGTAGGCCCCGACGATGAATCCCTGAGAATGTTGGCCCTGTCACGATAACGAGGGGCCCCGAGCGGTGACACAATGAGATAACTCTGGAGTACCCTATATTGGTCGGGACTTGCTATCAGAGATTGAGGCCGAGATACGCGGAGCGTGGCCGAGATAAGCGAGATCATGGCAGAGATACGCGGAGCGTGGCCGAGATAAGCGAGATCGTGCCCGAGATAGGCGGAATCGTGTCCGAGATAGGCGGGATCGTGCGCTAACCACCCCAGCGGTTCACCAGATAACTGAGGTGGCTCTTCCCTTATAAAAGGGCAGAAGTTACCTCAGATTGAGGATGATTACACACTGATACTCTTGCTTGCCAGTTTATTGAGATAATCGAGATACTCATTTAAGCATCGGAGAGGGATTCTGGGTCACCGCCCGGTCTATCCCCTCTTGTAGGATTACGTGGAGCGAAGGATCTCGGACTGCCATCAAGACCGTACCAGGGTTCCAACCGTGATCCAACATTGGCGCCGTCTGTGGGAAGTGCAACGAAAAGCAACGATGACCTCTACTCGTTCAATGGCGGCTGGTAAGCAGAGAAAGCAAGGACAATCTGGTGGTTCCCGTCATCCTGCCGGAACTCTGAATTCGCCACCGGAGCGTGCTGAGGACCAAAATCTCCCTGCTGAGGTCTCCCGGACAGGGGGGCACAATGAAGTTCCTGAGGATACTGCTCAACACCAAGAGAATAGGGAGGAGGAGGCTCCTCCAAACGCGGATCTGGCGAAGGCTGTGGCGGATGCCATGCCGATGTTATTGGTGGCCGTGGAGGCTCTCACCAGCGGACAAGAGGCAGGAGGAGGTGCCTCCGCCAGCGGAGGTTCAGAATGTGCAGGAGGCCCAACCCAGAAGCCAGGATAAGGGTAAGGAGCCCGCTCAATCAGAGCGATTTGTGGTCGACGGGCCAAGACCAGTGCAGCATAGGACCATTCCCCTTAATGGTTCCATTACCCCCGATCAGGTGGTGAAGATCGTGAACATCTGTATGGGGGAGCAGAAGCCGATGATGTCGGAACTGAGGGATCGATCCACTCATCCCTTTGTTCCCTGACTAATAGACACCCTCGCCCCGCCAGGGCTGGGTATCCCCACAGTTAAGGAGTATGATGGCGAGGGAGATCCAGTTCGTCATGTCCAGAAGCACCTCATGGCATGTCTGGGTAGAGCCCCGAATGACGATATCGTGTCTGTACTGTTCCCAAATACACTTGGTGAGAGGGCCCTGACCTGGTTCTTCAGCCTGCCCCCAGGATGCATCACCTGCTGGGCTGATATGCACGACCGTTTTATTCAGCAGTACCAGGGTCGTCGGCGCCTCCTGAAGAGTGTGAGCTCCCTGGCCCAGGTGGTGCAGAGGCCCGACGAATCGCTGGCACATTACTACCAGCGGTATAATGCTAGCGTGGCGGAGATTGACGAGGAGATATCGGAGGGAGAAACCATTCGCACCTTCCTTCAGAACCTTACAGCCCCTTATGGTTCCGACCTGATGCACAACGTGGCTTAGAAGGCTGTGTGGAACATGGAGGCACTACAGAAGAGGGTGAAGCAGCAAATCGACGTGCAAGAGTCGAAAATAGATGCCAGAGAGCTTGATCCTCCGAAGTCGAATAGGGGGAAGCAGTCGCTCAAGCCATTGGACGACCATAAGCGGAAGGATAAGTCCGAGGGCAGTCGGAGTCGAGTTCGTTTTGATCGAAGGGAGGACAGACGTCCCCCGAGGAAGGACAAGAAGGAGGACTATAATATACCTCTGAATAGCTCCATGGCGGAGGTGTTAGCGGTCATGGATCGACAGGGTACTCTAGGTACACCCCGAAGAAGGAAGGAGAGTTTTTGGGATCCCGCACCGATCGTTACTGTCGGTTCCACCGTGCCAGCGGTCACGACACTAACCATTGTCGGGAGTTGAAGAAGGAGATTGAAAAGCTGATCCAGAAGGGGAAGCTTAAGGAGTTTATGGCTGAAATGCGGTGTCGATCCCGCTCCCGATCTCGATCGCGGTCCCGTTCCCTATCCCGCGATCGGTCCCCAAAGAAGAAGAAGTCGGAGCCAGAGTCTTCTGGTGCCCGTAAGGAGAAGCGGGGCACCATCAATGTGATTCACGGAGGATTTGCCGCAGGAGGTGACACCACAGCCTCTCGGGAGGTCTATGCCTCTAGAATTTCCGCTGTTGTGGTGCTGGGCAAGAGGTCCCGATCCTGGACCGCGAAGGAAGAGATGGTGATTTCCTTTTCAGCGGAGGACCTGATAGGTGTGGAGAGTCCACACGATGATGCTTTGGTCGTGACCCTGGACGTGGATGGGTACGAGATGAAGCGAATTTTGATCGACGAAGGAAGTTCCTCCGATATTCTGTTTATGGATGCGCTGGAGGCCATGGGGAAAACGAAGAAGGATCTCAAGCAGGTGAACTTCCCGATGGTTGGGTTCTCTGGTATTACCTCCTATCCGCTGGGAATGATCACCTTACCAGTGGAGTTTGGTAGCGGGTGGAAAGCGGAGAGGAGAAATGTGGACTTTGTGGTGGTTGAGTCCGCGGGGACTTACAATGCGATTATCGGGAGAACTACCATCAACCCGCTGATGGCCGTTGCCTCGACTGTTCACCAGAAGATGAAGTTCCCGACTGACCATGGAATCGGGTCCGCCCTGTCCGACGAGAGGGCCCGAGAATTGATTGAGCTACTGAAAGAGTTCAAGGAGCTGTTTGCCTGGTCCCCGAGTGACATGCCAGGAATCAGCCCGGATGTGATTGAGCATGATTTGAAGATTGATCCCGCGATCAAGCCTATCGCGCAGAAAAGGCGTCCGATGGGCGCGGACAAGAGGATCGCGATCCAGCAGGAGGTGGGCAGATTGCTCGATGCTGGATTCATCAAGGAGCTCCGATTCCAGACTTGGGTTGCCAACCCGGTTCTGGTGAAGAAGAGCAATGGGAAGTGGCGGATGTCCGTCGATTTCCACGACCTGAATAAGGCTTGCCCGAAGGATTGTTACCCGCTTCCGAGAATCGACCAGTTGGTGGATGCCACGTCGGGACATGAATTGCTGAGCTTCATGGATGGTTACTCGGGCTATAATCAGATAAAGATGGCTAAGGAGGATGCCCCCCACACTGCTTTGTATGCTGATATTGACATCTATCACTACGATGTCATGCCCTTTGGGTTGATTAATGCCGGGGCAACTTATCAAAGGATGGTGAACAAGCTGTTCGAAGATATGCTGGGGAAAACCATGGAAGCTTACGTGGAATATATGCTGGTAAAGTCCCGACAGGTTGAGGATCATGTTCACAACCTAGCCCCGACCAAGTGTGCCTTCGGAGTCCACTCGGGGAAGTTTCTGGGCTTTATGGTAAGCCAAAGAGGAATTGAGGTGAATCCCGAGAAGCTGAGGGCAATCGAGGAGATGCAGTCTCCGATAAATTATCGGGAGGTGCAAGTGCTGAATGGTCGACTAGCTGCAATGAATCGCTTCCTGTCCAAGGCAAGTGACCGATCTATGCCGTTTTTTGAAGTTCTGAGGGCCAACAAGAAATTTGAGTGGACTGCCAGGTGTGAAGAGGCATTCCAGGCACTCAAGCAGCACCTTCGCACCCTCCCGCCATTAGCGAAACCGATCCCAGGCGAGCCGCTCTATCTATATTTGGCTAATTCTGAGTTTGCTATTAGCTCTGTGTTAGTGAAGATTGTCGAGGGTAATCAAGTCCCCGTGTATTATGTAAGCAAGGCGTTTGCCAAATCTGAAATGAATTATCCCGCCGTTGAGAAGTATCTGTTTGCGTTGATCATTACTGCTCGGAAGCTAAGGCCTTACTTCCATGCGCATGAGATTACTGTGTTTACGAATCAACCTCTGAAGCATTTTTTGAACCGACCTGATGCGTCGGGGAGATTAGTGAAATGGGCAGTTGAGCTTAGTGAGTTCCGCATTCACTTTGCTCCGAGAACGGCTATTAAGCGCCAGGCGTTGGCGGATTTCATAGCAGAGTCTACTGCCCCCGATCTGGAAGAAGCGGGCCCTGTAGAGGGGGCAACCATGGAGGTCCCGATAGCAGAGCAACCAGAAATGGAAGAGCAATCAGAACAGCCAAAAGAGAAAAATACTTGGGAAAATACACGGATGGCTCCTCGAGTTCAGACGGATCAGGAGAAGGGTTTGTATTGATACCGCCTGGCGGAGGCGAGCCCCTTCGATATGCTTTGGCCTTAACGTTAAGGGCCATGAACAACGAAGCTGAGTATGAGGCTCTTATCACAGGCCTGAAAATTGCCAAAGGTACGGGAGTTGGTCACTTAAGAGTGAAGTGTGACGCAGGCCTGATTGTGAATCAAGTCAAGGACGATATGAGGCGAAGAGCCCGATGATGAGAAAGTACCTTCGTGAGGTGCAAGTCTTGAAGGAGAGCTTCAAAAGTTTCGACATCGAGGCAATCCCGAGGGAGGAAAACGTGGAAGCGGATGCCTTGAGCAAATTTGCCTTGGGGGCACCCCTAGAGGAAAATCGGAAGGTGCACTTCTTGGAGAAGGTGATCTTATCGACCACTGATCCATCAGAGGTGTGTGCTATTGAAGCAGGATCGGAGGAGGAGCCCACTTGGATGACCCCGATAGTTGCATATCTGACCACGGGGGAAGTCCCCGATGATGAAGTGGTAGCTGACAGGATACGTCGGATCGCGGTTAATTACGTGGTGCTGGACAATCAGCTATACAAAAAGGGGTAGTTCTCGACTCCTTACTTGAAATGTGTGGCTGAGCCCGATACAAGTCGGATCCTGAGGGAGGTGCATGAAGGGGTCGCGGCTTGTCATGAAGGGGCCCGGTCCATTATGAGGAAATTGCTGAATTTGGGCTATTATTGGCCTTCGATGAGCAAGGAGGCGACGATGTTAGTCCGATCCTGTGACGCGTGCCAGAGGTATGCCCCGAATATCGTGGCTCCGGCTGCTAATCTGACGTCCATCAAGAGTGCTTGGCCCTTCGCGCAGTGGGGCATCGACTTGGTGGGACCCCTCCCGCAAGCACAAGGTCAGTGTAAATATATGCTTGTGGCCATTGATTAGTTTTCGAAATGGATAGAAGCTAAGGCATTGGCCAAGACGACGGGGAACCAAATCGTCAAGTTTCTCCAGACCCATATTATATCCAGATACGGGATTCCTAAGGTGGTGATCAGCGATAATGGTCCACCGTTTAACGGGGCTCAAGTGAAGGAGTATTTGGAGGAGCTGAATATCGAGCATCGGACAGCCTCTGTCCATCATGGTCAGACTAATGGCCAGGTGGAATCAGCCAATAAAATCGTGATGGATGGCCTGAAGAAAAGGGTCTATGCCTTGAAGGGCAATGGCTGAACGAGTTGGAAAATGTGCTTTGGGCTGTTAGAACGACACCCAAACGATCAACTGGGGAGACTCTGTTTGGCCTTGTTTATGGCACGGAGGCTGTTGCTCACGTGGAAATAGCTGTGGCGTCCTATCAGATGAGATATTATGAGCCTTTGACGAATGATGAAATGAGACGTCTGGATTTGGACTTGCTCGAAGAAAAAAGGCGGGAAGCAGATGAAATCCAGGCTCGAATGCGTTTGGCGATAGCCAGATATTACAATCGGCGAGTGAAGTCCCGACAATTCTTCGTCGGGGAGCTGGTTTTGCGTCGGAACGAGTTTACCCTTTTGGATCGGATCAACAAGATGTCACCAAAATGGGAAGGACCTTATAATGTCGTGGGGATGCCAGCTCCGAATGCGTACAAGTTGGAAGACCTCGATGGCCATGTATTGAAGCATTATTTCAGTGGTGAACACTTGAAGAAATGTCATGCTTGATGAAAGTCGCCTTAAGTGGTGCCCGATGAAAAGTCGCCTTAAGTTGTGCCCGATGTAAAATCGCCTTAGGTGGTGTAAGTTATTTATCATTTGATTTGATGTAAGCAAATTTTGTGCCATCAATAAATAAAGAGGTTGCTTCCGATCCGAATTATTCTTAGATTTATTCTAAGTGTTGTTGAGTCGCCTTAAGTGGTGCACGAGAAAAAGTCGCCTTAAGTGGTGCACGAGAAGAAGTCGCCTTAAGTGGTGCACGATAAAAAGTCGCCTTGAGTGATGCACGAGATTAAGTCGTCTTAAGTGATGCATGGTTCTTGGATTTAATCTAAGTGTTGAAAAGTCGCCTTAAGTGGTGCACGATAAAAAGTCGCCTTAAGTGGTGCACGATATTAAGTCGCCTTAGGTGGTGCAAGTGGTTAAGTCGTCTTAGGTGATGCGGATTGGATTGCCTTAGTTGGCACGATTAAATCGTCTTAAGTGATGTGTTGAAATGTCCTAAGTGGCATAGTTAAGTCGCTTTGAGAAGTGCAACGGATAATCGGAACTAAGATAGTTTGATATTGATGAGGGCTCAAAGGCCCGAGGATTACAAGGAGAGGAAAATACAAGGATTATAAAGATAGAAGCATTTAAGCTTGGTCTTTGTCGGCATCAGCGGGAGCAGGGTCCACAAGATCTGTGCAGAAGGCTCCACAGGTTCAGCTGCTGGAGGGTCGATTATCGGGGGGTCAACCGTCGGAGGATCGACACTTGGAAGCTCAACCACATCTTCAACACCCGCGGGAGTGTTCCCCTCATCACTCTCCTCCGAGAGGGCGAAGTACCTCTTCGCGAAGGGAGCGAGAGTCGCGGACTTGTCAAAGTTAATGGCGTCGCCATACTCTAGATGGAGCTCCTTGACTGCATTGAAGAGGGTGTTCTCCACCTCCGCGGTGCAGAATTTCACCGCGTCAGCTTGGAAGTCCTCGGACCCCCGATAATCTTCTCGGCCCTTGACCTCAGCCGCGACCAGCTGCGCAGGAACCTCAGCAATTTGCTCCTCCAGAGCTTTCTTCTCAAGGACAAGTTTGTCCCGAGCTTCTGCATCCTTTTGTCGCTCCTGCCGCTCCCGCTTCAGTAGCCCCTCGAAGTCACGAACCTTCTTTTGGAGGTCCCGAGTCTTTCGGTCGAGGATGGCCTGCTCCTTGGCCAGTTTTCCCCTCGAAGACTCAGAGGTCGCGAGATCCTCCTCAAGCTTGGCTATAACTGCGGGAGCCCCCTTAGCCCGCTCCTGCTCCAGGACCTCCTCGAGGGCGAAGATGTACCCGAAGCAGCGGTTTATGTCCGCCAGCTCCTGCGAAGGAAAGAAGAGAAGTGTTAGCATATGAACAACCTGTCTTATTGATGAAGGGGAGAAGAATGAGAACCTTACCTCTATCCGACGGATAGACATTTCGTGAATATGCTTTCGGATGCTCTCCCGATCCAAGGGAATCGGAAACCTCAGAGACGGCAAAATTGAGTCTGCCAGCAGATGCAGACCCAGCTCTGGGTATGTGTCCCCCTGTCGGAGCTGGACCCCTTACAGCGTTTGGATCGGGGTCCAGGGAGCCTCCTTCTGCGCGGGGTCGTAGACCTTGTAAAAACTCCCGTCCAAGGGGAGAGGGGAGGGACCGACTCGAGTCGTGGAGGGGCGCATCTCCGACTCAACCTGGGTCGGAGAAGGAGTGAAGTCGTGAATGGGCGACGGCTGTCGTTGTTGTGAAGAAGGTGAAGGGGGCAGCCCCTTGGAGGTTGGTTTCAATGGGGACTGCCCCGTCCTCCGACGATGAATCAGGGAGGCGCCCTCATCTGTCTCCTCGGAGGAGACCAGATTCTCCACCCGACGAAATTGATCGCCGGTCGGGGTTTCTCCAGCCCCGGAAGGTGGTGCCCCTGCTGAAGGAGGCGCCCCTGCTGAAAGTGGTGCCCCCGCTGAAGCTCCAGCACCCGACGGAGCTCCCGAGTGACCTGCACCAAGAGGACGAGATGCTTCAGAAATATAGTCAGGAAGTTGGTCAGGGTCCTTACACCAAACGACGCGCCGAGAAACGTATTGGTCTTTCCCGTGGAAGTTGTAGTAGCCCGCCTTGAGGATGCGGGGAGTTTCCCCTCGGAGGAAACGTTTAACCTCTTCGATGCGGGCCTCCATGGTCGGAGGGATCAAATCCTTAGGAACTTGCTTCCTGTATGATTTAATAGATAGGCGGAGCTGTTTACCTTCTTCAGCATTCTGGACATCGAAGAGTCTGTCCACCTCCACGCGGCTCCGCTTTGTCCTCTCCGCGGAGGGAGACCCCGACGGAGCAGCAGCCTTCTTCGCTGACTTCCTCTTCCGCGCGGGGCGTTGGACAGCGTCGGTCTCCCCCTGCTTAAGGATGAGATTGGTCAACACGGATACCTTCTTAGCTGCAAACAATGGAAAACAGAGATCAGAAACGTTACCCAGGGAACCATATTGGAGGGGCCGTCCAAGAGTTGACCCCCAGAGACTATGTCGAGGAGACGGATCCCGGCATTCACCAGGTCCTGCTCCGTTAGAGAATTAGCATCGAGGGGAGTATAGGAATCCACCCATCGGTAAAGCTGGATAAGATGAAGGGTCTGGAAGTCTTCATCAGAGTAGGTGTGATAAGCGGGAGGAGAGTCCGCTTCCACCTCCCATCGGGGCCAGGAGATCGAAGAGTTCTTGATGAAGAAGTAGCTCCTCGTCCACCCGCTGTTATCGGACCCCGTGTAGATCAGGAGTCCCCGACCCTTGACAACCTTCCAGGTGTCACTGGTCCAGCCGCACAGCGCAAGTTGCGCCTTGTTCCACTTGGGCATCCGGGGGTAGAAGGCACAAACCACGGCCTCAATGCACTTCATCCCGTAGAAGGTTCTGAAGAGTTTGAGGCTGTAAACCCACTTCTGTCGGAAGCAGAGAACCTGGAAGGCATTCCATATGCGGATGGCATGGGGAGAGAAAGTAGTTGGATGCGTCTTGTAGTGTTTGCACATCTCAACCAGATTGCCGCAGAAGGGGAATCGAATCCCCGCCGGTATTTGCCCCGCGGAGACATAAACCTCCCCTTTCTGGGGACGGGTAACCTCAAGGTTACTCGGGAGGCGGGGCCAAGGATAAGGGAAGCGAGGCTCCCAGGTAGAAGTAATGCATCCCTCCCGGAGAGCGGCCTCATAGACAGTGCTGGAAATGTCGTTGGGTGCATAGTCGAAATTGAAGGGTTTTCTCCCATCGGAACTGGATCCGCTGTCTGAAAATCAGCCGTGGCAAGGAAAGGCACATTGGGTTTTTCGTAAAATTGCAAACGAACTAATCGAAGATGAAGGAAAAGATATACAAGCATCAGGGAAGAAATCCTTACCAGACACGATGACTCGAACTGGAAGGGATGATCTTAAAGGTCGCCGGAAAGTTGATCGAAAAGCAGAAAGCCAAGGAAGAGCTTGAATTCTCAGAGTTGCAGAGCTTTTCGAAATCGCGGAAACGGTAAAAAAGAAACAGTGCCCAGGGTTATGGTTTTATAGGAGAAGGGACAGTCGAAAGGACGTTCTAATATGGGTCGTCGAAGTTGAAACGTTTTAATCTGAGCCGTTGAGATGAAACGTACAGAATGGCAAGGGGCGTAATGATGAAACAGCCTTAAAAGCACTTTTTCAGAAAAAGCAGGCCCGAAAAATCAGGCACGGGTGCCAAAGACGTCACTTCGTCACCTGCTGCATTTAATGGCTGAGGAACCGAGGAGTCTTCTCGGATTTGGTGATTATCCTAGAGGTATCGAGGAAACGTGAACGAGAAGATTCGTATCAAGTGACTTTATCAAGGGAAAGGTCCCCGACTCCGAGGTCGGGAGGTCGGGAGTTGAAAGACACGACGGACTGTAAGTCCCTCATGTCTTGGGGGCAAATGATGGGTTTCGCTATAGCCGTTAGGCCCTTTAACGGCGAGGAAACGGTGAATAGGCCCACTGGGCCCTAAAGGAGGACACGAAGACCAGTGCGAAGGGTCCCGACAAAAGGAGTCCCGATGGTGAAAGGTCCGACAGAGTCGGTCCCGATAGGCGAGCTGGGCGCTCCCGATGAGATGCCTTTAAGTAGGCCCCGATGAGATGCCTTTATGTAGGCCCCTACGATGAATCCCTGAGAATGTTGGCCCTGTCACGATGACGAGGGGCCCCGAGCGGTGACACAATGAGATAACTCTGGAGTCCCCGATATTGGTCTGGACTTGCTATCAGAGATTGAGGCCGAGATACGCAGAGCGTGGCCGAGATAAGCGAGATCATGGCCGAGATACGCGGAGCGTGGCCGAGATAAGCGAGATCGTGCCCGAGATAGGCGGAATCGTGCCCGAGATAGGCGGGATCGTGCGCTAACCGCCCCAGCGGTTCACCAGGTAACTGAGGTGGCTCTTCCCTTATAAAAGGGCAGGAGTTACCTCAAATTGAGGATGATTACACACTGATACTCTTGCTTTCCAGTTTATTGAGATAATCGAGATACTCATTTAAGCATCGGAGAGGGATTCTGGGTCACCGCCCGGTCTATCCCCTCTTGCAGGATTACGTGGAGCGAAGGATCTCGGACTGCCGTCAAGATCATACCTGAGTTCCAACCGTGATCCAACAGCCACCAACCTGACATTAGTTGAAAGGTTGTGAATACCTATACGGATGCCCTGAGGAAGTGTTCCTACGCGATAACTGAGCAATTGGAGAATTACAGTTGACCTATGATACATCGCGGCATTTTTTATTTTAACAGGCTGACTAGACATGGGGAATCAACGTTCCGTGGGCGCTACAACACTCCTAATAGATTAGTAGCACGATGCCCGTCGTGTCCTCCGGTCGCACGGCGAACCTCGTATGAACTATTCAAAGTAGAGATTGGATCGAAGACCAAATGCTTATATGTTGAAAAACAGCATATTAATAGGCACCCTCCCATTCCGACGAGTGGGAGCTGTTAGCATTTGGACTATGGGTAGTCGTAATTGGAAGCCCATTAATTAAAGCCATGTACCTAAGTAATTAGGGTTTGTGTCACATTAGGGATTTTGGGCTAGGCCTAAAATCCCATGTGACATTAGAGGCCCAAACTTGGGGCTCCCTCCTACATGGGTTCGGCGCCGAACTTAATTAAGGAGGTGGGATTTTTAATCTCACCTCCACTCTTATAAATAGGGATATAAGGTGGTGTTTTCTAGTTCTAATCAATCTTTCCCAAGTTGTGAGATTAAAAAGAAGACCCTCCTCCCTAAAACTAAGAGGTTCGACCGAAGCACTACACACACCAAGGAGGTGCAAAATTGCGACGAGCTATTTACTCCGAGTAGATCCATCCCGCGGAGAATTGACAGAGGCTTTGCTGTGAGGCATAATCCGCGTAAGGCGTCTCTAACAGGAACCTCTACGAGGTACCGTCTGATGGGTTTCGCTATGGCCGTTAGGCCCTTTAACAGCGAGGAAACGGTGAATAGGCCCACTGGGCCCTAAAATGGAGGTCAAGAAGACCAAAGGTGAAGGTTCCCGACAGAGGGAGTCCCGATGATGAAAGGTCCCGACAGAGTCGGTCCCGATAGGTGAGCTGGATGCTCCCGATGAGATGCCTTTTAGTAGGCCCCGATGATGAATCCCTGAGAATGATTGGCCCTGTCACGATGACGAGGGGCCCCGAGCGGTGACACAATGAGATAACTCTGGAGTCCCTGATATTAGTCGGGACTTGCTATCAGAGGATGAGGCCGAGATACGCGGGGCGTGGCCGAGATACGCGGAGCGTGGCTGAGATACGCGGAGCGTGGCTGAGATACGCGGGGCGTGGCCGAGATAAGCGAGATCATGGCCTAGATAGGCGGGATCGTGCCCGAGATACGCGGAATATGGGCTAACCACCCCAACGGTTCACCAGGTAACTGAGGTACCTCTCCGCCTATAAAAGGGCAGAGGTTACCTCAGATCACATTACGTTATTGAGATACGCTACTTGAGATTACTGCTTGCCAGTTCATACGAGATACTCATTTAAGCATCAGAGAGGGATTCTGGGTCACCGCCCGGTTTATCCCTTCTTGCAGGATTGCGTGGGGCGAAGGAGCTAGGATCGCCGTCAAAGATCGTACCGGAGTTCCACCGTGATCCAACATTGGCGCCGTCTGTGGGAAACGTGACAAAAAGCTAATATGCCTTCTACTCGTTCAATGGCGGCTGGCAAGCAAAGAAGACAAGGACAATCTGGTGGTTCCCGTTATCCTGCTGGGACGACTCTGAATTCACCACCGGAGCATGATGAGGACCAGAATCTTCCTGCTGAGGTCTCCCAGACAGGGGGGCACAACGAAGTCCCCGAAGATGCTGCTCAGCACCATGAGAATAGGGTGCAGGAGGCTCCCCCAAATGCGGACCTGACAAAGGCTGTGGCGGATGCCATGTCGCTGTTTTTGGCGGCCGTGGAAGCTCTCTTAGATCGGAGAGAGGCTGCGAGGAGGCAAGAGGAAGTGCCCCCACCGGCAGAGGTTCAGAATGTGCGGGAGGCCCAACCTCGGAGCCAGGACAAGGGTAAGGAGCCCGCTCAGCCAGAGCGATTTGTGGTCGATGGGCCAGGACCAGTACAGCATAGGACCATTCCCCTCAATGGTCCCATCACCCCCGATCAGGTGGTGAAGATCGTGAACATCTGCATGGGAGAGCAGAAGCCACTGCTGTCAGAACTGAGGGATCGATCCTCTCATCCCTTTGTTCCCCGACTAATAGACACCCTCGCCCCGCCAGGGCTGGGTATTCCCACGATTAAGGAGTATGATGGCGAGGGAGATCCGGTTCGTCATGTCCAGAAGCACCTCATGGCGTGTCTGGGCAGAGCCCCGGATGAAGACATCGAGTGTACATTGTTCCCGAACACACTTGGTGAGAGAGCCCTGACCTGGTTCTTCAGTCTGCCCCCAGGGTGCATCACTTGCTGGGCTGATATGCACGACCGCTTTATTCAGCAGTACCAGGGTCGTCGACGTCTGTTGAAGAGTGTGAGGTCCCTGACCTAGGTGGTGCAGAGGCCCGATGAGTCGCTGGCACACTATTACCAACGATACACCGCCAGCGTGGCGGAGATTGACGAGGAAATCTCGGAGGGTGAGACCATCTGTACCTTCATTCGGAACCTAACAGCCCCCTATGGTTCCGACTTGATGCACAGTGTGGCTGAGAAGCCTTTGTGGAATATGGAGGCGTTGCAGAAAAGGGTGAAGCGGCAAATCGACGTCCAGGAGTCGAAAATAGCTGCTGGAGAACTTGAGCCCCCGAAGTCAAATAAGGGAAAGCAGTCGTCCAAACCCTTGGACGACCGTAAGTCGAAGGATAAATCCGAGAGCAATCGGAGTCGAGGTCGCTCTGATCGAAGGGATGATAGGCGTTCTTCGAGGAAGGACAAGCGGGAGGACCATAGCATTCCTCTCAACAGCTCTATGGCGGAGGTGTTAACGGTCATGGAGCGACAGGGTATTTCCAGGTACCCCCCGAAGAAGGAAGGAGAATTTTTGGGATCCCGCACCGATCGTTACTGTCGGTTCCACCGCACAAATGGTCACGACACTAATCATTGTCGGGAGCTGAAGAAAGAGATCGAAAAGCTGATCCAGAAGGGGAAGCTTAAGGAGTTTGTCGGGGAGAAGCGGGGCACTATCAATGTGATTCACGGAGGATTTGCCGCGGGAGGTGACACCACAGCCTCTCGAGAGATCTATGCCTCTAGAATTTCTGCCGCTGTGGTGCTGGGTAAGAGGTCCCGATCCTGGACTGCGAAGGAAGAGATGGTGATTTCCTTTTCCGCGGAGGACCTGATAGGAGTGGAGACTCCACATGATGACGCTCTGGTCGTGACCCTTGACGTGGATGGGTATGAGATGAAGCGGATTTTGATCGACGGAGGGAGCTCCTCCGATATTCTGTTCCTGGATGCACTGGAAGCCATGGGGAAAACGAAGAAGGATCTCAAGGAGGTGAACTTCCCGATGGTCGGGTTCTCTGGTATTACCTCCTATCCGCTGGGAATTATCACCTTACCAGTAGAGTTCGGTAGCGGGTGGAAGGCGGAGAGGAGAAACCTGGACTTCGTGGTGGTTGAGTCCGCGGGGACTTATAACGCGATTATCGGGAGGACCACCATCAATCCTCTGATGGCAGTTGCCTCGACTGTGCACCAGAAGATGAAGTTCCCGACTGACCATGGAGTCGGAGAGGTTAAGGGCGACCAGGTGGCTTCCAGGAAGTGCTATATTAATGCCACCCGACGAAAGAGACGGGAGGCCATGGCCATCCTCCAGACCGATGCTGATCCCAGAGAGGAGTTTGGGCGCCCCGCCCCCGTAGAGGATTTGAAGGAGGTCGAGATTGATGGACCTCAGAGGAAGGTGAAAATCGGGTCTGCCCTGACCGAGGAGACAGCCCGAGAATTGATCGATCTACTGAAGGAGTTCAAGGAGCTGTTTGCCTGGTCCCCGAGTGACATGCCAGGAATTAGCCCCGATGTGATTGTGCACGAGTTGAAGATCGATCCCGCGATCAAGGTTATCGCACAGAAAAGGCGCCCGATGGGCGTGAACAAGAGGATTGCAATCCAGCAGGAGGTGGGCAGGTTGCTCGATGCTGGGTTTATCAAGGAGCTCCGATTCCAGACTTGGGTCGCTAACCCGGTGCTGGTGAAGAAGAGCTATGGGAAGTGGCGGATGTGCGTTGATTTCCGCGACCTAAATAAGGCTTGCCCGAAGGACTGTTACCCACTCCCGAGAATCGACCAGTTGGTGGATGCCATGTCGGGACATGAATTGTTGAGCTTCATGGATTTATATTCGGGCTATAATCAGATCAAGATGGCTAAGGAAGATGCTCCTCACACAGCATTTTATGCAGACAGTGACATCTATCACTACGATGTCATGCCTTTCGGACTGATCAATGCCGGGGCAACCCACCAGCGGATGGTGAACAAGCTGTTTGGAGATATGCTGGGGAAAACCATGGAAGCTTACGTGGACGATATGCTGGTGAAGTCCCGACAAGCTAAGGATCATTTGCACAACCTAGCCACGGCGTTTGAGCAGATGAGGCTTCATCAGGTTCGCTTGAACCCGACCAAGTGCGCCTTCGGAGTCCACTCGGGGAAGTTTTTGGGATTTATGGTGAGTCAAAGAGGAATTGAGGTGAACCCCGAGAAGCTGAGGGCGATCGAGGAGATGCA
The DNA here is from genome assembly GCA_036873135.1 of Clarkia xantiana subsp. parviflora. NCBI lineage: Eukaryota > Viridiplantae > Streptophyta > Magnoliopsida > Myrtales > Onagraceae > Clarkia > Clarkia xantiana. The sequence continues at coordinate 46,485,276 of JAPTYO010000002.1, read as the reverse complement.
GTCTCCGATAAATCATCGGGAGGTGCAAGTACTGAATGGTCGACTTGCTGCAATGAATCGCTTCCTGTCTAAGGCGAGTGACCGATCCATGCCGTTTTTTGAAGTGTTGAGGGCCAACAAGAAGTTTGAGTGGACTGCCAAGTGTGAAGAGGCGTTCCAGGCACTCAAGTAGCACCTTTGCACCTTTCCGCCGTTGGCGAAATCGGTCCCAGGCGAGCCACTCTATCTATACTTGGCTTTTCTGAATTTGCCATTAGCTCTGTGTTAGTGAAGGTTGTCGAGGGTAATCAAGTCCCCGTTTATTATTTAAGCAAGGCGTTTGCCAAGTCTAAAATGAATTATCCCACCGTTGAGAAGTATCTCTTTGCGTTGATTATTACCGCTCGGAAGTTGAGGCCTTATTTCCATACGCATGAGATTACTGTGCTGACGAATCAGCCTTTGAAGCATTTTTTGAACCGACCTGATGCGTCGGGGAGATTAGTTAAATGGGCAGTCGAGCTCAGTGAGTTTCGCATACACTTTGCTCCAAGGACGGCTATTAAGGGCCAGGCGTTGGCGGATTTCATAGCAGAATCCACAGCCCCTTATCTGGAATAAGCGGGCCCTGTAGAGGGGGCAACCATGGAGGTCCCGATAGCAGAACAACCAGAGATGGCAGAGCAATCAGAATAGCCAAACGAGGAAAATACCTGGGAGATGTACACGGATGGCACCTCGATTTCAGACGGATCAGGAGCAGGCTTTGTGTTGATACCACTAGGCGGAGGCGAGCCGCTTCGATATGCCTTGGCTTTAACGTTCAGAGCCACGAACAACGAAGCTGAGTATGAGGCTCTTATCACGGGCCTGAAAATTGCTAAGGTACGGGAGTTGCTCACTTGAGAGTAAAGTGTGATGCGGGCCTGATCGTGAATCAAGTCCAAGGGCGGTACGAGGCGAAGAGCCCGATGATGAGAAAGTACATTCGTGAGGTGCAAGTCTTGAAGGAGAGCTTCAAAAGCTTCGACATTGAGGCGATCCCAAGGGAAGAAAATGTGGAAGCGGATGCCTTGAGCAAATTTTCTTTGGGGGCACCCTTGGAGGAAAATCGGAAGGTGCACTTCTTGGAGAAGGTGATCTTGTCAACCACCGACCCGACACAGGTGTGTGCTATTGAAGTAGGATCGGAGGAGGAGCCTACTTGGATGACCCCGATAGTCGCGTACCTGACTACGGGGGCAGTCCCCGATAATGAAGTGATACCTGACAGGATACGTCGGATCGCGGTTAATTACGTGATGCTGGACAATCAGCTATACAAGAAGGGCTGGTTTTCGACTCCGTACTTGAAGTGTGTGGCTGAGCCTGACACAAGTCGAATCCTGAGGGAGGTGCACGAAGGGGTCGCGGCTTGTCACGAAGGAGCCCGATCCATTATGAGGAAGGTGCTGAACTTGGGTTATTATTGGCCTACAATGAGCAAGGAGGCGACGCCGTTGGTACAATCCTGTGATGCGTGCCAGAGGTATGACCCGAATATAACTCCAGCTGCTAATCTGACGTCCATCAAGAGTGTTTGGCCCTTTGCGCAGTGGGGCATCGACTTGGTGCGACCTCTTCCGCAAGCACAAGGTCAGTGTAAGTATTTTCTTGTAGCTATCGATTATTTTTCGAAATGGATAGAAGCAAAGGCGATGGCCAAGACGACGGGGAACCAGATCGTCAAGTTTCTCCAGACTCATATTGTGTCCAGATACGGGATTCCTAAGGTGGTGATCAGCAATAATGGTCCACCGTTTAACGGAGCTCAAGTGAAGGAGTATCTAGAGGAGTTAAATGTCGAGCATCGGACAGCTTCTGTCCACAATGCTCAGACTAATTGCCAGGTGGAAGCGGCCAACAAAATCATGATGGATGGCCTGAAGAAGAGGGTCTATGTATTGAAGGGCAAATGGCTGAACGAGCTGGAAAATGTGCTTTGGGCTGTTAGAACGACACCCAAACGATCAACTGGGGAGACTCCATTTGGCCTTGTTTATGGCACGGAGGCTGTTGCTCCCGTGGAGGTAGCTGTGGCGTCCCATCGAATGAGATATTACGAGCCTTTGACGAATGATGAGATGAGACGTCTGGATTTGGACTTGCTCGTAGAGAAGAAGCGGGAAGCCGATGAAGTCCAAGCTCGAATGCGTTTGGCGACGGCCAGGTATTACAATCGGCGAGTTAAGTCCCGACAATTCTTCGTCGGGGAGCTGGTTTGGCGTCGTAACGAGTTTACCCTTTTGGATCGAATCAACAAGATGTCACCAAAATGGGAAGGACCTTACAAGGTCGTGGGGATGCCAGCTCCGAATGCGTACAAGTTGAAAGACCTCGATGGCAGAGTATTGAAGAATTCTTTTAGTGGCGAACACTTGAAGAAATGTCATGCTTGATGAAAAGTCGCCTTAAGTGGTGCCCGATGAAAAGTCACCTTAAGTGGTGCCCGATAAAAAGTCGCCTTCAGTGGTGCCCGATGTAAAATCGCCTGAAGTGGTGTATGTTATTTAATGTTTGATTCGATGTAAGCAAGTTCTGTGCCATCAATGAATAAAGAGGTTGCTTCCAATCAGATTATTCTTGGATTTATTCTAAGTGTTGATTAAAAGTCGCCTTAAGTGGTGCGCGAGATTAAGTCGCCTTAAGTGTTGCGCGAGGTAAAGTCGCCTTAAGTGGTGCGCGAGGTAAAGTCGCCTTAAGTGGCGCACGAGAAAAGCCGTCTTAAGTGATGCATGATTCTTAGATTTATTCTAAGTGTTGTTAAGTCGTCTTAAGTGATGCACGAGATTAAGTCGTCTTAAGTGATGCACGAGATTAAGTCGTCTTAAGTGATGCATGATTCTTAGATTTATTCTAAGTGTTGTTAAGTCGTCTTAAGTGATGCACGAGATTAAGTCGTCTTAAGTGATGCACGAGATTAAGTCGTCTTAAGTGATGCACGAGATTAAGTCGTCTTAAGTGATGCATGGTTCTTAGGTTTATTCTAAGTACTGGAAAGTCGCCTTAAGTGGTGCGTGATATTAAGTCGCCTTAAGTGGTGCAAGTTGTTAAATCGTCTTAAGTGATGTGCGAAAATATCTTAAGTGTCGAGGTTTCGCCTTAAGTAAGTGAAGTCGCTTTGAGAAGTGCAATGGAAAATCGGAACTATGAAAGTCTGATATTCATAAGGGCTCAAAGGCCCGAGGATTACAAAAATGGGGAAAATACAAGGACTCTAAAGATAAGCAGTAAGGCTTGGTCCTTGTCGGCGGCATCAACAGGAGCAGGGTCCACGAGGTCTGTGGCAGAAGGCTCCACAGGTTCAGCCGCTGGAGGGTCGATTATCGGGGCGTCAGCACTTGGAGGCTCCGCTGTGTCTTCAACAATCGCGGGAGTGCTCCCCTCATCACTCTCCTCCGAGAGAGCAAAGTATTTCTTCGCGAAGGGAGCGAGAGAAGGAGACTTTTCGAAGTTGATGGCGTCGCCATACTCCAGGTGGAGTTCCTCAACGGCATTGAAGAGGGTGTTCTCCACCTCCGCGCTGCAGAACTTTACAGCATCAGCCTGGAAGTCTGCGGATCTCCGATAAACCTCCCGGCCCTTGGTCTCGGCCGCGACCAGCTGCGCAGGAACCTCAGCGATTTGCTCCTCCAGAGCCTTCTTTTCAGGACCAGCTTGTCCTCAGCAACCCGCCGATCCTGCCGCCCCCGCTTTAGGAGCCCCTCGAAGTCACGGACCTGCTTTTGGAGGTCCCGAGTCTTTCGGTCGAGGATGGCCTGCTCCTTGGCCAGTTTTCCCCGCGAAGACTCGGAGGCCGCGAGATCCTCCTCGAGCTTAGCAATGACTGCGAGAGCCCCCTTAGCCCGCTCCTGCTCCAGGGCCTCTTCGTAGGCGAAGATGTACCCCAGGAAACGGTTGATGTCCCCCATCTCCTGTGAAGGAAGGAAGAGGAGTGTTAGTAGATGAGCAACTGGTCTTATTGATGAAGAAGGGAAAAGTAGAAGTCTTACCTCTACCCGACGCATGCACATCTCCTGTACATCCCGGCGCATCTCCTCCCGATCCAAGGAGATCGGATACCTCATAGTAGGCAGGATTGAGCCTGCTACACGGTGTACAGCCAGCTCCGGGTATGTGTCCCCTTGTCGAAGCTGGACCCCTTGTAGCGTTTGGATCGGGGCCCAGGGAGCATCCTTCTGGGCGGGGTCGAGGACCTTGTAAAAACTCCCGTCGAGGGGGAGAAGAGAAGGGCCGACTTGAGTCGTGGAGTGGCGTGCCTCCGACTCACCCCGGGCTGGGGAAGGAGTGAAGTCGTGGATGGGCGACGGTTGTCGCTGTTGTTGTGAAGAAGGCGAGGGGGGCAGCCCCTTGGAGGTTGGTTTCAGTGGGGACTGCCCCGTCCTCCGACGATGGCGAATGGAGCCACCCTCATCGGTCTTCTTGGAGGAGTCCAGGCTCTACACCCGACGAAATTGTTCGCCGGTCGGGGTCTCTCCGCTGGAGAAAAGTGGTGCCCCTGCAGAAGGAGGCGCCCCTGCGGAAGGTGGTGCACCGGCTGAGGCTCCAGCACCCGACGGAGTCCCCGAGTGAACTGCACCTAGAGGACGAGAGGAGGCTTCAGTAACATAATCATGAAGTTCGTTAGGGCCCTTACACCAAACAATGCGCCGGGAAACATATTGGTCCTTCCCGCGGTAGTTGTAGTAGCCCGCCTTCAGGACACGATGAGTTTCCCCTCTGAGGACACGTTTGACATCGGCGATGCGGGCCTCCATGGTCGAAGGAATCAACTCCTTCAGAACCAGCTTCCTGTACGATTTAATAGCGAGGCGGAGCTTTTTACCTTCTTCAGCGTTCTTGACGTCAAAGAGCTTGTCCACCTCCACACGGCTCCGCTTTGGCCGCTCCGCGGAAGGAGATCCCGATGGAGCAGCAGCCTTCTTGGCTGACTTCCTCTTCCGCGTAGGGCGGCCAGCATCGGTCTCCCCCTGCTTAAGGATCAGATTGGTCAGCACGGATACCTTCTTAGCTGCAAACAGTAAAAAACAGAGGTTAAAGATGTCACCCAGGGAACCATATTGGAGGGGTCGTCGAAGAGCTGACCCCCGGAGACTATGTCGAGGAGTTGGATCCCGGCATTCACCAGGTCCCGCTCCACGAGAGAATTGGCGTCGAGGGGAGTATAGGACTCCCCCCATCGGTAGAGCTGGATGAGTTGAAGGGTCTGGAAGTCTTCATCGTAATAGGTGTGGTAATCGGGAGGAGAGTCCTCTTCCACCTACCATCGGGGCCACGGGATCGAGGAGTTCTGGATGAAGAAGTAGCTCCTCTTCCATCCACTGTTATCGGACCCCGTGTCGACTAGGAGTCCCCGACCCTTGACCACCTTCCAGGTGTCACTGGTCCAGTTGCACAACCCGAGTTGCGTCTTGTTCCACTTCGGCATACGGGGGTAGAAGGCACAGACCCCCGCCTCGTTGCACTTCATCCCGTAGAAGGTTCTGAAGAGCTTGAGGCTGTAAACCCACTTCTGTCGGAAGCAGAGGACCTGGAAGGCGTTCCACAAGCGTATGGCGTGGGGAGAGAAGGTGGTCGGATGCGTCTTGTAGTGCTGGCACATCTCGACCAGATTGCCACAGAAGGGGAATCTAATCCCCGCTGATATTTGCCCCGTAGAGACAAACACCTCCCCTTTCCGGGGACGAGTAACCTCAAGGTTACTCGAGGGGCGGGGCCAGGGATATGGGAAGCGAGGTTCCCAGGTAGAGGTGATGCATCCCTCCCGGAGAGCTGCATCGTAAGCAGTGCTGGAAATCTCGTTGAGTGCATAGTCGAAGTTGAAGGGCTTTCTCCCCTCGGAACTAGATCCACTGTCTGAAATCAGCCATGGCAAGGAAAGGTACATTGGGTTTTCCGGGAAATTGCAAACAAACTAAGCAGAGATGAAGGAAAAGATACACGAGTAACCAGGAAGAAATCCTTACCAGACATGATGATTGGAGGCTGGAAGGATGAACTTGACGTTGTCGGAAAGTTACTTGGAAGAACAGGAGGCCGGAGGAGCACTTGGGTCTTCGAAATCGCAGAGTTTGAAGTTCTCAGAAGTTGCAGAGAGCTTTCGAAATTTCAGAAACTGTAAAAGTGAAACTGTGCCCACCGTTAAGGTTTTATAGGCGAAGAGGACAGTCGAAGGGACGCTTTGATCTGAATCGTCGTAGTTGAAGCGTTTTGATCTGGACCGTTGAGATGAAACGTGCAGAATGGCAACGGGTGCAATGATGAAACTGCCTGAAAAGCACTTTTTCAGAAAAAGCAGGCGCGAAAAATCAGGCACGGGTGCCAAAGTCGCTTCGTTATCTACTGCATTTAATGACAGGAGAACCGAGGAGTCTTCTCGGATTTGGTGATTATCCTCAAGGGATCGAGGAAACGTGAACGAGAAGATTTGTATCGAGTGACCATACCAAGGGAAAGGTCCCCGACTCCGATGTCGGGAGGTCGAGAGTTGAAAGACACGACGAACTGTAAGTCCCTCATGTCTTGGGGGCAAATGATGGGTTTCGCTATGGCCGTTAGGCCCTTTAACGGCGAGGAAACAGTGAATAGGCCCACTGGGCCCTAAAATGGAGGTCAAGAAGACCAAAGGTGAAGGGTCTCGACAGAGGGAGTCCCGATGATGAAAGGTCCCGACAGAGTCGGTCCCGATAGGTGAGCTGGATGCACCCGATGAGATGCCTTTTAGTAGGCCCCGATGATGAATCCCTGAGAATGATTGGCCCTGTCAGGATGACGAGGGGCCCCGAGCGGTGACACAATGAGATAAATCTAGAGTCCCCGATATTAGTCGGGACTTGCTATCAGAGGATGAGGCCGAGATACGCAGGGCGTGGCCGAGATACGCGAAGCGTGGCTGAGATACGCGGAGCGTGGCCGAGATACGCGGGGCGTGGCCGAGATAAGCGAGATCATGGCCTAGACAGGCGGGATCGTGCCCGAGATACGCGGAATATGGGCTAACCACCCCAACGGTTCACCAGGTAACTGAGGTACCTCTCCGCCTATAAAAGGGCAGAGGTTACCTCAGATCACATTACGTTTTTGAGATACGCTACTTGAGATTACTGCTTGCCAGTTCATACGAGATACTCATTTAAGCATCGGAGAGGGATTCTGGGTCACCGCCCGGTTTATCCCTTCTTGCAGGATTGCGTGGGGCGAAGGAGCTAGGATCGCCGTCAAAGATCGTACCGGAGTTCCACCGTGATCCAACACCGTCCGGCGGATCGAGAACTCCCCTCAAAGGTCCTGGGCTACAGGAAACGGTATAGGTATGTGCACCTTCTTCCGCTGCGTATTAGTTACCATGCACGTATCTAGTGTTTTTGTTTCCGTAGCATTAATCCCCTAGATCCTTCAGTATTTGCTTATGTTGTTTTGTTAGTAGCCGCACTACTAGTTCGGGAATTTGATGTTAACCAATCTCTCTAGCGCGGATTTTTTCTATTTTGTAGTGTGTAACAGTTTTTATTTCAATAAAGTTCGACATTCATAAAAAAAAAACCATTTGAAAGGTTGTGTTTTTTCCATATTTCCTCTACTTTTGTTTTTATTTTTCCTCTCTTTTCTAGAACTCAAATAATTTAAAAAATTTAAAAAAAAAAAAACTTATTCTTCATCTTAACACTTGAAACGCATCTTCATTTGATACCTTCAACATTAATTACCTACCTACCATAATCACTCCAACATTGACCACCCATGCATCGTTCATGTATGTATGTTATTGTCAGGAAGAAATCTTAACTTTTGTCTCATAGGGATACGTCCAGACTCCAGAGTAGGGAGGGTACGATTTCAAAATAAATATTTATTTTTTAAATAAGTAAATGTTAAAACCAAAATATTTTTATATGGAAAGTAAGCTATATATTTTTAAAAATAGTTGCTAGTTTCATCCATATATATAACTGCAATGAACATGATAAGATAGTCGAATTACATACAATTATACACGAGTCAAACTATATATATGTATCATAATTAACTTTTTGTTCATTTAATAGAATTTGTAAAATGTTTATATAAACAAGTAAGTGGTTTCCATCCAAAACAATCAAATGTTGTAGGGTAAATTCTAGAGATGTCATTTATAAGGATTGATATTTTATTATTTAGTGGAAACTTTTAGGAAGAAATTCTTTGATACCCTTCTTTAATTTAGCGTCTCCTTTTCTTTACATAGAATTGGAATAAAGCTGCTCCAATCTTTGGAAGAAAGAATAACATTTATCAACATGATATATATACATTAGCAAGTTTTCCATAATTATCTTTAACTATGCACGAGGAGTAACCCAATTGGAGAAAATCGTGGAGAGAGAACCGAGGTGCGGCGATATTATTGTTAATGGTGATGAATAATCAAAACATGTAATGTAATAAGGTGCGGTGGTTCAACGTTTCATCCGTTAACCAAAGGTCAGTGGTTCAATCTCCGCTCCTAATTATAAGAATAGAAAAGTAATAGAAAAGTATTCATAGACATCACCTTACCCTTACGGGCTCTGCGAGACACAGATGGGGACATGAATCAATATAATTTGTCACTTTGTAGCTCATTAACCTAACCCAATTGAGGTATAAGTAATAAGATTTCCTCAAGCATTAAATTTCTTAATCTCCTTAAGTAATCGCAGTAGTTATATTTGTTGAGTTAAAGATATATTTGAAAGTTATATATATATATATAATATTCTTAATAGAATATTTATATCTATATCCACGGAATTAAATATATATATTGTTGTCAATCTTTACCTATGTATAATTTGGAAACAAATAACATCCTCCCCCTATATAAGGAGAATAATTTTGTCAGACATACTTGTCTCTCACAAGTTATTGTGTCATTAATCATTCACACCATCAATAGAGAGTTTAGCGACAAAACCCTACTGCCTAGACCCTAGTCGACTTCTTCCATAGTGTGAGGTTTAGTTCGTGGAGAATAGAGTCATCTTTTCTGCAAAGTGCGAAAATGAAGTACTCCGGTCGGTAAACCGCGAAATAACCTTGTTGAAGACGCCTGGGAGCTAAGGAGCTTGAAGATCAAGAAAGAGCCCAATCATCATGCTAGGACACGTGGGATAATCTCGCCAAGAACGGTTAGTAAAGTAATCGTTTTGTGTGTGGTAATTCATTATTTCCAACAGTGGCATCAGAGCTAGTATAGGTTGTGTTTACAGTTTGTGATTGGTATTCAGCTTTGGAATTAGGGTTCATGAATACACTAGTTTAATTGGGATAAAACGAGATTTCTTAGTCGTTAAAAAAACTGAGACAAGGTCCGAAATTTTGGACCTAGCCACATCGTTATCGTGTATCACGACGTCATCGCCGCCGCACCCCAAGCTGCAACGCCACGCCGGTATCGCTGTACCACCGCCCCATGTCTCGCAGAACTATCGCGCCGATGTGGGTGGGTTACATAGTGTCACACCTCCCAAAATCCCGAATTACTAGTGAGCCCTAATTTGATGAATTGTAATCTTGATAATTAGGGTTAGGGTTTATGGGTAGATACTAACAAGATTTTAGTTATCAGATTCTTCGTATAAAATTGAATAATAACGTAGTTGAAAGTTTGAATCTTGATCCAAACTAAACTTGAAAGATCGAATCTTGATTGTATATGTATGAAAAAGATTGAATCTTTACCATGGTAGCTTGTTACTTAGAATGGAAGTAATCTAGAATTCATGGATTAATTGGAAAACCAAATTTTGGGGCTAAACCAAATATTTTAGCTTTTTATTAAAATTGGGGTTGAATTAAATCAATGATGATTTCTACATGTTTATGATGTTATTAGAATTAATGATTCGTAGAGATTATGTTTTAGTGCCGATAGATTTCAATTAATTGTTTGTGCACTAGAATTGAGCATGTTAAGACTATATGGATGTTTTTGCATGATAAAAAAAATCTAGGTTAATTAAAATTTTCAGAATTTCCAATTAAGTCCCTAAATTTTATTTATTTTCAAATTAGCCCTAGAGAATTTAGGATATTAAATCTGAATTTTTAGATATAGTAAATAGACCGAAAGTTTGAAAAAAAAATAATTCAAATTTTCCCCTTAAGTTTAAAGGAAGAAACCATACTTTGTGTAGCCGAACCGAATTTGAATATTGTAGCATACGATAATTTACGATAGAAAAATTATGAATGCTTGCTTGGTTGATGATAACATGCAAACCCTAAGATTAGAGACGAATTTGATTAGGTCGGCGAATTAGTTAAGTTTCATTCCGGTTCACTTATGTTAAGCTGTTTTGAAAGACCGATCTAAGTGTGGATTACAAAAGTTTTAAGGAGTTTACTGTAATTTATTTGATTTTATTGGGCTCACTCGGGACTTTGGTAATGAGCAATAAACAAATTTTATTGATTATAATCCATCGCCTAAACATCCAATGCATGTAGTTATTCATTCTTATATTTTAACTTACGAACTTGAATAGCATTCATTATTGTGTATATGTGGTATGATTAGACAGGATGGCTAGTGAAGAAGGTTATGAACGTCCCATTCTGCTCAGCCTTAATGGCGACAATTATGAGGCATGGAGTGATTGGATATAGGAAAAGCTATCTAAGTAGGATCTTCTCTAATGCATTTATCCAAATGCAAAACAAATCTGAAATATCGATGACAAACACCAATTTTCTGAGTGTGTAAAATGTTATATTGATAATGGGTCCGACTATATCCGTTAGGCCCTTTAACGGTGAGGAAACGGCAAATAGGCCCGGTGGGCCCTAAACGAAGGCCAAGATGGCCCAGGCAAAGGATCCCGACGAAGGGAGTCCGAGGATAAGAGATCCCGACAGAGTCGGACCTGACAAGCGAGCTGAACGCTCCCGACGAGATGCCTCTGAGTAGGCCCTGATGATGAATCCCTGAGAACAATAGGCCCTGTCACGATGACGAGGGGCCCCGAACGGTGACACAACGAGATAACTCTGGAGTACCCGACGTTAGTCGGGACTCGTTATCAGAGGATAAGGCCGAGATACGCGGGGCGTGGCCGAGATACGCGGAACGTGGTTAAGATACACGGAGTGTGGCCGAGATACGCGGGGCGTGGCCGAGATAAGCGAGATCATGGCCTAGATAGGCGGAATCACACCCGAGATACGCGGGATACGGGCTAACCACCCCCAACGGTTCACCAGGTAACTGAGGTACCTCTTCGCCTATAAAAGGGCAAAGGTTACCTCAGATCGATTACGTGAAAAATACATTTCTGAGATTATTGCTTGCCAGTTCATACGAGATACTCATTTAAGCATCGGAGAGGGATTCTGGGTCACCGCCCGGTCTATCCCCTCTTTGCAGGACCACGTGGAGCAAAGGAGCTAGGATTGCCGTCAAAGATCGTAGCGGAGTTCCACCGTGATACAACATTGGCGCCGTCTGTGGGAAACTAACAAAAAGCTGATATGCCTTCTACTCGTTCAATGGCGGCTGGCAAGCAAAGAAGGCAAGGAAAATCTGGTGGTTCCCGTCATCCCGCTTCGACGACTCTGAACTCACTACCAGAACAGGAGGAAAACCAGAACCATTCCGCTGTTGAGCTCTCCCAGAAAGGGGGGCATAATGAAGGTCCCGAAGATGTTGCTGCTCAGCACCAGGGGAATAGGGAGCAGGAGGCTCCCTCAGCTGCGGACCTGACGAGGGCTGTGGCAGAAGCCAAGCCGATGTTTTTAGCAGCCGTGGAGGCTCTCTTGGATCAGAGAGAGGCTGCGAGGAGGCAAGAGGAGATGCCCCCGCTAGAAGAAGTGCCCCCACCAGCAGAGGTTCGGAACGTACGGGAGGCTCAACCCCGAGGCCAGAGCAGGAATGGAGAGTCCGTTCAGCCAGAGAGATTCGTGGTTGATGGGCCAGGACCAATACAGCACAGGACCATTCCCCTTAATGGTCCCATCACCCCCGATCAGGTGGTAAAGATCGTGAACATCTGCATGGGAGAGCAGAAGCCGCTGGTGTCGGAGCTGAGGGATCGATCTACTCATCCCTTCGTTCCTCGACTCATAGACACCCTAGCCCCGCCAGGATTAGGTATCCCCACAATAAAGGAATACGATGGTGAAGGAGACCCGGTTCGTCATGTCCAGAAGCACCTCATGGCGTGTCTGGGAAGAGCCCCGAATGAAGATATAGTGTGTACGCTGTTCCCGAACACACTTGGGGAAAGAGCCCTGACCTTGTTCTTTAGTGTGCCCCCAGGCTGCATTACTTGCTGGGCAGATATGCACGACCGGTTCATTCAGCAGTACCAGGGTCGTAGACGTTTGCTGAAGAGTGTGAGGTCCCTGACCCAGGTGGTACAGAGGCCCGACGAATCGCTGGCGCACTATTACCAGCGGTACACTGCCAGTGTGGCGGAGATTGATGAGGAGATCTCGGAGGGTGAAACCATCCGTACCTTCATTCGGAACCTAACGGCCCCCTACGGTTCCGACCTAATACACAGCGTGGCTGAGAAAGCTGTGTGGAATATGGAGGCACTACAGAAGAGAGTGAAACGGCAAATCGATGTCCAGGAGTCGAAGATAGCCGCTGGAGAGCTGGAGCCCTCGAAGTCGAATAAAGGGAAGCAGTCGGTTAAACCTTTCGACGATCGTAAGTCAAAGGGTAAACCTGAGAGCAGTCGGAATCGAGGCCGCTCTGATCGGAGAGATGATAGGCGTTCTTCAAGGAAGGACAAGCGGGAGGATCTAGACATTCCTCTCAACTGCTCCATGGCGGAGGTACTAACGGTCATGGAACGACAAGGTATCTCCAGGTATCCCCCAAAGAAAGATGGAGAATTCTTGGGATCCCGCACGGATCGCTACTGCCGATTTCACCGCGAAAATGGTCACGACACCAACCATTGTCGGGAGCTGAAGAAGGAGATCGAAAAGCTGATCCAGAAGGGGAAGCTCAAGGAGTTCGTCGGGGATAAGCGGTGTCGATCCCGCTCACGGTCCCGATCGTGGTACCGTTCTCGATCTCGCGATCGGTCCCCAAAGAAGAAGAGGTCCGATCCGGAGCCGTCCGGTGCCCGCAAAGAACGACGTGGCACCATCAATGTGATTCACAGAGGATTTGCTGCTGCAGGTGATACCTCGTCCTCTCGGGAGGTTTACGCCTCTAGAATTCCTACTGCTGTGGTGCTGGGTAAGAGGTCCCGATCCTGGACCCTGAAGGAAGAGATGGTGATTTCCTTTTCCTCGGAGGACTTAATAGGCGTGGAGACCCCGCATGATGACGCTTTGGTCGTGACCTTGGATGTGGACGGGTACGAGATGAAGCAGATTCTGATCGATGGAGGGAGCTCCTCCGATATTCTCTTCATGGATGCGTTGGAGGCCATGGGAAAGACAAAGAAGGATATGAAGGAGGCAAACTTCCCGATGGTCGGGTTCTCTGGCTCTACCTCCTATCCGCTAGGAGTAATCACCTTACCAGTAGAGTTTGGTAGTGGGTGGAAATCAGAAAGGAGGAACGTGGAGTTCGTGGTAGTTGATTCCGCGGGGACTTACAACGCGATTATCGGGAGAACCACCATCAACCCCCTGATGGCAGTTGCCTCGACTGTTCACCAAAAGATGAAGTTCCCGACCGACCACGGAGTCGGAGAAGTCAAGGGCGACCAGGTGGCTTCCCGAAAATGTTATGTTAACGCCACCCGAAGGAGGAGGCGAGAGGCCATGACTGTCCTCCAGACAGATACAGATCCTAGAGAGGAGTTTGGGCGTCCCGCCCCCATAGAAGATCTAAAAGAAGTTGAGATCGACGGACACCAGAGGAAGGTGAAAATCGGGTCTGCTTTGACCGAAAAGACAGCCCGAGAGTTGATCGATTTGTTGAAAAAGTTCAAGGAGCTGTTTGCCTGGTCCCCAAGCGACATGCCAGGAATCAGCCCCGATGTGATCGTACACGAACTAAAGATAGATCCCGCGATCAAACCTATCACGCAGAAAAGGCGTCCGATGGGCACAGATAAAAAGATCGCAATCCAGCAGGAGGTGGGCAGGTTGCTCGATGCAGGGTTTATTAAAGAACTCTGATTCCAGACTTGGGTAGCTAATCCGGTACTGGTGAAGAAGACTAATGGGAAATGGCGGATTTGTGTGGATTTCCGCGACCTGAATAAGGCTTGCCCGAAGGACTGCTACCCGCTCCTGAGAATCGACCAGCTGGTGGATGCTACATCGGGACATGAAATGTTGAGCTTCATGGATGCGTACTCGGGCTACAACCATATCAAGATGGCTAAGGAGGACGCTCTTGACACAGCGTTTTATGCGGACAGTGACATCTATCACTACGATGTCATGCCTTTCGGGTTAATCAATGCGGGGGCAACCTATCAGCGGATGGTGAATAAGCTGTTCGGAGATATGCTGGGAGAGACCATGGAGGCTTACGTAGATGATATGCTGGTGAAATCCCGACAAGCTGAGGATCACGTGCACAACCTAGCCATGGCGTTTGAGAGGATGAGGCTTCATCAAGTTCGCTTAAACCCGACGAAATGCGCCTTCGGAGTCCACTCAGGGAAATTTCTGGGCTTTATGGTGAGCCAGAGAGGAATTGAGGTGAATCCCGAGAAGCTGAGGGCGATTGAGGAGATGCAGTCTCCAATAAACCATCGGGAGGTGCAAGTGCTGAATGGCCGACTGGCTGCAATGAATCGCTTCCTGTCCAAAGCCAGCGACCGATCAATGCCATTTTTTGAAGTCCTGAGGGCCCAAGAAGTTTGAGTGGACCGCCAAGTGTGAAGAAGCGTTCCAAGCACTCAAGCAGCACCTTCGCACCCTCCCGCCGTTGGCGAAACCGGTTCCAGGCGAGCCGCTCTATCTTTACTTGGCTGTTTCTGAATTTGCCATTAGCTCTGTGTTAGTGAAGGTTGTCGAGGGTAATCAAGTCCCCGTCTATTATGTAAACAAGGCGTTTGCCAAGTCTGAATTGAATTATCCTCCCGTTGAGAAGTATCTCTTTGCGTTGATTATTACTGCTCGAAAGCTAAGGCCTTATTTCCACGCACACGAGATTACTGTGTTGACGAACCAGCCTTTGAAGCATTTTTTGAACCGACCGGATGCGTCGGGGAGATTAGTGAAATGGGCAGTAGAGCTTAGTGAGTTTCGCATACACTTTGCTCCAAGAACGGCCATTAAGGGCCAGGCATTGGCGGATTTCATAGCAGAATCTACAGCCCCCGATCTAGAAGAAGCGGGCCCTGTAGAGGGGGCAACCATGGAGGTCCCGACAGAAGAACAACCAGAGAGGGCAGAGCAATCAGAACAGCCAAACGAGGAAATACCTGGGAAATGTACACGGATGGCTCCTCGAGTTCGGACGGATCAGGAGCAGGCTTTTTGTTGATACCACCGGGTGGAGGTGAGCCGCTCCGATATGCCTTGGCTTTAACATTCAAGGCCACAAACAACGAAGCGGAGTATGAGGCTCTTATCACGGGCCTGAAAATTGCTAAAGGCACTGGAGTCGATCACTTGAGAGTGAAGTGTGACGCAGCTTTAATCGTAAACCAGGTTCAAGGGCGATACGAAGCGAGGAGCCCGATAATGAAGAAGTACCTACGCGAGGTACAAACCTTGAAGGAGAGCTTTAAAAGCTTCGACATCGAGGCAATCCCGAGGGAGGAAAACGTAGAGGCAGACGCCTTGAGAAAATTTGCCCTGGGGGCACCCTTGGAAGAAAATCGGAAAGTGCACTTCTTGGAGAAGGTGATCTTATCGACCACCGACCAGACACAGGTGTGTGCTATTGAAGCAAGAACGGAGGAGGAGCCCACTTGGATGACCCCGATAGTCGCGTACCTGACTACGCGGGCAGTCCTCGATGACAAGGTAGTAACTGACAGGATACGTCGGATTGCGGCTAATTACGTGATGCTAGATGGTCAGCTGTACAAGAAGGGCTGGTTCTCGACGCAATACTTGAAGTGTGTGGCTGAGCCCGACGCAAGCCGAATCCTAAAGGAGGTGCATGAGGGAGTTGCGGCTTGCCATGAAGGGGCCCGATCCATTATGAGGAAAGTGCTAAACTTGGGCTATTATTGGCCTACGATGAGCAAGGAAGCGACGACGTTGGTCCGATCCTGTGACGCGTGCCAGAGGTACGCCCCGAGTATCGTGGCTCCGGCCGCTAATCTGACATCCACCAAGAGCGCTTGGCCCTTCGCGCAATGGGGCATCGACTTGGTGGGACCTCTTGCACAAGCACAAGGTCAATGTAAGTATTTACTTGTAGCTATCGATTATTTTTCGAAATGGATAGAGGCAAAGGCGTTGGCCAGAACGACGGGGAACCAGATCGTCAAGTTCCTCCAGACCCATATTGTGACCAGATACGGGATTCCTAAGGTGGTGATCAGCGACAATGGTCCACCGTTTAACGGCTCTCAGGTGAGGGAGTATCTGGAGGAGTTGAACATCGAGCATCGGACAGCTTCCGTACGCCATGCTCAGACTAATGGCCAGGTGGAATCAGCCAACAAAATCGTGATGGATGGTCTGAAGAAGAGGGTCTATGCCTTGAAGGGCAAGTGGCTGAACGAACTGGAAAACGTGCTTTGGGCTGTTAGAACGACACCCAAACGATCAACAGGGGAGACTCCGTTTGGCCTCGTTTATGGCACGGAGGCTGTCGCCCCCGTGGATGTAGCTGTGGCGTCCCATCGGATGAGATATTACGAGCCTCTGACGAATGATGAGATGAGACGTCTGGACTTGGACTTGCTCGAAGAGAAGAGGCGGGAAGCCGATGAAGTCCAAGCTCGAATGCGTTTGGCGACGGCCAGGTATTACAATCGGCGAGTCAAGTCCCGACAATTCTTCGTTGGGGATCTGGTTTGGCGTCGCAACGAGTTTACCCTTTTGGATCGAATCAACAAGATGTCACCAAAACGGGAAGGACCTTATAAGGTCGTGGGGATGCCAGCTCCAAATGCGTACAAATTGGAAGACCTCGATGGCAGAGTATTGAAGCATTCTTTTAGTGGCGAACACTTGAAGAAACACCATGCTTGATGAAAGTCGCCTTAAGTGGTGCCCGATGAAAGTCGCCTTAAGTGGTGCTCGACGAAAGTCGCCTTAAGTGGTGCCCGATGAAAGTCGCCTTGAGTGGTGCACGAGAAAAGTCGCCTTAAGTGGTGCACGTTTCTTAGATTTATTCTAATTACTGAAAAGTCGCCTTAGGTGGTGCACGATACCAAGTCGCCTTGAGTGGTGCATAAGAATTAAGTCGTTTTAAGTGATGCACGAAAAAGTCGTCTTAAGTGACGCACGAAAAAGTCGTCTTGAGTGATGCATGATTCTTAGATTTATTCTAAGTATTGAAAAGTTGTCTTAAGTGATGCACGAGATTAAGTCGTCTTAAGTGATGCATGTTTTTTGGATTTATTCTAAGTATTGAAAAGTCGCCTTAAGTGGTGCATGATGGTAAGTCACCTTAGGTGGTGCAAGTTAGTAAATCGTCTTGAGTGATGTATGAGAATGTCTTAAGTGTCGAAGTATCGACCTAAGCAAGTATAATAAAGCCACTTGGAGAAGTGCATCGAAAAAATCGGAACTAAGAAAGTCTGATAATTGATAGGGGCTCAAAGGCTCGACGATTACACAAGCGAGGGGAATACAAGGACTTTAAAGATAAGCAGTTAGGCTTGGTCCTTGTCAGCGGCATCTACAGGAGCTGGGTCCACGAGGTCGGTGGTAGAAGGCTCCACAGGGTCAGTCGCGGGAGGATCGACTATCGGAGCATCAGCACTTGGAAGCTCTGCTGCGTCTTCGACAATTGCGGGAGTACTCCCCCCATCACTCTCCTCCGAAAGGGCAAAGTATTTATTCGCGAAGGGAGCAAGAGAAGGAGACTTGTCGAAGTTGATGGCGTCGCCATACTCCAGGTGGAGCTCCTCAACCGCATTGAAGAAAGTGTTCTCCACCTCCGCGCCGCAGAACTTTACAGCATCAGCCTGGAAGTCTTCAGACCTCCGATAATCCTCCCGACCCTTGATCTCGGCCGCGACCAGTTGCGTGGGAACCCCCGCAATTGCTCCTCCAGAGCCTTCTTCTCGAGGACCAGCTTGTCCTCAGCAGTCTGCCGCTCCTGTCGCTCCTGCCTCAGAAGCCCCTCGAAGTCGCCAACCTGCTTTTGGAGGTCCTGAACCTTTCGGTCGAGGATGGCCTGCTCCTTGGCAAGTTTCCCCCGCGAAGATTTGGAGGCCGCAAGATCCTCCTTAAGCTTGGCGATGGCCGCCCGGTCCCGCTCCCGGGACTCCTCATAGGCAAATAGGTACCCAAAGAGACGGTTGAAGTCCCCGAGCTCCTACGATAGAAGAAAGAAAAGTGTTAATGGACAAGCAACCAGTCTTACCGATGAAAAGGGAGAAGGGAAGTTTTACCTCTATCCGACGCAGGGACATCTCTCGAACATCCCGATGCATCGCCTCCCGATTCAGGGAAATCGGATACCGCATGGTGGGCAGGATCGAGCCTGCCAGCAGATGCAGAGCCAGTTCTTCATGGGCATCCCCTTGTCGAAGCTGGACCCCTTGCAGTGTTTGGATTGGGGTCCAGGGAGCATCCACCTGCGCGGGGTCGAAGGCCCTGTAGAAACTCCCGTCGAGAGGGAGAGGAGGAGGGCCAGCACGAGTCGTGGAGGGGCGCACCTCCGGCTCGACCCGGGCGGGGGAAGGAGTGAAGTCGTGGATGGGCGACGGCTGTCGCTGCTGCGGAGAAGACGAGGGGGGGCAGCCCCTGAGAGGTTGGTTTCAAGGGGGACTGCCCCGTCCTCCGACGATGACGAAGGGAGCCACCCTCATCAGTCTCCTCGGAGGAGTCCAAGGTTTCCACCCGACGAAATTGTTCGCCGGTCGGGGTTTCCTCCCCAGTTGAGGGAGGCGCCCCTGCTGAGGGTGGTGCACCCGCGGAAGCTTCAACGCCCGACGGAGCTCCTGAGCGACCTGCACCTAGAGGACGAGAGGCTTCAGAAACGTAATCGGGGAGTTCATCAGGATTCTTACACCAAACAATACGTCGGGAGACATATTGGTCCTTCCCGTGGTAATTGTAGTAGCCCGCCTTCAAGACACGAGGAATTTCCCCTCGAAGGACTCGTTTGACGTCAGCAATGCGGGCCTCCATGGTCGAAGGAATCAACTCCTTCGGGACCATCCTCCTGTACGATTTAATAGCGAGACGGAGCTTTTTACCTTCTTCAGCGTTCTGGACGTCGAAGAGCTGGTCCACCTCCACACGCTTCCGTTTCGGCTGTTCCGCAGAAGGAGACCCCGACGGAGCAGCAACCTTCTTAGCGGACTTCCTCTTCCGCGAAGGGCGGACAGCGTCGGTCTCCCCCTGCTTAAGGAACAGATTGGTCAGCACGGATACCTTCTTGGCTGCAAACAGTAGAAGAAAAAGAGTTAGAGATGTACCCAAGGAACCATATTGGAGGGGCCGTCGAAAAGCTGCCCCCCGGAGATTATATCGAGGAGTCTGATCCCAGCGTTCACCAGGTCCCGCTCCACGAGAGAATTGGCGTCGAGGGGAGTGTAGGGCTCCCCCCATCGGTAGAGCTGGATGAGTTGAAGAGTTTGGAAATCTTCGTCAGTATAGGTGTGAAAGGCAGGAGAAGAGTCTGCTTCCACCTCCCATCGGGGCCATGGGATCGAAGAGTTTTGGATAAAGAAGTAGCTCCTTTTCCATCCGCTGTTGTCAGACCCCGTGTCGACCAGGAGTCCCCAACCCTTGACCACCTTCCAGGTGTCAGTGGTCCAGTGGCACAACCCAAGTTGCGTCTTGTTCCACTTCGGCATCCGGGGGTAAAAGGCGCAAACCCCCGCCTCGTTGCACTTCATCCCGTAGAAGGTCCTGAAGAGCTTGAGGCTGTATACCCACCGCTGTCGAAAGCAGAGGACCTGTAAGGCGTTCCACAGGGGAATGACGTGTGGAGAGAAGGTGGTCGGATGAGTTTTGTAATGCCGGCACATCTCGACCAGATTACCACAGAAGGGGAATCTGATCCCCGCTGATACTTGCCCCGTAGAGACAAGTACCTCCCCTTTTCGGGGACGAGTAACCTCAAGGTTACCCGAGGGGCGAGGCCAGGGATACGGGAAACGAGGTTCCCAAGTAGAAGTGATACATCCCTCCCGGAGAGCTGCATCATAAGCAGTGCTTGAGATTTCATTTAGAGCATAATCAAAGTTGAAGGGCTTTCTTCCCTCGAAGCTAGATCCACTGTCTGAAAAGTAGCAATGGCAAGGAAGGCACATTGGGATTTTCGGAAAGCTGCAAACAAGGAAAAGATGAGCAAGCAACGAAGAAGAAATCCTTACCAGACATGACGATTGGAAGTTGAAGGAATGAACTTGGCGTTGCCGGGAAGATGATCGGAAAAGCACTAAGGTCTTCGGAATCGCAAGAGCTTGAATTCGCAGAGGTTGCAGAGAGCTTTTGAAAATTCGGAGACGGTAAAAGTGGAACTGTGCTCACAGTTAGGGTTTTATAGGCGAAGAGGACAGTTGAAGGGACGCTTCGATCTGAGTCGTCGAAGTTGAAGCGTTCTGATCTGGACCGATGAGATGAAGCGTGCAGAATTGCAACGGGCGTAATAATGAAACGGCCTAAAAAGCACTTTTCAGAGAAAGCAGGCGCGAAAAATTAGGCACGAGTGCCGAAGACGTCGCTTCACTATCTGCTGCATTTAATGACTAGGGAACCGAGAAGTCCTCTCGGATTTGGCAGTTATCCACAAGGCATCGAAGAAACGTAAATGAGAAGACTAGTATTGAGTGACTATGCCAAGGGAAAGACCCCCGACTTCGATGTCGGGAGGTCGGGAGTTGAAAGACACGACGAACTAAAAGTCCCTCATGTCTTGGGGGCAAATGATGGGTCCGACTATAGCCGTTAGGCCCTTTAACGGTGAGGAAACGGCAAATAGGCCCGGTGGGCTCTAAACGAAGGCCAATATGGCCTAGGCAAAGGATCCCGACGAAGGGAGTCCGAGGATAAGAGATCCCGACAGAGTCGGACCTGACAAGCGAGCTGAACGCTCCCGACGAGATGCCTCTGAGTAGGCCCCGATGATGAATCCCTGAGAACAATAGGCCCTGTCACGATGACGAGGGGCCCCGAGCGGTGACACAACGAGATAACTCTGGAGTCCCCGACGTTAGTCGGGACTCATTATCAGAGGATAAGGCCGAGATACGCGGGGCGTGGCCGAGATACGCGGAACGTGGTTAAGATACACGGAGCGTGGCCGAGATACGCGGGGCGTGGCCGAGATAAGCGATATCATGGCCTAGATAGGCGGAATCACACCCGAGATACGCGGGATACGGGCTAACCACCCCCAACTGTTCACCAGGTAACTGAGGTACCTCTTCGCCTATAAAAGGGCAAAGTTTACCTCAGATCGATTACGTGAAAAATACATTCCTGAGATTATTGTTTGCCAGTTCATACGAGATACTCATTTAAGCATCGGAGAGGGATTCTGGGTCACCGCCCGGTCTATCCCCTCTTTGCAGGACCACGTGGAGCAAAGGAGCTAGGATCGCCGTCAAAGATCGTACTGGAGTTCCACCGTGATCCAACAATTGACAAAGACACGACATTGTTTATCATGACAATCAGACTTTCTCCTCATATAAGCGCATATTTGAAGGGCTATACAAAAGCGTTTGAATTATGGTTTGACCTTCAGGGGCTTCCGAGGGACTTTTTCCCTCGGGGCCTTCCGAGTGGGTTTCGTCATTCGGGGTTTTTCTGGCCTATTTTTAGGGCTCGGGTGTCCATTTTCCAAGTTTCGAATTGTAATCGATTGTGGCCCAATTATCGGGTCCAATTTATAATAGCTTGGGCTTATAACCAACACGCGTGATGCTGAAAGAATCGAGCAACTAAATGTCTAAACGAAAATCATGTGGGTCACATCACCGTTGATGAAGTGCGTCTTAGGTGCGCCCGTTTTCCATGTACATAAAGCTGTAAAAGGTTTTATTCTGACATAAATCATCTGATATGATTCACTCATGAATTTTTCAGGTGTGGGGTTCGATATGGCTCGGAGTTCTTGGCTATCTTTTCTCTTTGTTGCTGCATTATGATCAAGAACTTTATCATTGTCATTGTCATTGTCATTTCATCTTTCATTGTTCATTTGAATTGATGACTTTGGTTGTTTGTGTTTCAGATTATTGAATAAATTGATTGTCATTGAGATTGAATGTCATTCAATTCAAAATACAATTCACTTATTAATCCATCGACCCGGTCAAAGGGATCAATCCGAACAAAATCCGGTAATAGGGATTAAAACTAAATTTTTCGGCCAGGTCAAAGAGGTCGAATTAAAGAAACGATAAACCAAAGTTTTCGGCCAGGTCAAAGAGGTCGAATTAAAGAAACGATTCACACACTTCATCATCATTGATAACCCATCGATTGCGTAACTAGATCGAACAATTTAGTTTTCTTATTTGTTAGTACTCCATGAATATAATTGATATCGTAACGACGAACATGTATGACACCGATGATTAAGTTGTGGAAACGAAACAAGTTCACCTAGGGTAACACCCGTGTGTGGCGCGCGCAGCGCATGAATTCAATGTAAAATCGGAACACATCGATTCGAAGTACAAATTTAATGGAAATATGTATAATTACGAAGCTCAAAATAACTTTCATTGATGACTTTTTCCGTTATGGGTTCACTCATCTGATTACTCATAAATCCAAGGCCATTGAGTGCTTTAAGAGCTATCTCAATCTTGTGGAGAATCAGCTGGAGCGTAAGGTGAAAACTTTACGAATTGAAAGAGGAGGTGAGTACCTCTCGAATGAATTTGATAAGTTATGCAATGAAAGGGGTATTGTCCGTCAAACGAAGATCCCTTATACACCACAACAGAACAGTGTGGCGGAGAGAAGTAATCGTACACTCTTGGACATGGTAAGAACCATGATGTCGTAAGCTCAACTTTCGATCTCCTTTTGAGGTGATGCGTTGTTGATTGCTACTCGTGTGATAAACTGTGTACCTACAAAATTGGTGGACACGACACCATATGAGTTGTGGACTGGTAAAGAAGTGGATCTTACCAGGCTGCGACCTTGGGGTTGCACAACATACACGCATCAGAACAGCAGCCGATACGACATGTTGAGACATAGATGATTGAAAAGTATCTTTATATGATACTCGGAGAACTCTAAGGGGTACGTGTTTGTGGCGGCTCAAGAAAATAGTGGTGTGGTCGAACATGAGTCCAGGGACGTTATGTTTTTAGAGGATGAATTTCCTAAGCTTGGTGACATCAACACGAATGAAATCTTAAAATAACTTGAACATGACGAGGATGATCAGGTCCCACTTACTTCGAGTAGGAGAATTGAGGGAGCAACCACTACTGTGAATGAAATGGTAATTGTGAATGGGAACATTTTCATAATATATACAGTGGTAGGAGTCAATCCACCCGCAGAGATCACAATTGCTCTTGGTGCGAACAGTTGGATGAGAATCCTATAATTCTTCAACTACATGCTGGAAACAGAGTGAGTGGGACAACCAACTTGGTTACTGGTCCAAGTGGCCATGAAATTCATCTCGGGGGTAGAAATCGAGACCAAGGGGTCGTCCAAGGAAAGTTGCAGGAGAAGGTTTCAGTAATGCCTTGGTACCTAGTGGGAGCATTGTTCCTAATGGGAGCATTGTTCCTAGTAGGAGCGTAGTTCAAGATGGAAATAATGAGCCTAGACGTAGTCAAAGGCAAAGAACTTCTCCTAAGAAGTTTCCCATCGAAAAGGGTGAGTTATTCACCTTGTCTTTAGTTGATGAACCGCTCACGGTTAAATAAGCTCTGGAAGGTCCTCAAGCGAAGCAATGGAGGAAACAATGGAGGAAGAGTTCGCCTCAATATAAGCCAATTCAGTTTGGACGTTAGTTGATCTGCCTGCTAAACGCAGGGCGATCAGGGCAAAAAGGGTTCTAAAATTGAAACTCGTTGCTGATGGAAACATTAAGCGATACAAAGCTCGACTTGTCGCGAAATGTTATACCCAACTCCACGGAGTGTACTTTGATGTGACTTACTCACTGACTGTACGTCACACCACAGTTCAAGCCATTTTGGCCATGGTTGCTAGCCTCGATCACGAGTTACACCAGATGGATGTTAAGACTGCCTTCCTTCATGGAAACTTGGAGGAATAGATCTACATGGAGCAACCATAGGGTTGTCATCGCTTGGGAACGAACGTAAATTTTGTAAGATCCAAAGGTCGATCTATGGTCTTAAACAATCGTCCCGGCAACGGTGAAGGATTTAGGGGATACAATTACAGATTAAAACACGTGTACATGCTAGGTAAACTAATTACGCAGCTGACAGGGAGCACATACCAGTTTACCTTTCCGTAGTCTAGGAACGTCACGAGGGAGTTTGTGATCCGCGGGACGGTGTCCTGCGAGAACCCTTGTTGAAGATCAATCCATAGGCTATGGTCTACACAACAGAGCCTCTTCAATCCGGTTGCTAGAATGGATATCTAGGGTAAATTGTTAACACAATTCGGCACCACCTTGGGTAAAGGAGTGGTTCGGCCGAACCCTTAAGAAACTAGGGATAGAGATTTCTTTTGTCTCAACTAAAAGGGAGAAAGTGATTAACCTCAAAGAAATCCGTGACACCTCCTATTAATAAGAGGAGGTGAGAAAAACCCACCAATGGTTTAATCCATATTTCGGAAGCACCATGTACGGAATTGGGTTGGCCCTCATAGGGACTTTGGCCTAACCCAAATCCCTTATGTGCCAAACCCCAATTCTGCTTATCCCGTTGGGCTTATATCAATGGGCTCCCTATTACGACGACCCATATACACAAAATGGCAACAACTCTCACTCGCTGGAATGAGACGGTTCCTATTTGTTGGGATTAAGATGACGTGGCCTTGAACTTCTAGTAGTGGACATTGAGGTCTCGCCGGGAGCGAACTCTCGTAAGTATCTTTCCTGACCTTTTGGGTACTTAGTCTCCTTTGGGAGCTTTATGTGAGGCGAGGACCTGAAAAGGAGTGGGGATGGCCCCTGATTCCACTCCAAAGCTTAAGTCAGTAATGGATTTTGAAAGAGTATTGTAAAGTAGTAGAATCAAGATTGTAAAATATATATAATGTTCCCCAATTTATAGGGAGAGATTACCGACTTTAAAAGGCGGCTACCCTCTTGGGAGGGTTTCCGTCCAGAGTCGGTTTAAGCAGCTGACAAGTAGGTCGCCACCTCATCTTTCCTTAGCTGGGAAGGTTTTCCTTTGGCAGCTGAAGCAGGTCGCCACCCGTCCCTTTCATTAAGAGGAAGGTTTCTTCATGGTGGCTAGAGCATGTCGCCACCTGTCCCTTTCCTTAAGAGGAAGGTTTCTTCATTGGTGTTTTGGCTATCGACTCGAGTCGTGCCTTAATAGGAGAGCCTTGAGTGATTTAGTCGCCTTCTTTTGTTAGTCGTTCTTCAAAAGTCGACTTCTTCATATACAGTTGTCGACCATTTGTCTTTGCCTTGTCGTTCTGAGCAGAAATGGTCGACGAATTAATTTTCGTTAGTCTCGCCTTTAGACGTACTCGACTTCATATTATCCTATCCTTTTAATCATAACCCAACACTTGCCCCCGAGACTTAAGTCGTCAACTTCATTCATGAAGAGGAGGTCTTGAGTTGAGTATAACCTCCAGGATCTATTGGCGAGATTCTGCATCTAATTTAGCCATTTGTTTACGAACTTCTGACTTTTGAGGTTGAGACAGGTGTCTTTAGTCGAGACGTGGCCCTTGGCTAATGAATTTTTGACCGTTGGGTGATTTTGGAGAAGCTCAAGAGTCTTCTCAGTAAATTTGCAACGGTTCTGTGGACAACGGTCATGTTGTCAGTAAATGCACCAATGGGTAATGACCTAGGGAAGGCTTCCCGGAGAAGTTATTCAAGCGGCGGAGACTTTAGTATAAATACTACTGCTTCACTTTCATTTTTTAGTTTTGCTCTCGTTCTTCATTCACTCTGGCAAACCAATATAGTGCTTTTTTCATCAACCCAAACTCGCCTCATTCTTGCGCTCCTGAAGAGAGGATTTTAATCAGAGTCGCTACTGCTGGTCCTTCCGATCCCAATCGAGAAGCCACCTTCCTCCAATCTCTCTCCAAGACCCCAATGGCCGTTCAATTCCCTGACGTTAGGTTCCAAGGTTTCGTTCCCTCTTTCTCTAAACCTCTTAAGGAGAATAAATTATCGAGCACCGCTTTCATAAAAGCTGTGACGTTGGCCAATCTGAGTGATGCTGAAAGACCTCGATATGGTGGTCCCATCGGGGAATGTCACCAAGCTTGAGCTGGCGAAGTCCAAGTTTACACGGGCCAAATCGAGGCGGGGCATCGATTCTCCTTTTGCTTAGAGTTGGAGAAACTTTGTGAGCACTATGGCATGCATCCCTGCAAGCTTACGGTTAATGCCATCCGTTTTTGGGTGGGTTTCCGTTGTTTGTGCGATGCCTATAGCTGGACGTACACTCTCCAACTTTTTCAATTCTTCTTCCAGTTGTTAAGTATCGAAGGATCAATTTTTGGCTTCAAAGGTCGATTGCCTCCTGCGAATGATCACTTTTCCTGGGAGTCGGCCAAGAAGTTTGTGATTGGGGTTAAATCTTAAAAAGCCAATTGGAAACACTACTATTTTTTCTGTCGAGAAGGCGTTTCTTGGCCTTTGATTCCTTCTATCGGTACTGATGGTGCCCCTTCTCTACAAGGCTTGACTCCTGAGGAGTTCGCCACCGTAGGCAAGATCTATGCCGCCGATACATCAGAGAGTTTTGAGCCGTGGTGCTCTGTCTATGATACGGCAGAGGAGGCTCTTATTCGAGCATTGGTTCGACTTCACCTTGAGGATCCCCCAATTAACTAGGTAATCTTTTTTTTTTTTCACAAATGCATTTTTGAATCTTCTTTTGCTTTATGTAGGTATATTTACGAAGCTTTTTGATGCTCGTGATCAGGCGGAAACAGGGGTGCCCATGGCTGAAGACCCTGCGGCGACCAGTACCGAGGTCGCCCTTGAGAAACCTACCCTCGAGGGAGTTCCTGCTGATGCTACTGAGGTGGTAAAGAAGACTCCTCGAGGGAGAACCAAGTGGGTGGCGAACAAGGGCGGCGCCAAGCTCACTAAGAAGGCAAAGGTGACAGCCGCCACCCCTATCTCGGAATTTCAGGAGGCTGCCTCCTTGGTTACTCCCGCCACTTCAAGTTCCCGCCCATTCTCCAAAGGCATGATCTTTGTTGACTTCACTTTCTTTCGTCTTTCTCTAAGTATCTCTATTATTTCTTCTCTTTTTCGCAGAAGTCGACCCGAAGGGTAAGGGTCTTGCTGAGTCCTCGACTTCTCAAGCCATGACGGGCTTGAAGTTTGAAGGTCCTCCTTTCAATTGGAATATGCTTCATTCTGCCCCCGAGACTTTTTTCGGGAATGTCGACTGGGATACCCTTTCCTCTTTGAATGGGTACCTGTTGAAGGAGGGTCACTCTCTGTCGGGTCTAAAATCTGACCTACGGCGATATACGTTTTGAAACATGGATTTTGAATAGAGTCGCCACTAGTTAATTAAGGCTAACTAGAATCCTAAATTACCTAAGCGAATAACGAATTAAACACCTAGGTATAAAATCAGTCCACGATAAGAAATTCGAGTTCGGGGGTTCTGTTACGAATTAAAAATATAATTTTTAATTACGCCCTTTCGGTACTCAATTAACTTATTGCCATGTTTTCAATATTTTACTTTAATTATCATGATTTATTTCGGAGATTAAAAATTAAACAAGAATATATATGTAATGTCACTTAGAAGATTAACATGGAGAAAGTTACTGCAAAAACAAAAAAAACAATATTATATATTGTTAAAGTAAAAAAAAAAAAAAAACGCAAACCCAAAATTGATTAGGATACGTCTTTCTCCTATGTTTGCATAGAACCCTTATGTTTGCATAGAACGACTTGTTGCTAGGGACGATGAATGCTGCTAGACAAAGAAGACAGAACCGACCGGGATCGAGTTGTGCAGATGGACATCGAGGAGGACATGATTGCTGATCGGAGATGATGAGTGAGGTCTAGGAAAAGACGACGAACTCAGGCGGGGTTGTGACCGGAATCGATGCAAGGTCGGAGCTTGGCATGATTGTTTTGCGTCGGAATTGAAATGGTCGGGCTGTCGAATTCGGAGGTCGAAGCATGGTGCGATGGTGAAGACCGGCGGACGATGGTCGAACTGAAACAGGCTACTTGACAACCGAGCTGCTGTGGGTGCACGGGCGTGGTGATGGCTCGAGTGTGGTCGATCCGGACGTGGCTAGAGACAACAGAGGTGAGGTCGGCCTCGTGTTGGTGCAGTTGGTGAAGAGAAGCTCCGAGGCGGGGCTGCCCTATCTTTGGAGGATGAAGAGGATGGCTGGAGATTGCGTGGCTGCTGGACTGGCGAGACGAGGGCGTGAGTTCGAGCTGTGGTGGCCGTAGTGTGGAGGACGGACGGGCCTGGCAACAGCGGTCACCGGCGATAGCGGAGCTTCCAGTCCGGTCGGAGAGAGAGAGGGAGAGAGAGAGAGAGAGAGAGGGTGGCGGACGGGCCACCAGAGGAGGAGAGTGGTGGTTCGACAATCGCTGGTGGAGGTCTGGACGTGAGTTGGTGACGTCGGTATAGAACAGGGATGCAGCAAGGGAATGGCACGACACGGGCGGAGCTTCGGATGGCTGCTCTGGTCGTGGTCCGACAGTGATGGTGACGGTGGTTTCGCCGGTGGACGAAGGGGTCGCGGTGGTCGGAACTTCGGACTGAAAGAATGGCGGCGTGAGGCGGAGGTGGGTGTTCTAGGTCACCGGAGGAGCTTGCTGGGAGGCGCGGGGATGAAGATGAAGTAGAAAAAAAAAAAAAAAACTTTTTGCACTACTAGATAAAAATCGCACTGTACTCGAGAAAATAATGTATTATTGTTTTGTGGTTTTTTTTCTGTGTCTTACAATGTAAAACTAGACCCCTATTTATACTAAAAACCTAGTCTAGATTACAGATAAAATTTAAATAAAAAATGCTAACAGATAATTATTCTAGAGAATATTCCTAACGATATATATCTTTACAGATAATTATTTTTTTTTTAATAAAAAATAATATCTG
This sequence comes from Clarkia xantiana subsp. parviflora, assembly GCA_036873135.1. Taxonomy (NCBI): domain Eukaryota; kingdom Viridiplantae; phylum Streptophyta; class Magnoliopsida; order Myrtales; family Onagraceae; genus Clarkia; species Clarkia xantiana. The sequence continues at coordinate 46,455,973 of JAPTYO010000002.1, read as the reverse complement.
GAGATAAATATCTTACAGATAATTTTCTAAAAATAAAAAACTAATTATTATATATATATTTTTAAATATTCCAAAAATATTAAATATATTCGAAATAATTTAAAATATATTTTATAATAATTTCCCTAATGTGCCCTTGAGCATTTTTGGAGACTTTGTGGCTTGACTCGTCCGGAATTTGACGTATCATGTGTAACGTCGTTACGTCCGGGTCAAAATCGAGTGTTTACAGTTTGCCCCTCTTTGGACAGACACCCGTAGAACGTGTTCGAAGGGTTTTGTCCAAAGACGAAGAAACACTGATTTTGACCAGAAAGTATATTCTCTTCCAATTCTTTGAAGTCTTCAAGGTGGCTGATATGCTTATTCTGGTGCGGAAACGACAAAACCTCTGTCGGTGGGACGCCTGTTGGCGGTGCCTCCATTAGCGATGCAGAATATAAAGCCTCCAGTGGCGGTGCGGTAAAGAAAAGCCTCCAGTGGCGGTGCAGAAAAGTAAAGCCTCGGTCGGCGGTGCCCCTATTGGCGGTGCCTCCGTTGATGGTGCAGAAAGTAAAGCCTCCAGTGGCGTGCGGAAAGTAAAGCCTCGGTCGGCGGTGCCTCTGTTAGCGGTGCCTCCGTTGGCGACGTAAAGCCTCCAGTGGCATGCGGGAAAGTAAAACCTCAAGTGGCGTGCAGAAAAGTAAAGCCTCTAGTGGCGTGCGGGAAAGTAAAGCCTCCAGTGGCGTGCGGAAAAGTAAAGCCTCCAGTGGCGTGCGGAAAAGTAAAGCCTCCAGTGGCGTGCGGAAAAGTAAAGCCTCCAGTGGCGTACGGATAAGTAAAGCCTCCAGTGGCGTGCGGAAAAGTAAAGCCTTCAATGGCATGCAGAAAAGAAAAACCTCGATCGACGATGCATCCAGTAGCGTGCGACAAGGAAAAGCCTCTAGTGGCGTACAGTAAAGTAAAAACCTCGATCGACGATGCCTCCAGTGTGGTGCGACAAGGAAAAGCCTCTAGTGGCGGTGCGGAAAGTAAATCCTCCAGTGGCGTGAAGAAAAGTAAAGCCTCCAGTGGCGTGCGGGAAAGTAAAGCCTCCAGTGGCGTGCAGAAAAGTAAAGCCTCCAGTGGCGTGCGGGAAAGTAAAGCCTCCAGTGGCGTGCAGAAAAGTAAAGCCTCCAGTGGCGTGCGGGAAAGTAAAGCCTCTAGTGGCGTGCGGGAAAGTAAAGCCTCCAGTGGCGTGCGGAAAAGTAAAGCCTCCAGTGGCGTGCGGAAAAGTAAAGCCTCCAGTGGCGTGCGGAAAAGTAAAGCCTTCAGTGGCATGCAGAAAAGAAAAACCTCGATCGACGATGCCTCCATTGGCGTGCGACAAGGAAAAGCCTCTAGTGGCGTACAGTAAAGTAAAAACCTCGATCGACGATGCCTCCAGTGGGGTGCGACAAGGAAAAGCCTCTAGTGGCGGTGCGGAAAGTAAAGCCTCCAGTGGCGTGAAGAAAAGTAAAGCCTCCAGTGGCGTGCGGGAAAGTAAAGTCTCCAGTGGCGTGCAGAAAAGTAAAGCCTCCAGTGGCGTGCGGGAAACTAAAGCCTCCAGTGGCTTGCAAAAAAGTAAAGCCTCCAGTGGCTTGCAAAAAAGTAAAGCCTCCAGTGGCGTGTGGGAAAGTAAAGCCTCCAGTGGCGTGCGGAAAAGTAAAGCCTCCAGTGGCGTGCGGAAAAGTAAAGCCTCCAGTGGCGTGCGGAAAAGTAAAGCCTCCAGTGGCGTGCGGAAAAGTAAAGCCTCCAGTGGCGTGCAGAAAAGTAAAGCCTCGAGTGGCGTGCGGAAAAGTAAAGCCTCCAGTGGCGTGCAGAAAAGAAAAACCTCGATCGACGATGCCTCCAGTGGCGTGCGACAAGGAAAAGCCTCCAGTGGCGTACAATAAAGTAAAAACCTCGATCGACGATGCCTCCAGTGGCGTGCGACAAGGAAAAGCCTCTAGTGGCGGGGCAAAAAGTAAAGCCTCATATGTCTGAGAAATGCCTCTAGTGGCGTCCGATGGAGAAGAGCCTCTAGTGGCGTGTGTCGGAGAAATGCCTCTAGTGGCGTCCGTTGGGGAAGAGTCTCTAGTGGCGTCCGTCGGAGAAGAGCCTCTAGTGGCATATGTCAGAGAAATGCCTCTAGTGGCGTACGTCGGAGAGATGCCTCTAGCGGCGTCCGTTGGAGAAGAGCCTGTAGTGGTGTATGTCGGAGAAGACCCTGTAGTGGTGTATGTCGGAGAAGAGCCTCTAGTGGCGTTGGTTGGATAAGGGCCTCGAGTGGCTTGACGACTTGAATGCATGTCCCTAATTTTTGCCTAAATTGCGCATGACGCGACACTTAGCGGGATCTTTTTTTTTTTTTTTTTTAAATCTCTCATATTCTCTCCTTTTGGCACGGTCAAAATTTTAGACCGTGCCCATCGGTTTTCCTGATTTTTGCATGGATTGCCCCTTGGGGTTTTTATTCCATCGGGATTTTATTTTCTCTCCTTTTGCCATGATTTGCAATTTCTGAATTTTCTATCATGCCCCTTGATGGGTTCCGATGTAATCGTTAGCCCCGTTAACAGTCAATAAACGGCGGGTAAGCTTAGTGGGCCTCGTGAAAGGCCTGGAAGGCCCAAAAGCCAAGTATGAAGGGTCCCGACGAGATCGGTCCCGATATATGAATTGAATACTCCCGACGAGAAGCCTCTGAGTAGGACCCGATATGCCTTTGAGAAGGCCCCGATAGTAAAGCCCCGATAATAAAGCCCCGAGAATGCTGGCCCTGTCCCGTGGGACGAGGGGTCCTGGGTGGTGACCTAGAATGAGACAACTCTGGAGTCCCCGATATGGATCGGGACTTGAGATCAGAGGATAAGACCAAGAAACCCGCCTAATAGATAGAGTAGTGGGGGAACGGTTAAGATATGGATAAACTCCCCCGAGATACGCAGGGCGTGCCCGAGATACGCGGAGCGTGGGCGAGATACGCGGAGCGTGGGGCGAGATACACGGAATCTTGAACGAGATATACGGAACGTGGGTAAACTGCCAGGCGCGGTTACAGGTAACTGAGGTAACTTCTCCTCCTATATAAAGGAGGAAGTTACCTCAGAACACACATTCTCTAATACGAACTTAGACTATTGCTATCCATCCCATCGTTCAAACTCTCATTTAAGCATCGGAGAGGGATTCTGGGTCACCACCCGGATCATCCCTTTTTGCAGGATTACGCGGAGCCAAGGAGTTCAGGTTTTCCGTCAAGAACCTGCCGGAGCTTCGACCGTGATCCAACATTGGCGCCGTCTGTGGGAAACTTACAAAAAGTCACAATAGTTTCTACTAGATCGATGGCTGGTGGTGGCAAGCAGAAGAAGCAAGTCCCGGCGAGCAGTTCTCGCCCTGCTGGAACCGTGAATTCCGCGTTGCCGGAGCGTGCTGCTGAACAAGGTGATCACCCTGCTGTTTCTCACACAGGGGGGCATGGTGAAGATCACGAGGTCTCGGTCCGAGACACGGCGGTGAACATGGAGGATATCCCAAGAAGGGAGGTGGATCCTCCTCCAAATCCGGTGGTGCACAGGGAGGAAATCCCGCGGAGGGAGGTAGGTGCTTCCTCAAACCTGGAGTTGGCTAAGGCAGTGGCAGATGCTATGCCCATGTTCCTGGAGGCCATGGAGGCTCTTCTGGACAGAAGAGAGGCTGCCAAGAGAAAGGAAGAGTTGCCTCCACCTCCTCCAAGGGAGGTTCAAGAGGAACAGGAGGTTCAGTCCAGGAATAGGGGTAAGGAACCCGCGCATTCGGAAAGGTTCGTGGTCGACGGTCCCGGACCAGTGCAACACAGGACCATTCCCTTGAATGGCCCCATCACCCCCGATCAGGTGGTGAAGATTGTCAACATCTGCATGGGCGACCAGAAGCATATGACATCGGAGCTGAAGGATCGATCTACTCATCCTTTTGTTCCACGGCTGATAGATACTGTCGCCCCGCCAGGGCTAGGTATTCCGACCATCAAGGAGTACGATGGTGAAGGGGACCCAGTTCGCCATGTTCAGAGGCATGTCCAGGCCTGTATGGGAAGAGCCGCGAATGATGACATCGTGTGTGTGCTGTTCCCGATCACATTGGGAGAGAGGACCTTGACGTGGTTTTTCAGCCTACCGCCGGGACGTATTACTTGCTGGAGTGATATGCACGACCGCTTCATCAAGCAGTATCAGGGTCGTAGGCGCCTCTTGAAGAGCGTGAAGTCTTTGACCCAGGTGGTGTAGAGGTCTGACGAATCGTTGGCGTATTACTACCAACGGTTCACTGCTAGTGTCGTGGATATCGACGAGGAGATGTCGGAGGGAGAGACCATCCGCACCTTCCTTCGGAACCTAACTGCCCCATATGGTTCCGATCTGATGCATAGTGTGGCCGCGAAGGCTGTGTGGAGTATGGAAGCTTTGCAAGCGAGGGTGAAGCAGCAAATCGACGTGTAGGAGTCGAAGATTGCTGCCGGAGAGCTTGATCCTCCGAAGTCAGGAAGAGGAAAGCAATCGTTCAAGCTGTCGGACGATCGCAAAGGGAACGACAAATCGGAGGGAAGTAGGAGCCGTGGTCGCCCCGATAGAAGGGAGGACAAGCGTCCTCCGAGGAAGGATAACCGAGAGGGTCGTCACGTTCCCCTCAACAGTTCGATGGCCGCCGTGCTAGCAGTGATGGATCGGCAGGGTCTCGTACGATACCCCCCGAGGAAAGAAGGTGAATTCTTGGGAGGTCGCTCTGATCGTTACAGTCGGTATCACCGAGCCAATGGTCACGATACAGATAACTGTCGGGAGCTGATGAAGGAGATAGAGAAGCTGATCCAGAAGGGGAAGCTTAAGGAGTTTGTTGGCGGGGGACGGTGGGAGGTGATACCTCCGCTTCTCGGGAGAATTACGCTTCCCGTATCTCTGCTGCCGTGGTGTTAGGAAAGAGGTCCCGATCGTGGACTAAGAAGGAAGAAATGGTGATTTCTTTCTCAGCAGAGGATCTGATAGGCGTTGAGAGCCCCTACGATGACGCCTTAGTCGTGACCTTGGATGTGGATGGATTGGAGATGAAGCGGATCCTGATAGACGGAGGGAGCTCCTCCGACATTCTGTTCATGGACGCCTTGGAAGCCATGGGAAAGACGAAGAAGGACCTGGCGCAGGTGAACTTCCCGATGGTGGGATTCTCTGGTTCTACTTCCTATCCGCTGGGAATGATCACCTTACCGGTGGAATTCAGTAGTGGGTTGAAAGCGGAAAGGCGGAACGTGGATTTCGTCGTGGTGGAGTCTACGGGGACGTACAATGCTATCATCGGAAGGACCACCATTAATCCTCTCATGGCAGTCGCCTCGACCGTCCACCAGAAGATGAAGTTCCCCACTGACAACGGAGTCGGGGAGGTCAAGGGTGACCAGGTGGCATCCAGAAAGTGTTATGTTAACGCCACCCGAAGGAGAAGGAGGGAAGCTATGGCTGTCCTTCAGACTGATGCCGATCCTCGAGAGGAGTTTGGGCGTCCTGCCCCCATAGAGGATCTGAAAGAGGTCGAGATTGACGGACCTCAAAGAAAAGTGAAAATCAGGTCTGCTTTGTCGGAGGAAAGAGCCCGATAATTGATCGAGCTCCTGAAGGAGTTTAAGGAGCTGTTTGCCTGGTCCCCGAGCGATATGCCAGGAATCAGCCCCGACGTGATAGTGCACGAGCTGAAGATTGATCCCACGATAAAGCCTATCGCGCAGAAGAGGCGTCCGATGGGCGCGGACAAGAGGATCGCGATCCAGCAGGAGGTGGGAAGGCTGCTCGATGCTGGGTTCATTAAGGAGCTCCGATTCCAGACTTGGGTCGCTAACCCGGTCCTGGTGAGGAAGAGTAACCGGAAGTGGCGGATGTGTGTTACGGTTCACTGCTAGTGTCGCGGAGATCGACGAGGAGATGTCGGAGGGAGAGACCATCCGCACCTTCCTTCGGAACTTAACTGCCTGATATGGTTCCGATCTGATGCATAGTGTGGCCGCGAAGGCTGTGTGGAGTATGGAAGCTTTGCAAGCGAGGGTGAAGCAGCAAATCGACGTGCAGGAGTCAAAGATTGCTGTCGGAGAGCTTGATCCTCAGAAGTCAGGAAGAGGAAAGCAATCGTTCAAGCTGTCGGACGATCGCAAAGGGAACGACAAATCGGAGGGAAGTAGGAGCCGTGGTCGCCCCGATAGAAGGGAGGACAAGCGTCCTCCGAGGAAGGATAACCGAGAGGGTAGTCACGTTCCCCTCAACAGTTCGATGGCTGCCGTGCTAGCAGTGATGGATCGGCAGGGTCTCGTCCGATACCCCCCGAGGAAAGAAGGTGAATTCTTGGGAGGTCGCTCTGATCGTTACTGTCGGTATCACCGAGCCAATGGACACGACACAGATAACTGTCGGGAGCTGATGAAGGAGATAGAGAAGCTGATCCAGAAGGGGAAGCTTAAGGAGTTTGTTGGCGGGGGACGGTGCCGATCCCGTTCCAAAACTCGATCGCGGTCCCGTTCCAGGTCCCGCGATCGATCTCCAAAGAAGAAGAAGGTTGAGCCGGAATCTTCCGGTGCCCGTTAGGAGAGGCGGGGAACCATCAATGTCATTCACGGAGGAATGGCGGCGGGAGGTGATACCTCCGCTTCTCGGGAGAATTACGCTTCCCGTTTCTCTGCTGCCATGGTGTTAGGAAAGAGGTCCCGATCGTTGACTAAGAAGGAATAAATGGTGATTACTTTCTCAGCAGAGGATCTGATAGGCGTGGAGAGCCCCCACGATGACGCCTTGGTCGTGACCTTGGATGTGGATGGATTCGAGATGAAGCGGATCCTGATAAACGGAGGGAGCTCCTCCGACATTCTGTTAATGGACGCCTTGGAATCCATGGGAAAGATGAAGAAGGACCTGGCGCAGTTGAACTTCCCGATGGTGGGATTCTCTGGTTCTACTTCCTATCCGCTGGGAATGATCACCTTACCGGTGGAATTCGGTAGTGGGTGGAAAGCGGAAAGGCGGAACGTGGATTTCGTCGTGGTGGAGTCTACGGGGACGTACAATGCTATCATCGGAAGGACCACCATCAATCCTCTCATGGCAGTCGCCTCGACCGTCCACCAGAAGATGAAGTTCCCCACTAACAACGGAGTCGGGGAGGTCAAGGGTGACCAGGTGGCATCCAGAAAGTGTTATGTTAACGCCACCCGAAGGAGAAGGAGGGAAGCTATGGCTGTCCTTCAGACTGATGCCGATCCTCGAGAGGAGTTTGGGCGTCCCGCCCCCATGGAGGATCTGAAAGAGGTCGAGATTGACGGACCTCAAAGAAAAGTGAAAATCGGGTCTGCTTTGTCGGAGTAAAGAGCCCGAGAATTGATCGAGCTCCTGAAGGAGTTTAAGGAGCTGTTTGCCTGGTCCCCGAGCGATATGCCTGGAATCAGCCCTGACGTGATAGTGCACGAGCTGAAGATTGATCCCGCGATCAAGCCTATCGCGCAGAAGAGGCGTATGATGGGCGCGGACAAGAGGATCGCGATCCAGCAGGAGGTGGGCAGGCTGCTCGATGCTGGGTTCATTAAGGAGCTCCGATTCCAGACTTGGGTCGCTAACCCGGTCCTGGTGAGGAAGAGTAACCGGAAGTGGCGGATGTGTGTTACGGTTCACTGCTAGTGTCGCGGAGATCGACGAGGAGATGTCGGAGGGAGAGACCATCCGCACCTTCCTTCGGAACTTAACTGCCCCATATGGTTCCAATCTGATGCATAGTGTGGCCGCGAAGGCTGTGTGGAGTATTCAAGCTTTGCAAGCGAGGGTGAAGCAGTAAATCGACGTGCTGGAGTCAAAGATTGCTGCCGGAGAGCTTGATCCTCCGAAGTCAGGAAGAGGAAAGCAATCGTTCAAGCTGTCGGACGATCGCAAAGGGAACGACAAATCAGAGGGATGTAGGAGCCGTGGTCGCCCTGATAGAAGGGAGGACAAGCGTCCTCCGAGGAAGGATAACCGAGAGGGTCGTCACGTTCCCCTCAACAGTTCGATGGCCGCCGTGCTAGTAGTGATGGATCAGCAGGGTCTCGTCCGATACCCCCCGAGGAAAGAAGGTGAATTCTTGGGAGGTCGCTCTGATCGTCACTGTCGGTATCACCGAGCCAATGGTCACGACACAGATAACTGTCGGGAGCTGAAGAAGGAGATAGAGAAGCTGATCCAGAAGGGGAAGCTTAAGGAGTTTGTTGGCGGGGGGACGGTGCCGATCCCGTTCCAAAACTCGATCGCGGTCCCGTTCCAGGTCCCGCGATCGATCTCCAAAGAAGAAGAAGGTTGAGCCGGAATCTTCCGGTGCCCGTAAGGAGAGGCGGGGAACCATCAATGTCATTCACGGAGGAATGGCGGCGGGAGGTGATACCTCCGCTTCTCGGGAGAATTACGCTTCTCGTATCTCTGCTGCCATGGTGTTAGGAAAGGGGTCCCGATCGTTGACTAAGAAGGAAGAAATGGTGATTTCTTTCTCAGCAGAGGATCTGATAGGCGTGGAGAGCCCCCACGATGACGCCTTGGTCGTGACCTTGGATGTGGATGGATTCGAGATTAAGCGGATCCTGATAGACGGAGGGAGCTCCTCAGACATTCTGTTCATGGACGCCTTGGAATCCATGGGAAAGACGAAGAAGGATCTGGCGCAGGTGAACTTCCCGATGGTGGGATTCTCTGGTTCTACTTCCTATCCGCTGGGAATGATCACCTTACCGGTGGAATTCGGTAGTGGGTGGAAAGCGGAAAGGCGGAACGTGGATTTCGTCGTGGTGAAGTCTATGGGGACGTACAATGCTATCACCGGAAGGAACACCATCAATCCTCTCATGGCAGTCGCCTCGACCGTCCACCAGAAGATGAAGTTCCCCACTAACAACGAAGTCGGGGAGGTCAAGGGTGACCAGGTGGCATCCAGAAAGTGTTATGTTAACGCCACCCGAAGGAGAAGGAGGGAAGCTATGGCTGTCCTTCAGACTGATGCCGATCCTCGCGAGGAGTTTGGGCGTCCCGCCCCCATGGAGGATCTGAAAGAGGTCGAGATTGACGGACCTCAAAGAAAAGTGAAAATCGGGTCTGCTTTGTCGGAGGAAAGAGCCCGAGAATTGATCGAGCTCCTGAAGGAGTTTAAGGAGCTGTTTGCCTGGTCCCCGAGCGATATGCCAGGAATCAGCCCCGACGTGATAGTGCACGAGCTGAAGATTGATCCCGCGATCAAGCCTATCGCGCAGAAGAGGCGTCCGATGGGCGCGGACAAGAGGATCGCGATCCAGCAGGAGGTGGGCAGGCTGCTCGATGCTGGGTTCATTAAGGAGCTCCGATTCCAGACTTGGGTCGCTAACCCGGTCCTGGTGAGGAAGAGTAACCGGAAGTGGCGGATGTGTGTTACGGTTCACTGCTAGTGTCGCGGAGATCGACGAGGAGATGTCGGAGGGAGAGACCATCCGCACCTTCCTTCGGAACTTAACTGCCCCACATGGTTCCGATCTGATGCATAGTGTGGCCGCGAAGGCTGTGTGGAGTATGGAAGCTTTGCAAGCGAGGGTGAAGCAGCAAATCGACGTGCAGGAGTCAAAGATTGCTGCCGGAGAGCTTGATCCTCAGAAGTCACGAAGAGGAAAGCAATCGTTCAAGCTGTCGGACGATCGCAAAGGGAACGACAAATCGGAGGGAAGTAGGAGCCGTGGTTGCCCCGATAGAAGGGAGGATTAGCGTCCTCCGAGGAAGGATAACCGAGAGGTTCGTCACATTCCCTTCAACAGTTCGATGGCTGCCGTGCTAGCAGTGATGGATCGGCAGGGTCTCGTCCGATACCCCCCGAGGAAAGAAGGTGAATTCTTAGGAGGTCGCTCTGATCGTTACTGTCGGTATCACCGAGCCAATGGTCACGACACAGATAACTGTCGGGAGCTGATGAAGGAGATAGAGAAGCTTATCCAGAAGGGGAAGCTTAAGGAGTTTGTTGGCGGGGGACGGTGCCGATCCCGTTCCAAAACTCGATCGCGATCCCGTTCCAGGTCTCGCGATCGATCTCCAAAGAAGAAGAAGGTTTAGCCGGAATCTTCCGGTGCCCGTTAGGAGAGGCGGGGTACCATCAATGTCATTCACGGAGGAATGGCGGCGGGAGGTGATACCTCCGCTTCTCGGGAGAATTACGCTTCCCGTTTCTCTGCTGCCATGGTGTTAGTAAAGAGGTCCCGATCGTTGACTAAGAAGGAAGAAATGGTGATTTCTTTCTCAGCAGAGGATCTGATAGGCGTGGAGAGCCCCCACGATGACGCCTTGGTCGTGACCTTGGATGTGGATGGATTCGAGATTAAGCGGATCCTGATAGACGGAGGGAGCTCCTCCGACATTCTGTTCATGGACGCCTTGGAATCCATGGGAAAGACGAAGAAGGACCTGGCGCAGGTGAACTTCCCGATGGTGGGATTCTCTGGTTCTACTTCCTATCCGCTGGGAATGATCACCTTACCGGTGGAATTCGGTAGTGGGTGGAAAGCGGAAAGGCGGAACGTGGATTTCGTCGTGGTGAAGTCTACGGGGACGTACAATGCTATCATCGGAAGGAACACCATCAATCCTCTCATGGCAGTCGCCTCGACCGTCAACCAGAAGATGAAGTTCCCCACTAACAACGGAGTCGGGGAGGTCAAGGGTGACCAGGTGTCATCCAGAAAGTGTTATGTTAACGCCACCCGAAGGAGAAGGAGGGAAGCTATGGCTGTCCTTCAGACTGATGCCGATCCTCGAGAGGAGTTTGGGCGTCCCGCCCCCATGGAGGATCTGAAAGAGGTCGAGATTGACGGACCTCAAAGAAAAGTGAAAATCGGGTCTGCTTTGCCGGAGGAAAGAGCCCGAGAATTGATCGAGCTCCTGAAGGAGTTTAAAGAGCTGTTTCCCTGGTCCCCGAGCGATATGCCAGGAATCAGCCCCGACGTGATAGTGCACGAGCTGAAGATTGATCCCGCGATCAAGCCTATCGCGCAGAAGAGGCGTCCGATGGGCGCGGACAAGAGGATCGCGATCCAGCAGGAGGTGGGCAGGCTGCTCGATGCTGGGTTCATTAAGGAGCTCCGATTCCAGACTTGGGTCGCTAACCCGGTCCTGGTGAGGAAGAGTAACCGGAAGTGGCGGATGTGTGTTACGGTTCACTGCTAGTGTCGCGGAGATCGACGAGGAGATGTCGGAGGGAGAGACCATCTGCACCTTCCTTCGGAACTTAACTGCCTCACATGGTTCCGATCTGATGCATAGTGTGGCCGCGAAGGCTGTGTGGAGTATGGAAGCTTTGCAAGCGAGGGTGAAGCAGCAAATCGACGTGCAGGAGTCAAAGATTGCTGCCGGAGAGCTTGATCCTCAGAAGTCAAGAAGAGGAAAGCAATCGTTCAAGCTGTCGGACGATCGCAAAGGGAACGACAAATCGGAGGGAAGTAGGAGCCGTGGTCGCCCCGATAGAAGGGAGGATAAGCGTCCTCCGAGGAAGGATAACCGAGAGGGTCGTCACGTTCCCCTCAACAGTTCGATGGCTGCCGTGCTAGCAGTGATGGATCGGCAGGGTCTCGTCCGATACCCCCCGAGGAAAGAAGGTGAATTCTTGGGAGGTCGCTCTAATCGTTACTGTCGGTATCACCGAGCCAATGGTCACGACACAGATAACTGTCGGGAGCTGATGAAGGAGATAGAGAAGCTGATCCAGAAGGGGAAGCTTAAGGAGTTTGTTGGCGGGGGATGGTGCCGATCCCGTTCCAAAACTCGATCGCGGTCCCGTTCCAGGTCCCGCGATCGATCTCCAAAGAAGAAGAAGGTTTAGCCGGAATCTTCCGGTGCCCGTTAGGAGAGGCGGGGAACCATCAATGTCATTCACGGAGGAATGGCGGCGGGAGGTGATACCTCCGCTTCTCGGGAGAATTACGCTTCCCGTTTCTCTGCTGCCATGGTGTTAGGAAAGAGGTCCCGATCGTTGACTAAGAAGGAAGAAATGGTGATTTCTTTCTCAGCAGAGGATCTGATAGGCGTGGAGAGCCCCCACGATGACGCCTTGGTCGTGACCTTGGATGTGGATGGATTCTAGATGAAGCGGATCCTGATAGACGGAGGGAGCTCCTCCGACATTCTGTTCATGGACGCCTTGGAATCCATGGGAAAGACGAAGAAGGACCTGCCGCAGGTGAACTTCCCGATGGTGGGATTCTCTGGTTCTACTTCCTATCCGCTGGGAATTATCACCTTACCGGTGGAATTCGGTAGTGGGTGGAAAGCGGAAAGGCGGAACGTGGATTTCGTCGTGGTGAAGTCTACGGGGACGTACAATGCTATCATCGGAAGGAACACCATCAATCCTCTCATGGCAGTCGCCTCGACCGTCCACCAGAAGATGAAGTTCCCCACTAACAACGGAGTCGGGGAGGTCAAGGGTGACCAGGTGGCATCCAGAAAGTGTTATGTTAACGCCACCCGAAGGAGAAGGAGGGAAGCTATGGCTGTCCTTCAGACTGATGCCGATCCTCGAGAGGAGTTTGGGCGTCCCGCCCCCATGGAGGATCTGAAAGAGGTCGAGATTGACGGACCTCAAAGAAAAGTGAAAATCGGGTCTGCTTTGTCGGAGGAAAGAGCCCGAGAATTGATCGAGCTCCTGAAGGAGTTTAAAGAGCTGTTTGCCTGGTCCCCGAGCGATATGCAAGGAATCAGCCCCGACGTGATAGTGCACGAGCTGAAGATTGATCCCACGATCAAGCATATCGCGCAGAAGAGGCGTCCGATGGGCGCGGACAAGAGGATCGCGATCCAGCAGGAGGTGGGCAGGCTGCTCGATGCTGGGTTCATTAAGGAGCTCCGATTCCAGATGGGTCGCTAACCCGGTCCTGGTGAGGAAGAGTAACCGGAAGTGGTGGATGTGTGTTACGGTTCACTGCTAGTGTCGCGGAGATCGACGAGGAGATGTCGGAGGGAGAGACCATCCGCACCTTCCTTCGGAACTTAACTGCCTCACATGGTTCCGATCTGATGCATAGTGTAACCGCGAAAGCTGTGTGGAGTATGGAAGCTTTGCAAGCGAGGGTGAAGCAGCAAATCGACGTGCAGGAGTCAAAGATTGCTGCCGGAGAGCTTGATCCTCAGAAGTCAAGAAGAGGAAAGCAATCGTTCAAGCTGTCGGACGATCGCAAAGGGAACGACAAATCGGAGGGAAGTAGGAGCCGTGGTCGCCCCGATAGAAGGGAGGATAAGCGTCCTCCGAGGAAGGATAACCGAGAGGGTCGTCACGTTCCCCTCAACAGTTCGATGGCTGCCGTGCTAGCAGTGATGGATCGGCAGGGTCTCGTCCGATACCCCCCGAGGAAAGAAGGTGAATTCTTGGGAGGTCGCTCTAATCGTTACTGTCGGTATCACCGAGCCAATGGTCACGACACAGATAACTGTCGGGAGCTGATGAAGGAGATAGAGAAGCTGATCCAGAAGGGGAAGCTTAAGGAGTTTGTTGGCGGGGGACGGTGCCGATCCCGTTCCAAAACTCGATCGCGGTCCCGTTCCAGGTCCCGCGATCGATCTCCAAAGAAGAAGAAGGTTTAGCCGGAATCTTTCGGTGCCCGTTAGGAGAGGCGGGGAACCATCAATGTCATTCACGGAGGAATGGCGGCGGGAGGTGATACCTCCGCTTCTCGGGAGAATTACGCTTCCCGTTTCTCTGCTGCCATGGTGTTAGGAAAGAGGTCCCGATCGTTGACTAAGAAGGAAGAAATGGTGATTTCTTTCTCAGCAGAGGATCTGATAGGCGTGGAGAGCCCCCACGATGACGCCTTGGTCGTGACCTTGGATGTGGATGGATTCGAGATGAAGCGGATCCTGATAGACGGAGGGAGCTCCTCCGACATTCTGTTCATGGACGCCTTGGAATCCATGGGAAAGACGAAGAAGGACCTGGCGCAGGTGAACTTCCCGATGGTGGGATTCTCTGGTTCTACATCCTATCCGCTGGGAATGATCACCTTACCGGTGGAATTCGGTAGTGGGTGGAAAGCGGAAAGGAGGAACGTGGATTTCGTCGTGGTGAAGTCTACGGGGACGTACAATGCTATCATCGGAAGGAACACCATCAATCCTCTCATGGCAGTCGCCTCGACCGTCCACCAGAAGATGAAGTTCCCCACTAACAACGGAGTCGGGGAGGTCAAGGGTGACCAGGTGGCATCCAGAAAGTGTTATGTTAACGCCACCCGAAAGAGAAGGAGGGAAGCTATGGCTGTCCTTCAGACTGATGCCGATCCTCGAGAGGAGTTTGGGCGTCCCGCCCCCATGGAGGATCTGAAAGAGGTCGAGATTGACGGACCTCAAAGAAAAGTGAAAATCGGGTCTGCTTTGTCGGAGGAAAGAGCCCGAGAATTGATCGAGCTCCTGAAGGAGTTTAAAGAGCTGTTTGCCTGGTCCCCGAGCGATATGCCAGGAATCAGCCCCGACGTGATAGTGCACGAGCTGAAGATTGATCCCGCGATCAAGCCTATCGCGCAGAAGAGGCGTCCGATGGGCGCGGACAAGAGGATCGCGATCCAGCAGGAGGTGGGCAGGCTGCTCGATGCTGGGTTCATTAAGGAGCTCCGATTCCAGACTTGGGTCGCTAACCCGGTCCTGGTGAGGAAGAGTAACCGAAAGTGGCGGATGTGTGTTACGGTTCACTGCTAGTGTCGCGGAGATCGACGAGGAGATTTCGGAGGGAGAGACCATCCGCACCTTCCTTCGGAACTTAACTGCCTCACATGGTTCCGATCTGATGCATAGTGTGGCCGCGAAGGCTGTGTGGAGTATGGAAGCTTTGCAAGCGAGGGTGAAGCAGCAAATCGACGTGCAAGAGTCAAAGATTGCTGCCGGAGAGCTTGATCCTCAGAAGTCAAGAAGAGGAAAGCAATCGTTCAAGCTGTCGGACGATCGCAAAGGGAACGACAAATCGGAGGGAAGTAGGAGCCGTGGTCACCCCGATAGAAGGGAGGATAAGCGTCCTCCGAGGAAGGATAACCGAGAGGGTCGTCACGTTCCCCTCAACAGTTCGATGGCTGCCGTGCTAGCAGTGATGGATCGGCAGGGTCTCGTCCGATACCCCCCGAGGAAAGAAGGTGAATTCTTGGGAGGTCGCTCTAATCGTTACTGTCGGTATCACCGAGCCAATGGTCACGACACAGATAACTGTCGGGAGCTGATGAAGGAGATAGAGAAGCTGATCCAGAAGGGGAAGCTTAAGGAGTTTGTTGGCGGGGGACGGTGCCGATCCCGTTCCAAAACTCGATCGCGGTCCCGTTCCAGGTCCCGCGATCGATCTCCAAAGAAGAAGAAGGTTTAGCCGGAATCTTCCGGTGCCCGTTAGGAGAGGCGGGGAACCATCAATGTCATTCACGGAGGAATGGCGGCGGGAGGTGATACCTCCGCTTCTCGGGAGAATTACGCTTCCCGTTTCTCTGCTGCCATGGTGTTAGGAAAGAGGTCCCGATCGTTGACTAAGAAGGAAGAAATGGTGATTTCTTTCTCAGTAGAGGATCTGATAGGCGTGGAGAGCCCCCACGATGACGCCTTGGTCGTGACCTTGGATGTGGATGGATTCGAGATGAAGCGGATCCTGATAGACGGAGGGAGCTCCTCCGACATTCTGTTCATGGACGCCTTGGAATCCATGGGAAAGACAAACAAGGACCTGGCGCAGGTGAACTTCCCGATGGTGGGATTCTCTGGTTCTACTTCCTATCCGCTGGGAATGATCACCTTACCGGTGGAATTCGGTAGTGGGTGGAAAGCGGAAAGGCGGAACGTGGATTTCGTCGTGGTGGAGTCTACGGGGACGTACAATGCTATCATCGGAAGGACCACCATCAATCCTCTCATGGCAGTCGCCTCGACCGTCCACCAGAAGATGAAGTTCCCCACTAACAACGGAGTCGGGGAGGTCAAGGGTGACCAGGTGGCATCCAGAAAGTGTTATGTTAACGCCACCCGAAGGAGAAGGAGGGAAGCTATGGCTGTCCTTCAGACTGATGCCGATCCTCGAGAGGAGTTTGGGCGTCCCGCCCCCATGGAGGATCTGAAAGAGGTCGAGATTGACGGACCTCAAAGAAAAGTGAAAATCGGGTCTGCTTTGTCGGAGGAAAGAGCCCGAGAATTGATCGAGCTCCTGAAGGAGTTTAAGGAGCTGTTTGCCTGGTCCCCGAGCGATATGCCTGGAATCAGCCCCGACGTGATAGTGCACGAGCTGAAGATTGATCCCGCGATCAAGCCTATCGCGCAGAAGAGGCGTCCGATGGGCGCGGACAAGAGGATCGCGATCCAGCAGGAGGTGGGCAGGCTGCTCGATGCTGGGTTCATTAAGGAGCTCCGATTCCAGACTTGGGTCGCTAACCCGGTCCTGGTGAGGAAGAGTAA
This sequence comes from Clarkia xantiana subsp. parviflora, assembly GCA_036873135.1. Classification (NCBI taxonomy): domain Eukaryota; kingdom Viridiplantae; phylum Streptophyta; class Magnoliopsida; order Myrtales; family Onagraceae; genus Clarkia; species Clarkia xantiana. Next base: position 46,439,546 of record JAPTYO010000002.1, on the reverse strand, counting down.
CCGGAAGTGGCGGATGTGTGTTACGTTTCACTGCTAGTGTCGCGGAGATCGACGAGGTGATGTCGGAGGGAGAGACCATCCGCACCTTCCTTCGGAACTTAACTGCCCCATATGGTTCCAATCTGATGCATAGTGTGGCCGCGAAGGCTGTGTTGAGTATGGAAGCTTTGCAAGCGAGGGTGAAGCAGTAAATCGACGTGCAGGAGTCAAAGATTGCTGCCGGAGAGCTTGATCCTCCGAAGTCAGGAAGAGGAAAGCAATCGTTCAAGCTGTCGGACGATCGCAAAGGGAACGACAAATCGGAGGGATGTAGGAGCCGTGGTCGCCCCGATAGAAGGGAGGACAAGCGTCCTCCGAGGAAGGATAACCGAGAGGGTCGTCACGTTCCCCTTAACAGTTCGATGGCCGCCGTGCTAGCAGTGATGGATCGGCAGGGTCTCGTCCGATACCCCCCGAGGAAAGAAGGTGAATTCTTGGGAGGTCGCTCTGATCGTCACTGTCGGTATCACCGAGCCAATGGTCACGACACAGATAACTGTCGGGAGCTGAAGAAGGAGATAGAGAAGCAGATCCAGAAGGGGAAGCTTAAGGAGTTTGTTGGCGGGGGGACGGTGCCGATCCCGTTCCAAAACTCGATCGCGGTCCCGTTCCAGGTCCCGCGATCGATCTCCAAAGAAGAAGAAGGTTTAGCCGGAATCTTCCGGTGCCCGTAAGGAGAGGCGGGGAACCATCAATTTCATTCACGGAGGAATGGCGGCGTGAGGTGATACCTCCGCTTCTCGGGAGAATTACGCTTCCCGTATCTCTGCTGCCATGGTGTTAGGAAAGAGGTCCCGATCGTTGACTAAGAAGGAAGAAATGGTGATTTCTTTCTCAGCAGAGGATCTGATAGGCGTGGAGAGCCCCCACGATGACGCCTTGGTCGTGACCTTGCATGTGGATGGATTCGAGATTAAGCGGATCCTGATAGACGGAGGGAGCTCCTCCGACATTCTGTTCATGGACGCCTTGGAATCCATGGGAAAGACGAAGAAGGACCTGGCGCAGGTGAACTTCCCGATGGTGGGATTCTCTGGTTCTACTTCCTATCCGCTGGGAATGATCACCTTACCGGTGGAATTCGGTAGTGGGTGGAAAGCGGAAAGGCGGAACGTGGATTTCGTCGTGGTGAAGTCTACGGGGACGTACAATGCTATCATCGGAAGGACCACCATCAATCCTCTCATGGCAGTCGCCTCGACCGTCCACCAGAAGATGAAGTTCCCCACTAACAACGGAGTCGGGGAGGTCAAGGGTGACCAGGTGGCATCCAGAAAGTGTTATGTTAACGCCACCCGAAGGAGATGGAGGGAAGCTATGGCTGTCCTTCAGACTGATGCCGATCCTCGAGAGGAGTTTGGGCGTCCCGCCCCCATGGAGGATCTGAAAGAGGTTGAGATTGGCGGACCTCAAAGAAAAGTGAAAATCGGGTCTGCTTTGTCGGAGGAAAGAGCCCGAGAATTGATCGAGCTCCTGAAGGAGTTTAAGGAGCTGTTTGCCTGGTCCCCGAGCGATATGCCAGGAATCAGCCCCGACGTGATAGTGCACGAGCTGAAGATTGATCCCGCGATCAAGCCTATCGCGCAGAAGAGGCGTCCGATGGGCGCGGACAAGAGGATCGCGATCCAGCAGGAGGTGGGCAGGCTGCTCGATGCTGGGTTCATTAAGGAGCTCCGATTCCAGACTTGGGTCGCTAACCCGGTCCTGGTGAGGAAGAGTAACCGGAAGTGGCGGATGTGTGTTACGGTTCACTGCTAGTGTCGCGGAGATCGACGAGGAGATGTCGGAGGGAGAGACCATCCGCACCTTCCTTCGGAACTTAACTGCCCCATATGGTTCCGATCTGATACATAGTGTGGCCGCGAAGGCTGTGTGGAGTATGGAAGCTTTGCAAGCGAGGGTGAAGCAGCAAATCGACGTGCAGGAGTCAAAGATTGCTGTCGGAGAGCTTGATCCTCAGAAGTCAGGAAGAGGAAAGCAATCGTTCAAGCTGTCAGACGATCGCAAAGGGAACGACAAATCAGAGGGAAGTAGGAGCCGTGGTCGCCCCGATAGAAGGGAGGACAAGCGTCCTCCGAGGAAGGATAACCGAGAGGGTCGTCACGTTCCCCTTAACAGTTCGATGGCCGCCGTGCTAGCAGTGATGGATCGGCAGGGTCTCGTCTGATACCCCCCGAGGAAAGAAGGTGAATTCTTGGGAGGTCGCTCTGATCGTTACTGTCGGTATCACCGAGCCAATGGTCACGACACAGATAACTGTCGGGAGCTGATGAAGGAGATAGAGAAGCTGATCCAGAAGGGGAAGCTTAAGGAGTTTGTTGGCGGGGGACGGTGCCGATCCCGTTCCAAAACTCGATCGCGGTCCCGTTCCAGGTCCCACGATCGATCTCCAAAGAAGAAGAAGGTTGAGCCGGAATTTTCCGGTGCCCGTAAGGAGAGGCGGGGAACCATCAATGTCATTCACGGAGGAATGGCGGCGGGAGGTGATACCTCCGCTTCTCGAGAGAATTACGCTTCCCGTATCTCTGCTGCCGTGGTGTTAGGAAAGAGGTCCCGATCGTGGTCTAAGAAGGAAGAAATGGTGATTTCTTTCTCGGCAGAGGATCTGATAGTCGTGGAGAGCCCCCACGATGACGCCTTGGTCGTGACCTTGGATGTGGATGGATTCGAGATGAAGCGGATCCTGATAGACGGAGGGAGATCCTCCGACATTCTGTTCATGGACGCCTTGGAAGCCATGGGAAAGACGAAGAAGGACCTGGCACAGGTGAACTTTCCGACGGTGGGATTCTCTGGTTCTACTTCCTATCCGCTGGGAATGATCACCTTACCGGTGAAATTCGGTAGTGGGTGGAAAGCGGAAAGGCGGAACGTGGATTTCGTCGTGGTGGAGTCTACGGGGACGTACAATGCTATCATCGGAAGGAACACCATCAATCCTCTCATGGCAGTCGCCTCGACCGTACACCAGAAGATGAAGTTCCCCACTGACAACGGAGTCGGGGAGGTCAAGGGTGACCAGGTGGCATCCATAAAGTGTTATGTTAACGCCACCCGAAGGAGAAGGAGGGAAGCTATGGCTATCCTTCAGACTGATGCCGATCCTCGAGAGGAGTTTGGGCGTCCCGCCCCCATGGAGTATCTGAAAGAGGTCGAGATTGACGAACCTCAAAGAAAAGTGAAAATCGGGTCTGCTTTGTCGGAGGAAAGAGCCCGAGAATTGATCGAGCTCCTGAAGGAGTTTAAGGAGCTGTTTGCCTGGTCCCCGAGCGATATGCCAGGAATCAGCCCCGACGTGATAGTGCACGAGCTGAAGATTGATCCCGCGATCAAGCCTATCGCGTAGAAGAGGCGTCCTATAGGCGCGGACAAGAGGATCGCGATCCAGCAGGAGGTGGGCAGGCTGCTCGATGCTGGGTTCATTAAGGAGCTCCGATTCCAGACTTGGGTCGCTAACCCAGTCCTGGTGAGGAAGAGTAACGGGAAGTGGCGGATGTGTGTTGATTTCCGCGACTTGAACAAAGCTTGCCCAAAAGACTGTTATCCGCTCCCGAGAATCGACCAGCTGGTGGATGCCACGTCGGGACATGAGCTGCTGAGTTTCATTGATGCTTATTCTGGTTATAACCAGATCAATATGGCGAAGGAGGATGCCCCCCACACAGCCTTCTATGCCGATAGTGATGTCTATCACTATGATGTTATGCCCTTTGGGCTGGTCAATGCTGGAGCGACTTACCAGAGGATGGTGAAAAAATTGTTCGGGGACATGCTGGGAAAGACCATGGAGGCTTATGTGGATGACATGTTGGTGAAGTCCCGACAGGCGGGAGACCATGTCCGCAACTTGGCGGTGGCGTTTGAGCGGATGAGGTTTCATCAGGTTCGTTTGAATCCGGACAAGTGCGCTTTCGGAGTGAACTCGGGGAAGTTCCTGGGCTTTATGGTGAGCCAAAGAGGAATCGAGGTGAATCCTGAGAAGCTGAGAGCAATCGAGGAGATGCAGTCTCCGAAAACCCATCGGGAGGTTTAGGTGCTGAATGGCCGATTAGCCGCGATGAATCGTTTCTTATCCAAGGCGAGTGACCGAGCCATGCCATTTTTTGATGTGCTAAGGGCCCACAAGAAGTTTGAGTGGTTCGACAAGTGCGAGGAGGCATTTCAGGCGCTCAAGCAACACCTACGTACCCTCCCGCCGTTGGCAAAACCGGTTCCAGGCGAGCCGCTTTATCTCTATTTGGCTGTTTCTGAAGTTGCTGTTAGTTCTGTGTTAATAAAGATTGTCAAGGGAGACCAAGTTCCTGTTTATTATGTAAGCAAGGCGTTTGCCAAATCTGAAATGAATTATCCAGCTGTTGAGAAGTATCTCTTTGCGTTAATTATTGCTGCTCGAAAGCTGAGGCCTTACTTCCATGCCCATGAGATTACAGTGTTAACTAATCAGCCCTTGAAGCACTTTTTGAACCGACCGGAGGCGTCGGGGAGATTGGTGAAATGGGCGGTCGAGCTTACGGAGTTCCGTATTCACTACGCCCCAAGAACAGCTATTAAGGGCCAGGCATTGACGGACTTCATAGCAAAGTCTACAGCACCTGATCTGGAAGAAGAAGGTCCTGTAGAGGGGGCAGCCATGGAGGTCCCGATAGCAGAACAATCAGAACAGCCAAATGAGGAGAACACCTGGGAGATGTACACTGATGGTTCTTCAAGTGTAGAGGGATCGGGGGCAGGATTTGTATTGATACCGCCCGGTAGAGGCGAGCCCCTGCGATATGCCTTGGCCTTGACGTTTAGGGCCACCACAATGAAGCTGAGTATGAGGCTCTCATCACGGGCCTTAAAATCGCCAAAGGTACAGGAGTTGATCATTTAAAGGTGAAGTGTGATGCTAATCTGATCGTGAATCAAGTCCAGGGGAATTACGAGGCGAAGAACCCGACAATGAGGAAGTATTTGCACGAGGTGCAGACTTTGAAGGGAAGCTTCAAAAGCTTCGACATTGAGGCAATCCCGAGGGAAGAAAACGCGGAAGCAGATGCCTTGAGCAAATTTGCCCTGGGGATAGCCCCCGATGAGAATCGGAAGGTGCACTTTCTGGAGAGGGTAATTATCTCAACCATCGATCCATCAGAGGTATGTGCTATTGAAGCAGGATTGGAGGAAGAAGAGAACCCACCTGGATGACCCTGATAGTCACGTACCTGACTACGGGGGCACTCCCCGACGACGAAGTGGCAGCTGTCAGGTTGCATCGAATCGTAAGCAACTACGTGATGGTGGACAACCAATTATATAAGAAGGGGCATGAAAAGCCTTTTCTGAGATGTGTGGCGGGGCCTGACACGAATCGGATTCTGAGAGAGTTGCACGAAGGAGTCGCGGCCTGTCATGAAGGGGCCCGATCCATTGTGAGGAAAGCGCTGAATTTATGCTACTACTAGCCTTCGATGAACAAGGAAGCGATAGCGTTGGTCCAATCCTGTGATGCGTGCCAGAGGTACGCTCCGAACATCGTGGCTCCCGCCGCGAACTTGATGTCCATCAAGAGTGCTTGGCCCTTCGCGCAGTGGGGCATTGACTTGGTGGGACCCCTTCCACAAGCGAAAGGTCAGTGCAAGTACTTACTTGTGGCCATTGATTACTTTTCGAAGTGGATAGAGGCTAAGGCGTTGGCCAAGACGACGGGGCAGCAGATCGTCAAGTTTCTCCAGACTCAAATCGTATCCCGGTACGGGGTTCCTCAAGTGTTGATCAGCGATAATGGTCCTCCGTTCAATGGGGCTCAGTTGAAGGAGTATCTGGAACAGCTGAACATTGAGCATCAGACAGCTTCGGTCCACCACGCTCAAACAAATGGGCAAGTGGAATCAGCCAACAAAATTGTAATGGATGGCTTGAAGAAGAGGGTCTATGCCTTGCAGGGTCATTGGCTAGATGAGCTTGAAAACTTGTTGTGGGCTGTTAGAACAACACCCAAGCAATCGACGGAGGAGACTCCGTTTGACCTTGTTTATGGCACAGAGGCAGTTGCTCCCGTGGAGATAGCGGTGGCGTCCCATCGCATGAGGTATTATGAGCCTTTGACGAACGAAGAAATGAGACATCTGGACTTGGACTTGCTTGAAGAGAAAAGGCGGAAATCTGATGAAGTTCAGGCTCGGATGCGTCTGGCAACAGCCAGGTACTATAATCGGCGGGTCAAGTCCCGACAATATTTCGTTGGAGAACTTGTTTGGCGGAGGAATGAGTTCGTCTATCAAGATCGGATCAACAAGCTGTCACCGAAATGGGAGGGACCTTACAAGATCGTAGGGATGCCAGCCCCGAATGCGTACAAGTTAGAAGACCTTGATGGCAAGACGTTGAAACATTCTTTCAGTGGCGCACACTTGAAGAAATATCATGTTTGATCCTAAGTCGCCTTAAGAGGTGCGTGATGTTAAGTCGCCGCGAATGGCGCAAGTTATCTATCGATTGATCCGATATCCGATGTAAGCAAGCTTTGAGTTATTAATGAATAAAAGAAGTTGCTTCCCATCAAATTGCTTTTAGATTTATTCTAACTACGAGTAAGTCGTCCTAAAGGACGCGATAAAAGCCTTCCGAGGTACGATTAAAAAGCCTTCCGAGGTACGAGTAAGTCGTCCTAAAGGACGCGATAAAAGCCTTCCGAGGTACGATTAAAAAGCCTTACGAGGTACGATTAAGTCGTCTTTATGGCGCGATAAAAAGCCTTCCGAGGTAAGAACAAAAGCCTTACGAGGTATGATTAAGTCGTCTTTATGATGCAACAAAAGCCTAGGTATGAATAAAAAGCCCTAAGGGGTCCGCGTAAGTCGTCTTTATGATGCAGCAAAAAGCCCTAAGGGGTCCGAGTAAGTCGTCTTTATGATGCAGCAAAAAGCCTTAAGGGGTATGATTAAGTCGTCTGGAATGACGCGATAAAAAGCCTTAAATGGTGCGATAAAATCATCTTAAGTGATGTGTGAAATTGCCTTGAACGGCATGGACGAGAAACCTTAAGTGGTTAAGTCCCGAGAAAAACGTCGCGAAGGACGTATGAAATCACCTTAAGTGGTAAGTTCTTGTGAAGCATCGGAAGGATGTATGAAGTCATCTTAAGTGATGTATCGGAACGTTTTAAGTAACGAGTCAAGTCGCTTTAAGTAGTGCAATAATAATCGAGACCAAAATAGATAAAAGGAATTTTTCATAAAGGCTCGAAGGCCTGAAGGTTCCGATACAAAGAGGAAATTACAAGGACTTAAAGAATGAAGCATTAAGCCTGGTCCTTGTTGGAAGTTGGGTTCTCAGCAGCTTCGGAGGGAGCAGAGTTCGCGGGGTCCAGGGCAGAAGGCTCCGCAGTTCGTGGAGTCGGGTCCGCGGCACCCTCAGGGGCATCGGCCTCATCACTTTTCGCGGGGAGGTTGAAGTATTTATCCGCGAAGGGGGCGAGGGTCTCAGACTTCTTGAAGTCAATGGCATCCTCGTATACCGTGTAAAGCTCCTCGACGGCATTGAACAGAACGTTCTCCACCTCGGCCTTGCAGAACCCCACGGCATCCCCCTTGAAATCATCGGAGTTCCGATACTCCTCGCGACCCTCCTCGCGACCCTGAGCCTTTGCCTCAGCCAGCTTGGCAGGAAATTTAGCCTTCTCGGCCTCGAGTCCCGCCTTAGCTTCCTCGAGAATGCTCTTCTCGAGGATGAGCTGCCTCTGCTCCGCCTCGTGCCGCTGCTGTTCCTCTTTGAGCATCCTCCGCTCCCGACGCAGCACGGATTCATAGTCATGGACCTGCTTTTGCAAGTCCATAGCCTTCTGGCCAAGGAGGGTCTGCTCCTTGGTTATCTTCTCCCTTGCCGCCACAGCAACGGCAAGGTCCTCCTGGAGCTTGGCCAAGGCGTCGGGGTCCGACCTGGCCCGCTCCTCCTTCAGAGCATCCTTCAGAGCGAGGATGTAGCCAAACCAGCGCTGTTGGCTCGCAGTTTCCTGAGGCAAAAGGAAAAGAGGTTAAGGTCCGATAATCGAAGGCAGGAGCAAAAGCGAAAGTAAAGTTTTACCTCCATCCGATGGATGGCCATGTCGCGAAGATCCTCGTCGATATCTTCGTCAGCCAAGGAGATCGGACGTCTTAACGATGGCGGAATTGACCCTCCCAGCAGATGCAGGGCCAATTATGGCTGAAGGTCTCCCCGATGGAGTGGGACCCCTCGAAGAGACTCGATCGGGTTCCAGGGAACCGTCTCTTGATCGGGGGTGTAAACCTCGTAGAGGCTCCCATCCAGGGGAAGAGGAGGAATGACCTTGGAAGCCTCAGTCGGAGGTTCCGGAGTGGGAGAGCGCAAATCCAAGGGAGGACTCCGGGACACGTCCTCCACAGCTGGCCTCAGGATGCTCCACTCTGGCCTCTGGCGGGGAATCAGGCCTTCATTTGGCTCCTCGGAGGAGGGGGAAGCATCCAAGTTAGTCACCTGACGGAACTGAGCTTCCGTCGGGGTATTCTCTGTTATCGGCTCCCGTGGAGTCGCAGCCCTCGCTGGAGTTGCAGCCTTCGCCGGAGTGAGAGCCTCCGATGGACCTGCGGTTGGTGGACGAATAAAGTCAGGAAGTTCATTATTGGGGCACCAGATGACCCCGCGCGGGACGTACTGGTCCTTTCCACAGAAGTTGTAATACCCCGCCTTGAGGACGCGGGGGGTTTCCCCTTGAAGTATGTATTTGATTTCTCTGACCCGCGACTGCTGGTCGGAGGGGATAAATTCCTCGGGAACCAACCTCCTGTATTTTTTAATAGCTTGGCGAACACGCTTACCTTCCTCGACGGTGGTGACACCGAAGGCCTTGTTCACCTCCTCTCTTTTGGCCCGCTTGGCCATCTCGACTTGCTCCTCAGTAGGAGGAGCCGCAGAAGAGGAGGCTCCCCTCTTCAAGGACTTCCGCTTGGAGCTTGGAACATCGTCGGTCTCCCCCTGCTTCAACATGAGATGGGTCAGCAGAGATGCCTTCTTGGCTGCAAAAATGAAAGTAAAAATGCCGTTAGAAGTGTTACCCAAAGAACCAAGTTGTCGGAAATTGAATCGAGGAGTTGGACCCTGATCTGGATCAGGTCCCCCTACACGAGTTTATTGGCGTCAAGGGGAGCGAAGGATTCCCCCCAACGATAAAGCTGGATCAGTTGAAGGGTGTTGAAGTCGTCCTCGGTGTAGGATTCAAATTTGGGGGCAGGGTCCGCGACAACCTCCCATCGGGGCCACGGGACGGAGCTGTTCTGGACGAAGAAGTAGTACTTCTTCCACCCACTGTTGTCGGACCCTGAGTCGCGAATGAACCCCCGATCCTTTTTGAATTTCCATGTCTCGCCATCCCAGCCGAAGCGAGCGAGTTGCTCCCTGGTCTATTTGGGAAGTCGAGGGGTAAAGGAGCAGACTCCAGCCTTGTTACACTTCCTTCCGTAGAAGGTACGGAAGAGCAGCATGCTGTACGTCCATTGTTGGCGGAGGCACAGAACTTGGAAGGCATTCCACACGCGGATAGCGTGTGGGGAGAAGGTGGTTGGATGCGTCTGATAGAAGTTACACATTTCAACCAGATTCCCGCAGAAAGGGAATCGGATCCCGGCGTTTATCTGTCCCGTGAAGACAAACACTTCTCCTTCCTGAGGACGGGTAACTATGTGTTTTCTCTTGGTGGGTTGGTGAGAATCGTAGGGAAAGCGAGGTTCCCAGGCCGAAGTAATGCAGCCTTCCCGGAGAGCAGCTTCATAAAGGGTCTCCGAGATTTCATTAGTAGCAAGCTCGAATGTAAAGAGGTTCCTTCCTCTAGAACTGGCCTCGTCTAAAAACGGCCATAACGGGAAAACTTAGGCAAGAAAAAGAAAATAATATCAGTAAATCACGGAGGCAAAGAAGGAAAACCTTACCAGACATAATGGATGATTGATCGGAGAAGACGAAGAGAAGATCTTGACGGCTGGAAGCCTTGAATCGCCGGAGATAGCCTTGAATCGCCGGAGAATCAGACGAGACTTGAAGAGAAAAGCTTTGAGGTTTAACAATGGCAGAGCTTTCAGAAATCAGAACGGTAAGGAAGGAGTGAATAGTGCCAGGATTTTGGCTTTTATAGATAAAAAGACAGCTGGACAGATTCAAATCCGGACCGTTGAAGATGAAACGACTCAATCTGGATCGCCGAGATTATAGGGGACAGTACGGAAGAGACGTTAGTGACGTAATACTGCTTTTTCAGAAACCAACAGTCACGCCTGCTTAGGCGTCGTTTCATCATCCCTTGCATTTAATGGTGGAGTAACTGAGGAGTCTCCTCGGATTTGGCAACTGTCCTTAAAGTCTCGAGGAATCGTGAGCGAGAAGCTTTGTGATTAAAGAGTTGCACCCAAGGTAAAAGCCTCCGATGGTAATATCGGGAGGTCTGAAGATAAAAGTCTCTGATGGTAATATCGGGAGGTCTGAAGATGAAAGCCTTCGATGATGATGTCGGAAGGTCCGGAATTGGAAGACACGACGGACTATAAGTCCCTCATGTCTTGGGGGAAAATGATGGGTTCCGATGTAATCGTTAGCCCCGTTAACAGTCAAATAACGGCAGGTCTGGAAGGCCCAGAAGCCCAGTATGAAGGGTCCCGACGAGATCGGTCCAGATATATAAATTGAATACTCCCGACGAGAAGCCTCTGAGTAGGCCCCGATATGCCTTTGAGAAGGCCCCGATAATAAAGCCCCGAGAATGCTGGCCCTGTCCCGTGGGACGAGGGGTCCTGGGTGGTGACCTAGAATGAGACAACTCTGGAGTCCCCGATATGGATCGGGACTTGTGATCAGAGGATAAGACCAAGAAACCCGCCTACTATATAGAGTAGTGGGTGATGGATATACGCCCAATTTGAACCCGTTGACTTCCAAACCGTTGTATTTTTATCCTCCCATTTATGATTGCAAATCGAAACTTCAACCCGGACACTTCGCGAGAACATCGACGGCTCGGACGGGGCCGGAGCGCCCGTCCGGCAGACGAACTCACCTAGGTGAGGTTGGGTGGCCACACCCGACCTCCCCTAGGGGAGATCGGGTCAGCCGACCCGATCTCCCCTAGGGGAGATCGGGTGGACCAACCCGATCTCTCCTAGGAGAGATCGGGTTGGCCAACCCGATCTCTCCTAGGAGAGATCGGGTCGGCCAACCCGATCCCTCCTAGGAGGGATGGGGTTGGCCAACCCCACCCTCCCTAGGAGGGGTTGGGTGCCCTCACCCAACCCCTACCCTTGGAGGTCGGATTTCTCCCCCCCCCCAAGGGCCCCGACACCCCTTTCGGACTCCCATGCTCGGTCCACTCCGCCTACCTCCTCCGAATCCTAAGGTCGTAATTATGTGCTTAAAGGTTAATTAATTGTGTTTAAAGGCTAACGATGTCATTAAGCCACCTTAATGACAGTGTTGCCTATAAATACCCCACCTTCACAACTCATTTGATCATCTTGGCAAGTTGCACAATTTTGCTCTGACATCTCTCTAGCTTTATCTCTCTAAAACCGTACTGACTTAGGCATCGGAGAGGGTTCATCAGGCACCACCCCCCCCTCTGTGCCTGGTATTGCCCCTCTTGCAGGGTGGCAAGGAGAAGAGAACCAAGGAAGCAGAAGAGCATAGAGCAGTAGGACAAGCCTCAGGAGGTCAGAAGGAGAGAAGGAAAGGAGGTCAGAAGGAGAGAAGGAAAGGAGGTCAGAAGGAGAGAAGAGAAGGACACATATCAGAACGACTACCCCAAGAGAGTATAAGGGCATGGATCAGAACGACTACCCCAAGGGAGTATAAGGGCACGGATCAGAACGACTAGTCCTAAGAGCACTGAACCCGACATTTCATTAGTGGGAGATAAATTGTAGATTGACGACCCGTTGACCTAGACTTTATAACCTAACACTTGGCGCCGTCTGTGGGCTTCGAGCAGAAAGCCTGACAATCACGAGAGCGAAGACGAACAACTTAGTTTCTAGAGATAATCACCCACCTGGGGGCAATAGGCAAGAAAGACAGCCTATACCTCCAGCAAGGTTGCCTAACCCAGAGAAACAGCCTGCACACCAGAGCCTCAGATAGCCCCACAGGCACCCCAGCCTAACAAGCAGGGAGGAGGCTTCCATAGCTCCAACTCCATTGACTAGGAAGCCACAGGGACAGGGGGGCAACAAGGAGTGCCATCCCAATACACGGCACCTCCACAGGGGTACTACTATGAGGCACAACCTCAAGGGTATCCATATGGAATATTAACTCAAAGGAACGACAATCGTGCCCACACAACCAACATAAGGCCCGCATACTCGCAAGGGGCACAGACAGTGACTCCGAGGTTGATGAACGCATTGGATGAGCTGCTAGCCCATATAGAGACTCTGAGGAACAGGCAGAGAAGGCAACACCAGCATGAAGAAGAAGAAGTTCATGAGGAAGAACAAGACCCAGAAGAAGAACGCCACTCGCACCCTCGAACAGGGCAACGAGGAGAACAAAGGAGAGACAACCAAAGGCCACCCCCAGGGGGAAGACAGCAGTTTGTGCCTCCAAGGCAGCAACAGACACAGTAGGATGCCAGGGCATACACCCCTCTGGGGGTAGATAGACAGGTAAGACCTCCAAGGAGGCATGGATTCAACCAAGTACCCCAACAGGGACATACACCGCATTAAGGGAGAACATACACGCCAGACCAACAAGGATATAGGAGTTCCAACATCCACCCTGGCAATGTACACATACAGTCCGTATCACTACAGACATGACTAAGGGACATATCAACGAAAGCTAAAAGAGAGGGACATAGTCCCAACAACACAACAAGGCAACCACCTACCCATGATACAGCACAACAGATCCAAACCCCTTGTGCATGACAACCCTTGGCACACATCCCCCTAGGACAGGGGAGGAGTTGAAAAGACAAGGATTTGAACAGGGGACTCATAGAGTACCACACCACGTCAGCACATAGCTACTACAATGGGAAGCCTCATGGAGAGACATAGTAGAGTGAGATCGCACATAGCATACATGAAGGATACACCTCCACATAGTCCACCTTGCAAGGATGCGACCTTATATTCCTCAAGTGGAAGAAATACACACAGACTAACAGAGGAAAACAATTACATTACCAAGGAAGCAGGGGATATCAACACCCCACACCCATATCCTTCCCATATCCTCTTATTTAATTTAACTGCATAACAAGTCAACTCCCTAAAAGGGGTAGATTTTGATACTTGATATCAACATGTTTTCCAAGAATGACCATACCGGACGCCTTCGGGCTCCGTGATATATATATACACAGGTGGACCACTAGAAGAATCAGTAAAAGGCCGTCGCCAATCAAGAGATGCACAAGCAACAGATTCCTCAATCCCAAAGAACACCTATAAGGTCAAGTTTTTGGGAAAGATCACAAGATGGAAGGCTCACTTACAAAAATAAGTTGAGCACTCCCAACATCCTATAGAGGAACTACCATGAAGGTCACAAAGGATTACCCCTACTACAACCTTCCACTAAGCATCCTAGGGCCAAGCCCGTCAAAGGATCCCATCTGGCATTGGTATGCAAGGGGGGCACCAGTCACAACATGCCCTCCCCACAAACGCCCATTAGCACAAGAAGGGGTAGCCGCGAACACATCCCTCCAAAAATGGAGGAAACCATATCACATGGGTAACACCCACCATCAGAGGCAAACACCTCCAGCGGATCTTTATGATTTCACAAAATAGCCAGGAGATACAACTACACTTAGAAAGCTCATCCCAGATAATGGAATACACCTCCATCAAAAACCCTCAAGGACACCAAGCCTAGCAAAGGAAGAACGGTGACACCATCATCAAGCTTTTAAAAAGGGATATGGAAAACATAGTATTTCCACACAATGATATGTTAGTCATAAGAGAGGGAATCACCAACTTTGACATGAAGAGAACCATAGTACATGAAAGGAGTCCGTCAGACATCTCCCATGACCAACCATTGATGATACTAGAGAAGAGTCAGGCATACCTAATACCAAGGGACACCCTACTAGTAAAGGTGGTCAGAACATCAACACACCCATTAGGGACACGGCACTGCAAATGAACCAGGAAAAGGATGGAACAAGTATCCTTACAAGTATCCTTGCATTTATCCTTGCAAAAATTAACTCCGTAGAAAAGAGGTCATCTAATAGATGACTATGTCTCTGTTCTCAAAATATGATCCTAACCCGGAGATCCTTGGACTCCGTACTATGTATGTAGTGAATAACATGTTCATCAGATATAGGTACAAGAAGATGCAAGACAACGCCATGAAGATTAGGCGCATACCTCTACCAAGTACGACACATTGGAGTGTTCATAAACGCTCCTTCCCCATCTCACAAGAAAGGAAGGCAACCAACGATACAAGTCCTAATAGAATAAACATCAGTAGAAAATCCGGTCATTGAAGTCATGCACCAAGAGAGAAACTCTAAAGATGCAAGATTGGCAAAAGAGATAGTGCAACAACTAGAGTAGGAAAAAGGAGATACATCTCCTATCAAGAGCCTTAGGGCAGGATAATAGTTCTACAAGATCAACCAAAGAAGAGCTCTAAAGCTTGGGGAGTAAGGTTTCAGGATCGACCCTCGCACTAGATGCACATCCCGATCAACCACCTTGTCTGCAAATGATAAGACATTCGACTCTGGCATCCTATCAAGAGGAGAACCCCGATAAAAGGGGCACTAGAAAAATATCCCGCCTCTAAGGCCATACGCCGAATACATGATGAATGACGGTTATGACAAAACAAAAAAGGAGGGACTTGTCAGCTCAACACACCTCAAACACGTATACGTACGCAATACAAATGCAGCCTCTAATGAAGTTATCCAACAAGGAATAGCTAATACGGGAACAAACCCAGGGAAAATCAGGGAGCATCACCTGCAAACCTAAAGGAAAACGCCCTTTTTAGATTCAAGTCCTAATTCGAAGGAAGTCTACAATCAACATTCAAGGTGGGAGGAGCATGACCAATGGGACACCCCCTAAGGGCAGTGAAGAATACTCCAGTATGAAGGAAAATGCAAGGCACACTAAGTGCCACAACACTCCAAGAAGATACAGCCCGGTCAGACCCCCCCCCCCATACACGAGCAAAGAGCATGGGTCAGATTGACTAGTCTGAAACACACCTACGAGATTAACAACTCAAGACGCCATTCTATGAGAGAGCTTTTCAACCTAAAGCACAAGGAAGGGGGGGAAAGAATTTACAAGCACCCCTAGGATACAAACATTGCCACATCCTAGTTATCAAGAGAATGAAATCCACCCCCACCCACCCAAAGCAAAAGCCCTTCCACCCAATCCCTAAAGATACATCCGACAAAGGCATTATCCAAACCATGCCTGTGACCGAAACAAGCAAGCATGAGAAAGAGTAAATCCTACAAGGGACACTCATCACATTCAAACAAGCAGACAAGGGAGCCCCGAGCATAAGAGGTACCCAACCAAGAAAATGAACGAGGGGCCTTCAACGGCCAAATATGAAAGGCGGTGTGACCACCAAGCAACTTGGGGGGCACCAAACGAATAAGTGCTTGGTAGTCCACCTAAGTGTAAAAGAAGAGATTAGAGGCAGAAGATCACAAGAACATGCAATACCACTTTTCCTAGAAGAGGTCACATAAAAGGAAAACATCATCAACTCCCTATACGAACTCGTCCTAAGTTGGCAACACACAAACATCGCCCTCGAGAGGTGATCTCCCACATTGAAGGAAAAGCGTGGTAGCATGCAATATCATAGAAGGAAAAGTCAAGTAAAGACTCGAAAAGCATACCAAAGACGCACCCTACATGAGAAAGGACACAAGATAAGGTAACATTATGAGCCCTCCGGGAGCCTATCCCGCGAACAGATTCGACGCCCCCAAGAGCGTATCTTGAGAGTAGTTTTCATACTACGACATTCGACGCCCCCAAGAGCGTATCTTGAGAGTAGTGTTCATACTACGACCTTCGACGCCCCCAAGAGCGTATCTTGAGAGTAGTTATTACACTACGACCTTCGACGCACCAAGAGCGTATCTTGAGAGTGGTTTCCAAAAACTACGAACTTCGACGCCCCCAAGAGCGTATCTTGAGAGTGGTTTCCAAAAACTACGAACTTCGACGCCCCCAGGAGCGTATCTTGAGAGTAGTGTTCATACTACGACCTTCGACGCCCCCAAGAGCGTATCTTGAGAGTAGTTATTACACTACGAACTTCGACGCACAAAGAGCGTATCTTGAGAGTGGTTTCCAAAAACTACGAATTCGACGCCCCCAGGAGCGTATCTTGAGGTAGATTTGCAACCTACCAGATTCGACGCCCCCAAGAGCGTATCTTGAGGTAGAAAAAACACTACCAGTTCGACGCCCCCAAGAGCGTATCTTGAGGTAGATTTCAAACTACCAGTTCGACGCCCACCAGGAGCGTATCTTTGGTCTAACCTGAGCCCTCCGGGAGCCTATCCTGTGAAACGTTAAGTGCCGTCCGAGAGCCTGTCTCGTGAACAGATTTGACACCCGTCAAGAAGGTATCGGTGGACTAACCTGTGCCCTCCGGGAGCCTATCCTGTGAAACGTTAAGTGCCGTCCGAGAGCCTGTCTCGTGAACAGATTTGACACCCGTCAAGAAGGTATCGGTGGACTAACCTGTGCCCTCCGGGAGCCTATCCTGTGAAACGTTAAGTGCCGTCCGAGAGCCTGTCTCGTGAACAGATTTCGACGCCCACCAAGAGCGTATCTTTGGTCTAACAGTACAACGTATACCGTGTAAGGGGTATCAGAAGAGATCATCACACCATGCTTAGAAGGATACCATGCTTAGAAGGATACCATGCTTAGAAGGATACCATGCTCAGAAGGATCCCATGAGAAAGTAATCTTAAAGTAAGGTTGTATAAAGAACACATAATGTTTTTTCTTGATGAGATGGCAGGTACGGCATGAAGGAAAACACAAAAGAAAGATAAGGAAAGGAAAGCATATACAAGGGACAAGTCCATGACCAAAGGATCATATACATAAGCACAAGAGGTTATCATGAAAAGTAACGAGTTATCCTACCATCCATATCACAAGTCAAGAGAAGTATCTCAAAGGAACCCAACACCACCAAGAAGGATAGCAAAGACATGAAATCCAAAGTTCAAGGCTCTCAAAATAAGCTCGACCCATCAAGAAGAGAATTGCCTTACAAGCCACACAAACCAACCTCCGACAAATGTTATTGTCATGCATGTCGCCCTCGCGTGACCTATGCTCGTATCAGACTTGAACATCGTCAAGCACAACTCATGAAGGAGACATCTAAAGAGCGTAAAAGATACAACATCCGACAAGACGAGACATCGGGACCTAACCCAACAAACATAGCCTAAACATAGGACAGCTATAACAATAAAGGCTCTCCAACGAGAAAGGAATACTAAAGCACAACTCCATACATCGTGATGTGGCTATCATGTCCACATACACTGAAGTGGCTATCATGTCCACATACACTGAAGTGGCTATCATGTCCACATATCTTGAAGTGGCTATCATGTCCACAGACCTTGAAGTGGCTATCATGTCCACATATCCTGAAGTGGCTATCATGTCCACATACACTGAAGTGGCTATCATGTCCACATATCTTGAAGTGGCTATCATGTCCACATACCTTGAAGTGGCTATCATGTCCACATATCCTGAAGTGGCTATCATGTCCACACACTACAGAAGGGTTATCACTCCGACACATCACGAAGTGGCTATCACGTCCACATACCCCGAAGTGATTATCATGACAGCACGTCATAAAACATCTGTCAAAGACATGCATTGTAAAGACACCATCCCGACCACGAACATCAAAAGGATACGCCTAGCCCTAGGAGGAGGTTCAAGAAAAAGGAAAAACAACACCCTTCGTACGCTCATCAAAGGTAGGCACTTATATTTCAACCCACTGGGTGATACTAGGAAGGAGACGTCCTCAATATGAAGACAACCTCCATATCTCACGAAATCAACCATGAAACAAAGAATCACGACAAGCACTATTGAAGGGCATATAACAAAACGATCCCCACAACGATCACAACTACGATACTAGTAGAGGCTAACTCAAGAGCAGTCTCCACCAAACTCCAAAGCAAGAATTCGCTATCTTAATCAGAGCCATGGCAAGAGAAAGGAACCTCAATGAAAGGAGATGATCACACCTAT
Source organism: Clarkia xantiana subsp. parviflora (assembly GCA_036873135.1). NCBI lineage: Eukaryota > Viridiplantae > Streptophyta > Magnoliopsida > Myrtales > Onagraceae > Clarkia > Clarkia xantiana. The sequence goes on along the minus strand of JAPTYO010000002.1, from coordinate 46,421,211 downwards.
CACCAAAAGAAAAATCTTCAACGCAGGGATTAATAACATAACCCATAGGAAAGACAAAGACACCTTCAAAAGTCGTCAAATCCATAAGAAGATGAAATAAACTTGAGACTCGGCCCCTCGGCTGGGGGGCAGGGGATAGAGAAGAGACATCAAGACCTATGATCACCCCATCGCCAGCCACAGGTCGTTCCCTTTTGTCAAGCAAAGAGGGCGCCTCTTCAACCACTACCTCCTTATCATGGGAGGGAGTCAGCAAGGGGGCACTTGAAGGAGAGCCTCTCGCGGTTTCCTTCTCCTTGGCAGCCGAGGGCCCGACCTCAGAGTCAGGTTTCCGTGCCTTGGATTTAGATTGACTTGAACTCTCATCCACCACAAGAACCATTCGGTAACCAGGGAAGAAAGCTCTAACAACAAGAAGGAAGCAGCATGAGAACAATCATAAGTATATCACAAAGAAAAGAGAAGGGAAAAAGAACATACTGGAAGCATTGGCAGCCACCCCTGACTTAGAAAATTTCTAGGCCTAATAAACAGAACTAGAGGGTCCTTCCCTCTCATCTGATTCAACGGACGGTCAGATTTGGTCTGACTACCTTGGAAAACGATCTTCAAGGTCTCCCTGTCTGAAGAAGAAAGCTTCCCAAAAAGTGAGTCATCTATACGAGCAATCGACCCTTACTCATGGAGGGGCGAGATACGCCTACTACGGGGGCAACCTTAACACCAAGGGAAGAGGGCGAACTTTTAGTTTCCCCAAATGGAGTAACGCTCCAGCACATCCGAAGGAAGGGTCAACCCTTAACACATGTCAATAGACCCCTTCGCTCGCGGCGGTAAGAAGAAAGCTTGTAATCTTTTTCACCCTCACTTTTATGGGGAACAAATTACAGGGTAAAGGTCAAGAGCTATACACCCGCTCCAACGAATGAAGGAGAAATGTTACACGTGCCGAAGGTCGAGATTAATGGACAATGCTCACGCTAGTATGAGGGAGACAGAACGTTGTGTCCCATTGAGTGGCAGAGTTCCCATCCTCAAGTAAAGGAGAGGTCTATGCTCTCACCTTTGCATATGCTCATATTCATGACTAACATCTACAGGTACATCAATGTCATCACTCATGCTCATACTCACAACCTGTCCATGCATACATTCATGACTACAATCGCAGCATGTCTCCACTCACTCCCATCCTTATGTTCCTACTTGCATGTATGCTAGTACACATCCTCATGTTCATGATATGTCCATGTTCACTCCTAGTTAACATCCTAGGTGTATTTTCTAGTATCCCATACTTAGAAAAATTTCGGACCAAAATTAATTTTTCTTCACTTAGACTTATCCCGGCATGAAATTGAAGCATAAGTCACTTAGTTGCATTCATAATTGCATTCCTATGCGAGTGTGTATTTTTTGAGTATACACCTGTAGCAGAGATAAGTTTACTACTCCCACCTCAGACGGACGCGTGCCTAGGCACACGTCCGTGCTACTCTGACGTTTACAATTCCTCTATCTCAGTAGACAGGGGGGCAGAGTCAGAGGCACGTATCCATGGGTAAGCAAGCATTCAGACAAAGAAGGTAAAACCCCGGTTTCAAATTGCGCGTGTCATACCATCCTAAAATAGAGTCAATCAAGGGTTAGGCCATTGGTTGACTCGGGGGCATGTGATGGATATACGCCCAATTTGAACCCGTTGACTTCCAAACCGTTGTATTTTTATCGTCCCATTTATGATTGCAAATCGAAACTTCAACCCGGACACTTCGCGAGAACATCGACGGCTCGGACGGGGCCGGAGCGCCCGTCCGGCAGACGAACTCACCTAGGTGAGGTTGGGTGGCCACACCCGACCTCCCCTAGGGGAGATCGGGTCAGCCGACCCGATCTCCCCTAGGGGAGATCGGGTGGACCAACCCGATCTCTCCTAGGAGAGATCGGGTCGGCCAACCCGATCCCTCCTAGGAGGGATGGGGTTGGCCAACCCCACCCTCCCTAGGAGGGGTTGGGTGCCCTCACCCAACCCCTACCCTTGGAGGTCGGATTTCTCCCCCCCCCCAAGGGCCCCGACACCCCTTTCGGACTCCCATGCTCGGTCCACTCCGCCTACCTCCTCCGAATCCTAAGGTCGTAATTATGTGCTTAAAGGTTAATTAATTGTGTTTAAAGGCTAACGATGTCATTAAGCCACCTTAATGACAGTGTTGCCTATAAATACCCCACCTTCACAACTCATTTGATCATCTTGGCAAGTTGCACAATTTTGCTCTGACATCTCTCTAGCTTTATCTCTCTAAAACCGTACTGACTTAGGCATCGGAGAGGGTTCATCAGGCACCACCCCCCCCTCTGTGCCTGGTATTGCCCCTCTTGCAGGGTGGCAAGGAGAAGAGAACCAAGGAAGCAGAAGAGCATAGAGCAGTAGGACAAGCCTCAGGAGGTCAGAAGGAGAGAAGGAAAGGAGGTCAGAAGGAGAGAAGGAAAGGAGGTCAGAAGGAGAGAAGAGAAGGACACATATCAGAACGACTACCCCAAGAGAGTATAAGGGCATGGATCAGAACGACTACCCCAAGGGAGTATAAGGGCACGGATCAGAACGACTAGTCCTAAGAGCACTGAACCCGACATTTCATTAGTGGGAGATAAATTCTAGATTGACGACCCGTTGACCTAGACTTTATAACCTAACAGTGGGGAAACGGTTAAGATATGGATAAACTCCCACGAGATACGCAGGGCGTGCCCGAGATACGTGGAGCGTGGGCGAGATATGCGGAGCGTGGGGCGAGATACACGGAATCTTGAACGAGATATACGGAACGTGGGTAAACTGCCAAGCGCGGTTACAGGTAACTGAGGTAACTTCTCCTCCTATATAAAGGAGGAAGTTACCTCAGAACACACATTCTCTAATACGAACTTAGACTATTGCTATCCATCTCATCGTTCAAAATCTCATTTAAGCATCGGAGAGGGATTCTGGGTCACCACCCGGATCATCCCTTTTTGCAGGATTACGCGGAGCCAAGGAGTTCAGGTTTTCCGTCAAGAACTTGCCGGAGCTTCGACCGTGATCCAACACCCCTCATTTCCTAATTTTGCCTAGGCTGCCCTTTCGGGTTTTCAACCTAACGGAAGCACTCTTTTTTTTTTGGTAGCCGATCAAACGGTGGCTATGACCCGTACTTTATTTCCCGTCTCGATGCGAGAGTATTTGTAGCCATTTAGAGGGTGGCTGTGACCCTTTCCTCACCGTCTTCAATGTCGCGAGAGCTCTTTTGATTTGTAGCCATTTGGAGGGTGGCTGTGGCCCTTTCATTTATTTCTATCGTCGATGTTCCGGGAATGCTCTTTAGATTTGTAACCGTTTTAAGGGTGGCTGTTGTCCTTTCAAATGATTTCCCGGCCTCACAAGATTCACGAGGATACTCTCTATATGTAGCCATTTTGAGGGCGGCTATGACCCTTTCAACAATCTCCCATCCTCTCAGGATTCCAGGAACACTCTTTGTAGGTAGCCATTTTAGGGGTGGCTGTGTCCCTTTCACTCATTTCCCACCTTCAATGTTGCGAGAGTGTTCTATATCTGTAGCCGTTTGAAGGGTGGTTGTGGCCCTTTATTTTTTAGTCGTTTTAGGGACGACTGCCCTTTTTTATTTTCCCGCACTTACAAGATTCGCGGGGTCACTCTTTTATCTGTAGCCGTTTGGAGGGTGGCTGTGGCCCTTTATTTTGTAGTCTTTTTAGGGACGAATGTGGCCCTTTTTATTTTCCCGCCCTCACAGGATTCACGGGGTCACCCTTTTATCTTTAGCCGTTTGGAGGGTGGCTGTGGCCCTTTCACTTATTCTCCGCTTTTGATGTTGCGGGAGCGCTATTTATCTGTAACCATTTGAAGGGTGGTTGTGGCCCTTTATTTTGTAGTCGTTTTAGGGACGACTGTGGCCCTTTTTTTTATTTTCCCGCCCTTTCAAGATTCGCGGGGTCACTCTTTTATCTTTAGCCATTTGGAGGGTGGTTGTGGCCCTTTCACTTATTCTCCGCTTTTGATGTTGCGGGAGCGCTCTTTATCTGTAGCCATTTGAAGGGTGGCCGTGGCCCTTTTTTATAGTCATTTTAGGGATGACTGTGACCCTTTTATTTGTAGTTGATTTAGAAATAACTGTGACCCTTTTATTGCTTCATTTCTCTCACACGATTTGTACGAACGCTTTCTTTATTTTTCTGTAGCCGATTAAAGGGCGGCTGTGACCCTAAAGAAAACTGAGTTTTTTTTTTGCTCTTTTTTTTTCTTTTTGCTCTTTTGCTTTTTTCATCTCACCTTTTGCCATGACTGCCCCTGCGGGTTTTCAATCATGCCCCTCTCCCTGACTTTTGCCTAGGTTTTCAACCTATCGGGAATTTATTTTTTCTCTCTTTTTTCTTTTTTTCAAATGGAAAGAAAATCTACAGAAACTAATCAACAACAACTATGTTACATGCCCCTAATAGCAGATTAAACCTTTTAATTTCTCAGAACTTCTCCGGAGGAAAACTTGTCAAACAAGTTGATTATGTCGATGTCTTGAATGGAGAATCCTTTCAATGGGTGGATGACACCGACAATAATTTCTTTTTCTTCTTCTTCCTCTCAAATGCTCTTTAATTAGCACGGTCGATCTTCATGGAATCTCGATATTTTTAATAGGAAGATCTCTGGATCTTCTATATTCAACCATGCTTGATCTTAACAGGAATGCCCCACAGCTACATCTGACTGGTTCATAATTCGTCGCATATTGGACGAATGGCCTGATTAACGAACACACATGGATGGTGTTGAGTTTGGCACAGTAGTCTGCAAATGGTAACTTAGGCATAGATATCGTCCGAGGTATCTGGGATAAATTAGATAGCTGGCATAAGAATGGTCGGCGAGCGAAGGGCCGTACACGAGATGTGCTCTTCAGAAGTTTTGATTTGGATAATTATCCAAGCTGCACAATGAATAAGGAAAAACTCAAATTTCGGGGATAAAAATGATCACAACTTCTCTTACCTGGGAGTTGGATTTTTCAGTGGGCAATGTGCTCGCTATGGGATTGGACCTGCTGTGTGTCCTGATTCTCCTGCTCCACAACTTGTATATGTACACCTGCTGAAAAATACATGCCCCTAGTGGCAGATTGAAAATTTCAGAACTTTTTTTCGGAAAAGGATTCGGTTGATCGAGTCAAGCTACATTGATCGGCACATTGAATCTTCACGGGATTCTCGATGATCTCTTGAAATTTTATCATCTCCTGACATGTCTGATCTCAATGGGAGATGCCCCATGGTTACCGCTGAATGGTTTAAACCTGGCCACATAACGGTTGTATACCTCGTCTTGGAAAGCTTATGAATTTCACACATGGTAGGTAAAATTTTTCATAGAAACTCTTTGAAGTGCTCACGTTTTACACGGTTGCGGCATTGGTTGAAGTGGTCATCCGACCTGCAAAAGAGTAGGGACACTCAAATCTCAAGGAAAAAATTAAGTACAATTTAACGCACCTCAGCGTTAGATATCTCGAGTGTGCAATTTGTTCCTTGTGCAACTGGATGACTGCGTGTTCTTTTTTGTTGCCCCATTTAGCCGGCATAACTTATGTGTACATGATACCTTAACCAAGGGTACCTGAAAAGAGTGAATGAAAAATCAGTGTAGAGAATATGAGAAATCATGCATGATTTTTTGAAAACTCTAATGTCATTCATTTCATAATTTTGATTACTTTTTTGAAAAGGAATCAAAATTTATGATCAAATGTGTTTTGCGCCATCATGGAGTTTACTGAGTTTGCTGAGTGCATTATCTGACTCGAACACAGGACAAATGCTCAAAACAAAGTTTTTTTCAAAAAGGTTTTATCGTCATTTGTTTAAACTCGAATAGTAGCACTCAACTGCACATTTAAACTATTTTCTAAAAACAGAATCAAAACTCCCATTTTTTTAAATGCTCGCTCATGCGAATGTTGAAATGAAGATCTTGCCAAAAAAGTGCAATACACCTTGGATAAAACGAATGACACTTTGAGTTTTTTTTTTAAATGCTCATGCATGCTTGAAAGTTAAAATTCTATTGTTAAGAAAGTTATAACTTACAACATATTACCTGAATGACGCATATGAAATGCATTTTTGAAAGTTAAAATTCTATTCTAAGAAATTCACAACTTACAACAGTTTACCTGAATAATGCCTATAAAATGCATATTTTGAAATGAAAATTTCAAGTAGATTTTTTTAAAATAATGCAATTGAGATGCATGCGTGAATTTGAAAGCTGTATAGCTAAAAAAAAAACTAACAATTTTTCTGAAATGTTTTATTATTAAAAAAAATAATGCATATTGAATGCATGCTTTAAAAAAAAATCAGGTAAAAAGGTTTTTTTGAAAATGATGCATATGCAATTCATGTTTGAATTTAAAAAACTCTAAGAGCCAAAAAGGAATTACAAATTTTCCCAATTTTTTTAAAAAATGATGCACATTGAATGCACTAACAGAATTTTACAACTTACATGAAAAGTTTTTTCCAAAAAATAATGCGTATGAAACACATGCTTGAAATAAAACATTCTGGTAAGTAGTTTGGAAAAAGACACATGGAATACATGTTTGAAACTAAAGGTTCTACGACTAAGAATGTTTACAATCTATCAACATATTATTTTTCCTAAAACAATGCATATGCGATGCACATGAGATGCATACTTGAGATGAAAGTTCTACAATCAAGATAATTTACAAGTTATCTGAAAAGATTTTTTTTGTTTTTTTTGTTTTTTTAATGAGGAAAAAAAACAATGCATCTTGGTTGCTCAAAATTAAGAATCAGGCGAAAAGTTTTTTTTTTTAAATGATGCATATGAGATGTACAAAAATAAATACAAGATGCAAACTTAAAAATAAAAGTTCTACAACTGAGAAAAATTACAATTTACCTGAAAGTTTTTTTTCGAAAATAATGCATATGATATGCACGTTTTTTTGATTAAAAATTCAAATAAAATGTTTTTTATACAAAGAGCCCTAAAACTAAGAGAGCTTACGGTTTATCTAAAAAGTTTTTTTAAATTAATGCATATTGGATGAATTATTAAAAATAAAACAATTCAGTTAAATAATTTTTTTTTTTTTTTAAATTATGCATATGGAATGCACGTTCGAAATTAGAAAGCTATAACAGTTAAAGCGGAATTACAAATTTTCCTAAATTTTTTTTGTTTTTTTGTTTTGTTTTGTCTTTTTTTTTTTAAGCAATGCATATACAATACACTAACCAAAATTACAACTTACCTGAAAAAGTTTTTTTTCAAAAATAATGCGTACAAAACACATGTTAAAAATAAAAATTCAGGTAAGAGGTTTTTTTAGAAAAAATTGCATATGAAATGCATGTTCGAAAGGAAGCTCTAATAGCTAAAGAAATTAAATTTTCTAAAATGGTTTTTTTACGTAATGCATACGTAACGCACTAACAAAATTACAACTTACCTGAGAATTTTTTTTTTTTTTTAAATAATGCGCATGAGACGCATATTTAGAATAAAAATTTAGGTAAGGTTTTTTTTTTTAAAAAAAAACGATGCATCTGAAACATATGTTTAGAAATAAAAATCTACAACTAAGGGATTAACTACTTATCTAAAATTTGTTTTTTGGTTTATTCTGAAAATAACGTATACAAAATGCATTTTAAAATTAGAAGCTCTAATAGCTAAAAGGGAGTTAAATTTCTCATGAAAATATATTTTTGAAAATAATGTATGAAAGATGCGCTGATCTTGAGTTACAACTTACCTGGATGTTTTTTTTTAATTAGTGCGCATGAAGCGCATATTTAGAACGAAAATTTAGGTAAGAGATTTTTTTTTAAAAAAAAATGCAATGAGATGAATGCATGAGAAATAAAAGTTATACAAACAGTCGTATGATAACATTTACAACAAAAAAAACAGATCGTTTTAGGGGGGTAAAAAAATGTGTGGCTTTGCTCTACAAGGTAGGTTCCACTGATAGGTTCCCGACACGGTGGTTTCCTCACCCCATCATAGGGATCATAAGACCTTCACAAGCGAGTACAGTTTTTCCGAGCCGTACCGGCGGCCCAGCCGCTCCGGTCGTACCATACTAAACCTCCGAGATTCCTAGTCGCCCTAGGTTGTAGGCGTTTTGGACATTACACTAAAGTGAGTGTGTGAGAATTTAAGTAATACATATACAACAAAGAAAAATAGTCAGTCATAAAAAAAAAAAAAATTAACTCCACACCTGAAATCACAAAAAACAAGTTAGATCAGTGAAATTAAAATAAAATTAAAATTAAAATTACAAAACTCAAACATGGCAAAAAGTAAACATACTGAGCCCGAACCCTCTAAAACGTCCCCAGCAGAGTCGCCAAATTGTCGGACCTAAAATTTGACCTACGGCGATATACGTTTTGAAACGTGGATTTTGAATAGAGTCGCCACTAGTTAATTAAGGCTAACTAGAATCCTAAATTACCTAAGCGAATAACGAATTAAAACCTAGGTATAAAATCAGTCCACGATAAGAAATTCGAGTTCGGGGGTTCTGTTACGAATTAAAAATATAAATTTTTAATTTCGCCCTTTCGGTACTCAATTAACTTATTGCCATGTTTTCAATATTTTACTTTAATTATCATGCTTTATTTCGGAGATTAAAAATTAAACAAGAATAGATATGTAATGTCACTTAGAAGATTAACATGGAGAAAGTTACTGCAAAAACAAAAAAAAATATATTATATGTTGTTAAAGTAAAAAAAAAAACGCAAACCCAAAATTGATAAGGATACGTCTTTCTCCTATGTTTGCAGAGAACCCTTATGTTTGCATAGAACGACTTGTTGCCAGGGACGATGAATGCTGCTAGACAAAGAAGACAGAACCGGCCGGGATCGAGCTGTGCAGATGGACATCGAGGAGGACACGATTGCTGATCGGAGATGATGAGTCAGGTCCAGGAAAAGACGACGAACTCAGGCGGGGTTGTGACCCGAATCGATGCAAGGTTGGAGCTTGGCATGATGGTGTTGCGTCGGAATTGAAATGGTCGGGTTGTTGAATTCGTAGGTCGAAGCATGGCGCGATGGTGAAGACCGGTGGACGATGGTCGAACTGAAACAGGCTACTTGACAACCGAGCTGCTGTGGGTGCACGGGCGTGGTGACGGCTCGAGTGTGGTCGATCCGGACGTGGCTAGAGACAAAAAAGGTGAGGTCGGGCTCGTGTTGGTGCAGTTGGTGAAGACAAGCTCCGAGGCGGGGCTGCCCTATCTTGGTAGGATGAAGACGATGGCTGGAGATTGCGTGGCTGCTGGACTGGCGAGACGAGGGCGTGAGTTCGAGCTGTGGTGGCCGTAGTGTGGAGGACGGACGGGCCTGGCAACAGCGGTCACCGGCGATGGCGGAGCTTCCAGTCCGGTCGAGAGAGAGAGAGAGAGAGAGAGAGAGAGAGAGAAAGAGAGAGAGAGAGAGAGAGAGAGAGAGCGAGCGAGGGTGGCGGACGGGCCACCGGAGGAGGAGAGTGGTGGTTCGGCAATCGCTGGTGGAGGTATGGACGTGAGTTGGTGACGTGGTATAGAATAGGGATGCAGCAGGGGAACGGCACGGCACGGACGGAGCTTCGGATGGCTGCTCTGGTCGTGGTCCGACAGTGATGGTGACGGTGGTTTCGCCGGTGGACGAAGGGGTCGCGGTGATCGGAACTTCGGGCTGGAAAGAATGGCGGCGTGAGGCGGAGGTGGGTGTTCTAGGTCACCGGAGGAGCTTGCTGGGAGGCGCAGGGATGAAGATGAAGTACAAAAAAAAAAAAAACTTGTTGCACTACTAGACAAAAATTGTTTTTGTGGTTTTTTTTCTGTGTCTTACAATGTAAATCTAGACCCCTATTTATACTAAAAACATAGTCTAGATTACAGATAAAATTTAAATAAAAAATGCTAACAGATAATTATTCTAGAGAATATTCCTAAGGATATATATCTTTACAGATAATTATTTTTTTGAATAAAAAATAATATCTGGAGATAAATATCTTACAGATAATTTTCTAAAAATAGAAAACTAGTTATTATATATATATTTTTAAATATTCCGAAAATATTAAATATATTCGAAATAATTTAAAATATATTTTATAATAATTTCCATAATGTGCCCTTAAGCATTTTTGGAGACTTCGTGGCTTGACGCGTCCGGAATTTGACGTATCATGTGTAACGTCGTTACGTCCGGGTCAAAATCGAGTGTTTACACTCTCTCACTAATCGAGACTTGGCCCTTCATCTTTTGAATGCCTCCATTCCTCCTCAAGATCGCCCTCACTTGCCCATCGAAAGAGCTAGCGAGGCTGCTTGCGTGCTCTTACACCGACAAGCCAAGGTAAGAAAGGCCCTGTATTCCTTTGTTTTTGTCTATATAGTTTTGAAGTTGACTTTTTACTAATTCGTCGTATTCCTTAGGCCACTCGCAATTTTCTGCAAGTCGGCCGCCTGATCCTTGAACTAGACGAGGAGGTTTCCTTTTTGAAAGGGAAAGTCGCTGATGGGTTCGACTACAGCCGTTAGGCCCTATTAACGGTGAGGAAACGGCAAATAGGCCCAGTGGGCCCTAAACGAAGGCCAAGATGGACCAGGCTAAGGATCCCGACGAAGGAAGTCCGAGGATGAGAGGTCCCGACAGAGTCGGGCCTGACAGGCGAGCTGAATGCTCCCGACGAGATGCCTCTGAGTAGGCCCCGATGACGAATCCCTGAGAACAATAGGCCCTGTCACGATGACGAGGGGCCCCGAGCGGTGACACAACGAGATAACTCTGGAGTCCCCGATGTTAGTCGGGACTCGTTATCAGAGGATAAGGCCGAGATACGCGGGGCGTGGCCGAGATACGCGGGGCGTGGCCGAGATACACGGAGTGTGGCCGAGATACGCGGGGCGTGGCCGAGATAAGCGAGATCATGGCCTAGATAGGCGGGATCACACCCGAGATACGCGGGATACAGGCTAACCACCCCCAACGGTTCACCAGGTAACTGAGGTATCTCTTCGCCTATAAAAGGGCAAGAGGTCACCTCAGATCAGTTACGTTGAATTACATTACTTGAGATTACTGCTTGCCAGTCCGTACGAGATACTCATTTAAGCATCGGAGAGGGATTCTGGGTCACCGCCCGGTCTATCCCCTCTTGCAGGATTGCGTGGAGCGAAGGAGCTAGGATCGCCGTCAAAGACCGTACCGGAGTTCCACCGTGATCCAACATTGGCGCCGTCTGTGGGAAACTAACAAAAAGCTGATATGCCTTCTACTCGTTCAATGGCGGCTGGCAAGCAAAGAAGGCAAGGACAATCTGGTGGTTCCCGTCATCCCGCTGCGACGACTCTGAATTCACTACTAGAACAGGAGGAAAACCAGAACCATCCCGCTGCTGAGGTCTCCCAGACAGGGGGGCATAATGAAGGTCCCGAAGAGATTGCTGCTCAGCACCAGGGCAATAGGGAGCAGGAGGCTCCCCCAGCTGCGGACCTAACGAGGGCTGTGGCAGAAGCCATGCCTATGTTTTTGGCAGCCGTGGAGGCTCTCTTGGATTGGAGAGAGGCTGCGAGGAGGCAGGAGGAGATGCCCTCGTTAGAAGAAGCGCCCCCACCAGCAGAGGTTCGGAACGTACGGGAGGCTCCGCCCCGAGGCCAGGACAGGAGTAGGGTGTCCGTTCAGCCAGAGAGATTCGTGGTTGATGGGCCAGGACCAGTACAGCACAGGACCATTCCCCTGAATGGTCCCATCACCCCCGATCAGGTGGTAAAGATCGTGAACATCTGCATGGGAGAGCAAAAGCCGCTGGTGTCGGAGCTGAGGGATCGATCTACTCATCCCTTCGTTCCTCGACTCATAGACACCCTAGCCCCACCAGGGCTGGGTATCCCCACGATAAAGGAATACGATGGTGAAGGAGATCCGGTTCGTCATGTCCAGAAGCACCTCATGGCGTGTCTGGGAAGAGCCCCGAATGAAGACATAGTGTGTACGCTGTTCCCGAACACACTTGGGGAAAGAGCCCTGACCTGGTTCTTTAGTCTGCCCCCAGGCTGCATCACTTGCTGGGCAGATATGCACGACCGGTTCATTCAGCAGTACCAGGGTCGTAGACGTTTGCTGAAGAGTGTGAGGTCCCTGACCCAGGTGGTACAAAGGCCCGACGAATCGCTGGCACACTATTACCAGCGGTACACTGCCAGTGTGGTGGAGATTGATGAGGAGATCTCGGAGGGTGAAACCATCCGTACCTTCATTCGAACCTAACGGCCCCCTACGGTTCCGACCTAATGCATAGCGTGGCTGAGAAAGCCGTGTGGAATATGGAGGCACAACAGAAGAGGGTGAAACGGAAAATCGATGTTCAGGATTCGAAGATAGCCGCTGGAGAGCTGGAGCCCCCGAATTCGAATAAAGGGAAGCAGTCGGTTAAACCTTTCGACGATCGTAAGTCAAAGGGTAAACCCGAGAGCAGTCGGAATCGAGGCCGCTCCGATCGGAGAGATGATAGGCGTTCTTTAAGGAAGGACAAGCAGGAGGATCTCGACATTCCTCTCAAATGCTCCATGGCGGAGGTACTAACGGTCATGGAACGACAAGGTATCTCCAGGTACCCCCCAAAGAAGGATGGAGAATTCTTGGGATCCCGCACGGATCGCTACTGCCGATTTCACCGCGCAAATGGTCACGACACCAACCATTGTCGGGAGCTGAAGAAGGAGATCGAAAAACTGATCCAGAAGGGGAAGCTCAAGGAGTTCGTCGGGGATAAGCGGTGTCGAACCCGCTCCCGGTCCCGATCGCGGTCCCGTTCTCGATCACGCGATCGGTCCCCAAAGAAGAAGAGGTCCGTTCCGGAGCCGTCCGGTGCCCGCAAAGAACGACGGGGCACCATTAATGTGATTCACGGAGGATTTGCCGCTGGAGGTGATACCTCGTCCTCTCGGGAAGTTTACGCCTCTGGAATTCCTACGGCTGTGGTGCTGGGTAAGAGATCCCGATCCTGGACCCTGAAGGAAGAGATGGTGATCTCCTTTTCGTCGGAAGATCTCATAGGCGTGGAGACTCCTCACGATGACGCCTTGGTTGTGACCTTGGATGTAGACGGGTACGAGATGAAGCGAATTCTGATCGATGGAGGGAGCTCCTCCGATATTCTATTCATGGACGCGCTGGAGGCTATGGGAAAAACGAAGAAAGATCTGAAGGAGGCAAACTTCCCGATGGTCGGGTTCTCTGGCTCTACCTCCTATCCGCTAGGAGTAATCACCTTGCCAGTAGAGTTTGGTAGTGGGTGGAAATCAGAAAGGAGGAACGTGGAGTTCGTGGTAGTTGATTCCGCGGGGACTTACAACGCGATTATCGGGAGAACCATCATCAACCCCCTGATGGCAGTTGCCTCGACTGTTCACCAAAAGATGAAGTTCCCGACCGACCACGGAGTCGGAGAGGTCAAGGGCGACCAGGTGGCTTCCAGAAAATGTTACGTCAATGCCACTCGAAGGAGGAGGCGAGAGGCCATGACTGTCCTCCAGACAGATACAGATCCTAGAGAGGAGTTTGGACGTCCCGTCCCCATAGAATATCTAAAGGAAGTTGAGATCGACGGACCCCAGAGGAAAGTGAAAATCGGGTCTGCTCTGACTGAGGAGACAGCCCAAAAATTGACTGAGTTGCTGAAGGAGTTCAAGGTGCTGTTTGCCTGGTCCCCGAGCGATATGCCAGGTATCAGCCCAGATGTGATCGTACACGAGCTGAAGATAAATCCCGCGATCAAACCTATCACACAGAAAAGGCGTCCGATGGGCACAGATAAGAAGATCGCGATCCAGCAGGAGGTGGGCAGGTTGCTCGATGCTGGGTTTATTAAAGAGCTCCGATTCCAGACTTGGGTCGCTAATCCGGTACTGGTGAAGAAGACTAATGGGAAATGGCGGATGTGTGTAGATTTCCGCGACCTGAATAAGGCTTGCCCGAAGGACTGTTACCCACTCCCGAGAATCGACCAGTTGGTGGATGCCACATCGGGACATGAGCTGTTGAGCTTCATGGATGCGTATTCGGGCTACAACCAGATCAAGATGGCTAAAGAGGACGCTCCTCATACAGCGTTTTATGCAGACAGTGACATCTATCACTACGATGTCATGCCTTACGGGTTAATTAATGCCGGGGCAACCTATCAGCGTATGGTGAATAAGTTATTCGGAGATATGCTGGGAGAGACCATGGAAGCTTACGTGGATGACATGCTGGTGAAGTCCCGACAAGCTGAGGATCATGTGCACAACCTAGCCATGGCGTTTGAGCGGATGAGGCTTCATCAAGTTCGCTTAAACCCGACGAAATGCGCCTTCGGAGTCCACTCAGGGAAATTTGTGGGCTTTATGGTGAGCTAGAGAGGAATTGAGGTGAATCCCGAGAAGCTGAGGGCGATTGAGGAGATGCAGTCTCCGATAAACCATCGGGAGGTACGAGTGCTGAATGGCCGACTGGCTGCAATGAATCGCTTCCTGTCCAAAGCCAGCGACCGATCAATGCCATTTTTTTGAAGTCCTGAGGGCCAACAAGAAGTTTGAGTGGACCGCCAAGTGTGAAGAAGCATTCCAAGCACTCAAGCAGCATCTTCGTACCCTCCCGCCGTTGGCGAAACCGGTTCCAGGCGAGCCGCTCTATCTTTACTTGGCTGTTTCTGAATTTTCCATTAGCTCTGTGTTAGTGAAGGTTGTCGAGGGTAATCAAGTCCCCGTATATTATGTAAGCAAGGCGTTTGCCAAGTCTGAATTAAATTATCCTGCCGTTGAGAAGTATCTCTTTGCGTTGATTATTACTGCTCGGAAGCTAAGGCCTTATTTCCACGCACACGAGATTACTGTGTTGACGAACCAGCCTTTGAAGCATTTTTTGAACCGACCGGATGCGTCGGGAAGATTAGTGAAATGGGCAGTAGAGCTTAGTAAGTTTCGCATACACTTCGCTCCAAGAACGGCCATTAAGGGCCAGGCATTGGCGGATTTCATAGCAGAATCTACAGCCCCCGATCTGGAAGAAGCGGGCCCTGTAGAGGGGGCAACCATGGAGGTCCTGACAGAAGAACAACCAGAGAAGGCAGAGCAATCAGAACAGCCAAACGAGGAAAATACCTGGGAAATGCACACGGATGGCTCCTCGAGTTCGGACGGATCAGGAGCAGGCTTTTTGTTAGTACCACCGGGTGGAGGTGAGCCGCTCCAATACGCCTTGGCTTTAACATTCAAGGCCACAAACAACGAAGCGAAGTATGAGGCTCTTATCACGGGCCTGAAAATTGCTAAAGGCACTGGAGTCGATCACTTGAGAGTAAAGTGTGACGCAGCTTTAATCGTAAACCAGGTTCAAGGGCGATACGAAGCGAGGAGCCCGATAATGAAGAAGTATCTACGCGAGGTACAAGCCCTGAAGGAGAGCTTTAAAAGCTTCGACATCGAGGCAATCCCGAGGGAGGAAAACGTAGAGGCAGAAGCCTTGAGCAAATTTGCCCTGGGGGCACCCTTGGAAGAAAATCGGAAGGTGCACTTCTTGGAGAGGGTGATCTTATCGACCATCGACCCGACATAGGTGTGTACCATTGAGGCAAGATCGGAGGAGGAGCCCACTTGGATGACCCCGATAGTCGTATACCTGACTACGGGGACAGTCCCCGATGATAAATTAGCAACCGACAGGATACGTCGGATCGCGGCTAATTACGTGATGCTGGACAATCAGCTATACAAGAAGGGTTGGTTCTCGACTCCGTACTTGAAGTGTGTGGCAGAACCCGACACAAATCGAATCCTGAAGGAGGTGCATGAAGGGGTCGCGGCTTGTCATGAAGGGGCCCGATCCATTATGAGGAAAGTGCTGAACTTGGGCTATTATTGGCCTACGATGAGCAAGGAAGCGACGGCGTTGGTCCGATCCTGTGACGCGTGTCAGAGGTACGCCCCGAGTATCGTGGCTTCGGCCGCTAATCTGACATCCATCAAGAGCGCTTGGCCCTTCGCGCAATGGGGCATCGACTTGGTGGGACCTCTTCCACAAGCACAAGGTCAATGTAAGTATTTACTTGTAGCTATCGATTATTTTTCGAAATGGATAGAGGCAAAGGCGTTGGCCAGAACGACGGGGAACCAGATCGTCAAGTTCCTCCAGACCCATATTGTGTCCAGATACGGGATTCCTAAGGTGGTGATCAGCGACAATGGTCCACCGTTTAACGGCTCTCAGGTGAGGGAGTATCTGGAGGAGTTGAACATCGAGCATCGGACAGCTTCCGTACGCCATGCTCAGACTAACGGTCAGGTGGAATCAGCCAACAAAATCGTGATGGATGGCCTGAAGAAGAGGGTCTATGCCTTGAAGGGCAAATGGCTGAATGAACTGGAAAACGTGCTTTGGGCTGTTAGAACGACACCCAAACGATCAACGGGGGAGACTCCGTTTGGCCTCGTTTATGGCACGGAGGCTGTCGCCCCCGTGGAGGTAGCTGTGGCGTCCCATCGGATGAGATATTACGAGCCTCTGACGAATGATGAAATGAGAAGTCTGGACTTGGACTTACTCGAAGAGAAGAGGCGGGAAGCCGATGAAGTCCAAGCTCGAATGCGTTTGGCGACGGCCAGGTACTACAATCGGCGAGTAAAGTCCCGACAGTTCTTCGTCGGGGAGCTGGTTTGGCGTCGCAACGAGTTTACCCTTTTGTATCGAATCAACAAGATGTCACCAAAATGGGAAGGACCTTATAAGGTCGTGGGGATGCCAGCTCCAAATGCGTACAAATTGGAAGGCCTCGATGGCAGAGTATTGAAGCATTCTTTTAGTGGCGAACACTTGAAGAAACACCATGCTTGATGAAAGTCGCCTTAATTAGTGCCCAATAAAAGTCGCCTTAAGTGGTGCCCGATGTAAAATCGCCTTAAGTGGTGTATGCTGTTTATCGTTCAATTCGATGTAAGCCAGTTTTGTGCCATCAATAAATAAAGAGGTTGCTTCCGATCAAAATTGTTCTTAGATTTACTCTAAGCATTATAAAGTCGCCCTGAGTGGTGCACGAGAAAAGTCGCCTTGAGTGGTGCACGCGAAAAGTCGCCTTGAGTGGTGCACGAGAAAAGTCGCCTTAAGTGGTGCACGATTCTTAGATTTATTCTAAGTACTGAAAAGTCGCCTTAGGTGGTGCACGATACCAAGTCGCCTTGAGTGGTGCATAAGAATTAAGTCGTCTTAAGTGATGCACGAAAAAGTCGTCTTAAGTGATGCACGAAAAAGTCGTTTTAAGTGATGCACGAAAAAGTCGTCTTAAGTGATGCATGAGAAAAGTCGCCTTAAGTGGTGCACGAGATTAAGTCGTCTTAAGTGATGCACGGGATTAAGTCGTCTTAAGTGATGCGCGAGATTAAGTCGTCTTAAGTGATGCACGAGATTAAGCCGTCTTAAGTGGCGCGTGATTCTTAGATCTATTCTAAGTATTGAAAAGACGTCTTAAGTGATGCGTGAAGTTAAGTTGTCTTAAGTGATGCATGTTTCTTGGATTTATTCTAAGCATTGAAAAATCGCCTTAAGTGGTGCATGATGGTAAGTCGCCTTAAGTGGTGCAAATTAGTAAATCATCTTGAGTGATGTACGAGAATGTCTTAAGTGTCGAAGTATCGACCTAAGCAAGTATAGTAAAGCCACTTGGAGAAGTGCATCGAAAAGATCGGAACTAAGAAAGTCTGATAAATTGATAAGGGCTCAAAGGCCCGACGATTACAAAAGCGAGGAAAATACAAGGACTCTAAAGATAAACAGTTAGGCTTGGTCCTTGTCAGCGGCATCTGCGGGAGCTGGGTCCACGAGGTCGGTGGCAGAAGGCTCCACAGGGTCGGCCGCGAGAGGATCGACTATCGGGGCATCAGCACTTGGAAGCTCTGCTGCGTCTTCGACAATTGCGGGAGTACTCCCCCCATCACTCTCCTCAGAAAGAGCAAAGTATTTCTTCGCGAAGGGACCGAGAGAAGGAGACTTGTCGAAGTTGATGGTGTCGCCATACTCCAGGTGGAGCTCCTCAACCGCATTGAAGAAGGTGTTCTCCACCTCCGCGCCGAAGAACTTCACAGCATCAGCCTGGAAGTCTTCAAACCTCCGATAATCCTCCCGGCCCTTGGCCTCGGCCGCGACCAGCTGCGCAGGAACTCCCGCGACTTGCTCCTCCAGAGCCTTCTTCTCGAGGACCTGCTTGTCCTCGGCAGTCTGCCGCTCCTGTCGCTCCCGCCTCAAGAGCCCCTCGAAATCCCCGACCTGCTTTTGGAGGTCCTGAATCTTTTGGTCGAGGATGGCCTGCTCCTTGGCAAGTTTTCCCCGCGAAGATTTGGAGGCCGCAAGATCCTCCTTAAGCTTGGCGATGGCCGCCCGGTCCCGCTCCCGGGACTCATCATAGGCAATGAGGTACCCAAAAAGACGGTTGAAGTCCCCGAGCTCCTACGATAGAAGAAAGAAAAGTGTTAATGGACAAACAACCAGCCTTACCAACGAAGAAGGAGAAGCGAAGTTTTACCTCTATCCGACGCAGGGACATCTCTCGAACATCCCGATGCATCGCCGTCCGATTCAGGGAAATCGGGTACCGCATGGTGGGCAGGATCGAGCCTGCCAGCAGATGCAGAGCCAGGTCTTCATGGGCATCCCCTTGTCGAAGCTGGACCCCTTGCAGTGTTTGGATTGGGGTCCAGGGAGCATCCACCTGCGCGGGGTCGAAGGCCCTGTAGAAACTCCCGTCGAGAGGGACAGGAGGAGGGCCAGCACGAGTCGTGGAGGGGCGCGCCTCCGGCTCGACCCGGGCGGGGGAAGGAGTGAAGTTGTGGATGGGTGACGGCTGTCGCTGCTGCGGAGAAGATGAAGGGGGCAGCCCCTGAGAGGTTGGTTTCTAGGGGGACTGCCCCGTCCTCCGACGATGACGAAGGGAGCCACCCTCATCAGTCTCCTCGGAGGAGTCCAAGGTTTCCACCCGACGAAATTGTTCGCCGGTCGGGGTTTTCTCCCCAGTTGAGGGAGGCGCCCCTGTTGAAGACGGTGCACCCGCGGAAGCTTCAGCGCCCGACGGAGCTCCTGAGCGACCTGCACCTAGAGGACGAGAGGCTTCAGAAATGTAATCAGGGAGTTCATCAGGATTCTTACACCAAACAATACGTCGGGAGACATATTGATCCTTCCCGTGGTAGTGGTAGTAGCCCGCCTTCAGGACACGAGGAGTTTCACCTCGAAGGATTCGTCTAACGTCAGCAATACGGGCCTCCCTGGTCGAAGGAATCAAATCCTTCGGGACCATCCTCCTATACGATTTAATAGCGAGACAGAGCTTTTTACCTTCTTCAGCGTTCTGGACGTTGAAGAGTTGGTCCAGCTAAACGCGCTTCCGCTTAGGTTGCTCCGCAGAAGGAGACTCCGACGGAGCAGCAGCCTTCTTGGCGGACTTCCTCTTCCGCGAAGGGCGGACATCATCGGTCTCCCCCTGCTTAAGAAACAGATCGGTCATCACGGATACCTTCTTGGCTGCAAACAGTAAAAGAAAAAGAGTTAGAGATTTACCCAGGGAACCACATTGGAGGGGCCGTCGAAAAGCTGCCCCCCCAGAGATTATATCGAGGAGTCGGATCCCGGCGTTCACCAGGTCCCGCTCCACGAGAGAATTGGCGTCGAGGGGAGTGTAGGACTCCCCCCATCGGTAGAGCTGGATGAGTTGAAGAGTTTGGAAATCTTCGTCGGTATAGGTGTGGAAGGCAGGCGGAGAGTCTGTTTCCACCTCCCATCGGGGCCATGGGATCGAGGAGTGTTGAATGAAGAAGTAGCTCCTTTTCCAACCGCTGTTGTCGGACCCCGTATCGACCAGGAGTCCCCGACCCTTGACCACCTTCCAAGTGTCAGTAGTCCAGTTACACAACCCGAGTTGTGTCTTATTCCACTTCGGCATCCGGGGGTAGAAGGTGCAAACCCCAGCCTCGTTGCACTTCATCCCGTAGAAGGTCCTGAAGAGCTTGAGGTTGTACACCCACTTTTGACGAAAGCAGAGGACCTGGAAGGCGTTCCACAGACGTATGGCATGGGGAGAGAAGGTGGTCGGATGCGTCTTATAATGCTGACACATCTCGACCAAACTGCCACAGAAAGGGAACCTAATCCCCCCTGATACTTGCCCCGTAGAGACAAATACCTCCCCTTTTCGGGGACGAGTAACCTCAAGGTTACCCGAGGGGCGAGGCCAGGGATACGGGAAACAGGGTTCCCAAGTGGAAGTGATACATCCCTCCCGGAGAGCTGCATCATAAGCGGTGCTAGAGATTTCATTTAAAGCATAATCAAAGTTGAAGGGCTTTCTTCCCCCAGAGCTGGATCCACTGTCTGAAAAGTAGCAATGGCAAGGAAGGCACAGTGGGATTTTCGAAAACTACAAACAAGAAAAAGATAAGTAGGCAACGAAGAAGAAATCCTTACCAGACATGACGAATTGGAAGAATGAACTAGGTGTTGCCGGGAAGATGATCGGAAAAGCACTAAGGTCTTCGGAATCGCAAAAGCTTGAACTCACAAAGGTTATAGAGAGCTCCTGAAAATTCGAAGACGGTAAAAGTGATCCAACAACCACGGTTAGGGTTTTATAGGCAAAGAGGATAGTTGAAGGGACACTTCGATCCGAGTCGTCGAAGTTGAAGAGTTCTAATCTGGACCGTTCAGATGGAACGTGTAGAAGGGCAACGGGCGTAATGATGAAACGGCCTGAAAAGCACTTTTCAGAAAAAGCAGGCGCGAAAAATCAGGCACGGGTGCCGAAGACGTCGCTTCACTATCTGCTGCATTTAATGAACTGGGGAATCGAGCAGTCCCCTCGGATTTGGCAGTTATCCACAAGGCATCGAGGAAATGTGAAGGAGAAGACTAGTATTGAGTGGCTATGCCAAGGGAAAGATCCCTGATTCCAAGGTCGGGAGTTGAAAGACACGACGAACTAAAAGTCCCTCATGTCTTGGGGGCAAATGATGGGTTCGACTACAGCCGTTAGGCCCTATTAACGGTGAGGAAACGCAAATAGGCCCAGTGGGCCCTAAACGAAGGCCAAGACGGCCCAGGCTAAGGATCCCGACGAAGGAAGTCCGAGGATGAGAGGTCCCGACAGAGTCGGGCCTGACAGGCGAGCTGAATGCTCCCGACGAGATGCCTCTGAGTAGGCCCCGATGACGAATCCTTGAGAAAAATAGGCCCTGTCACGATGACGAGGGGCCCCGAGCGGTGACACAACGAGATAACTCTGGAGTCCCCGATGTTAGTTGGGACTCGTTATCAGAGGATAAGGCCGAGATACGCGGGGCGTGGCCGAGATACGCGGAACGTGGTTAAGATACACGGAGCGTGGCCGAGATACGCGGGGCGTGGCCGAGATAAGCGAGATCATGGCCTAGATTGGCGGGATCACACCCGAGATACGCGGGATACATGCTAACCACCCCCAACGGTTCACCAGGTAACTGAGGTATCTCTTCGCCTATAAAAGGGCAAGAGGTCACCTCAGATCAGTTACTTTGAATTACATTACTTGAGATTACTGCTTGCCAATCCGTACGAGATACTCATTTAAGCATCGGAGAGGGATTCTGGGTCACCGCCCGGTCTATCCCCTCTTGCAGGATTGCGTGGAGCGAAGGAGCTAGGATCGCCGTCAAAGACCGTACCGGAGTTCCACCGTGATCCAACAGTCGCCACTATGGAGGCGGAGATAGGAGAGACGCAACGTCTTCAAGAGGAGGTTGCTCGACTAAAATGGGAGGTCCTTCACTTGAACGAAGCTCTCGCCAATTCTACCGAAGAGCTTTCTATCTGCAAGGACACTCTGAAGAACTCCTTGGTTCTCAATGCGGAGTACAGCAGTGTGCGTTGTATTCCTACCGCCGTTCTGGAGGGTCTTCGCACCATGGTGGCTTCCTGCAAGAAGGAAGTCGCCACTCTGGAGACCGAGGTCGAGAAGTACAAGGGACTTGCCTCAGAGATCATTGCTGGTTATAAGGCCAGTACTGATTTTCAGACTGACGCTGCCATGGCCAGTGGCCAGATGCTTCTTTCGACCTTTGCGTCGGTGGTTAAGAACATCAGGGCTATAGACCCCAATTTTGACTTCTCGAAGGTGGAGGCACTTCGAGAATATTTAGTCGCCGAGGCTAGGGTTAGAGATAGTAGAAAAAAATCCTTTATAGATGTTCTTTTATCTTTCCCGACTTGATGTAAGTCATGTTTATCAATGATAGAAGGGAGACCTTTTTACGAATTTTGTAGTAAATATCAGATTTCTACCTGATCGTTAATTAACGTTGAGAAGGATTTTATCCTTAAGACCTAACCTTCTTTTTGAGTCGTCGACCATTCTGAGTGATTTGGATGATATCACATTTCTGGTGGTCGATAATTAACTCCAAGAAGATCTGCCCCTTCGATACTTAACCTCTTTCAAGTAGTCGACCAATCTGAGTGATTTAGATTATATTAGATTTTTGATGGCCGACTCTTGATTCGGAAAATTTTTGTCTTCGACGCCATGCCTCAATCGACCAATCTGAGTGATTTAGATGATATCGAATTTTTGATGGTCGACTTCTTTGATTTTTGAATGCTTGACGCCTTAAGGGGAGAACTCAGATATCTGGAAAATGGGCCTTAAAAGGCTATATTTATTTATCCTTCCTGTCTCTCACAAAAATATCATTAACAAACATTAGCCTTAAAGATAAACAAAGTTATTTCCTTAAATAGGCGTTGTTTCTATGACTTCTCTTTGATTGTGGCGTCACATTGAGCTGACATAACATTGTCGAGATGCGGTTTGATCTCCTCTTACCCCACATCCATGTGGTGTGAGAACTTCATTACTTGATGAGCAGTTGACGGGATTATCTGAATAGGTTTAAGAGTAGTTCTTCTGATGATAGCATTGTATGCTGAGGCGGCGTCAACGACAACGAAGAGTACGTCGATCATCAAAGTCTTCTTCTACCTTCCTAAGACCATTGGTAGTTTGATAGAACCCATTGGATAGGTTGTTCTTCCAGCAAAGCCAATGAGAGGAAAGTATTAGATGTACATATTGTATATACATTGATAGGTACTCATACTTGTATAGATACATGGTACCTTAGGTTGACATGTATAGTTGACTAGTTAGTTAGGATTGATCTCCTATATATAGTAGCATCCTAACATGTAAATACTTGGTTGAATCATTTATATCATTCATATTTTATATCTCCTTATGGTTCAACCCTCCTCTCCACATTATAGAACTTAATAGAAAGTCGACCTTCATTAGATCTCTTCTAGTTAACCCCAAGTTTTGAAAGGCTTCGTAGAAGAGTATATCCATTTAGCTTCCACTGTCGATGAGGTTCCTTTTGACTTCATATTCTGCCTTGGTGGCGGTGATAACTAAGGTGTCATCGTGAGGTTGAGTCACCATCATGAGATCGTCGGTTGTGAAGCTTATGACCACTGGGTCGATTACTTGATGTGCCTTTCCCTTATCTTCTGTCTTTGAAACTTGGGTGGCGTATACTTCTCTGGCGACGCTGGTCTCTCCTCATGAGGCGAATCCTCATGCGATGACGTTCACCGTCCCTCTTTGGATTGGGGCGGGATTGTCATGAGGGGGAGATCGGGAATTCCTTCACAGGTTGCGACTTCGCTTCCTTGGAGATTTGAAAGGTTTCTCAATAAACTTTAATAGTTTACCTCTTCGAATCAACGTCTCGATATCGTGTTTCAGGGCGATGCATTAATTAGTATCGGGCCCCTGAACTCGATGATAGCGATAAGAGTCGTTTATCTAGGATCCCATCAGACTCTTCCTGACTGGAAGGGGATCGTCCAGCCTGAGCTTTTCCATCTCCTGAAGTACTACCGATATATTATGCGTCAGAGGAGTAAATTTTTCCAAATAAGGGTTAATGTCCCTTTTTGGTCCTTGGTGACTTCCATGTCAGAAAGTCACTTCTCGCCTTTCATCTTTCTTTGGGGGTCGAGTAGCAGAACCTTCCTCGATTTTAGCAGGAATGACCTGCCTCTTGGCTTCCATGGGAGATTTCTCATGTGACCTCTCCAAGTCGATGTATTTCTTGACTTTTATGGTGAGGGCATCAATCTTTCGCACGGGCTTCATCACCATGCTATCTTTCAAAGCTTGGCTCTGAACTTTAAGGCCTCTCCAGAAGGTCCTGATCAGCTCGACATCACTGGCGTCCTCATTCAGCTGCCTGAGTATCTTGTGGTATCTAGTATAATAATTGGCTAAGGTGTCATCAGGACCTTGCTCAATTTTATCTAGAAAGTCCATGCTCTTGAGGCGTAGTCTTTGGCCTATGTGGCCTTCTATGAACTTGGTCTTCAACGCTTCCCATGAGTCTATCGAGTTGTAAGGAAGACCATAGAACCAAGTGGAGGCTTCTTCTTTTAGAGTTGTTGGGAAGAGAGCTGCATAATGATCTGGCGTTGCCCCTCTCCCTAGGAGGGAAGTTGTGGGCGTTGATATGGCGAACAGGATCTCCCTCGCCTGTATAGTCGTCGATGTTCCTCGCGAATACTTGCGGGGGAACTCGAGTATTGAACATCCTTTTGGAGAAATGGTGAGAGGTGTGGTCACGAACATTTAGCAGATCGTTCGCCCCTCTTCTCTTCTTTTTCAACAATTCTTCCACCTGTCCTATAGTGAATAGGAAGGGTTCTTTGCTCGCCGCATCGATTTTGGGAGCCTTAGGAATCTCTTTTTCCAAGAGATTTTCCTCAGCTACCTTCACACTGGAAGCCACCTCTTCCTTCTGGGAGACTTCTCGGGTTGGTTCCCTCTTGTCAGGAACAGTTCCCGCCTGGGCTTGGTTCCAAAAGGCTATGAAAGCCACCATTACCTCCTGAAGGACAGCCGGGGGGACTGTTCTCGCCTCTTCTGGATTTGGTAATGACTTGGAGTGACTAGGATTTTCTTCACCGCCAGTGCCATTAGCCTGGGGCATAAGCGATATAGCCGTTAGGCCCATTAACGACGACTAAACGGCGAAGTAGGCCCACTGGGCCCCAAAAGAGGCTTAGAAGACCAATACGAGCTGAACGCTCCTGATGATATGCCTTTAAGTAGGCCCCGATGATATGCCTTTAAGTAGGCCCCGATGATATGCCTTTGAGTAGGCCCCGATATTGAATCCCTGAGAATGCTGGCCCTGTCCAGATGACGAGGGGCCCAGAGCGGTAACCAAAGGAGATAACTCTGGAGTCCCCAACATCCTTCGGGACTTGCCACCAGAGAATGAGGCCGAGAAACACGCCCACTATCAACATAGTGGGGAAGTGGCCTGAAAAGACGGAACGTGGGCAAGTGGCCGAGATAAACGGAACGTGGGCTAACTGCCCCCAGCAGTTATCGCAACAGGTAACTGGGGTAACTCCTCCCCTATATAAAGGAAGGAGTTACCTCAGGATTGACACATTGACATTCACATATTGATACTTGCTAGCCTACATCGAGATACTCATTTAAGCATCGGAGAGGGATTCTGGGTCACCGCCCGATCTATCCCCTTCTTGCAGGATTACTTGGAGCAAAGGACTTCGGACTTCCATCAAGAACGTATCGGAGTTCCAACCGTGATCCAACATTGGCGCCGTCTGTGGGAATCGTAACAAAAAGCAAATATAGCTTCCACCCAATCGATGGCTGGCAAGCAGAAGAAGAAGCAAGGACAATCCGGCGGTTCCCGTCATCCTGCTGGAACTCTGAACTCAGAGCTGCCGGAACGCAGTGTTGATCGGAATGATCCTCTCCCTGCTGGTTCCCAAACAGGGGGGCATCATGACAATCGCGAGGATTCCGTTCGAAACTCATCGGAGGACAGGGAAGAGATCCCGAGGAATGACCAGGATGCCCCTACAAAGTCGGACTTGGCAAAGGCTGTGATGGATGCCATGCCAATATTCCTGGAGGCTATGGAGGCTCTCCTGGACCGAAGGGAGGCCACCAAGAAGAAGGAGGAGGAGTTGCCTCCGCCTCCGCCAAGGGAGAATCGGGACGGGCAGGAGTCCCAACCCGAGCACCAGGAGAAGGGCAAGGAGCCAGCTCAGTCGGAGCAGTTCGTGATTGATGGGCCTGGACCGGTGCAACATAGGACCATCCCTCTTAATGGTCCTATCACCCACGACCAGGTGGTGAAGATTGTGAACATCTGTATGGGAGACCAGAAGAAGATGATGTCGGAGCTGAGGGATCGATTCACTCATCCCTTTTTCCCCCGATTGGTGAACACCACTGCCCCGCTAGGACTTGGTATCCCGACAATCAAGGAGTATGATGGCGAAGGAGATCCAGTTTGCCATGTCCAGAAGCATGTCATGGCTTGTCTAGGCAGAGCCCCGAATGACGATATAGTGTGCGTTCTGTTCCCGGGCACACTTGGTGAGAGGGCTCTGACGTGGTTCTTTAGCCTTCCTCCAGGATGCATCTCTACCTGGACCCAGATGCATGATCATTTCATCCAGCAGTACCAGGGCCGTCGGCGTCTCCTGAAAAGCGCGAGGTCCCTAGCTGAGGTGGTATAGAGGCCCGATGAGTCGCTAGCACATTATTACCAGAGGTACACTGCCAGCGTGGCCGAAATTGATGAGGAGATGTCGGAGGGAGAAACCATCCGTACCTTCATTCGGAACCTAACTGCACCGTATGGTTCTGACCTGATGCACAGTGTGGCTGAGAAGGCTGTGTGGAACATGGAGGCGTTGCAGAAGAGGGTGAAGCAACAAATCGACGTACATAAGTCAAAGATAGCTTCCGGAGACCTTAACCCTCCGAAATCGAACAAGGGGAAGCAGTTGTTCAAACCCTCGGACGATCGCAGGAGGAAAGATAAACCCGAGAGCAGTCGGGGTCGAGGCCGTCCCGATCGGAGGGAAGACAAGCGTCCCTCGAAGTCGGACAAACGGGAGGACCATTACACTCCTCTCATTTGTTCCATGGGTGTTGTGTTGGCGGTGATGGACCGACAGGGTATCGCCAGGTACCCCCCGATGAAGGATGGAGAGTTCATGGGAGCCCGCACCGATCGTTATTGTCGTTTTCATCGTGCCAGCGGTAACGACACTAACCACTGTCGGGAGTTGAAGAAGGAGATTGAGAAGATGATCCAGAAGGGAAAGCTCAAAGAATTTGTGGCTGGGCGACGGAGCCGATCCCGTTCCCGGTCCCGATCGCGGTCCCGTTCCTGGTCCCGATCGCGGTCCCGTTCCCGGTCCCGATCGCGGTCCCGTTCCCGATCCCGCGGTCGATCCCCGAAGAAGGATAAGCCTGAGTCTTCCAATGCCCGCAAGGAGAAGTGGGGGACCATTAATGTGATTCATGGGGGACTTGCCGCGGGAGGAGATACCACGGCATCTCGGGAGGTTTATGCTTCTCGAATTCCTATTGCTGTGGTGCTGAGCAAGAGGGCCCGAACTTGGACTCCAAAGAAGAAATGGTGATTACCTTCTCAGCAGAGGACCTGATAGGTGTGGAGACCCCGCACGATGATGCTTTGGTCGTGATCCTGAACGTGGATGGGTACGTGATGAAGCGAATCTTGATAGATGGAGGGAGCTCCTCCGATATTTTGTTCATGGATGCACAGGAGGCCATGGGAAAAACCAGGAATGACTTGAAGCGTGCGGACTTCCCGATGGTCGGATTTTCTGGGTCTACCTCTTACCCGGTGGGGATGATTACCTTACCGGTTGAGTTTGGTAGTGGCTGGAAGTCGGAGAAGAGGAACGTGGAGTTCGTGGTGGTTGAGTGTTCGGGGACTTATAATGCAATTATCGGGAGGACCACCATCAACCCGCTGGGGGAAATCAGCTCAACTGTCCACCAGAAGATGAAGTTTCCGAGATGCTATGTCAATGCCACTCGAAAGAGGAATCGGGAGGCTATGACTGTTTTCCAGACTGATGCGGATCCCCGAGAGGAGTTTGGGCGTCCCGCCCCGATGGAGGATTTGAAGGAGGTCGAGATTAATGGACCTCAGAGGAAGGTGAAAATCGGGTCCGCTCTGACTGAGGAGACGGCCCGAGAACTGATTGATCTGTTGAAGGAGTTCAAGGAACTGTTTTCTTGGTCCCCGAGTGACATGCCAAGAATCAGCCCCGACGTGATTACTCATGAGCTGAAGATTGACCCCGCGATCAAACCGATTACACAGAGAAGGCGCCCGATGGTTGCCGACAAGAAGATCGCGATCCAGCAAGAGGTGGGCAAGTTGCTCGATGCCGGATTTATTAAGGAGCTCCGATTCCAAACCTGGGTCGCCAACCCAGTCCTGGTGAAGAAGAGCAATGGCAAGTGGCGGATGTGTGTTGATTTCCGCGACCTGAACAAAGCATGCCCAAAGGATTGCTATCCGCTCCCGAGGATCGACCAGCTGGTGGATGCAACATCGGGACATGAGTTGCTGAGCTTTATGGATGCCTACTCCGGCTACAATCAGATCAAGATGTCCAAGGAGGATGCCCCCCACACCGTCTTTTATGCTGATAGTGACATCTGTTACTATGATGTCATGCCTTTTGGACTGATCAATGCAGGTGCAACTTATCAGAGGATGGTGAACCGGCTGTTCGGGGATATGCTAGGAAAAACGATGGAGGCCTATGTGGACGACATGCTGGTGAAGTCCCGACAGGCCGAGGATCATGTTCACAACTTGGCCACGGCGTTTGAGCGGATGAGGCTTCATCAAGTTCGCTTGAACCTGACCAAGTGTGCCTTCGGAGTGCACTCAGGGAAGTTTCTGGGCTTCATGGTGAGCCAGAGGGGAATCGAGGTGAACCCTGAGAAGCTGAAGGCAATCGAGGAGATGATGTCCCCGACGAACCATCGGGAGGTGCAGGTGCTGAATGGCCGATTGGCCGCGATGAATTGCTTCCTGTCCAAGGAAAGTGATCGATCCATGCCGTTCTTTGAAGTGCTGAGGGCCAACAAGAAGTTTGAGTGGACTCCCAAGTGCGAAGAGGCGTTCCGGGCACTCAAGCAGCACCTCCGCACCCTCCCGCCGTTGGCGAAGCCCATTCCAGGCGGGCCACTCTATCTGTATTTGCTATTTCTGAATTTTCTGTTAGCTCTGTCTTAGTGAAAGTCGTAGAGGGTAACCAAGTCCCCGTCTATTATGTAAGCAAGGCACTCGCCAAGTCTGAAATAAATTATCCCGCCGTTGAGAAGTATCTTTATGCGTTGATTGTTACTGCTCGGAAGCTGAGACCTTACTTCCATGCGCATGAGATTACCGTTTTGACGAATCAGCCCTTGAAACATTTTTTGAACCGACCTGATGCGTCGGGGAGATTAGTGAAATGGGCAGTCGAGCTTAGTGAGTTCCGCATTCACTTTGCTCCGAGAACGGCTATCAAGGGCCAGGCGTTGGCAGATTTCATAGCAGAGTCTACAGCCCCCGATCTAGAAGAAGCGGGTCCTGTAGAGGGGGCAACCATGGAAGTCCCGATAGCAGAGCAGTCAGGACAGCCTGATAACGATGGCACTTGGGAGATGTATACCGATGGCTCCTCAAAGTCAGAAGGATCGGGAGCATGGTTTGTACTGATACCGCCAGGTGGAGGCGAGCCCCTTCGATATGCCTTGGCCTTGACATTTAGGGCCACCAACAATGAAGCTGAATATGAGGCTCTCATTACCGGCCTCAAGATTGCCATAGGAACGGGAGTTGGTCACTTAAAGGTGAAGTGATGCTAGCCTGATTGTGAACCAAGTCCAGGGGCGGTATGAAGCAAAGAGCCCGATGATGAAGAAGTACCTTCGTGAGGTGAAAACCTTGAAGGAGAGTTTCAAGAGCTTCGATATTGAGGCGATCCCGAGGGAGGATAATGTGGAAGCAGATGCCTTGAGCAAGTTCGCCTTGGGGGCACCCCTCGATGAAACTCGGAAGGTGCACTTCTTGGAGAAGGTGATCCTGTCAACCACCGATCAATCGGAGGTATGTGCCATTGAGACCGGAAAGGAGGAGCCCACTTGGATGACCCCGATAGCCGCGTACCTGACTACGGGGACAGTCCCTGATGATGAAGTAGCAGCTGGCAAATTACGCCGAATCGCGGCCAATTATGTGATGGTGGACAATCAGTTGTATAAAAGGGGGCATTTAACTCCTTACTTGAAATGTGTGGCTGAGCCTGACACAGATCGGATCCTTAGAGAGGTGCACGAAGGATACTTGGCTTGTCATGAAGGTGCCCGATCTATCGTGAGGAAAGTGCTGAACCTGGGCTATTACTGGCCCTCGATGAATAAGGAGGCAACGATGCTAGTCCGATCCTGTGACGCGTGCCAGAGGTACGCCCCGAATATCGCGGCCCCAGCTGCCGATCTGACGTCCATCAAGAGTGCTTGGCCCTTCGTGCAATGGGGAATCGATTTGGTGGGACCTATTCCAGTTGCAAAAGGTCAGTGCCGATATTTGATTGTGGCTATTGATTATTTCTCAAAGTGGATAGAGGCTAAAGCATTGGCCAAGACAACGGGGAACCATATCCTCAAATTCCTTCAGACCCATATCATATCCCGATACAGGATCACTAAGGTATTGATCAGCGATAACGGCCCTCCGTTTAACGGGGCCCAGTGGAAGGAGTACCTGGAGGAACTGAAAATTGAGAATCGGACAGATTCTGTCCATCATGCTCAAACCAATGGACAGGTGGAGTCAGCCAACAAGATCGTGATGGATGGCCTGAAGAAGAGGGTCCACGCTTTGAAGGGCAAATGGCTGGACGAACTGGAAAACGTGCTTTGGGTTGTTAGAACAACACCCAAATGATTGACTGGGGAGACTCCGTTTGGCCTTGTTTATGGCACGGAGGCAGTTGCTCCCGTTGAAATAGCCGTGGCATCCCATCGGACGAGGTATTATGAACCTCTGTCAAACGATGAAATGAGACGTCTGGACTTGGACTTGGTCGAAGAGAAGAGGCGGAATGCCGAGGAGGCCCAGGCTCGGATGCGCTTGGCAACGGCCCGATGTTACAATCGACGAGTCAAGTCTCGACAGTTCTTTGTCGGGGAACTGGTCTGGCGTCGGAACGAATTTACCCTTTTGGATCGGATCAACAAGATGTCACCAAAATGGGAAGGACCTTATAAGGTCGTGGGGATGCCAGCTCGAAATGCGAATAAGTTGGAAGACCTCGATGGCAATGTGTTGAAGCATTCTTTCAGTGGTGAACACTTGTAGAAATGTCATGTCTGATATTAGTCGCCTTTAGTGGTGCAAGTTGTTTATTGTTTTGATATAAACAGGTTTCGAGCCATCAATGAATAAAGAGGTTGCTTCCGATTAAATCGCCTTAAGTGGTGTGGATAAATTGCCTTAAGTGGCACGATTAAATCGCCTTAAGTGGTGTGGATAAATTGCCTTAAGTGGCACGATTAAATCGCCTTAAGTGGTGTGGATAAATTGCCTCAAGTGGCACGATTCAATCTCCTTAAGTGGTGTGGGTAAAATGTCTTGAGTGACGCGTCGAAATCACTCTAAGTGGTATGATTGAATCGCCTTAAGTGGCGTGGTTAATCCACCTTAAGTGGTGCAGCGATAATCGGAACCAAAACAGATTGATATTATAAAGGCCCAAAAGGTTCACAACAAGAGAAGGAAATTACAAGGATTCTAAAATAAAGCGTTAAGCTTGATCCTTGGCAGCATCGAGGGGAGCAGAGTCCACGAGGTCCGTGGCAGAAGGCTCCGCGATCGGGGGATCGGATCCTGGAAGATTGGTCGCAGAAGGATCAGACCCTTGGAAGTTGGCCAGTGAAGGGTCGATTGTCGGGGGGTCAGTTGTCGGGAGGTCTGTACTTGGAGGCTCCACCATGCCTTCAGCACCCGCAGTCGGGGGGCCCCGTCGCTCTCCTCTGAAAGGCTGAAGTACCTTTCCGCGAAGGGGGCGAGAGTCTGAGACTTGGTGAAGTCAATGGCACTGCCATACTCCAGATGGAGCTCCTCGACAACATTGAACAAGGTGGTCTCCACCTCCGCCGTACAGAACTTCACCGCGTCCACTTGGAAATCCTCGGAGCCCCGATAATCTTCCCGACCCTTGGTCTCAGCCTCGGCCAACTTGGTGGGAAACTCAGCAAGTTCCCGCTCCATCTGTTGGGACCGATTGGCGAGAAGGACCTTCTCAGCCTCCAGTCCCGCCTTGACGTCCTCAAGGACCTTCTTCTCGAGGACGAGCCTGTCCCGATCCTCCGTGCGCCCCCGCTGCTCTTCCTTGAGCTTTTGCCGCTCCTGCTTCAGCAACCACTCGAAGTCGTGGACCTGCCTCAGGAGGTCCCGAGTCTTCTGGTTAAGGAGGGACTGCTCCTTAACCAGCTTGCCTCTCGACGATTCGGAGGCAGCTAGATCCTCCTCGAGCTTGGCCAAGACCTCGGGGGCCGCCTTGGCTCGCTCCTGCTCCAGGGCCTCCTCAAGGGCCAGGATGTACCCGAAACAGCGGTGTTGGTCCGCCATTTCCTGTGAAAAAGAAAAAAAAGAGGTCAGTACACGAGAATATTTTTGCCTTATATACTAAGTGTAAAAACAGGAAGCCTTACCTCCACACGACGAACGGCCATGTTGCGAATGTCCGTGTGGATATCCTCTCAAGCCAAGGAGATCGGAAGTTTCATAGACGGCGGAACTGAACCTGCCAGCAGGTGCAGACCAAGTTCCGGTGATATATTGTCCCGACGCAGCGGGACCTCGGGCAATGACTCGATCGGGGTCCAGGGAGCCGCCGCCTTGTCGGGGGTGTAAAGCTGATAAAAACTCCCGTCTATGGGGAGAGGGGGAAGGAGGACCTGAGGGTCGGAGGTACGTGCCTCCGAGCCGCCATGAGACCCAGTCGTCCCTTCAGGAGTCAGGCTCAAGACCGGCGAATGCTGCTGTGCCGGGGAAGATGGAGGCAGCCCTTCGGGAGTCGGCTCCAACGGGGTCTGCCTCACCCCCCGACGACAAACCAGGGGCTGACCTTCACTCACCTCCTCGGAAGAGTGAGAAACGTCCAGATCAACCACCCGACGGAACTAACCGTCCGTCGGAGCATCTTCAGTCCCCGATCCTCCCGGGGCAGGAAGTGAAAGGAGGGGCTCTCCGACCCGAGCGTCGGAGGGTGGCGCCCTCGCTGAAGCTCCAGCTCCCGATCGACCTGCAGCTGGAGGACAAGAAGCTTTAGAAAGATAATCAGGAAGTTGATCGGGATCCTTACACCAAATGACGCGACGGGAGAGATACTGGCCCAAGAATGCGGGGAGTTTCTCCTTGCAGGATGCGGTTGATCCCTTCGATCCAGGCTCTCTTATCGTAGGGGATTAACTCCTTGGAAATACGCCTCCTGTATAATCGGATTTTTAATCGTAGCTGCTTACCTTCTTCGGGAGTCTGGGTGTTGAAGATCTGCTCCATCTTCTCCACCCGGGCCCGCTTGACCTCCTCCGCAGTTGGAGGTGCCGATGAGGAGGCGGCCCTCTTCAAGGACTTCCTCTTCCTTGTGGGGCGTTGGACGGCGTCGGTCTCCGCCTGCTTAAGCACGATATTGGTCAGCAATGATACCTTCTTAGCTGCAAAGACGAAAACAAAGATGCGATTATGATATTACCCAAGGAACGACATTGGAGGGGCCGTCGAAGAGTTGACCTCCGGAGGCAACATCACGGAGTCGGATCCCGGCCAGAACCAGATCCCGCTCCCCGATGGAGTTGGCATCGAGGGGAGCGAAGGAATCCTCCCAGCGATAGAGCTGGATGCAGTGGAGAATCTGAAAATCCTCCTCGAAGTAAGTATGATAAGCGGGAGGAGGGTCTGCCCCAACCTCCCATCGGGGCCACGGAATGGAGCTGTTCCGAATGAAGAAGTAATTCTTCTTCCAGCCACTGTTGTCGGGCCCCGAGTCAGTGATAAGCCCCCGACCTTTGGCGACCTTCCAGGTGTCACCATTCCAGTTGTATCGGGAAAGCCGCGCCTTGCTCCATTTAGGCATCCGCGGGTAGAAAGCACAGACCCCGGCATCATTGCACTTCATTCCATAGAAGGTTCGGAAAAGTCGGAGGCTATAGGTCCACTGTTGGCGGAGGCAAAGGACGTGGAAGGCGATCCACACACGGATGGCGTGGGGGGAAAAGTAGTCGGATGTGTTTTGTAATAGTCACACATATCGACTAGATCCCCACAGAAAGGGAATCGGAGCCCCGCCGATACTTGCCCGGTGGAGACAAATACCTCCCCTTCCCGTGGATGAGTGACCACAGGGTCGCCCGGGATGCGGGGACGAGGAAAGGGGAAGCGAGGCTCCCAGGTGGAAGTAATACATCCTTCCTGGATAGCTGCATCGTAGGCGGTTTCCGAAATCTCATTACAAGCATAATCGAACTTGAAGGGTTTTCTCCCCCCGGAACTTGATTCACCGTCTGGAAAATGATCAGAGCAAGAAAAGGCACAGTTGATTCTTGGAAAAATCCGGGTAAGTTGATCGAGACAAAAGAAAAACTATGCTAACAGTTTCTTCATAATCGGAGGAGAAATCTTACCAGACATGTTGAAGCGGAGAAGAGAAGATGATCTTGATGGCCGGAGATCCTGGCTGCCGAAGTGCTGATCAGAAATTAGAAAGGAGAGCTTGAGCTTTTGAAATCACAAGAGGATGAAACGGTGGAGGAACACTGAATAGTGCCAAGATTTGGGGTTTTATAGGAGAGAGGGTAGCCAAAGAGACATTGCAATCCGGACCGTTGAAGATGAACGCTTCGTTGAGGTGCTAGCGACAAAACAGCTAAAAAGCGCCTTTTCAGAAAAAGCAGGCACGGGCACCCAAGCCGTCGCTTCATCACCCATCGCATTTAATAGTTGAGTAATCGAGAAATATCTTCGGATTCGGTGGTTATCCTCGGAATATCGGGAGGTCCGGAGTTGGAAGACACGACGAACTGTAAGTCCCTCCTGTCTTGGGGGCAAATGATGGGTTTCGATATAGCCGTTAGGCCCATTAACGACGACTAAATGGCGAAGTAGGTCCACTGGGCCCCAAAAGAGGCTTAGAAGACCAATACGAGGGGACCCGACAAGGTCAGTCCCGATATATGAGCTGAACGCTCCCGATGATATGCCTTTAAGTAGGCCCCGATGATATGCCTTTAAGTAGGCCCCGATGATATGCCTTTGAGTAGGCCCCGATATTGAATCCCTGAGAATGCTGGCCCTGTCCCGATGACGAGGGGCCCCGAGCGGTGACCAAAGGAGATAACTCTGGAGTCCCCGACATCCGTCGGGAATTGCCACCAGAGAACGAGGCCGAGAAACACGACCGCTATCAACATAGTGGGGAAGTGGCCTGAAAAGACGGAACGTGGGCAAGTTGCCGAGATAAACGGAACGTGGGCAAGTGGCCGAGATAAACGGAACGTGGGCTAACTGCCCCCAGCAGTTATCGCAACAAGTAACTAGGGTAACTCCTCCCCTATATAAAGGAAGTAGTTACATCAGGATTGACACATTGAGATTCACATACTGATACTTGCTAGCCTACATCGAGATACTCATTTAAGCATCGGAGAGGGATTCTGGGTCACCGCCCGGTCTATCCCCTTCTTGCAGGATTACTTGGAGCGAAGGAGTTCGGACTTCCGTCAAGAACGTACAGGAGTTCCAACCGTGATCCAACAGTGGGATTCACTTGGGATTTTCCCACCTCCTCTACCACGGAGTTAGGCATCTTGTTCTTCTCGGTGGCCATGAATTTTTTTATCAATTTCCCACAGACGGCGCCAAATGTTGGGATCAAGATGACGTGGCCTCGAAATTCTAGTAGTGGACTTCGAGGTCTCGCCGGGAGCTAACTGTCGTAAGTATATTTCCTGGCCTCATGGGTACTTAGTCTCCTTTGGGAGCTTTGTGTGAGGCGAGGACCTGAAAAGGGGTGGGGATGGCCCTTGATTCCACTCCGAAGTTTAAGTCATTAATGGATTTTGAAAGAGTATTGTAAAGTAGTAGAATCAAGATTGTAAAATATATATAATGTTCCCCTATTTATAGGGAGAGATTACCGAATTTAAATGGAGGCTACCCTCTTAGAGGTTTCTGTCCAGAGTCGGTTTAAGCAGGTGAAAAGTAGGTCGCCACGTCATCTTTCCTTAGCTAGGAAGGTTTTTCTTTGGCGGCTAAAGTAGGTCTCCACCTGTCCCTTTCCTTAAGAGGAAGGTTTCTTCATGGCGGCTAGAGCTGGTCGCCACCT
The DNA here is from genome assembly GCA_036873135.1 of Clarkia xantiana subsp. parviflora. Classification (NCBI taxonomy): domain Eukaryota; kingdom Viridiplantae; phylum Streptophyta; class Magnoliopsida; order Myrtales; family Onagraceae; genus Clarkia; species Clarkia xantiana. Next base: position 46,384,809 of record JAPTYO010000002.1, on the reverse strand, counting down.
GTCCCTTTCCTTAAGAGGATGGTTTATTCATTGTGGCTAGAGCAGGTCGCCACATGTCCCTTTCCTTAAGAGGAAGGTTTCTTCAGTGGTGTTTTGGCTATTGACTCGACTCGTACCTTAATAGGAGAGCCTTGAGTGATTTAGTCGCCTTATTTTGTTAGTCGTTCTTCAAAAGCCGACTTCTTCATATATAGTTGTCGACCATTTGTCTTTGCCTTGTCGTTCTGAGCAGAAATGGCCGACAACTTAATTTTCTTTAGTCTCGCCTTTAGATGTACTCGAATTCATATTATTCTATCCTTTTAATCGTAACCCAACACTGTTAATATGTTATCGACCAACACATCACAATTTGTTCTTCAATCCAATCCAGTTCCCGTGTTGTTCATACGAGGTTTTCTGTGCAACCGGAAGACACACAGATATTGTGCTACTCATCGGTTAAGAGTGTTGTAACGTCCAAAGAACGTTGATTTTTAACTTGTTATCAACATGTTACTTCTCTGTGCCGCGTTGTACCCCTGTTCAACTGTTATTCTCCAATTGCCTAGTTTCCCCAAATGAATACTTCTCCAAGGCATCCGTACAAGTATTCACAACCTTCAACTAGTATCCAGTTGGTGGATACCAAGTGAATACAAGAGTAGGAGAATGAAATATGTGCATGACCATCCCCATCGTTCATATCCTTAGTCAAACTTAAACGGTACCCAAAACGTTGTCACTTGGCCTTTTTGTTCGGGCGCTACGCTCGTAAGCCTGGAAGTGACATTGGGCCCAACCTTGGATATGAGTTTCGAGTGATATGGGTACATCAGGTGCTGCTTAATTCAGCACACGTGATCAGTCACACGCTAAAGGTGAAGAAGTTTGTGTCCTTCAGAATATCAGAAGATTCCGTCTCACACAACCGAGCCTAACCCAGTGGTCGAACATGGCACGCGCAGTCTGAAGTGCTTGTCATTAGCATAACCTGAATTTATTTTATATCAGGAATGGGAATGTCATATGCTATCATATATTCTCATCTAACACGGAATGTGGTAGTAGACGAACAGAGTTCGTCACGGCAATCTGCAACACTTTGATCATGTCGTGTTACCCTAAAACCAAATGATTGTTTTGCTTAACCAGGTTACTCTTTCGACACACCATGGTTCTTAGCCGGTCTTGATATGCATGAGGAATTCTTTCCATCATGATGATCGTGCCCGTTTGTCATGGCAGGGTACACATTCGACATATTTTATTAGGAGGTTTTACGTTCCAACGACTAGCTTATAAACCGTTCATCCGATGTAATAATGCCATTATGACGTCGTACATATCATAAACACACATAGAAATTCCTTTTTTCAAATATTAATTTAAATTCAAAAATGTTACTATCACTATTCAAGCCTTCTAAATTCTACGCAATCCAACCAGTTTACGTGCTTTTCGAAAACATCCTTGCATAAGGGTTTAGTTAATGGATCCGCAACCATGTTTTCTGAAGGCATGAATTCAAATATGATCAACTTGTTATTTACCACACTCATTACATAGTTATATTTTATATCAATGTGTTTTGTCCTACTATGGTACTTAGGATTCTTGACTGCCCCTATCGCTGCTTGACTGTCAGAGTAATTGCACAAAGGCTTACTCCCTTACTCAACGTCAAGCAGGTCGGTCATCAGTCTTCTTAGCGAGAAAGCCTCCCGTGCATTCTTTGAGAGAGCTACGAATTCAGATTCCATAGTGGATAGAGCGACACTGGATTGCTTCTTGCTCATCCATGAGATGGCGACATTAGCAAGGAGGAACACTCCCGAGGTGGACTTACGATCATCTTGATCACTAACATGGTCAGCGCCACTATATCCTATCAATCCTAGCTTACTTCCGTCATAGAATAGTCCATAGTCTGCCGTGCCTTCGGATATCTCATAATTCGTTTGACGGCTTTTAAATATTGATATACGGAGTTCGACTGGAAATGCACTACTAAGCCCACAACATAACATATATCCGAACGAGTGCATTGCATCACATACATTAGACTTCCTACCATACTGAGGTACTCTGCACTTTTCATCTGTTCACGCTATGCCAGGTTCTTTGAGCCATCACGCTTTGACGGTGCACACCCATACACAACCGGCGTCTCCACGGGTTTAGCATCATAGAGATTGAACCCTCTCAACAACTTGTCGATATAGGATTCCTGAGAAAGACATAATCTCCGAGCACCACGATCTCTAGCAATCTTAATGCCTAGGATGTAAGTGGCCTCGCTTATGTCCTTCATCTAAAATACATATACTAACCAAGACTTTGACTTCCTTAAATAACTTATATCGTTTGTGCCAATAAGGATGTCATCGACGTATAACGTCAAGATGACATATTTTGAACCAGATGTCTTAGTGTACAAGCTGGGATCCTCGTGAAAATTCACGAATCCGTTGCCAATGATTTCCTTGTGGAACCTGCGGTACCATTGCCGGGACGATTGTTTAAGACCATAGATCGATCTTTGGAGCTTACAAACTTTACATTTATTCCCAGGGGATAAGAAACTATATGGTTGCTCCATGTAGATCTCTTCCTCCAAGTTCCCATGAAGTAAGGCAGTCTTAACATCCATCTGGTGCAGCTCGAGATCGAGGCTAGCAACCATGGCCAAGATGGCTGGACTGTGGTGTAACACAAAGTCGGTGAGTAAGTTTCATCAAAGTCCACTTCGTGGAGTTGGGTATATCCTCTCGCGATAAGTCGACCTTTATATCGCTCAACGTTTCCATCACCAGCGAGTTTTAATTTCAGAACCCACTTAGCCCTATTACTCTACGATTAGCAAGGAAATCAGCTAACCTCCAAACATAATTGGATTTCATAGAGGCGATCTATTCCTCCATTGCTTTCCTCCATTCCTATGCTTGGGGACCTTCCAAAGTTTGTTTAATAGTTACCGGTTCATCAACAGAAGTCATGGTGAATATCTCACCTTCTCGATGGGATATTTCTTAGGAGAAGTTCTCTTCCTTTGACTACGTCTAGTCTCATTATTACCATCTTGAACCACGCTTCCACTAGGAACAATGCTCCCACTAGGAACTAGGGCGTTACTGAAACCTTCTTTTACAACTTTCCTTGGACGACCTCTTGGTCTCGGGTTTCTATCTCGGAGATGAATTCCATGGTACCAGGAACCAAGTTGGTTATCCTTCTCCAACTGTTACTAGCAGGTAGTTGTGGAATTATAGGATTCTCATCCAATAGTTCATCAACTACATTATCAGGTTCTACTTGATTTGCATCAGGAGCAACTATGATTTATGTGGTTGGATTGACTTCTCCCACTGGATTTATTATGAAAATGTTTCAATTCTCATTTACCGTATCATTTACTGTTGTTTCTCCCCCAAATCTCCTAATCAAAGTAAATGGGACCTGATCATGCTCTTCTTGTTCAAGATCTATTAAGACTTCATTCGTTTTTATGTTACCAAGCTTCGGAATTCATCCTGAAGGAACGTAACATCTATGGACTCATGTTTGACCATACCACCATTTTCTTGAGCCGCCACAAACATGTATCCCTTAGACTTTCCGAAGTATCTTATAAAGACACTTTTCAATCCTCTAGGTCCCAACTTGCCGAATCGGCTCTCGTTTTGACGCGTGTATGCTGCGCAACCCCAAGGTCGCAGCCTTGTAAGATCCATCTCTTTACCAGTCCACAACTCATATGGTATCGTGTCTATCAATTTTGTAGGAACACAGTTTACTACATAAGTAGCAGTCAACAACGTATAGCCCCAAAATGAGATCAGAAGTTGAGCTTGCGACATCATGGTTCTTACCATGTCTAAGAGTGTATGATTACATCGCTCCGCCACACCATTCTGTTGTGGAGTATAAGGAATCGTCGTTTGACGGACAATGCCCCTTTCATTGCATAACTTACAAACTCATTCGAGAGGTATTCTCCATTTTTGTTAGTGCGTAAGGTTTTCGCCTTGCACTCTAGCCTATTCTCTACGAGATCGATATAACTTTTAAAGCACTCAATTGCCTCGAATTTGTGAGTAATCAGTTGAGTTATCCCGAAACAGGTAAAGTTGTTTTGAGCTTCAAAATCATACATCTTATCATTGAATTTGTACTTCTAATCGATGTGATCTTATTTTATCGGGATCTATGCGCTACGCTCGCCCGCTCTTGGGTGTTTACCCTAGGTGAAATTGTTTCGTTTCCACAATTTAATTATCAGTTTAATACATGTATGTTGTTACATTATCAATTATATTTATGGTGTAGTTACAAATAAGTAAAACTAAATCGTTCGGGTTAGTTATGAAATTGATGGGTTACTAATGATGTTGGAGTATATGTTTATCGATTCATTCATTCGACCTCTATAACCTGGCCGTAAATTTTGGTTTTAATCCCCATTTTTTTATTTTTTCCGGATCGGTCCCATTGACCGGGTCGATAGATTGATAAGTAAATTGTACTTCGAATCGAATTGGGTTCAATCTCAATAACATTTACTTTATTCAATAATCTAGAACATAAAAAACCAAAATTATCAATTCAAATGAAAAATGAAAGATAAAACGGCAGTAATAAGGTCCTGATCATAAAGCAGCAACTAAGAGAGAAATTGATAGTCCAGAATCTTCAAGCCATGACGAAGACCACATCTGAAGAGAAAATTCACAAGTGAATCACATTAGATGATCTCTGTTTGTATATAAAGTTTAACAGCTTTATGTACATGCCAAACGAGGTGTACCTGAGACGCGCTTTATCAACAGTGCTTTGACCCACCAGATTTTTGTTTGAGCCTTTTGTTGCTCGATTCTTCAGCAGCTCGCGCATAAGAGCGAAGTTGTCCTCCAACTCATGAGATTCATCTGAAACGGAGGATTCTCTATCGTTGTCACTTTCGAACAGACCCATAATTGTCTTAATCGACTTTATTAGACGTGTGAGTCAATCGTCGTCGACGAACTACAATAGAGGAACCTTTTCATTATAGGATAAATCCTCTCCCACACATCCCTTTGATTATTAGGGTCATGATTGGTTCTTACACCGACATCCATGCAAAAAATACCACCATATTCGACTATGAGGTTTCTTGCTTTAGCGGATTTTCCTTCGCGGAAACGAAGGTGTAGTGCGCGCCAAAGATGTAATGCACTGACATTCATGAACTGCTCCTTAATTTCAGCTGTCAAGGTTGAAAAGATCAACCATCTTACAATCTGATCCTTGCGTGACCTTTCGTCGTCAAAGGATTACAGACTACCATATTCATCCGTTGATGTCCTCTCCGATTTTGGATATATGCATTCCTTGACATCCGCAGCGGAGAGGAGTGTCCACACATAATTCTCCCACTAATCATGTTTCCCCTTTCGTGGTTTGCATATAATAATGGGCTCTCATGTCTGATTAGATAAATCCAGACTACGACTGAGTTATTCGAATATCACCCTAAGGATGAATTTTCCTCCATCGAAACCGAGAATTCGGAAGATTTATATGACAATCTTCGAAGGTTGATGGATAAAACCAGCAACAAAAGGTCTAAACGAAATCCGGTGCGTCGAACACCGTAGATAAAAGAGCGTCGAAGGTACGCCTCATTTTCCATATAAATTCGTAAAACACTTTATAAGAAACACAACGCCTGATATAATTCACTTGTGAATTCTTTTCAGAAGTGGTGTTCAAAATGGCAAGGACTGCTCGTCCATTTAATCGCTTTCTGCTTCTTTATTTTCTGGAACCGTACTGTTTAGTTGAAAAGTGTTTACTTGTCCGATTAAATTGTTGAATTTTGGTTAATTTAAGATTCATAGTTATTGAATAAAGTAATTGTCATTCGATTCGAAATGCATCGAAATGCAATTTACTTATCAGTCATCGGCCCGGTCATAGGGAACGATCCGACACGAAAATCTGAACATATGGTTTAGGAACCAAATTTTTTTGACTAGGAAAAATGGTCAGATGAAATGAAACAATTGACATAATCTATCTTAATTCCTGTAAATCCACTAACCGTGTAATATGAACGCGACTAGATTTAAAATATTCATTATTTATTATTACTACATGAAATAATTAAAATCGTAATGATGAACATGTGCGAAACCGATTGAATTAAATTAATTTTCTGGAAACGAAACGATTTCACCATGAGTGATAGCAGGTGATTTGCGCGGCACACGCTGGTTCCTCGATAGATGGGAAACATCAATTCAAAGAAAACTTTTAATAAGAAGTGTTTATGATATAATGATTGGTATAAATTTTCAGTTGCATTTAAGACACGTTTCATGTTTTACTCATTGATTTAAACGAGAATGAATAAGCCACTAAAGCTGCTATGATATCACGAAGAATCAATTGTTGCACAAGGTGAAAACCTAATGCACAGTATAAAGGTGGACAAAACCTTTAAAAATGAGCATGCAATGAAATTGGATATTGTCTATCAAGTGACTATCCGATTATACGCCTTTGACGAAAAGTTTGGCAAAGCATCCTTTCAAAATCATACACTTCTAGAACATAGTCTGAGACATGATGACTTTAGCTCAACTTCCGATCTCCTTCTAGGATGATATGATGTTAACTATCACTCATGTAGAACTTTGTTCCTACAACATCGGTTGTCACGACACCATGTGAGCTATAGACTGGTAATGAGCGATACTTACCAGAATGCGACATTATGGTTGCAAAGAAAAACACACATTATAGCAGAAGATTACTTTTCAATATCTATACAGCATACATGTGTATGGTAGCTCGGAAGAATGGTGGCGTGGTCGAACATGAGACGTTACATGTCTTGATGACGATTTTCCATTGCTTTATAACATCAAAACAAATGAAGTCTTAATAGAACTAGAGAAATATGATGATGATCAGGTCCCACTTACTTTGAGTGGGAGATTTGAGGCAGCAATACAAGTGAACAACATGGTAAATGAGAAAAGATACATTTTCATAGTAAATCAATTGGGAGGAGTCAATCCAACCACACAGATCACGGTTGTTGCAGGTGTGAATCAAGGCGAACCTGATAATCATGTTGCTTAACCGTTGAATGAAAATCCCATATTACCTCAACTGTTTACTTGGGGAAGTGGGAGTGGTACAAACAACTTGGTTCCTGGTCCTAGTAACCGTGGAGTTAATCTCGGAGATAGAATCCCGAGACCAAGAGGTCGTCCGAGAAAAGTTGTTGGTGAAGGTTCAAGTAACGCTCTTGTTCCCAGTGGCAGTATTGCACCGATAACGAGCATTATTCCTAGTGGGAGCATTGTTCAAGTTCAAGATGGGACCAACGAGCCTAGACGTAGTCAAAGGCATCGAACTTCTCCTAAAAATTATCTCATCGAAAGAGGTGAATTGTTCACTCTGACTTCGGTTGATGAACCGGTAACGCTTAAACAAGCTATGGACCTGCCTCAAGGGAAGGAATGGAGGAAACCAATGGAGCATGAGATCGCCTCTATGAAAGCTAATTCGGTCTGGTCTTTGGTTGATTTGCCCGCTAACCGTAGAGCCATAGGGGCTAAGTGGGTTCTGAAGTTGAAACTCACTAATGATAGATCTGTCAAGCGATAGAAAGCTCTACTCGTTGCGAAAGGATATAGACGGAGTGGACTTTGATGAAACATATTCACCGACTGTGCGTTACACAACAGTTCGGGCCATTTTGGCTTTGGTCGCAAGCTTCGATCCAGAGCTGCACCAAATGTATGTTAAGACTGTATTCCTCCATGGAAACCTGGAGGAAGATATCTATATGGAGCAACCCGGCAATGAACGAAAAGTTTGTAAACTCAAAAGATCGATATACGGTCTTAAACAATCAACCCGGCAATGGTACCGCATGTTTCACGAGGAAATCATTGGAAACAGATTCGTGAATCTTCACGAGGATCCATGTGTGTACACTAAGACCTCTGGGTCTAGGTACGTTTTCCTGACATTATATATGGATGGCATATTGATTTCCACAAATGATGTAAATTTCATGAATGAATCAAAGTCCTGGCTGGCATTTGTATTTGAGATAAAAGACATGGGAGAAGCAACGTACATCCTAGGCATTAAGATTGCCAGGGATTGGGCTGCTCACACGTTATGTCTCTCTCAACAACCCTATATCAACAAAATGTTGAAAAGGTTCATACTACAAGATGCCAAGCCAGTGGATACGCCGGTTGTGTATGGGTGCGCGTTGTCGAAGCGTGACAGCCCGAAAAACCAGGTTGAGCGTGAACAGATGAAAGGTGCAGAATACCTTAGTATGGTTGGCAGGTTGATGTATGCCATGCAATGCACTCGTTATTGTTACACTGTGGGTTAAGTAGCACGATTCAAATCGGACCCCGACAATCAACATTTAAAGGTCGTGAAACGAATTAATCGATACCTGAAAGGTACTACCGACTACTAACTGTGCTATGATGGTGGAAAACTAGAATTGACAGGATTCAGTGTCGCTGACCACGGTGGCGATCCGGACGATCGTAAGTCCACCTCAGGAGGTGTGTTCCTCCATGCTAATGCCGCCTGTTGGGACACGCTTCCAATCAGTTCTGTTTTGCGTGAACCAATCGGTTGGTACCTAACAAAATTGTGATGATCCTCGTAGACCTGTGTGGATGTTTCTGCAATAATGTTGTCCTCAGCTCCAAGATAGTTCTTCTTCCTCGTAAACCTATAAAAAGGTTTCGCTGGACATCCGTTTCCCAACTTCGATTTCGAGCCATTTTCCATGTCCACCTGCAAAAGGGACTACCGAGAAAAAGGGGGGGTGCTCGATGAGCCCTCTTCGATGCCTAAATGAGAACATGTTAGAGAGAGAAAATGTCTAGAGAGAAGCTAGAGCAAATTCAACTTGGTAACTTGTTTGAAATGAATGGCCAAGGGTCCTATTTATAAGACTCTTGGGTCATTAGTTTGCTAATTGCACTATTAGTCCATTAATCATGCATTAATTAAGATAAAGCAAAATTAGGCCTTACTAAGCATCAGAGGAGTGGGTAATGTGTTTGGGGAGTTCAGGAACAGCGTGGCCGGAAGGGAGGCCCTCTGGACTGAAAAATGTTCGGTTAGGGGGTGTCCCTAGCTGAACTGGTTCTTTTGGCCGGGTGATTTAACTTCGCCCTGCCTTTTGTTGGTGGATTTTTCCGGGTTCGAGGTTTTCCAAGTTTCGGTTTAGAACCGTCTTCGGGTCCGTGCAGTAATTAAGTCGGGTCAAAGCGGGTCAATGTTGGTGTATATCCATCATTTTCCCCTCGAGTCAAGCAAAATGGTTAAAACGTTTCTTTACTCTATTTTAAACGGGATAGACACCCAAATTGATCCTGCTTGATACATGTTACCTCTTTTGATGACGTTATTCATCCTTTTAGCTCCCCGGGAGCTAACTCTTTTAGGTATCTTTTTCGACCTCTCAGGTACTTAGTTTCTTTATGGAGCTTTGTGCTAGGCGAGGACCTGAAAATGGGTGGGGATGTCCCCTGATTCCACTCCAAAGCTTAAGTCAGTAAATGAATTAGAAAGAGTATTATCAAGTATATGAATCAAGAAGATAAAACATACATAATGTTCCCTTAGTTATAGGGAGGGATTACCGACTTTAAATGGCGGCTTGCTGTGCCTTGATTGGCTGTTCAATGGTGGTGGTTGCCTTACTCTGATTGGTTGAAAGGGACTGTTAAGAGTCAGTAGGTGACAAGAAGGTCGCCACCTAACCATTTCTTACTGTGGAAGGTTTCTTTAACAAGGTGATAAGCAGGTTGCCACCTAAGTTTTTACCTTGAGAGGAAGGTTTCTTCAGACCTAAAGGCGGTGAGCAGGTCGCCAACTATCCTTTCCTTAGGAGGGAGGTTTCCTAAAGGCGGCGAGCAGGTATCCACCTGTACTTTCCTTAAGAAAGAAGGTTTCTTTATTCGTTTTGTGGTAGTCTAATTGACTTTTTCCTTAAGAGGGAGAGTTTTGAGTGACCTTATCGTCTCGCCTATCTTCGATAGTCGCTTTGGTAGTCGACCTTCCCTTTTATAGTCGTCGACCATTTATCCTTATCTCCTCGAGTTGAAGGTGAATGGTCGTCGACTTCTTTTTCTTAGATTCTCGACTTTTATATAATTGACCCATGTCAGATCGCCTCGAATCATATCCAACACTTGCCCCAAGACATAAGTCATTAGTCTTTAAAATAAAAGGGAAGGAGTTATGTCGAGAACCTTTTATGATGAGTGGCGGACGTTGCCCTTTTATCCTTTTGAACGTATGCTTTTTGTCGTCATTGAAATTAATGGAGTCGAGGAGTCAGTTATAACTGCTCCTTTATAGAGGCGACTTTTGGATGTCGGGGAAGTCAGTGTTATAAATGATCCCATGCATCATCGCCGACTATATTAAGTCGAGGAGTCATTGTTATGACTGATCTCCTTTGTAGATGGCAACTTTCAAAAGTCGGGGTAGTCAGTTATGACTGATCTCCTTTGCAGAGAGTTGAAGGAGTCAGTGTTATGACTGATCTCCTGGATTGTCGCCGACTATATGAAGTCGAGGAGTCAGTGTTATGACTGATCTCCTTTTTAGATGGCGACTTTCGGAAGTCGGGGGAGTCAGTTATGACTGATCTCCTTTGCAGAGAGTTGAAGGAGTCAGCATTATGATTGATCTCCTGGATTTTCGCCGACTATATGAATTCGAGGAGTCAGTGTTATGACTGATCTCCTTTGTAGATGGCGACTTTGGAACCGGGGGAGTCAGTTATGACTGATCTCCTTAGCAGAGAGTTGAAGGAGTCAGTATTATGACTGATCTCCTAGATTGTCGCCGACTATATGAAGTCGAGGAGTCAGTGTTATGACTGTTCTCCTTTGTAGATGGCGACTTTCGGAAGTCGGGGGAGTTAGTTATGACTGATCTCCTTTGCAGAGAGTTGAAGGAGTCAGTATTATGACTGATCTCCTTGATTGTCGCCAACTATATGAAGTCGAGGAGTCACTGTTATGACTGATCTCCTTTGTAGATGGCGACTTTCGGAAGTCGGGGGAGTCAGTTATGACTGATCTCCTTTGCAGAGAGTTGAAGGAGTCAGTATTACGACTGATCTCCTAGATTATCGCCGACTATATGAAGTTGAGGAGTCAGTGTTATGACTGATCTCATTTGTAGATGGCGAATTTCAGAAGTCGGGGGAGTCAGTTTTGACTGATCTCCTGGTTCGTCGCCGACTATATGAAGCCGAGGTGTCCTGTTATGACTGATCTCCTTTGTAGATGGCGACTTGTGGAAGTCGGGGGAGTCAGTTATGATTGAATCCTAGATCATCGCCGACTATATGAATCCGAGGAGTCCAGCTTTAGTACATCAAGAAAAGATGAATTATATCTTTATTCATTACTTTATTGTAATTGAAACACATGAAAAGGATTTTCTCCTAAACATAGAACTTCTTCAAGTGCTCTGCATTAAAAGTCTTGTTGTGGCGTTGCCCCTGCGGATCTTCTAGTTTGTAAGCATTGGGACATGGTATGCCGATGACGACATAAGGACCTTCCCATTTTGGCACCATTTTCCCTCTTTGAACGGCTGTTAAGAATTCATTTCTTCATAGGAATTTTTCCCTAGGAAGAATTGGTGTTGCCCTACTTTTCGATTAAAATATCTAGCAGTGGCGAGCTTCATTCTTCCTTAAATTTCTTTAGAAGCCATCCTCTTTCATCGGCTAGATCCAAGTCGATCTTTCTTTGTTCGTCATTCTGGTCGACTTGGTATGTGGCGACTCTTTGGGAGATATTATCTACCTCAATGGGTGAAACAACTTCCGACCCATAAACCATGCTGAAAGGAGTCTCGCTGGTGGCCCTCATAGATGTGGTTTTGAGTGCCCAAAGTACCTGATCCAACTCTTCGACCCAATTTCCCTTCAGAGAAGCCACCCTCTTCTTCAATCCGTTGAGAATTGTTTTGTTGGCTGCCTCGATTTGTCCATTCGTTTGGACATGATGAACAGAACCAAATTGATGGTTGATTAACATTTCTTCACAAAAGTCGGCGAGTTCGTCGCTGGCAAACTGAGGGTCGTTGTCACTGATGAGGAACTTTGGCACCCCATATCGACATATGATTTTTTCTCGTATGAACTTAATCATTTGGAAAGTAGTCGTTGATGCCAGAGCTTTTGCTTCTATCCACTTTGAGAAATTGTCGATAGCGACTACGATATGTGTTCGTTAGCCTGTGGATTTAGGCAGGGGCCTATGAGATCGATCCCCCATTGTGCGAAAGGCCAACCACTCATCATAGGAGTAAGGTCTGCTGGTGGCCTAGCTATTCTGGGAGCGTAAACTTGGCAAACAGGACAAGTTTGCACGAGTGTTTTCGCCTCATTGTGCATAGTCGGCCAGTAGAACCCTTGTCGCAGAGCTTTTAATACCAATGTTTTGGCTCCTTCATGACATCCAACAGCGCCTCCATGTAGGTCCTCCATTGTTCTCTCAGTTTGGGGGCGGCTACGCATAAGAGGTAAGGAGTGGAATATCCTCTTTTATAGAGATATCCATCCAAGATTACAAATCGCCCAGTCATTCTTTGAATTTTAGTCGCTTCCACCGGATCTTTTGGGAGAGTTCCCTTTTCCAGATAATTCTAGATGGGAGTAATCCATCAGTCGGGGGCTTGAATATTAAGAACTTCAGCTCCTGCTTCCATGGCTGAGTAGAGAGAATTCTCTATGAAATGTACACTCACCGGGGGAGTATTTCCCAAGGCAAATTTGCTAAGGGCGTCTGCCTCATGATTATTATCTCGAGGGATGACCTCTATTTGGAAATGAAATGAGGCATGTCTCGCACGAGTCTCCGCACTTCTTCTGCGTATTTCTTCATATTTTCTCCTTTGGCGACATAGGTCCCATTTGACTTATTGAAAATTAATTCAGAGTCGCATCGTACCTTTAGGTTGGTGATTCCCATGTCGTTGGCTATACGAAGACCTGTTAACAAAGCCTCGTATTCAGCTTTATTATTGGTAGCTCAAAAGGTTAAAGCCAACGCATATCAAAGTGGCTCTCCATCAGGTGGCGTTAGTACTAATCTAGCCCCACATCCCAAGGAAGAGGATGATCCGTCGGTGTACATCGACCATGGCATAGTATCGTTGGTGGTGTTTTCTGGCGTGACTTGCACATGCTCCTCTTGTGGGAGTACAACGGGTTTAGCATATGGCGTTTCTGTATTTTCTGCTATGAAGTTGGCCAGTGCTTGACATTTGATCGCCTTTCGTGGCTCAAAGTGAATGCAAAATTCACTCAACGCTACCGCCCATTTAACAATTCTTCCTGAAATGTCGGGCTTTTGTAGTAGTTGCTTTAAAGGTTGGTTAGTACCGTGATCTTGTGGGCGTGGAAATAAGGTCGAAGTTTCCTGGCAGCTATCAACAGAGCATACAGGTACTTCTCGATGTCCATGTAGTTAGCCTCAGCAACACCAAAGAGCTTACTGACGTAGTAAATCGGGATTTGAATGTTGCATGTCTCTTTGATGAGTACTGAGCTCACTGCTGCTGAGCTTACACTTAAGTAGAGGAACAAAGGATCCTCATGCTGTGGTTTTGCTAAGGCAAGAAGAGAGTGAAGGTGTTTCTTCAATTGTTGGAAGGCTTCCTCACACTCAGGCGTCCATTCAAATTTTTTGCTTGCTCTTAGAATTTTGAAGAAGGGGAGGGATTTGTCACCCGATCTCGCCAAGAATCTTCCCAAAGAGGCCAGTCTTCCATTGAGACTTTGTACTTCCCTATGGCAGGTAGGCGAGGACATTTCTTCTATGACAGCGACTTCTCCGAGTTGGCTTCGATCCCTCTTTCGAGAAAACCCTCCAGAGATCTGTCCCCGTGCCAAGAATCGATCAGAGACTTTGCTGTGGAGCTGCACCACGTAGGGCTTCTCTAACAAGAATCTCTACGGGTCCCGTTCGGAGGATCGCAAACTCCCTCGAGCAAGGATCTTGGACTACGGTTACTTTTGAGGTATGTGTAAACTTTCCGCTGCGTAATTGATATCACTAGCACATACCATGTTTATGTTTCCGTAGTGATTACTACCCGTAATATAACAGTGGTATCAGAGCCTGTGTTAGGAGTTCATGATTTTGATAAATTGGTGTTCTTGGTGTTTTATAATTTTTGGACTAAATTTTTAAAAAGGAATTTCAAATTTCAAATTTTCATGTTCTAGGTTAAATTGATGTTCATGATCTTCAAAAAAGGGTGATATTTACAAGGTAAATTTGTGTTTGTGCCGAATTTTTGAGTAAAATTACAAGGTAAATTTTTTAATTTTCTTGATCAAAAGAGGTAAATTTTGGCAAACACATATTGTTTACCATATTTTAATTTTTAATTAAGGTAACAATATATCTATAATTAGGAACATTATGATAGATTCACAATAATATATAGAAATATATATCACTATCAATATATCTAAATATTTAAATAGGGTTAAAGATTTTATTGATAGATTTAGTTACCTAAAAGATTGAGAAAATATATTGTTAGTTGTTTGTTTCCCTATTAAAGATATTGACAGTAAATAAAATATATATTGTGCCGATTTTTACATATATATATATTGTTGATTGATTTATTCTTAGAGATAGAATCTTAGCAATATATATATATATATATGTTTTATATATAGGGCCGAAATATATATATATATATATATATATATATTTAATATTGGAAATTATTTTATATAATTAATGTTACTTGGTGGTCAAGTTAAATAAATTTGGACTTTAAAACTCTACTTGGGCCACAAGTAAAAATTTCGGCCCAACCTTTAAAATTTTAATTATTGGGCCGGTTCAATATATTAAACCGGGACGAAATAAAACCAAACCGCATTTTCTCAACCGGTTGGACCTATTCGGGTCGGGTCGGATCGGGGTAATTAAGTGGATCTAACCTAACCGGTTTTGAGTGTTGAACCGAACCCTATTTTATTGGACCGATTCGGACCGAACTATATTTTAAATTAAAACCGGACCGAACTGAACCGGATTTTGCCAGACCGATCCGAACCGGATTTTCCGGACCGATCCGAACAAGATTTTCTGAAACTGAACCGAACCGGACCAAAATGGACTGAACCGAACAATGTTTTCTAAACCGAATTCAAGTCAATTAAAATAGGGAGGTCAAGTTTTAAAATCCAAATGTTTTTTAACCTCGAAATGGACTACACAGTGCTCATTGGGTTACTAACCTTTATGCCTTGTTTCAATTATGGGGATGGATCTCGGAGATACATGTTTTTCGGACTAGATTAATTAGAGGGCTGAATTGCAATTGTTTATTATTAAATATATATTTATGCATGATTAGAATTGTTGTCTTGAATAAGTCAAGCTAGCTGGATATTGCATGTTGTGGGTGGAGCCCTGGTTAAATATATGGAATGCGCACTAGGATAGACATGTTGTGATGGTTGGAAATGCCTAGGATTCATGTCTAGAAGTTTGCGTAACTAAATATAAGCATGAATTGCAAATCAGCCCCTAATGTTTAAAATTATTTTAAAACCGAAAACCAGTCGCCAAATATGTATGATTGATGTGAATGTTAGATGTTTGACACGTATGCTAGAATGTTGAGGATGTAGTTACATTTGATAATGTACTTGTAAGTAGAATTATGAATGCAAGCATGAGTTCCTCGGAACATTAGACGCATGACGCGTAAGCATATGTGTGTGTGGTATGATGAATTTTACTGGCATATGATAATTTACATGGGTAGTAGAATTATGTATGCATGAGTGATTTCATCGTAATGATTTTCCAAAAAAAAAAAAACCTTGGGAAAGCCAAGATCGGGTATGCTTATTTTAAAATTCCCGTTCCGGTAATTTGCGATTAAAACCGTTTCATGAGACTGGTCTATTAGATAGAAGACAGAGATAGTGTGAACTCTTTCACTGCCATCTTCCATTGGTTTACTAGTGGTAGGTTGGTTTAGATGACTGAGGAATCATTATCTATCGGATTCCATCTTAATAGATATCTGATGTATGAAATTCTTTCTCAAAATGTTATTGTCTCCCTGATTCTTGCATAACCATCAACGTGTTAGTTTTCATGCCTGACCCAGTACAGCTCTACGAGCCGTGCAATATGGATGGCATGGATTACGATGCATGGAGAAATAATGTTATGGATCTTCTGATCGCTGCGGATCTGACGATCAGATTAATCTGACGGCGGATAGGCTGAGATTGGACGAATAAAAAAACCCACATGATAGCAACGACAAGAAAAGTTTGAGGAAGGATCAAAATGCATGAGAGTTGATCCTCTCGCGGTGTCAAACATGATCATCATTACAGTTTGGAGGCTTCGGAGGCTGCCACGACTTTGTAAAAGTATTAGAAGACGCACAAGGTGAAAACCTAAAACACTCAGTTCAGAGATAGGATAAAATCTCTTAGATAAGTTAGTAAATAAAGAAGGATGAAGTTGGTTAAACGATTTTCCTTCAATAAGCCTTGAACGAAAAGTCAGGCTAGGCATTCAAGTTAAAAGACGTACTTCAAGAAACACAGTTTGTATAATGTTGAAATCATCCTATCAAAGGTTACCTATGGGATGATTCACATAAACGTAAAACTGTGTTCCATTAATATCGGTAAGGTACGTCGCCATTAAAGCTGAAAGGTGATAATGAGTTAAATCATATCAGAATGCGATATTAATTTTCACATAATACACGTATTTAGGAAAAGAGTACGTCAATTACTCTTAGAAAATACCTGTTTATAGCTTCAATTGTAAAATGGTGTCGTGACCGAACATGAGACATTACATCACTAAGAGGGCGAATTTTCCAAATGCATGATCAGTTTCAATCGACATAGTCGTGATCCAAAACGGAGCAGAAAAGCGATGACAATCAGGTACCACTTAATTCGAGTGGGAGAGATTTGAACCAGCAACTCAAGTGAATGACATGGTAAATGAGAATGGGAACATTTTAATAATAAATCCAAAGGGAGGAATAAACCCTACCACACGTAATCACTGTTGCTGTTAGGACGAATCAGGTCGAACCTGATGGTTACCTTTGTTGAACCAGGAATGACGCAACTACCTATATTACCCATTGTTTCCAGTGGGAGTGATCCAACCATACTTGGTTCCAGATCCTAGTGATCAAGGGATGCATCTTAGAAGTAATACCCCGAGACCAAGATGTTGTAATAGGAAAGTTACAGGTCAAGGTTCTAGCTCTGCTATTGTTCCCAACAGAGACGATGCTTCGATAAGAAGCATTGTTCCCAGTGGGAGGATTGTTCCCAAGAGAAATGATGCTACGATAAGAAGCGTTTTTCCGAGTGGGAGAAAGGATCAGACTAATAGTAGGGACTCACAATTCCTAGACGAGAGTCAAAGGCAAGTATCCCATTGAGCAAGGTGAAAACCTCGCTCGAACTGTTGGCGGGCATTGGAAAGACCTCAAGTGAAGAAATAGAAATAAATAATAAATGAGAGAGATCGCCTAAATGAAAGCCATTTTAGTTTATAGTTGATTTACATGCTAAACACAGGGCATAAGGATAATGTGAGCCCTGAAAGAAGGCTCGCTACTGATGGAAAAAGGTCGAACAACACGACTTATTGCGAAAGGACTTACCCAATTCACGGAGTGGACTTTGATCAGAGAAACTCACAGACTGTGCGTAAAACCACGGTTAGGGCCATTAATAGTCCTGGTCGCAAGTCTCGATCCCGAGCTGCACCAAATGGATGTTAGGACCGCATTCCTCCACGAGAACCTGGAGGAAGAGATCTACATGGAGCAACCGGAGGGTTTCGTTACTCCTGGTAACGAACGTAAAGTTTGTAAACTCCAAAGGTCTATCTACGGTCTTAAACAGTCATCTCAGCAATGGTACCGCAGATTCCACGAGGAAATCGTAGGGAACGGATTCACGAGGATCCGTGCGTGTATTATAGGACCTCCGAGTCCAAATATGTCATCTTAACCTTATACGTGTACGACATACTCATTGCTGCAAACAACATGAGTTTCATGAACAAGTCAAAGTCCTGGTTAGCATCTGTATTTGAGATGAAAGACATAGGAGAGGCCACGTATATCTTAGGCATTAAAATTATTAGAGATCGGGCTACCCGAAATTTGTGTCTGTCTCAAGAAGCCTATATCAACAAGCTGTTGAAAAGGTTCAAATTACAGGATGCCAAACTCGTGGATACGCTGGTGGTATTTGGGTGCGCACTGTCAAAACGTGACGGCCCCAAGAACCTGGCGGAGCACGAACAGATGAAAGGTGCGGAATATTTAAGCATGGTTGGTAGTTTGATGTACACCATGCAATGCACCCGTCCGGATATCTGTTACGTTGTGGGCCTAGTAGCACGTTTCCAATCAGATCCTTGCTATCAACATTTAAAGGCTGTAAAACGAATAATTCGTTATCTGAAAGGTACTGCCGACTATGCTCTGTGCTACGAGGACAGGAAGTTAGAATTGACCGGTTACAGTGACGCTGACCATGGTGGCAATCCGGATGATCGTAAGTCCACCACAGGGGGAGTGTTCCTCCTTGCTAAAGCCGCCATTTCATGGACGAGCAAGAAGCAAACCTGTGTTGCGCTGTCAACGATGGAATCATAATTCGTAGCTCTCTCTAAGAATGCACAGGAAGCAGTCTGGCTGAAAAGGCTTCTTACTGCTCTGCTTAATGGTGACATCGAGAGTAAACCTGTGAAGGTGTTCTCTGACAGTCAGGCAGCCATTGCGACAGTTAAGAATCCGAAGTACCATAGTAGGACCAAACACATTGATGTGAAATATTTTTATGCTAAATCGATGGTAGAAGACAATGTAATTACTATGGAATACTTTTCCACTGATAATATGATTGCGGACCCATTTACTAAGCCACTACGCAGGGAGATATTCGAAAAGCATGTAAAACTGCTTGGATTGCGTAGGGTTTAGAAATGACATGTATCTGTGATAGTATTTTGATATTAGAAAGTTACATTTTGTAAGCGAAAGAATTGCAACCGAGTTTATGATCAATCAACGTCATAATGTTTTGATTAAATCATATTTACGGTCTATAAACTAAGTCGTAGGAGGACGCAATCCTCTGCCAAACTATGTCGAATGTGGGCCTTACCTAGTTACACGGGTACGTTCATCTTGTGGTGCAGGGAGGCCTCCACTAAACAAGACTGGCTAAGAGTCAGGGGGATAAACCTGATTAAGCGAGACGATTATCTAGTTTCGAAGTAACTCGACGTGATCTTCGTTTCACATATCGCCGTGATTAACTTTATTCATCATTTAACCACATTCTAGGCCATATGAGAATATGTGATAGCATTATTGACATATCCCTTTCCTGTCAACCCCAAAAGGTTCAGGTATGCTATCAACGCGTGCTTCATACTACGCGTGCCACATCCGACCACGGGGTCATAACTCGGTTGTGCTAGGAAGGAATCCTTGTGATTCTGGCGGGCGCAAGCTTCTTCACCTCGAGCGTGTGATTGATCCCGGGAGCCTTATGAAGAGGCACCCGAAGTATCCTCATGGACACAGAACTCATACCTAAGGTCAGGCTCAATGCTCGCTTCCTGGCGTACGAGCGTAGGGCAGAATAAAAAGGCCCAGTGACCACGACCATGGAAACCGGTTGGGTTTGACTAAGGGTATGAGCGATGGGGATGGTCAAGTTCACCTGTAATTCACCGATTCTTGTATTCACTAGGTGGCCACCAGCCTATTATTAGTTGAAGTTTGTGAATAATTGTACGAATGGCTTGGAGAAGTGTTCCTAAGTGGAAACTAGGCAAATGGAGAAATAATAGTTGACCTAGGATAAAGCGTGGTACAATATATAAATGTTGTTTATAATAGGTTGATTAAAGAAAAGGGAATCAATGTTCCGCGGTCGCTACAATACTCCTAACAGATGAGTAGCACGATGCCCGTCGTATCCGTCGG
The DNA here is from genome assembly GCA_036873135.1 of Clarkia xantiana subsp. parviflora. Taxonomy (NCBI): domain Eukaryota; kingdom Viridiplantae; phylum Streptophyta; class Magnoliopsida; order Myrtales; family Onagraceae; genus Clarkia; species Clarkia xantiana. The sequence goes on along the minus strand of JAPTYO010000002.1, from coordinate 46,364,727 downwards.
TCGCACGACATACCTCGTATGAACTATTCGGAAGCATGGAGTAGATAAAAGAGGAGAAATGTTGATGCGGATTTGGATAACAATACATTAACAGGCACCCTCCCATTCCGGCGAGTGAGAGCTGTAAGCATATGGTGTTAGGCGCCGTAATTGGTAGCCCATAATATGTATAGTTTACCTAATGAACTTGGGTAAATGTTACATTAGGGTAATTGGGCTAGACCCAAATCCTAATTGACATGGGAGGCCCAAAATTGGGCCTCCCCAATTACATAGGCCGGCCGAAATATTTAGGTGTGGTAAAGTGGACTTTTGTCCACTTTACTCCTCCTATAAGTAAGAGGTGTTAGGGAATTTTAGGGTTAATCATAATTCCCTCACAAGAGAGTTTTAGAGATAAAAACCGTCCTCCCACACCTAGGGTTCGGCCGAACCACACAAGTCATCAAGAGTGTGCCAAATTGCCTTCGAGCAAACTCTCTAGAGATCTGTCCCCGTGCCAAGAATCGATCAGAGGCTTTGCTGTGGAGCTGCACCACGTAGGGCTTCTCTAACAAGAATCTCTACGGGTCCCGTCCGGAGGATCGCGAACTACCTCGAGCAAGAATCTTGGACTACAGTTACTTTTGAGGTATGTGTAAACTTTCTGCTGCGTAAATGATATCACAAGCACATACCATGTTTATATTTCCGTAGTGATTACTCCCAGTAATCTGACATCCCTATCATAGATTTGAAGAGCTTGTTCAACATGAGTTGATAAGTGACTCCTGCGTTTATCAAACAAAAAGGCATGACATTGCAGTGGTAGATGTTGCTATCCGCATAAAAGGCGGTATGGGCCTCGTCATTGGGGTGCATTTGTATCTGGTTGTATCCCGAGTATGCGTCCATGAAGCTTAAAAGCTCGTGTCCTGAAGTGGCGTCGACCAGTTGGTCGATTCTTGGTAGGGGTAGGAGTCTTTTGGACATGCTTTGTTGAGATCTCGAAAATCTACAAACATCCTCCATCTCTTATTGGATTTCCTTACCAGGACTAGATTGGCGACCCAGGTTTGGAATCGTATTTCCTTCACGAAACCAGCCTCAACCAGCTATCCCACTTCTTGGCGTATTGCTGCCTTCTTCTCCGCCCCCATAGATCTTTTCTTCTCGACTATGGGTTTCACGGAGGGATCTATTCTTAGCTCATGGGATATAATATCTGGGCTTATTCCTGGCATGTCGCTAGGCTCCCAAGCAAATAGCTCCTTGTATTTTCTAAGGAGAATAGTTATTTTTTTGGCGAGTTCCGGGGGGAGAGTAGCTCCAATCTTAACTTTTATGTCTTCTCCTTCCAGGGTGACCTCGACTAGTTCTTCCATGGGGGCATGTCTTCCTCCTTCCTCCCGGGGATCCTCATCTGTTACAATAGATAGAGTTTCATTTGTGTTACGCCTTCGGAGGACGTTGACATAACATTGTTGACATAACATAACGATAGAAGGGACAATATAGTTGGGGTTAAGGGTGGTTCTTCCCAATATTGCATTGTAGGCATTGGTTTGGTCGACCACCACAAAACGAATTGTTAAGTGTAAGGTCTTCCAACCTTGCCCCAAAACCACTGGGAGCTGAATTGCCCCCAGGGGATAGGTAGTTCTTCCGGCGAATCCTACCAACGGGGAGGTCATCTCTTGTAGATCTTTCCTTTTGTATTCCATCGCAGCGATGACTTTGAAGGCGATTACGTCAGTGGAGCTTCCTCCATCTACGAGCACCTTCTTTGTTTCCCGATTATTGATTCGGGTTGTGATTACCAGAGCATCTTCGTGGGTTTGGGAGGCTTCAAAAAAATCTTCCGTTGAAAAGGTGATCGCCATTTGCTCTACTTCTTTCGATCTTTTTAACGAATTTGTCGATGAGGTACTTCGAGCAGCATATTGATCCCTATATGAGCTTATCTCTCCTCCCGCCGCAAATACTCCTGACAGAATATTGATGTTATTGTCTGGAGGGGTTCTCCATCTTCGACCTTCATGGGCCCGACGATGGTGATGTCGCTGGATTTCTCTTTGCATAAATTCTAGTTCCCTTCTTGCAAGGAGGCAATATTTTGTGTTGTGCCCCTCTTCTTGGTGACTTTTACAATAATAGAGGGGACGACGAGTTCCTTCCGTTGCTAGAAGTGCTTCCATCCTTTGTTGAGTTTGCCGGAATTCTCTTGAGGAAACACCTCGGATGGACGAACTCTCCCCTTGATCTCGTGGGGTTTGGTGTAGGGATGGGCGATTCACCCGGGCTTGTTTTGCCCTTAAATGAAGGGTTGCTGTGTGGATCAGATCCTCCCAATTTCTTATGGGTTGTATAGCTTGCGTGACAGTAAGGGATTGGGATTGTGGTCCCAATCCTCTAAAGAACAATAGGATGGCTTCTCCCTCTGAGAGCTCGCCTCCACTATATCCTTGGAATCGCCAAAATTAATTTTCCAAGGTTTCATTTGGTCATTGGAATATACCTTCAGCTATCCGTGCTTGACTCTGCCTGACTCGAATTCTTGGTGGGGCCATGACTTCTTGATCTTGTTCCCACAGACGGCGCCAAATGTTGGAATCAAAATGACGTGGCCTTGAACCTCTAGTAGTGGACTTCGAGGTCTCGCCGAGAGCGAACTCTTTTAGGTATCTTTCTCGACCTCTCGGGTACTTAGTTTCCTTTAGGAGCTTTGTGCTAGCCGAGGACCTGAAAAGAGATGGGGATGTCCCCTGATTCCACTCCGAAGCTTAAGTCAGTAATGGATTTAGAAAGATTATTATCAAGTATATGAATCAAGAAGATAAAACATACATAATGTTCCCCTATTTATAGGGAGGGATTACCAACTTTAAATGGCGGCTTGCTGTACCTTGATTGGGTGTTCAATGGCGGTGGTTGCCTTTCTCTGATTGGTTGAAAGGGACGGTGAAGAGTCAGTAGGTGACAAGCAGTTCGCCACCTCACCATTTCTTACTGTACAAGGTTTTTTTAACTAGGTGATAAGCAGGTTGCCACCTGAGTTTTACCTTGAGAGGAAGGTTTCTTCAGACCTGAAGGCGGCGAGCAGGTCGCCAGCTTTCCTTTCCTTAGGAGGGAGATTTCCTAAAGGCGACGAGCAGGTATCCACCTTTCCTTTCCTTAAGAAGGAAGGTTTCTTTATTCGTTTTGTGGTAGTCGACTCAACTCTTTCCTTTAGAGGGAGAGTTTTGAGTGACCTTATCGTCTCGCCTATCTTCGATAATCGCTTTGGGAGTCGACCTTCCCTTGTATAGTCGTCGACCATTTATCCTTATCTCCTCGGTTGAAGGTGAATGGTCGTCGACTTCTTTTTCTTAAAGTCTCAACTTTTATATAATCGACCCATGTCAGATCGCCTCGAATTATATCCACCACTGGGCCCATTTTGTTGTGATACCATTTTTTGTATGGTGTTTGTTGGATCACGGTGGAACTCTGGTACGGACTTTGACGGCAATCCTAGCTCCTTTGCTCCACGCAATCCTGCAAGAGGGGATAGACCGGGCGGTGACCCAGAATCCCTCTCTGATGCTTAAATGAGTGTCTCGTATGACTGGCAAGCATGTAATCTCAAAGTGTATTGAATTCAACGTAAGTCTTTCTGAGGTGATCTCCTGCCCTTTTATAGGCAAAGAGATGCCTCAGGTACCTGGCGAACCGTTAGGGGTGGTTAGCCCGTATCTCGCATATCTCGGATGTGATTTCGTGTATCTTAGCCATGCCTCGCGTATCTCGGCCACGCTCCGTGTATCTTAACCACGTTCCGCGTATCTCGGCCACGCCCCGCATATCTTGGCTTTATCCTCTGATAACGAGTCCCGACTCCCGTCGGGGACTCCAGAGTTATCTCGTTGTGTCACCGCTCGGGGCCCCTCGTCATCGTGACAGGGCCAATCGTTCTCAGGGATTCATCATCGGGGCCTACTTAAAGGCTTTTTATCGGGAGCTTCCAGCTCCACTGTCGGAGCCGACTCTGTCGGGACCTTGCCTTGTCGGGACTCCCTTCGTCGGGACCCTTCTCCTAGGTCATCTTGACCTTCACTATGGGCCTGGTGGGCCTGTTTTCCGTTTCCTCACCGTTAAAGGGCCTGACGGCTATAGTCGGACCCATCATTTGCCCCCAAGACATGAGGGACTTTTAGTTCGTCGTGTCTTTCAACTCCCGATCTTTCAATACTAGAGTCGGGGATCTTTTCCTTGGTTCAGTTACTCAGTTTATCAGTCTTCTCCCTTACGTTACCTCAGGGTTTTGTGGATAACTGTTATATCCCAAGGGTCTTCTCGGTTTCCTAGTGCATTAAATGCAGTAGATAATGGAGTGACGTTTTCGGCCCACGTGCCTGATTTTTCGCGCCTGTCCTTTTCTGAAAAAGTGTTTTTTAGGCCGTTTCATCATTACGCCCGTTGTCCTTCTGCACGTTTCATCTCAACGGTCCAGATCAAGACTCTTCGACTTCGACGACCCGGATCGAAGTGTCCTTTCAACCGTCTTCTTCGACTATAAAACCCTAGCCACAGTCACAATTTAACTTTTACCGTCTTCGAATTCTCAAAAGCTCTCTGCGATTCCTCTGCAATTCCAAGCTCTGTGATTTCGAAGGTCTTTGGAGTCTTCCCGATCATCTTTCCGGCGACGTTTCGTTCATCTCCTCCAACCTCTACTTCATCATGTCTGGTAAGGAATCCCTCTTTGTTGTTTGTTTGTCTTTTTCTTTCTAATTTTTCCAAGAGTCCCACTGTATTTTCTTGCCCTGGTTGCTTTTCAGACAGTGGTTCCAGCTCTGAGGGGAGAAAACCCTTTAATTTTGATTATGCTCCAAATGAGATTTCCAATACTGCCTATGATGCAGCTCTCCGAGAGGGTTGCATCACCATCACCTGGGAACCTCGTTTCCCATATCCTAGGCATCGTCCCTCGAGTGACTCTGAGGTTACTCGTCCCCAGAAAGGGGAGGTGTTTGTCTCTACGGGACAAATATCAGCGGGGATCAGGTTCCCCTTTTGCGGTAATCTGGTGGAGTTGTGCCACCATTACAGAACACACCCCACAACCTTTTCTCCCCATGCCATCCGCCTCTGGAACGCCTTTCAAGTCCTCTGTCTCCGACAGAAGTGGGTCTACAGCCTCCAACTCTTCAGAACCTTTTATGGGATGAAGTGCAACGAGGCGGGGGTTTGCGCCTTCTACCCCCGGATGCCTAAGTGGAGTAAGCAGCAGCTTGCCCGGTACAGTTGGACCAGTGACACCTGGAAGGTGGTCAAGGGTCGGGGACTCTTGATCGATATAGGGTCCGACAATAGTAGCTGGAAGAGGAGCTACTTCTTTATCCGTCACTCCTCCATTCCCTGGCCTCGCTGGGAGGTGGTAGCAGACCCTCCGCCTGCTTTCCACACTTATGCTGACGAGGATTTCGAGAGTCTTCAACTTATCCAGCTCTATCGGTGGGAGGAGTCTTACACTCCTCTCAACGCCAACTCACTCGTGGAGCGGGACCTGCACTACAATATAACATGTTTTTTGTGATAGACTTTATGGTCACAAAAGTCCAAAAAATAGTCGCTAAAAGAATCAGTGGCCGAAATAAAGTTTGTCACTGGGTGGTCACAAAAAAGTCCATTGCTAAATGTTTTAGTGACCAAAATATAAATATTCACAAAATATTAATAGATTTTGTGACTAATATGAATAGCCATAACATTTACGGGTGGATGCAATATATTATTTAGTGCATATATATTGATAATTTTGTATTTTTATATTTCTAAATTAAATTTATTAATTTTTAAATTAAAAAGAGAGAAAAAAAAATTAAAATATCAAAGGAACTTTCACGAATTACTATTTTGATTAAAATACACTATAGATGCTTCCATAATTTGGATTAGCTACCAACATATAATAATTCGTATATACATTACATATACAATGAATATGAACAAGATAAAAATCTCTATACAACTCATTGAGAGTGTGATCTTGCAAGATCCATGTACTCAGTATACATAGTAAAAAAAGAAAAAGAGAATAAAAATTTACGTTGATAGACAAACTATTTATGTAGTAAACACAAAAGGGAGAAAATAATAACTAGAATAGCTTATATATGTCTTCTCGGCATTGCTTTCGTATATCTCTTCATTCCATATATATTATTTGATGGGTGTCCTGCAATATAATCACATAAAAAGCATTTAGCTTTCAGTTGAAAAGCTTTTCTACATATTTTCCATGAAATACGCAGAAGCGATGGAAATCATGAGAAAAAAGGTAGTAATTGAAAAGTGAAAAATCTAGTTAGCTTTCCACGAAATAAAGAGAAAGGAGATGAGTTTGAGAATTACAAGATTTTCAATTTTCAAAAGCATGGGAATCATACCTTAGTGCTGCTGACAATGGAGTTTATCTACCCTTCGACTGACATATCTCCTACACCAAATCAGAAATTTGAAGAAATCAGATGTTAGATTAGGAGGAACTAAAGTTTTTTTTCTTCTGTGTACATATAACTCTCGATAGAAACTGCAAGTAATTTATAATTAATAGAGAAGTGTGTAAATAGTTTTACTTTAAATATTACGTGGGAGAAATTTTAGGAATATATGAAGATAATCCATAACAACCTTTTGGAAGTTACTTGAGATTACCTCGAGATTTGTGCGTCCCACTTTCTTTTACTCTCCTAATCTCCTTTCACCATCACTCCCGTTGACAATTCTTTATCCTTCCATTTTTTTTCCTTCTTCAATTTTTTCCACTCTCTCATCTCATATCAACTCCTCTCCTCTTTTACTTTATTTTCTTTATTATTATTATTATAAATATGAGAAAAATTATATTTTAAGTTATTAACAAACAGTACATATCATTCTAAAGAAAATAAGACATATTCCTTGAAAAACATATCCATTGATAAAAGAAAAGAATTGGCAAAGTAATAATATAATAGACAGTTTAAATGTTTAAACTTAATATAAGTGAACATATAATTTTTGTAATACTATTTTGAAAGTTAAATATATAAATATTAACTTTATAAACTTAGTACCACATTAGCACATATTACTATCACTTGCGAAATGCTTTTTTTTTTTTTAAGAATTTAGTTAGTTTTAGGGGTTTAGACTTTAGGTAAATTTAAAGGTTTTTTTCTTTCTAAAAACTCATTGAGTTGGATAACTGTTAATCTAGGAGGTCAAAATAATCTTTATTTTATAAGTTGTTCTTTCAACTTGTTATTTAATTTATTTAGGTATCTAGTTTTTTTTAGCCAAGATTTAGTTATATAGAAGTTATCTAATCACTTATTTCTCATGTTATTAATTACATGTTTATTAATTCTTTCGTTACTTTTACTTTTATCTACTAATAACAATAATATATTATATAATATTAAAATTAATTATAAAGAGAGATCTTTTATTATTTCATATATAGAGTCAATCGTATTATTGTTTTGATATTATTTTGCGTCAAAATTGTTAACCGTATAACTATTAGTGAAATGCAATATAATGTAATATACCACTTAAATAGTTGAACATCGATTATTTTAATAGTAAGATAAATAAACAAATTAAGATTTTCTTTTTTTTAGCAACTAAATATTATTTATTCATATGACCAAAAAAATGTATATTATTTTTTGATTTTTTTTTCAAAAAACGTAGAGAGGTAGTGACTAATATTTATTTGTCACTTTATAATTAGTCACTAATATGTTTTAGTGACCAAATATTATACTTTGTCACTAATTACTAATGTTTTAGTGACTGCTTATATTTTGGTCACACAATATTTATCACAAAAAATATGTTTTCTTGTAGTGCTGGTGCACGCCGGGATCCGACTCCTCGATATTGTTTCTGGGGGGGCAGCTCTTCGACGGCCCTTCTAACATGGTTCCTTGGGTAAACTTCTAACTCTTTCTTTGTTTACTGTTTGCAGCCAAGAAGGTATCTGTGCTGACCGATCTGTTCCTTAAGCAGGGGGAGACTGATGCTGTCCGCCCCTCGCGGAAGAGGAAGTCTGCCAAGAAGGCTGCTGCTAGGTCGGGGTCTCCTTCAGCGGAGCAGCCCAAGCGGAAGCGGGTGGATCTGGACCAGCTCTTCGATGTCCAGAACGCTGAAGAAGGTAAACAACTTCGACTTGCTATTAAATCGTACAAGAGGATGGTCCCATCGGATTTGATTTCCTCGACCAAGGAAGGCCGCATTACTGATGTCAAAAGAATCCTTCGAGGCGAAACTCCTCGAGTCTTGAAGGCAGGCTACTATCATTACCGCGGGAAGGATCAATACGTCTCCCGACGTATCATTTGGTGTAAGAATCCCGATGAACTTCCTGACTACCTTTCTGAAGCTCTTCATCCTCCAGGTGCAGGTCGCTCGGGAGCTTCCTCGGGTGCTGCAGCTTCCGCCGATGCACCGCCTTCAGCGGGGGTGCCTTCCTCGGCTGGAGAGAAGGCTCCAACTGGCGAACAGTTTCGTCAGGTGGAAACTCTGGACTCCTCCGAGGAGATTGGCGGGGCTGACCCCCCTCAACAGCGTCAGAAGGCGGGGCAATCCCCCTTGAAACCAACCCCTCAGGGGCCGCCTCCTTCGTCTTCTCCGCAGCAGCGGCAGCTCTCACCTATCCACGACTTCTCTCCTTCCCCTGTTAGGGGCGAGACGGAGGCGTGCCCTTCCATTCCTCATCCTATCTCTCCCCTTGCTCTTGACGGGGATTTCTATAGACCCTTCAATTCTTCACAGGCGAATGCCCCCTGGACTCCTATCCAGACGCTTTAGGGAGTCCCGCTTACACAAGGGGAATAGGACCAGGAGCTGGCCCTGCATCTGCTGGCGGGTTCTATTCTGCCTTCTATGCGGCATCCGATTTACCTCAATCGGACGCATATGCAGCGGGATATCAGGGATATGGGTGTGCGCCGCGTAGAGGTGAGACTTTGCTTCTTTCTTGTTGATGGTAGATCGAGTCGTTTGTTCATTAACATTTTTCCTTTTTATTGCAGGAGCTCGGGGACTACAACCGCCTCATCGGGTACATTATTGCCTATGATGAGGCCCGGGAGCGGGACCGAGGGGTCCGCGAGCAGCTTCAGGCGGATCTCAAGGCCTCCCAGTCTCTGCGGGGGAAGTTTGTCAAGGAGCAGGCTGCCCTTAATCAGAAGATTCGGGATCTTCAGCAGCAGATCGCGGACTTCGAGGGGCTCTTGAGGCAAGAGCGGCAGGAGCGGGGGGTGACTGTGGACAGGCTGACCCAGGAGAAGAAGGCTGCCGAGGACCAACTGGTTCTTGAGAAGAAGGCTTTGGAGGAGCTAATCGCGGGGTTTCCTGCGCAGCTGGCCGAAGCGGAGGAAAAGGGCCGGGAGGACTATCGGAGGTCGGAGGGCTTTCAAGCTGATGCCATGAAGTTCTTTGGCACAGAGGTGGAGAACACTCTCTTCAACGTGGTTGAGGAGCTCCACCTAGAGTATGGCGACGCCATCAACTTTGACAAGTCTCCTTCCCTCGCTCCCTTCGCGAAGAAGTATTTTACTCTTTCCGAGGAGAGTGACGGGGGGAATACTCCCGTAATTGTCGAAGACGCTTCTGAACTTCCAAGTGCGGACGCCCCGATAACTAATCCTCCCGAAGCCAATCCTGTGGATCCCTCTGCTAATGACTCCGCGGACCCAGCTGCTGCCGATGCTGCCGACAAGGACCAAGCTTGAATATTTTTATCTTTTAGGGTCCTTGTATCTTCTTCTATTTTGTCATCACCGGGCCTTTGAGCCCTTATCAATATCAAACTTCTCTGGTTCCGATCTTTTGTTGCACTTCTCCGAGTGACTTTACTTATACGCGCTTAAGTCGAAGCTTCGACACTTAAGACATTCTCGTACGTCTTTCCCGACGATTTAATAACTTGCACCACTTAAGGCGACTTAACTCCATGCATCACTTAAGACGACTTAATTCTGCGCACCACTTAAGGCGACTTGGTTTCATGCATCACTTAAGACGACTTTATATTACTTAGAGCAAATCGTGCATCACTTAAGACGTCTTTTCTCGGGCATCACTTAAGACGACTTTCGGATACTTAGAATAAATCTAAGCATCATGCACCACTCAAGGCGACTTAGTCCCACGCATCACTTAAGACGACTTTATATTACTTAGAATAAATCTAAGCATCGTGCACCACTCAAGGCGACTTTTCTCGTGCACCACTGAAGGCGACTCTCGTCGTGCACCACTGAAGGCGACTTTTGTTAGGTTATAAAGTCTAGGTCAACGGGTCGTCAATCTAGAATTTATCTCCCACTAATGAAATGTCGGGTTCAGTGTTCCTAGGACTAGTCATTCTGATACATGCCCTTCTGCTCCCTTGGGGTAGTCGTTCTGATATATGTCCTTCTCTTCTCTCCTTCTGATCTCCTTTCCTTCTCTCCTTCTGACCTCCTTTCCTTCTCTCCTTCTAACCTCCTGAGGCTTGTCCTACTGCTCTATGCTCTTCTGCTTCCTTGGCTCTCTTCTCCTTGCCACCCTGCAAGAGGGGCAATACCAGGCACAGAGGGGGGGGGGTGGTGCCTGATGAACCCTCTCCGATGCCTAAGTCAGTATGGTTTTAGAGAGATAAAGCTAGAGAGATGTCAGAGCAAAATTGTGCAACTTGCCAAGATGATCAAATGAATAGTGGAGGTGGGGTATTTATAGGCAACGGTGTCCTTAAGGTGGCTTAATGACATCGTTAACCTTTAAACACAGTTAATTAACCTTTAAACGCATAATTAGAACCTTAGGATACGGAGAAGGTAGGCGGAATAAACCGAGTGTGGGAGTCCAAGGGTGGTGCCGGGGCCCTTGGGGGGAGCGAAATCCGACCCCCAAGGGTAGGGGTTGGGTGAGGGCACCCAACCCCTCCTAGGGAGGATGGGGTTGGCCAACCCCATCCCCCCTAGGGGAGATCGGGTTGGCTGACCCGATCTCTCCTAGGAGAGATCGGGTTGGCCGACCCGATCTCTCCTAGGAGAGATCGGGTTGGTCCACCCGATCTCCCCTAGGGAAGATCGGGTTGGCTGACCCGATCTCCCCTAGGGGAGGTCGGGTGTGGCCACCCAACCTCACCTAGGTGAGTTTGACTTGGCCGGACGAGCGCTTCGGCCTCGTCCGAGCCGTTGGTGTTCTCGCGAAGTGTTCGGGTTGAAGTTTCGATTTACAATCGTTAATGGGATGATAAAAATACAACGGTTCGGAAGTCAACGGGTTCAAATTGGGCGTATATCCATCACATGCCCCCGAGTCAACCAATGGCCTAACCCTTGATTGACTCTATTTCAGGATGGTATGATACGCGCAATTTGAAACCGGGGTTTTACCTTTCGTCTGAATGCTTGCTTACCCATGGATGCGCGTCTCCGTCTTTGCCCCCTGCCTTATGAGATAGAGGAGTTGTAAACGTTAGAGTAGCGCGGACGTGTGCCTAAGCACGCGTCCGTCTGAGGTGGGAGTAATAAATCTACCTTTGCTACAGGCGTGTACTCAAAAAATACATACTCGCATAGGGATGCAATACGAATGCAACTAAGTAACTTATGCTTCAATTCCGTGCCGTGATTTGCCTAAGTGGAGAAAAATTTCATTTTTGGTCCGAAATTTTTCTAAGTATGGGATACTAGAAAATATGCCTATAGGATGTTAACTAGGAGTGAACATGGACATATCATGAACATGAGGATGTGTACTAGCATACATGCAAGTAGGAACATAAGGATGGGAGTGAGTGGAGACATGCTGCGATTGTAGTCATGAATGTATGCATGAATATATGGCGGCCATGTGCATGGACGTCTAAATGTTTGAACACATGGGAGTGTGTATGTGGGCATGCATATGAGTGCAAGCATGAACATGTATGTATGAATGGATGGGTTGTGAGTATAAGCATGAGTGATGACATTGATGTACCTGTAGATGTTAATCATGAATATGAGCATAAGTGCAAAGGTGAGAGCAGACCTCTCCTTTACTTGAGGGTGGGAACTCTGCCACTCAATGGGACACAACGTTTCGCCTCCCTCGTGAGCATTGTCCATTAATCTCGACCTTCGGCATGTGTAACATTTTTCCTTCATTCGTTGGAGCGTGTGTATAGCTCTTGACCTTTACCCTGCAATTTGTTCCCCATAAAAGTGAGGGTGAAAAAGCTTACAAGCTTTCTTCTTACCGCCGCGAGCGAAGGGGTCTATTGACATGTGTTAAGGGTTGACCCTTCCTTCGGATGTGCTGGAGCGTTGCTCCATTTGGGGAAACTAAAAGTTCGCCCTCTTCCCTTGGTGTTAAGGTTGCCCCCGTAGTAGGCGTATCTCGCCCCTCCATGAGTAAGGATCGATCTTTGCGTTGGTTGCTCGTATAGATGACTCACTTTTGGGAAGCTTTCTTCTTCAGACAGGGAGACCTTGAAGATCGTTTTCCAAGGTAGTCAGACCAAATCTGACCGTCCTGTGTCTTGGGTGTCCGAGGCGGACTTGTATGAGGCAGGGACTCGTATGACCCCTTGTAGGTTGATTTCATGGAGAAACATACAAGGTGTAGGCAGAGCGTTCCGAACATGCCGTTGAATCAGATGAGAGGGAAGAACCCTCTAGTTCTGCTTATCAGGCCAATAAATTTTCTAAGTCAGGGGTGGCTGCTAATGCTTCCAGTATATTCTTTTTCCCTTCTTTTTTCTTTGTGATATACTTATGATTATTCTCATGCTGCTTCCTTCTTGTTGTTAGAGCGTTCTTCCCTGGTTACCGAATGATTCTTGTGGTGGGTGAGAGTTCAAGTCAATCTAAATCCAAGGCGCGGAAACCTGACTCTGAGGTCGGGCCCTCGGCTGCCAAGGAGAAGGAAACCGCGAGAGGCTCTCCTTCAAGTGCCCCCTTGCTGACTCCCTCCCATGATAAGGAGGTAGTGGTTGAAGAGGCACCCTCTTTGCTTGACAAAAGGAAACAACCTGTGGCTGACGATGGGGTGATCATAGGTCTTGATGTCTCTTCTCTATCCCCTGCCCCCCAGCCGAGGGGCCGAGTCTCAAGTTTATTTCATCTTCATGTAGATTTGACGACTTTTGAAGGTGTTTTTGTCTTTCCTATGGGTTATGTTATTAACCCCTGCGTTGAAGATTTTTCTTTTGGTGATGGGTGTGATCATCACCTTTCATTGAGGTTCCTTTCTCTTGCCATGGCTCTGATTAAGGTAGCGAATTCTTGCTTTGGAGTTTGGTGGAGACTGCTCTTGAGTTAGCCTCTACTAGTATCGTAGTTGTGATCGTTGTGGGGATCGTTTTGTTATATGCCCTCAATAGTGCTTGTCGTGATTCTTTGCTTCATGGTTGATTTCGTGAGATATGGAGGTTGTCTTCATAATGAGGACGTCTCCTTCCTAGTATCACCCAGTGGGTTGAAATATAAGTGCCTACCTTTGATGAGCGTACCAAGGGTGTTGTTTTTCCCTTTTTCTTGAACCTCCTCCCAAGGCTAGGCGTAGCCTTTTGATGTTCGTGGTCGGGATGGTGTCTTTACAATTCATGTCTTTGACAGATGTTTTATGATGTGCTGCCATGATAATCACTTCGGGGTATGTGGACGTGATAGCCACTTCGTGATGTGTCGGAGTGATAGCCCTTCTGTAGTGTGTGGACATGATAGCCAGTTCAGGGTATGTGGACATGATAGCCACTTCAAGGTATGTGGACATGATAGCTACCTCAAGGTATGTGGACATGATAGCCACTTCAGTGTATGTGGACATGATAGCCACATCACGATGTATGGAGTTGTGCTTTAGTATTCCTTTCTCATTGGAGAGCCTTCATTGCTATAGTTGCCTTTTGTGTAGGCTATGTTTGTTGGGTTAGGTCCCGATGTCTCGTCTTGTCGGATGTTGTATCCTTTATGCTCTTTAGATGTCTCCTTCATGAGTTGTGCTTAACGATGTTCAAGTCTGATACGAGCATAGGTCACGCGAGGGCGACATGCATGACAATAACATTTGTCGAAGGTTGATTTGTGTGACTTGTAAGGCAATCCTCTTCTTGATGGGTCGAGCTTATTTTGAGAGCCTTGAACTTTGGATTTCATGTCTTTGCTATCCTCCTTGGTGGTATTGGGTTCCTTTGAGATACTTCTCTTGACTTGTGCTATGGATGGTAGGATAACTCGCTACTTTTCATGATAACCTCTTGTGCTTTTGTGTATGATCCTTTGGTCATGGACTTCTCCTTTGTATATGCTTTCCTTTCCTTATCTTTCTTTTGTGCTTTTTTTCACATCATACCTGCTATCTCATCAAGAAAAAACATTATGTGTTCTTCATATCACTTTACTTTGAAATTACTTTCTCATGGGATCCTTCTCAATAATGGTGTAATGTTCTCTTCCGATACCCTTTAAATGGTATATGTGGTACTGTTGGACCAAAGATACGCTCTTGGTGGGCGTCGAATCTGATCACGAGACAGGCTCTCGGAGGGCACTTAACGTTTCACAGGATAGGCTCCCGGAGGGCACAGGTTAGACCAAAGATACGCTCCTGGTTGGCGTCGAAAACTGTTCACGAGACAGGCTCTCGGAGGGCACTTAACGTTTCACAGGATAGGCTCCTGGAGGGCACAGGTTAGACCAAAGATACGCTCCTGGTTAGCGTCGAAAACTGTTCACGAGACAGGCTCTCGGAGGGCACTTAACGTTTCACAGAATAGGCTCCTGGAGGGCACAGGTTAGACCAAAGATACGCTCCTGGTTGGCGTCGAAAACTGTTCACGAGACAGGCTCTCGGAGGGCACTTAACGTTTCACAGGATAAGCTCCTGGAGGGCACATGTTAGACCAAAGATACGCTCCTGGTGGGCGTCGAAGCTGGTAGTTTGAAATCTACCTCAAGATACGCTCTTGGGGGCGTCGAATCTGGTAGTGTTTTTTCTACCTCAAGATACGCTCTTGGTGGCGTCGAATCTGGTAGGTTGCAAATCTACCTCAAGATACGCTCCTGGGGGCGTCGAAATTCGTAGTTTTTGGAAACCACTCTCAAGATACGCTCTTGGGGGCGTCGAAGGTCGTAGTATAAAAACTACTCTCAAGATACGCTCCTGGGGGCGTCGAAGTTCGTAGTTTTGAAACTACTCTCAAGATACGCTCTTGGGGGCGTCGAAGGTCGTAGTATAAAAACTATTCTCAAGATACGCTCTTGGGGGCGTCGAAGTTCGTAGTATAAAAACTACTCTCAAGATACGCTCTTGGGGGCGTCGAATCTGTTCGCGGGATAGGCTCCCGGAGGGCACAAGGTTCGTAGTTTTAGAACTACTCTCAAGATACGCTCTTGGGGGCGTCGAATGTGTTCGCGGGATTGGCTCCCGGAGGGCTCATAATATTACCTTATCTTGTATCCCTTCTCATGTAGGGTGCGTTTTTGATACACCTTTTAGAACTTTACTTGAGTTTTCCTTCCATGCTATTGCCTGTTACCACGCGTTTTCTTCAATGTGGGGGATCACCTTTCGATGGCGATGTTTGTGTGTTGCCAACTTAGGACGAGTCCGTATAGGGAGTTGAGGATGTTTTCCTCTTATGTGACTTCTTCTAGGAGAAGTGGTATTGCATGTTCTTGTGATCTTCTTCCTCTAATCTCTTCTTTTGCATTTAGGTGGACTACCAAGCACTTATTCGTTTGGTGCCCCCAAGTTGCTTGGTGGTCATACCGCCTTTCATATTTGGCCGTTGAAGGCCCCTTGTTCATTTTCCTTGTTGGGTACCCCTTATGCTCGGGGCTCCCTTGTCTGCTTGGTTGAATGTGATGAGTGTCCCTTGTAGGATATACTCTTTCTCATGCTTGCTTGTTTCAGTCATAGGCATGGTTTGGATAATGCCTTTGTCGGATGTATCTTTAGAGGTTGGGTGGAAGAGCTTTTGCTTTGGGTGGGTGGGGGTGGATTTCATTCTCTTGATAACTTGGATGTGGCAATGTTTGTATCCTAGGGGTGCTTGTAAATTCTTTTCCCCCCCTTCCTTGTGTTTTAGGTTGAAAAGCTCTCTCATAGAATGGCGTCTTGAGTTGTTAATCTCGTAGGTGTGTTTCAGACTAGTCAATCTGATCCATGCTCTTTGCTCGTGCATGGGGGGGTCTGACCGGGCTGTGATAATCTTGGAGTGTTGTGGCACTTAGTGTGCTTTGCCTTTTCCTTCACATTGGAGTATTCTTCAATGCCTTTAGGGGGTGTCACATTGGTCACGCTCCTCCCACCTTGAATGTTGATTATAGACTTTCTTTGCATTAGGGCTTGAATCTAAAAAGGGCGTTTTCCTTTAGGTTTGCAGGTGATGCTCCATGATTTTCCATGGGTTTGCCCCCGTATTGGCTATTCCTTGTTGGATAACTTCATTAGAGGCTGCATTTGTATTGCGTACGTATACGTGTTTGAGGTGTGTTGAGCTGACAAGTCCCTCCTTTTTTGTTTTGTCATAACCTTCATTCATCATGTATTCGGCGTATGGCCTTAAAGGCGGGATATTGTTCTAGTGTCCCTTTTATCGGGGTTCTCTTCTTGATGGGATGCCAGGGTCAAATATCCTATCATTTGCAGACAAGGTGGTTGATCGGGATGTGCGTCTAGTGTGAGGGTCGATCTTGAAACCTTACTCCCCAAGCTTTAGAGCTCTACTTTGGTTGATCTTGTAGAACTATTATCCTGCCCTAAGGCTCTTGGTAGGAGATGTATCTCCTTTTTCATACTCTAGTTGTTGCACTATCTCTTTTGCTAATCTTGCATCTTTAGAGTTTCTCTCTTGGTGCATGACTTCAATGACCGGATTTTCTACCGATGTTTGTTTTGTTAGGACTTGTATCCTTGGCTGCCTTTCTTTCTTGTGCGATGGCGAAGGAGTGTTTGTGAACACTCCAATGTGTCGTACTTGGTAGAGGTATGCGCCTTAATCTTTATGGCGCTGTCTTGAATCTTCGTGTACCTATCTCTGATGAACATGTTATTCATTACATATATAGTACGGAGTCCAAGGATCTCCGGGTTAGGGTCATATATAATCGATCACATAGTCATCTATTAGATAACCTCTTTATCTACTGAGTTTATTTTTGCAAGGATAAATGCAAGGATACTTGTAAGGATACTTGTAAGGATATGTGTTCCATCCTTATTCCTGGTTCATTTGCAGTGCTGTGTCCCTAATGGGTGTGTTGATGTTCTGACCACCTTTACTAGTAGGGGGTCCTTTGGTATTAGGTATGCCTGACTCTTCTCTAGTATCATCAATGGTTGGTCATGGGAGATGTCTGACGGACTCCCTTCATGCACTATGGTTCTCTTCGTGTCAAAGTTGGTGATTCCCTCTCTTATGACTAATATATCATTGTGTGGAAATACTATGTTTTCCATGTCCCTTTTTAAAAGCTTGATGATGGTGTCGCCATTCTTCCTTTGCTAGGTTTGGTGTCCTTGAGAGTTTTTGATGGAAGTGTATTCCATTACCTGGGATGAGCTTACTACGTGAAATCATAAAGATCCGCTGGAGGTGTTTGTCTCTGATGGTGGGTGTTGCCCATGTGATATGGTTTCCTCCATTTTTGGAGGGATGTGTTCGCGGCTATCTCCTCTCATGCTTATGGGCGTTTGTGGGGAGGGCATGTTGTGACTGGTGCCCCCCTTACATACCAATGCCCAATGGGATCCTTTGACGGACTTGGCCCTAGGAGGCTTAGTGGAAGGTTATAGTAGGGGTAATCCTTTGTGACCTTCATGGTAGTTCCTCTATAGGATGTTGGGAGTGCTCAACTTATTTTTGTAAGTGAGCCTTCCATCTTGTGACCTTTCCCAGAAACTTGACCTTATAGGTGTTCTTTGGGATTGAGGAATCTGTTGCTTGTGCATCTCTTGATTGGCGACGGCCTTTTACGGATTCTTCTAGTGGTCCACCTGTGTATATATATATCACGGAGCCCGAAGGCGTCCGGTATGGTCATTCTTGGAAAACATGTTGATATCAAGTATCAAAATCTACCCCTTTTAGGGAGTTGACTTGTTATGCGGTTAAATTAAATAAGAGGATATGGGAAGGATATGGGTGTGGGGGTGTTGATATCCCCTGCTTCCTTGGTAATGTAACTGTTTTCCTCCATTAGTCTGTGTGTATTCCTTCATGTATGCTATGTGCGATCTCGCTTTACTACGTCTCTCCATGAGACTTCCCATTGTAGTAGCAATGTACTAACATGGTGTGGTACTCTATGAGTCCCCTGTTCAAATTCTTGTCTTTTGGACTGCTCCCCTGTCCTAGGGGGATGTGTGCCAAGGGTTGTAATGCATGAGGGGTTTGGACCTGTCGTGCTGTATCATGGGTAGGTGGTTGCCTTGTTGTGTTGTTGGGACTATGTCCCTCCCTTTGAGCTTTCCTTGGTATGTCCCTTGGTCATGTCTGTGGTGATGCGGACTGTATGTGTACATTGCCAGGGTGGATGTTGGAACTCCTATATCCTTGTTGGTCTGGCATGTATGTCCTCCCTTAGTGCGGTGTATGTACCTGTTGGGGTACTTGGTTGAATTCATACCACCTTGGAGGTCTTGACTGTCTATCTGCCCCCAGAGGGGTGTATGCCCTGGCATCCTGTTGTGTCTGTTGCTGCCTTGGAGGCACAGACTGCTGCCTTCCCCCTGGGGGTGGCCTTTGATTGTCTCTCCTTTGTTCTTCTCGCTGCCCTGTTCGAGGGTGCGAGTGGCGTTCTTCTGTTGGGATTTGCTCCTCTTCATGAGCTTCTTCTCCTTCCTGTCGGTGTTGCCTTCTCTGCCTGTTCCTCAGAGTCTCTGTATGGGCTAGCAGCTCATCCAATGCGTTCATCAACCTCGGAGTCACTGTCTGTGCTCCTTGCGAGTATGCGGGCCTTATGTTGGTTGTGTGGGCGCGATTGTCGTTCCTTTGAGTTAGTATTCCATATGGATACCCTTGAGGTTGTGCCTCATAGTAGTACCCCTGTGGAGGTGCCATGTATTGGGATGGCACTCCTTGTTGCCCCCCTGTCCCTGTGGCTTCCTAGTCAATGGAGTTGGAGCTGTGGAAGCCTCCTCCCTGCTTGTTAGGCTGGGGTGCCTGTGGGGCTACCTGAGGCTCTGGTGTGCAGGCTATTTCTCTGGGTTAGGCTGCCTTGCTGGAGGTATAGGCTGTCTCCCTCGCCTATTGCCCCCAGGTGGGCGGTGATGCCTAGATACTAAGTTGTTCGTCATCGCTCTTGTTATTGCCAGGCTTTCTGTTCGATTCCCACAGACGGCGCCAAGTGTTAGGTTATAAAGTCTAGGTCAACGGGTCGTCAATCTAGAATTTATCTCCCACTAATGAAATGTCGGGTTCAGTGTTCCTAGGACTAGTCATTCTGATACATGCCCTTCTGCTCCCTTGGGGTAGTCGTTCTGATATATGTCCTTCTCTTCTCTCCTTCTGATCTCCTTTCCTTCTCTCCTTCTGACCTCCTTTCCTTCTCTCCTTCTAACCTCCTGAGGCTTTTCCTACTGCTCTATGCTCTTCTGCTTCCTTGGCTCTCTTCTCCTTGCCACCCTGCAAGAGGGGCAATACCAGGCACAGAGGGGGGGGGGGGGTGGTGCCTGATGAACCCTCTCCGATGCCTAAGTCAGTATGGTTTTAGAGAGATAAAGCTAGAGAGATGTCAGAGCAAAATTGTGCAACTTGCCAAGATGATCAAATGAATAGTGGAGGTGGGGTATTTATAGGCAACGGTGTCCTTAAGGTGGCTTAATGACATCGTTAACCTTTAAACACAGTTAATTAACCTTTAAACGCATAATTAGGACCTTAGGATACGGAGAAGGTAGGCGGAATAAACCGAGTGTGGGAGTCCAAGGGTGGTGCCGGGGCCCTTGGGGGGAGGGAAATCCGACCCCCAAGGGTAGGGGTTGGGTGAGGGCACCCAACCCCTCCTAGGGAGGATGGGGTTGGCCAACCCCATCCCCCCTAGGGGAGATCGGGTTGGCTGACCCGATCTCTGCTAGGAGAGATCGGGTTGGTCCACCCGATCTCCCCTAGGGAAGATCGGGTTGGCTGACCCGATCTCCCCTAGGGGAGGTCGGGTGTGGCCACCCAACCTCACCTAGGTGAGTTTGACTTGGCCGGACGAGCGCTTCGGCCTCGTCCGAGCCGTTGGTGTTCTCGCGAAGTGTTCGGGTTGAAGTTTCGATTTACAATCGTTAATGGGATGATAAAAATACAACGGTTCGGAAGTCAACGGGTTCAAATTGGGCGTATATCCATCAACTTTCATCGTGCACCACTGAAGGCGACTTTCATCGTGCACCACTGAAGGCGACTTTCATCGTGCACCACTGAAGGCGACTTTCGTCGTGCACCACTGAAGGCGACTTTCATCGTGCACCACTGAAGGCGACTTTCATCGTGCACCACTGAAGGCGACTTTTACACTTAGCATAAATCTAAGGACAACTCTTATTTGGAAGCAATCTCTTTATTTATTGATGGCATAAGATTGGCTTACATCGAATTAAACGATAAATAGCATACACCACTTAAGGCGATTTTACATCGGACACCACTTAAGGCGACTTTTTCGGGCACCACTTAAGGCGACTTTATCGGGCACCACTTAAGGCGACTTTATCGGGCACCACTTAAGGCGACTTTATCGGGCACCACTTAAGGCGACTTTCTTCAAGCATGGTGTTTCTTCAAGTGTTCGCCACTGAAAGAATGCTTTAATGTTCTGCCATCGAGGTCTTCCAACTTGTATGCATTTGGAGCTGGCATCCCCACGATCTTATAAGGTCCTTCCCATTTTGGTGACATCTTGTTGATTCGATCCAAAAGGGTGAACTCGTTGCGACGCCAAACCAGCTCCCCGACAAAGAACTGTCGGGACTTCACTCGCCGATTGTAGTACCTGGCCGTCGCTAAACGCATTCGAGCTTGGACTTCATCGGCTTCCCGCCTCTTCTCTTCGAGTAAGTCCAAGTCCAGACGTCTCACTTCGTCGTTCGTTAGGGGCTCGTAATATCTCATCCGATGGGACGCCACAGCTACCTCCACAGGTGCGACAGCTTCCGTGCCATAAACGAGGCCAAACGGAGTCTCCCCTGTTGATCGTTTGGGTGTCGTTCTAACAGCCCAAAGTACATTTTCCAGTTCATTCAGCCACTTGCCCTTCAAGGCGTAGACCCTCTTCTTCAGGCCATCCATCACGATTTTGTTGGCTGACTCCACCTGGCCATTAGTCTGAGCATGGCGTACGGAGGCGGTCCGATGCTCAATGTTCAATTCTTCCAGATACTCCCTCACCGGAGAGCCGTTAAACGGTGGGCCATTGTCGCTGATCACCACCTTAGGAATCCCGTATCTGGACACGATGTGGGTTTGGAGGAACTTGACGATCTGGTTCCCCGTTGTTCTGGCCAACGCCTTCGCCTCTATCCATTTCGAAAAATAATCGATAGCTACAAGTAAATACTTACATTGCCCTTGTGCTTTTGGAAGAGGTCCCACCAAGTCGATGCCCCACTGCGCGAAGGGCCAAGCGCTCTTGATGGATGTCAGGTTGGCGGCCGGAGCCGCGATACTCGGGGCGTACCTCTGGCACGCGTCGCATGATCGGACCAACGCCGTTGCTTCTTTGTTCATCGTGGGCCAATAGTAGCCTAAGTTCAACACCTTCCTCAATATGGATCGGGCCCCTTCGTGACAAGCCGCGACCCCCTCATGCATTTCCTTCAGGATTCGATTGGTGTCGGGTTCTGCCACACACTTTAGGTACGGAGTCGAGAACCAGCCCTTCTTGTACAGCTGATTGTCCAGCATCACATAATTAGACGCGATCCGACATATCCTGTCTGCTGCTACCTTATCCTCGGGGACTGCCCCCGTAGTCAGATACGCGACTATCGGGGTCATCCAAGTGGGCTCTTCCTCCGATTTTGTCTCAATGGTGCACACCTGTGTTGGGTCGATGTTTGATAAGATCACCTTCTCCAAGAAGTGCACCTTCCGATTTTCTTCCAAGGGTGCCCCCAGGGCAAACTTACTCAAGGCGTCTGCCTCTACGTTCTCCTCCCTCGGGATAGCCTCGATATCGAAGCTTTTGAAGCCCTCTCTCAAGGCTTGTACCTCTCGCAGATACTTTTTCATTATCGGACTCCTTGCTTCGTATCGCCCTTGAACCTGGTTTACGATTAAAGCTGCGTCGCACTTCACTCTCAAGTGATCGATTCCAGTGCCTTTAGCGATTTTTAGGCCCGTGATAAGAGCTTCGTACTCTGCTTCGTTGTTTGTGGCCTTGAATGTTAAAGCCAAGGCGTATCGGAGCGGTTCACCTTCACCTGGTGGTATCAACAAGAAGCCTGATCCTGATCCGTCTGAACTCGCGGAGCCATCCGTGTACATCTCCCAGATATTCTCCTTGTTTGGCTGTTTTGATTGCTCTGCCCTCTCTGGTTGTACTTCTGTCGGGACTTCCATGGTTGCCCCCTCTACGGGGCCCGCTTCTTCCAGATCGGGGGCTGTAGACTCTGCTATGAAATCTGCTAACGCCTGACCCTTAATTGCCGTTCTCGGGGCGAAGTGTATGCGAAATTCGCTAAGCTCTACTGCCCATTTCACTAATCTCCCCGACGCATCCGGTCGGTTCAAAAAATGCTTCAAAGGCTGGTTCGTTAGCACAGTGATCTCGTGTGCGTGGAAATATGGCCTTAGCTTCCGAGCAGTAATAATCAACGCAAAGAGGTACTTCTCAACGGCGGGGTAGTTCAATTCAGATCTGGCAAATGCCTTGCTTAGATAATAGACGGGGACTTGATTACCCTCGACAATCTTTACTAACACAGAGCTAATTGCAAATTCAGAAACAGCCAAATAAAGGAAGAGCGGCTCGCCTAGAACCGGTTTTGCCAGCGGCGGGAGTGTGCGAAGGTGCTGCTTGAGTGCTTGGAACGCTTCTTCACATTTGGCGGTCCATTCGAATTTTTTGTTGGCCCTCAAGACTTCAAAAAACGGCATTGATCGGTCGCTGGCTTTGGACAAGAAGCGGTTCATTGCAGCTAGTCGGCCATTCAGTACTTGCACCTCCCGATGGTTTATCGGGGACTGCATCTCCTCGATTGCCCTCAGCTTCTCAGGATTCACATCAATTCCTCTCTGACTCACCATGAAGCCCAAGAATTTCCCTGAGTGGACTCCGAAGGCGCATTTCGTCGGGTTCAAACGAACTTGATGGAGCCTCATGCGCTCAAACGCCATGGTAAGGTTGTGCACGTGATCCTCGGTTTGTCGGGACTTCACCAACATATCATCCACGTAAGCTTCCATGGTTTCTCCCAGCATATCTCCAAACAGTTTGTTCACCATCCGTTGGTAGGTTGCCCCGGCATTGATCAACCCGAAAGGCATGACATCGTAGTGATAGATGTCACTGTCTGCGTAGAACGCTGTGTGAGGGGCGTCTTCCTTAGCCATCTTGATCTGGTTGTAGCCTGAATATGCATCCATGAAACTTAACAGCTCATGTCCCGGTGTGGCATCCACCAGCTGGTCGATCCTCGGGAGTGGATAGCAGTCCTTTGGGCAGGCTTTATTCAGGTCGCGGAAATCCACACACATTCGCCATTTCCCATTAGTCTTCCTCACCAGCACCGGATTAGCAACCCAGGTTTGGAATCGGAGTTCTTTAATAAACCCAGCGTCGAGCAACCTGCCCACCTCCTGCTGGATCGCGATCTTCTTATCTGTGCCCATCGGACGCCTCTTCTGCGTGATAGGCTTGATCGCGGGATCTATCTTCAGTTCGTGTACGATCACGTCGGGGCTGATTCCTGGCATATCGCTCGGGGACCAGGCAAACAGCTCCTTGAACTCCTTCAACAACTCCACCAATTTTTGGGCTGTCTCTTCAGTTAGAGCAGACCCGATTTTACCCTTCCTCTGGGGTCCATCGATCTCGACTTCTTTCAGATCTTCTACGGGGGCGGGACGCCCAAACTCTTCTCTGGGATCTGTGTCTGTCTGGAGGACAGTCATAACCTCTCGTCTCCTCCTCCGGGTGGCATTGACATAGCATTTTCGGGAAGCCACCTGGTCGCCTTTGACCTCTCCGACTCCGTGGTCGGTCGGGAACTTCATCTTCTGGTGCACAGTCGAGGCAACCGCCATCAGGGGATTGATGGTGGTTCTCCCGATAATTGCATTGTAGGTCCCTGCGGAATCAACCACGACAAACTCCACGTTCCTCCTTTCTGATTTCCACCCGCTACCAAACTCCACTGGTAAGGTGATTACTCCTAGCGGATAGGAGGTTGAGCCAGAGAATCCGACCATCGGGAAGTTTGCCTCCTTTAGATCTTTCTTCGTCTTCCCCATAGCCTCCAGCGCGTCCATGAATAGGATGTCGGAAGAGCTCCCCCCGTCGATTAGAATTCTCTTCATTTCGAACCCGTCTACATCCAAGGTTACCACCAAGGCATCGTCATGTGGAGTCTCCACGCCTATGAGGTCCTCTGACGAGAAGGAGATCACCATCTCTTCTTTCAAGGTCCAGGATCGGGACCTCTTACCCAACACCACTGCTGTAGGGATTCTAGAGGCATAAACTTCTCGGGCGGATGAGGTATCACCTCCAGCAGCAAACCCTCCATGAATCACGTTGATAGTGCCCCGTCTCTCCTTGCGAGCACCGGATGACTCTGGATCGGTTCTTTTCTTCTTTGGGGACCGATCGCGGGATCGGGAACGGGTCCGTGATCGGGACCGAAAGCGGGATCGGCACCGCTTATCCCCGACAAATTCCTTAAGCTTCCCCTTCTGGATCAGCTTTTCAATCTCCTTCTTCAGCTCCCGACAGTGATTGGTGTCGTGGCCATTTGCGCGGTGAAATCGACAATAGCGATCTGTGCGGGACCCCAGGAATTCTCCATCTTTCTTCGGGGGGTATCTGGAGATACCTTGTCGTTCCATGACTGTCAGCACTTTCGCCATGGAGCAGTTGAGAGGAATGTCAAAATCCTCCCGCTTATCCTTCCTTGAAGAGCGTCTGTCGTCCCTCCGATCCGGACGACCTCGATTCTTGCCACTGTCGGGTTTACCCTTTGACTTACGATCGTCGAAAGGTTTACTTGACTGCTTCCCCTTGTTCGACTTTGGGGGTTCCAGTTCTCCCGCGGCTATCTTTGAGTCCTGGACATCGATCTGCCGCTTCACCCTCTTCTGTAATGCCTCCATATTCCACACAGCTTTCTCAGCCACGCTGTGCATCAGGTCGGAGCCATAGGGGGCTGTCAGGTTCCGAATGAAGGTACGGATGGTTTCGCCCTCAGAGATTTCTTCATCTATCTCTGCTACGCTAGCTGTGTACCGCTGGTAATAATGAGCCAGCGATTCGTCGGGCCTCTGCACCACCTGGGTCAGGGACCTCACGCTCTTCAATAGACGCCTCCGACCCTGGTACTGCTGAATGAATCGATCGTGCATGTCTGCCCAGCAAGTGATGCAGCCTGGGGGCAGACTAAAGAACCAAGTCAGGGCCCTTTCTCCCAGTGTGTTCGGGAACAACGTACACACTATGTCTTCACTTGGGGCTCTTCCCAGACACGCCATGAGGTGCTTCTGGACGTGGCGAACTGGATCTCCTTCGCCATCATACTCCTTTATCGTGGGGATGCCTAGCCCAGGCGGGGCTAGGGTATCAATGAGTCGGGGGACGAAGGGATGAGTGGATCGATCCCTCAGCTCCGATACCAGCGGCTTCTGTTCTCCCATACAGATGTTCACGATCTTTACCACCTGGTCGGGAGTGATGGGACCATTCAGGGGAATGGTCCTGTGCTGTACTGGTCCTGGCCCATCAACCACGAACCTCTCCGGCTGACCGGTCGCCCTACCTCTGTCTTGGCCTCGGGGCGGGGCTTCCTGTGCGTTCCGACCCTCTGTCGGCAGGGTCGCTTCCTCCAACGGGGGCATCTCCTCCTGCCTCCTCGCAGCCTCTCTTCGATCCAAGAGAGCCTATACAGCCGCCAGAAACATGGGCATGGCCTCTGCCACGGCCCTCGTCAAATCTGCAGCTGGGGGAGCCTCCTTCCCCCTGTTGTCCTGGTGCTGAGGGGCAACATCTTCAGGATGCGATCCATTGTGCCCTCCTGTCTGGGAGAGCTCAGCCGGGGGATGGTTCTGGTTTTCCTCTTGTTCTGGAACTGAATTCAGATTCGTTGCAGCAGGGTGACGGGAACCACCGGATTGTCCCTGTCTTCTGTTCTTGCCAGCCACCATTGATCGAGTAGAAGGCATGTCAGCTTTTTTGTTTGATTCCCACAGACGGCGCCAATGTTGGATCACGGTGGAACTTTGGTACGGACTTTGACGACAATCCTAGCTCCTTTGCTCCACGCAATCCTGCAAGAGGGGATAGACCGGGCGGTGACCCAGAATCCCTCTCCGATGCTTAAATGAGTGTCTCGTATGACTGGCAAGCAAGTAATCTCAAAGTGTATTGAATTCAACGTAAGTCTTTCTGAGGTGATCTCCTGCCCTTTTATAGGCAAAGAGATGCCTCAGGTACCTGGCGAACCGTTAGGGGTGGTTAGCCCGTATCTCGCATATCTCGGATGTGATTTCGTGTATCTTAGCCATGCCCCGCGTATATCGGCCATGCTCCGTGTATCTTAACCACGTTCTGCGTATCTCGGCCACGCCCCGCATATCTTGGCTTTATCCTCTGATAACGAGTCCCGACTCCTGTCGGGGACTCCAGAGTTATCTCGTTGTGTCACCGCTCGGGGCCCCTCGTCATCGTGACAGGGCCAATCGTTCTCAGGGATTCATCATCGGGGCCTACTTAAAGGCTTTTTATCGGGAGCTTCCAGCTCCACTATCGGAGCCGACTCTGTCGGGACCTTGCCTCGTCGGGACTCCCTTCGTCGGGACCCTTCCCCTAGGTCATCTTGACCTTCACTCTGGGCCTGGTGGGCCTGTTTGCCGTTTCCTCACCGTTAAAGGGCCTGACGACTATAGTCGGACCCATCAGTGTTGTTATGTGCAACATGGTATGTGTCCCAATATGAGTTACTATATATGTAGCATGTTGTATCCATTTTATGTCACAGATGGAGAGACAGCGCTGTATGGAGGATTTCAGGCCTTAGCCATTTTTTCTTATCTAAAATGGAGAGACACCGCTGTATGGAGGAATTCAAACCTTAGCCATTTTTTCATATCTAAGTGCTCTTAGATTCATGATGTGAGGTGTATGAAAGAATATGTATTTGTTTTACCTCCATTCCTTAGCATATTTCCCTACATCTTTGTAGTTTGTCCCTAGCCATTGGATCTCCTTTATTTGAAATGGGTGGTTAGGATTGTGTCTCTTTCCTTAAAACCCTACTCTTCAAATTTATATTGAAAGACCACTTCCTTTTTACTTTTAGCCTTCATAATTTGAATATCACTTTCTCTCTCGAATTTTGAAATTTCTTCATTTTCCTTCCATCTTCTTATTGCATTTTGAGTATCAATCATGGGCTTGCACACAGATTGGTTTGTGTTTTGATTGAGAGACGATTTCGAGCTTTTCTTTGGTGGTCTTTTCGGTGGTGGCCAGCGGTGGGCTCGACTGTGGTGGTTGGCCTCCATGGTGGTTCGTTGTCCGGTTCTACAGGTTTGATTTTTGCTTCTTTGTGTTTTTTCTATCTTATACTTGCCATCAATTGAAAATTTGCATAGCATGGATACAAAAAATTGTATGGAAATTGGATTGTTGTTTTAACTCGTTTGCTGGATGGATAAATACCATTGTTCATTTGTAGCTGTTTGGCTTTGGGTAGATGTTTGGCGTGTAGACTTGTATGTTTTGTGCTCCTTTGCCCTTGAATTATGATGGTTTGGTTGGTCTGAATGTTGAATTGACATCTTGTTGTTTGTCTTGGATTGGTATTTTTGTTGTATAGCTGTGTACTTCTTTTGTGGAGCCATATAGGAGAAGATTTTAGTGGTGCCCCCCTTTAGTATACGTCACTGCGTAGTAATGAATATTTTTCGACTCTTAGTTTGTATGGAGATTTTGAAAATTTCTCCTTTCAGATTGTATCGCGTCGCAAAATAAGATTTTTTCAACACTTAGAATTTTTTAGGAAGATTTGAATACTCCACCCTTTTGAAATGTGTTCGACGCAAATTAAGATTTTTTCCACACTTAGAACTTTTTGAAGAAGATTTTGGATACTCCTTTTTTTTTATTGCAGCGCGATGCATACATGTGTAACACAAATACTTAAAACTTTTTGGCAGGATTTTGGATACTCCCCTTTTTTTGAGTGTAGCGCGATGCATACATGTGCATCACCAACACTTATAATTTTTAGGCAGGATTTTGAATACTCCCCCTTTTTTGAGTGCAGCGCGATGCATACATGTGCATCACCAACACTTAGGATTTGTAGGCGGGAATTTGAATACTCCCCCGTTTTTTAGTACTACGCGATGCATACATGTGCATCACCAACACTTAGAATTTTTAGGCGGGATTTTGAATACTCCCCCTTTTGAATACTCCCCCTTTTGCTTTGTTACAGGTTTTAGGCTGTCTCTTCTTCCTTGGCTTGTGCATTGTTTACATTTACGAGGATGCGTAAGTCTTCCTTTACCCGTGCTCCTCGTCATACTTTAGGTATCGGTTCTGATTTTGAATATGGGTCTCCCCCTGAGTCCGAAGCTGTAACTTCTCTGGTTCCTGTTGGTTTTTTCAAGTTGTTTGCCCCCACTTTCTTCCTTTGCTGTCTTGATATGTCGAAGTGTGTTCGCGATGCGGTGCCCCCGTACTTAGTTATTGTAGAAGAATCGTTTGGACTCCCCTTTTTTCTCTGCGTGTCGGATGTCGTTCGGGCGTTTGGTGCTGGCTGTCCTTGATACTTAGATTTGGATTTTGAAAACTCCTCCTTTTCGAAATGCGGCACGACGCAGAATGGTCTTCTTCCCACCCTTGGTTGTTTCATGAAGAATTTTGAATACTCCTCCTTTTTTAAATGCCTCGTGGCGCAAAATGGATTTCTAACCATACTCGGTTTTTTTACGCCGCGTCGCAAAATGAGCTTATTCTTTCCATACTTAGTTTTTTTCTTGAAGGACTTTGAATACTCCTCCATTTGCTGTGTCGTAAATTGATCTTCTTCCAACACTTAGTTTTTGTAGGAGAGCTGTTGTTATCCCTTCCTTCTTTGATCGTATGAGGCAGCTTCGAGCATTCGTCTCGTGTTTCGAGCATTTATCGCTGTTTTGAGCGTTTCACGCTCCTTTGAGCGTTTGACGCTTTTTCGAGTGTGTTGACGTAGTTTCGAGCGTTTTTTTATGTTGTTTCAAGCATTTTGACGCTGTTTGAGTCTGTTGACGTTGTTTCAAGTGTGTTGACGCTGTTTCACCGCCATGCTTTGCATACTTATCTTTTTGCTGGGTTGTCGTATACATATGTGGATATTGACTTGCTTTCGTTTCTCATTGCAGGTTCTTTTCTCGTCGTCGTTGGGGTGGCCTTTATTTCTTCATTAAGGATTGTCATGTTCCCTAGAGCGTTGATGGTATACTTACCGTGGATGTGAAATATGTTCTCCGTTTTTCCGAGGTTGGCGTTGTGTGGATTTGGCATTCGTTCCACACTGCCCTTGGTATGTTCTTAAGCTTGTGTTGGCTATATGTGTTGTAGGTCGGTTGTTTGAAAAGGCTGCTGATTTTTAGGCTACTAGCTCATCTCATGGTTGGCTCGCTGTGTTGAAGGTAGCTATACTCATGTGTTGGTACTTGGATTCTTTGTATGCTTTCTCTAATTTTTGGTGTATGCAGGATTTTCTTCCGGCCAACTGATTGGTTCTAGTGAGCGTAAGTCTGGGAAATCTGCCTATGGAAAGGAGAAGAGTTCCTCTGTTCCTCCTGGGAAGGAAGTTTCTCATGCTTGGTCTGTTCGATCACTTTCTCGTTATAAAGAGAAAGTGGTTAGGCGTCCTCGTGGTGTTTCTGTTGGTGGTGGTAAGGAGTCTACTTGTGTTGTTAATGATGTTGTTCTTGTTGATGCGTTCTCCGGTGATTTTGTTCCTTTGGTTGTTTTTCGTTTTGCTACCTTGCCTTGTTGTAACTTTTCCTTCAACTTTGAAAAGTTGAAAAGTGCCCCCGCTATTCCTCCTTTGAAAGGGAAGAATATTTCAGGTGCTGGTTTGTCTCAAGTTCTTTCTTGTCTGTGCAGGTATGGTGGGGGTGCCAACCTTGTCTCGGGGAGACCTAGTTTGCTCGCTTTATGGTGATTTCTTCGGTCCTGAGTTGGTTACTTTCTCGTCCGTGTTGAGATTCTCATTGGTTGTTGGTCCAGTTTGGGAAATTCTTCTGTCAACGTATGTGCCTTGAATGATGTTGTTTCTCCTGGTGGGCGCTTATTTCATTTAGGATTTATTATCATACTTCTTTTCTTGATTTGTTTGTTTCCTATTGTAGGGTGTTTTGAACTTTGTTAACCTGTTTTCCTCCACTTTGGACTTGGATGTGGAGAGCCGGACTTTTCCATGGAAATTTTTCGCGCTCGAGGTTGATGTTGCCACAATTTGGGAGACCAAGCGTGTGTTGCGCAAGAAAAATGGAAATCTCATGTGTGGCGATGCGATTTTGTGTGGGTGTATTTTTGATCTCGAGGTTTGTTTCTTTCATGTTGAGTGAAGTATGGATGAGGTTGCTACTGCTTGGAAAAAGGACTTGAGTTCTTTTGTTGATGCTGTGACCTATGAGTTAGAGGTTTTGGATGTTGCATGGTGGAAGATCTCTTGCGCCCTCGAGGTTGAAGTTCTTGTGGGGATCTTCACGTTGTTGTTTGAGTATGGAGGGTTGATGGCTGGAGAGAGGTATGGTCATTGTTCCTCATTCTCGTTTGAGACAGTCGAGCAAATTCCTGGGTTTGGAGGTTGTTCGGTCGGCGCCTTTATGGGTAGCGGTATTTATGTTGACGGCGAGGGGGGGGGGGGGGTCAGAAGATGTCGCGGTTGCTATTTCATATGGTGTGGGTGGGTCTCTCATCACTTCTATCTGATGGTACGTTTCTTTAGCTATCATATGTATATAACTTTTGGGAACGCCTTTCTACTTCATTCTGAGTTGGTGTCGTGTGATGTCCCTATACTGTGTCGGTTGTCATTCTTTGTTGCTTTGCGTTTTTTTGTTCTTTCGGCTGTTGGTTTCTGAGACGTGGCGTGCTTGCTGTGTCGCTTTTGCGACCTAGTGTAGTTTTCACTCCAGACTCCGAATATTTCTGGAAGCCCTGATTTGCTGCTTCCATGAGATCGTGTGTTGTGCTGCCCCCGTTGTCATTGTCGAGGATTGTTGCATGGTGTAGCTTCCTTCCAGACTTAGAATAATTCTGGAAGCCCAGATTTGTTGTTTCGATAAGACAGCGTTTGAAGTTGATCCCGTTGTGACTTATATGAGAACTGTATCCAACTTGGTTTTCCATTCCAAATCTTGGAATGATTTTTGAAAACCATGTCTGCTGTTTCAATGAGACAGTGTGTGAAGTTGTCCCCGTTGCCACTGGCGAGGCATGATGCATAGTGTAATTCTGTCCAAACTTAGAATAATTCTGGGAATCCATATTTGTTGTTTCAATGAGACAGCTTTTGATTGTGCCCCCTCCTGGTATGAACCAAGGCATAGGTCTTTTTGAAGCGATAGTGTTACTTGTTGTAGTTGAGTAGCTTGTAGCCTTTTGAGTGGTTCTTTCATCATCGTATGATATGGTACTTGCAAGGCAGTTATTCGTATAGTTACGTTTCTATACCGCGCACAATGCGGGGTTAGCGTATTTTGAATTTCTGTTTGGTTGCACCATGTATAAAATGTGGCTTAAGAACTTGCTGTTTGCTTTTATTTCTCAAAACACACATTGGTGTATCAACTGGGTTTAACACATGTTGTTTGGTTTTTGTGTGTTTCTCAGATTTTTCTGTTGCGTCTCTACTTGTTGTATCCAAGTGTTGTGTTAGGCAAGGTTGTATCTTACGACTTGTTTTTTCGTGAAAAACTTTGTCTGACTTATATTCCAGTGTAAGTCTAATGTGCTAGCTGAATTACCATTCGCTTTGGATTCGGTTATACCTCTACCTGGTTCTTGATCCAGCATAAGGTTTGTGCGCTAGCTGGTGGTAATCCAGTCTACGCTTTTAAGAACCTCTATTTGGTTTGTGTACCAGCATAGGGCCAACACTAGCTGGTTTATTCCAGTCTAGAGTTGTTCGCATGAACCTCTGCCTGGTGTATGTTCTAGCGCAGGGCCAACATACTATCTGGGTTGAACTCCAGTCTAGGGTTGTGAGTTTAACCCCCACCCAGTTTCGAGGCTAGCATAGGGGCCAACCCTGGGAGGTTGGACCACCTCCTAGGGTTGTTATTGAACCCATGCCCGGTTTATGTTCCGGCGTAGAGGCAAAGCAACAGCTGGTGGGAACTCCAGGCTGATGGTTGTAGCCACTGTTAGGTACAAAGTCCAGCAAAAGGGCGAGCGCTTTCTCATTGTTAGTACATCTGTTTTTGGGTCTTTCTTTTTATAACGTTATTCACCTGGCCAGGACTTTTTGCGACTTTTCGGTTGATAGGGCGTCCCCCATGAATTGCAAAAACATTCTTGAATTGACTCGAAATATGTGTTAGTTAAAACAGGCTGTGGAGTTATGCATCTCCTTGTAGGGGCCTTCCTTTTCTAATATTGTCCTTTTGGACTAGAATTTCAATGTAACTGGATCAGACTATTCGCGACTAGTCTGGTCCGATCAAATTGGGTCTTATTTCGATTGGATCATACTATCCGAGCTTGACATTTAGTTCGAGTAGTCTGTTCTATTTGAATTCATGTTTCTCATGTTGATATTACCTTTTACCTGGTATACCTGTTTGGAGTTTCGTCTGTTACTTGAGTTTTTCCCAAGTATGGAGTTCGCGGTGTGAGGGTCGTTCTTGTTGTCGTATGTGTAGAGCGAATCCATTTGGATGGTTGGAACTGTTTCTCTCCTTTGTGACTTTCTTCGGAAAGTATATCTATTTGTGTGAGTTGGAGCGTGGAGCCCTTGTCCTCATGCTTTCTCCCCAATTGTTTGGTGGTGAACCCGTTCGAGTACACTTGATGAGTGGCGGTTCACTCTTCTGTTTCTTGTTTGGTTGCCATTCTAACTTTTGGCTCCCCAATCTTTCTTTTTTGCTTGAGTATGTCTGCTTGCTTAGGAGTCATAGGTGTCTCCTATTGCACTTGTTGCTTTTATATGCCTGTTTGGTGACGGTCGTTTTTGTATGCAGTCATGTTTCTTCGTCACTCTTCTTTCGAACCTGTACTTGAGGAAAACTTGTAATTTTTTTTCCTTGCAGTAGGTGATGGTGTCCTAGATTGGAAGTCTGCTACGCTGTTTGGTAGTGGTCGCCCTGTGGGGGTACTTGTTAAATTTGATGTTTTTTCGTTTCTCTATGACTTAGAATATTTTCTGAGGCTTTTGGGGAATGTCATCCTGGTTGTGATCCTCCTATTTCCAACTTCTTGTCTTAATACCCGAAAATTAAGAAAACGAATATTTTTCGATGGGGTGGCGGAGGTCGCCTTTACGTCTTGGTGGATGAGTGCGGCTAACGCGTGGGTTGATTTCGAATCTTTTTCCTCGTGTTGTTACTCTTTCTTGGTTAGGCCTACGACCTTTAGTACCCCTGGCGGTAGGTGTATCTCCATTTCATTTATTTGGTTGTTCCACGTTTGGTTGTTGTTTCTTGGATGTGTTTGGTTCTCTGGCCAGCAGTTGGTCTGTGTCTTCTTGTGATGATGGTGGGTTGCTATTTGGTTGATGCCCCCTTTTTGTTTTTTTTTTTTTCCTTAGAATTTTTCAATGAGATTCTAAGGGTATTTGCCTTCTTCTTGGAAGTGAAAATATTTTCTTGAATAACTTTCACGAGGGCTTGTCTCCGGAGTTGTTGTCTGGAACTCGTTCATGAGTATCGACTTGGTGCTGTCTCTTTTTGGTAGTGACTATTTACTCAAAGTGAGTATTTTGTCGAATGTACTTTCTGTTGACGACGGATTTGGTCGATTTCTATGTTTGGTTGGCGATGATTGTCGTCGCGATGATGTTTTCGTAGGGGGTAGGCAGCGCTGGCGGGCGGAACTAGGCTGCCCAGCAGGGATGTCTGGCAGCGACTAATAATTGAACTTCTGGTTTGTTGTGTTTGCAATGACTTCCTTATCGTTTCCACGCTTGTGGTGTTGGCGTTTTTTCTTCCTGAAGGGTTTGAAATCTTG
The DNA here is from genome assembly GCA_036873135.1 of Clarkia xantiana subsp. parviflora. Taxonomy (NCBI): domain Eukaryota; kingdom Viridiplantae; phylum Streptophyta; class Magnoliopsida; order Myrtales; family Onagraceae; genus Clarkia; species Clarkia xantiana. The sequence continues at coordinate 46,330,369 of JAPTYO010000002.1, read as the reverse complement.
TTCTTGTTTTCCTTTCGTGTATTTGTATGATTATCATGTTGTGGTTGAACACCGTTTTTACCTTTATGTTAGGCACGCATGTCATAACGCTTGTTCGTACTTGACCTGTCATTGGTACTCACATATTTTCGCATGTTTACGCAAGTAGTGTGTCATACCTTTGGCATGTCATTTATTTGGCATGCTTTGTTTGGTTGGAAGCAGCAGTGGTCTGCCAAGCAGCAGCTTGTGTTTGTTCAGCGTTAGCAGTGGCTTGCTGAGAGGTTACATGTTTTTGCTGATTGGTAGTGGGGGTTTGTTGGGTGTTAGCATATCTTCTTTCATGTCACGTACACAGGAATTTTAGGGTGTTAACCCAAATTTTGTCCAAGTGTTGGCGTTGGTTGCTGCCAGTCACTTCTCTTGCTGCTAGTTATTCCTCTGTGAATTAGATTATGTCTTTCCACCCTCGCATTTTTTGTACGAGTGTGTTGGGCGCGAAGGCCTGCTGTGCATGTGTCAGAATGGTGTGTCATAGGATGGAACTCCGTATGACGATACTACAGAATGCATTCTATATGTTGGGATTCCGTATCGTAATCCTAGTGGGGACATTCCGTATAGGAAGCTATGCGATACTCCATGTAGCTGTCTTCTTGTTTCTCTTCCCAGCTGCTGGCCAACTTTGTGGTGTAGACGACGTTGACGACGTGTCACCGGGGAGTTTGGTTAGTCCTATCTCGTTATTCGGATGTTGTGCCGCAACTGGGATTTCTTCCTCTGGTGGGTTTACTTGCCCTTGAACTTGTTTGTTTTCCACCTGTGTAGACTCCACCTGTGGGCGTGTTTGCTGTCCCGTAGGAAGCACTTTTCCAGTGTTGGGGTTTTTTGCGTTGGGGCTTGTTGCGCTAGGGCTTGTTGCACTGGGGCAATTACTTGCTCCTGCACTTGTTCATTTTTCATCCTTGTAGTTTTCGTTTGGTTTCTTTATCAACATAGGGTTTGCGACCCATGTTTGGTAGTTGTTCACTTTTATGAAACCTGCCTCCAGCAGTTTCCCCACGTCTTCTTGTATTGCCACCTTCTTGTTTCCACCTATTGGTCTTACTTTTGCGTTATAGCTCGTTTTCCTGAACCCAACAATTGTGATATCACATCCTTGCTTATTCTTGGCATATCCCTTGGGGACCAAGCGACTATGTCCTTGAACTCTCTTAGTAGTGCAGTCAGCGCTGCTTCCTCCTGTGGTATTGCTGCTTCCTCCTAGGGCTTCTCCTACACTTGTGTCGGTTGGGAACTTCAACTTCTGGTGCGTTGCCGATGGAATCATCCCGTACCTGTTTATGTTTGTAAGCCCTTGTATTCCATTGTACCCCTTTAGTGTTTCGACTATAATAAATTTTATTGGAATGTGGAGCTGGTTGTCTCCTTTTGGTGAATTGGATTTCGGCATCCAGTTTATGTGTGCTGGGCAGTTTTTGGATTACTTCCCTTTCTAATTCACATGCATACTCCTCCCTTCCTCTTGATGATTCTCCTCCTGATCCTAGTCCTCCGTTATTACCTGTATTTCTGACATTTTCTCGTGGTTGTGATGGCTTTTTGTTCGAGTCAGACAGACAGCGCCACTGATGGGACACGCTTCCAATCGGTTCGGTTTTGCGAGAACCAATTGGTCGGTACCCGACAGAATTGTGATGATCCTCGTAGACCTATGTGGATGTTTCTCCTATAATGCTGTCCTTAGCTCCAAGATAGTTCTTCTTCCTCGTAAACCTATAAAAACGTCTCGCTGGACATCCGCTTCCCAACTTCGAGTTCGAGTCATTTTCCATGTTCACTTGCAAAAGGGCTACCGAGCAAAAGGGGGGGGGGGGTGCTCGGCGAGTTGTTGGCATTTGGAAAATGGGCCACCGTAATTGGGAGCCCATTAAATAAGAGTATGGTACCTAAAGGAAATTGGATAATATCACATTAGGGATTTTGGGCTAGACCTAAAATCCCAATTGACATGAGAGACCCATAATTGGGTCTCCCAGATGTAAGCATATGGTGATGGGCGCCGTAAATGGAAGCCCATTATATGTATATGTTACCGAAGAAAATTGGGTAAAAGTCACATTAGGACATTGGGCAAGACCCAAATCCCAATTGACATGAGAGGCCCAAAATATAGGCCTCCCTTATACATGAAGTCCGGCCGAAATATTAGAGGTGGGCAAAGTGCACTTTTGTCCACTTTGCTCCTCCTATAAATATGTGGTCTTATGGGTTTTATTAGGTTAATTCTTAATCCCTTCTTGGAGTGTTTTAGAGAGAAAAACCCTCCTCCCCATAACACATATTCGACCGAACCACCTTCACCAAAGGGTGTGCCAATTTGCCTTCGAGCGAACACTTCGGAGATCCGTCCCTGTTAAGAATCGATCAGAGGCTTTGCTGTGAAAAATATACCGCGTAGGGCTTCCTTAACAAGAACCTCTACGGGTGCCGACCGGAGGACTGTGAACTCCCTACTGCAGGATCTTGGGACTACAGATTACGTCTGAGGTATGTGCGAATCTTACGCTGCGTAATATCGATTACTAGCATTTACCATGTTTATAGTCTCTGTAGTGATTACTTCCCGTAATCTAACACTGTTATCAGAGCATGTGTTAGGAGTTCATGATTTTGATATATTGGTATTCTTGAAAATTTTAAAATTTGGACCGAAAATTTTAAGACAAGAAAATTGAAATTTTCGAATTTTAAGTTGTTAAATGGTCCGAAATTTTCATGATGTTCTTTGGAAGTTTGATGTTCATGATCTTCAAGAAAAACAGGATTTTTATCAAAATCGAACATTGTATTGTAGATCTTATTAAAATTTGACCTTGAAATTTGACTACTTGTTTCCAATTTGGTGTTTTTGCCGAAACCTTAAGTAAATAACAAGGTGATTTTTTTAATTTCTTAGGCCCTAAGTAAGGGTATTTCGGCCGAACCACATTAAAATATTGTTTACCATATTTTAATTTTTATTCTAGGTAACAATATATCTAAAATTGGAAACATAAGGATAGATTCACATTAATATATAGAAATATATATATAACTATCAATATATCTAGATAATTAATAGGGTTAAAGATATTATTGATAAATTTAATTACCTAAAAGACTAAGAAAATATATTGTCAATATATATATATGCTTCCCTATTTAAGATATTGACAAAAAATATAATATATATTTATATATAGTAACCGGATTTTACATATATATATATATTGTTGATTGATTTAATCTTAAAGATAGAATCTCGGCAATAAATATATATACATGATTAGTTTTGGCCGAAATATAAATATATATGTATTAGAAATATTGGAAATTATTTTATATAATTAATGTTACTTGGTGGCTAAGTTAAATATTTTTTGGTGGACTTCAAAACCCTAATTAGCCCACAAGTAAACATTTCGGCCAAACCCTTTTGATTTAATTATTGGGCCGGTCCAATATATCAATTCGGGACGCATTGAATCGAACCGAGTTTTCTTAATCGGTTCGACCTAGTCGGGTCTGGTCGGACCGGGGTAGCTAAGTGGATCTAACCGAACCGGTTTTGAGTGTTGAACCCTATTTTTGGACCGGTTCGGACTGAACTAGATTTTGAAAATAAAACCGGACCAAAATTGAACCGGATTTTACTGAACCGAATTTTCAAAACTGAATTCAAGTCAATTAAAAAACAGGGTCGTCAAGTTTTAAAATCAAAATGTTTTGAACCTCTAAAGGCCTACACAGTGCTCATAATGTTTTTTTTTAGTCAAATAACGATTAAACCTTAATGCTTTGTTTCGATTATGGGGATGGATCTCGGAGATACAAGTTTTTGGGACTTGATTAATCAGTGGGATGAATTGCAATTGTTTATTATCCGATATATATTTATACATAATTAGAACTGTCGTCTTGACTGAGTCAAATTAGCTCGATAATGCATGTTGGGGGTGGAGCCCATGTTAAATATATGTTATGCGCACTAGGATAGACATGCTGTGATGGTTGAAATTGCCTAGGATTCATGTCTAGAATGATGCGTAATTGAATATAAGCATGAATTGCAAATCAGCCCCTAATGTTTAAAATGTTTTAAAATCGAAAACCAGTCGCCAAATATGTATAATTGATGTGGAAGTTTCATGTTTTATACGTATGCTACAATGTTGGGGATGTTGCCGCATTTAATAATTTACATGGAAGTAGAATTATGTATGCAAGCATGAGTTCCTCGGAACATTAGACGCATGACGCGTAAGCATGAGTGTGGTTGGTGTGATTAATGTTACTTGCGTATGATGATTTACACGGATGGTAGAATTATATATGCATGAGTAAGTTCATCAGAATATTTTACCAAAATAAAAAGGGCATTGGGAAAGCTAAGATCGGGTATGCTTGTTTTAAAATTCCCGTTCTGGTAATTTGCGATTTGAACCGTTTTAAAAGACTGATCTATTAGATTGAAGACGACAGTAATGTGAACACTTTCACAGCCATCTTCCATTGGTTTACTGGTGGTCAATTGGTTCAGTTGACTGAGGAATTGTTACTTGTCGCATTCCATCTTAATAGATATCTGATGTATGCAATTCTTTCTCAAAATGTTATTGTCCCCCTGATTTTTGCATAATCATCGATGTGTTAGTATAAATTGGTTGAATTAGTGCGAATCGATATTCCTCGCAATCTTGATGGTTTGAATCATGATGAATAAAATGAGTACGTGTTGAACTCTCTACTACGATTCCGAAAAGTGGAGAGGACAACTACGGAAGAATATAGTAGTCTGTATGATTTTGACAATGAGAGACGAATGTAATAATTTGTTTCACCAAACATGGGAGTAGGTTCTTTGATGATCTGAACGCATATGTGGTGATACATTCAACATTGAAAAAAAGGGGTTGAACAAGACTTCAATTGTAACCCGGCAATGTTGCAGCTTAGTATCCATTTGCATCCGCCTCGGTGGAAGCAAGGATGCAAAAGCTAAACGTTTCAGTTGAACATGATGGCCTTCTCTCTTTTCATGAATGTTGGCGTAAAACCCGCATCGGAACTTCAGAATGAAAGGTCAACATGGAAAATATGTATATGGTTGTTTGATGTTTACAGGACTCAATGACTTTGAGCATAACCACGTACAGTAACCACAGCAGTAAAAAAGGGAAACCTTATCTGCTCACCATACTGGGTTCGAAAGAAGTCAACATTGATCCGCATATCATAGAGAGAATTGGACCATAAAGGTTTTATACGATAATCCGGTGGGTTAACCATGTTGACAAAGTGTGTCTCAAGTACGCCTCGTAGGTCATGTGTATGAAGCGGTAAAATATTTTATACAGACACGGATCATTTGACGTGATTCACTCGTGAATTTAATCAGATGTGATGTTCAACATGGCTCAAATTTCTCGACTATCTATACAAAAATCATGGATCAAATATGCGAACTTCAGATCAAGAACCCTACAATTTTCATTAATCGTTCGTTTGAGTTACTAAAATTTTGGTTATTTCGAGATTCATATTTATTTAATAAGTAGTTTCCGTTCGATTCGAAATGTGATCTACTTGTCAAAATTAATCGACCTGGTTAAACAGGATCGATCCGAAAGAAAGTTTGGCCAGGTTAAAGTGGTCGAATAAAACGAAACGATTACTCCGTCATCTCTGTCGGGACAACTAAACTGAACATACACATCAATTGCGTAGCTAGATCGAAAGATTTAGTATTTCTTAATTGTTAGTACTCCATTGCATGAAATAATCAGTAATTATAACCATGTGCGAAACCGATTTGATTAAATTGAATTAAATTCAGAAATTAAACGATTTAACCATGGGTTAAAATTCGTTAAATATCGCCACGCGCTAGTGGACCTTGAAAGACGGAACACATCGTTTTAAAATACGAGTTTAATGATGAGGTGTTTTAATGATTAAGTGCTGAATTTTCGTTTACATCCCTTCGGAAACAACTTATTGATAAGTCAGGCTAGGCATTCAAATCAAATGACACATTTCAAGAAGCACAGGTCAATCTATCAGACGTTCCCAATGGGATGAAGAGAGATGATTCACAGATATGTAAAACTGATTTCCAATAAAATCGTTAAGACACGTCGTGATAGAAGCTAAAGAATGATAATGAGTTAAATCATATCATCATTCGACATTAATTTGCGCGTTAAAAAATTATTTGGACCAAGAGTACATTGCTTCTCTTAGAAAATACCTGTTTATAGATTTGGAAAATGGTGTCGCGGTCGAACATGAGACATTTGAGGATGAATTTCCAAATGCATAGTCAGTTTCAAACAGATGTAGTCTTGATCAAACAAAAGCAGGATTACACTAACAATCAGGTCCCACTTACTTCGAGTGAGAGATTTGAACCAGCAACTCAAGTGAATGACATGGTAAATGATAATGGAAACATTTTCATAGTAAATCCAGTGGAAGGAATAAACCCTACCACACGAAATCACTATTGCTGCAGAGATGAATCAAGTTGAACCTGATAGTCATGTTGTTGAACCACTGGAATAAAATCCAATAATGCCACAACTACCTATGCTAGCCATTGTTCCCAGTGGGAGTGATCCGACCAACTTGGTTCCAGGTCCTAATGATCAATGAATTCATCTCGGAAGTAAAACCCCGAGACCAAGAGGTCGTCCAATGAAAGTTGTAGGTCAAGGTTCAAGCACTGTTCATATTCCCAGTGGGAGCGATGCTCTGATAAGAGGCATTATTCCGAGTGGGAGAAACGTTCGGACTCAAGATGGGATTAACTAGCCTAGGCGAAAGTCAAAGGCATCGAACTTCTCCCAAGAAGTGTCCCATCGAGAAGGGTGAAAATCTCACTCTAACAACTATTGACGAGCATTGGAAAGGCCTCGAGTGGAGAAATGGAGGAAAACAATAAAAGAGAGATCGCCTAAATGAAAGCAATTATAGTCTATAGTTGATTTACCTGCTAACCACAGGGGCACAAGGATACGGTGAGTTCTGAAAGAAGGCTCACCACTGATGGAACAAGTCGGGTGATATAAAGTCCGACTAATTGCGAAAGGATATACCCAACTTTACGGAGTGTACTTTGACAAAATGAACTCATCGATTGTGCGTAAAATCACGGTTATGGCCATTCATGGTCATGGTCGCAGGTCTCGATCTCGAGCTGCACCAAATGGATGGTAAGACCGCATTCCTCCATGGAAAGAGATCTATATGGAGCAACCAGAGGGTTTTATTACTCCTAGTAATGAAAGTAAAGTTTGCAAACTCCAGAGTTCTATATACGGTCTTAACAGTCGTCTCGTCAATGGTACCGCAGATTCCATGAGGAAATCGGAGAAAACGGATTCGTGAATCTACATGAGGATCCGTGCGTGTATTATAAGACCTCCGGGTCTAAGTATGTCATTACGTGGATGACATACTCATTGCCGCAAACGATGTGAGTTTTATGAACAAGTCGAAGTCCTGCCTGGCATCTGTATTCGAGATGAAAGACATGGGAGAGGCCACATACATCTTAGGCATTAAAATTGCTAGAGATCGTCCTACCCGGATATTATTTTTAGATTACGGGGAGTAATCACTACAGAAACACAAAACATGGTACGTGCATGTAATCGAAATTACGGAGCGGAAGAGTTACACATACCTCAACAGTTACCGTAGTCAAAGATCCTTTCTACGAGGGAATTCTCGATCCACCGGACGGAACCCGTAGAGGTTCTTGTGAAAGAAGCCCTACGTTGTGTTAGCTCCACAACAAAGCCTCAAATCAATTCTTGACATGGGGATAGATCTTCGTAGAGTTGCTCGAAAGCAATTTGGCACACCTTCAAAGTAGTGGTGGTTCAGCCGAAACTTGCTAGTGTGGGAGGAGGGTTTTCTTTGTAAAACACTCTTGTGAGGGAATTATGATTAACCCTAAAATATTCCCTAACACCTCTTATTTATAGGAGGAGTAAAGTGGACAAAAGTCCACTTTACCCCACCTAAATATTTCGGCTGGCCTATGTATTGGGGAGGCCCAACTTTGGGCCTCCCATGTCAGTTGGGATTTGGGTCTAGCCCAGTTACCCTAATGTGACATTTACCCAAATTCATTAGGTAAACTATACATATTATGGGCTACCAATTACGGTGTCTATCACAATATGCTTACAGCTCCCACTCGCCGGAATGGGAGGGTGCCTGTTAATGTATTGTTGTCCAAATCCGCATCAACATTTCTCCCCTTTGATCTGCTCCGTGCTTCCGAATAGTTCATACGAGGTTTGCCGTGCGACCGGCGGATACGACGGGCATCGTGCTACTCATCTGTTAGGAGTGTGGTAGCGCCCGTGGAACGTTGATTCCCTTTTCTCCAATAAACCTGTTATAAACAACATTTATACATATTGTACCGCGTTGTATCCTAGGTCAACTGATAATTCTCCATTTGCCTAGTTTCCACATAGGAACACTTCTCCAAGGCATTCGTACAAGTATTCACAACCTTCAACTAATATCCGGCTGGTGGCCACCTTAGTGAATACAAGAGTCGGTGAATTATAAGTGAACTTGACCATCCACATCGCTCATACCCTTAGTCAAACCCAACCGGTTTCCAAAGACGTGGTCACTGAGCCAATTTGTTCAGCACTACGCTCGTATGCCGGGAAGTGAGCATTGGGCCTGACCTTAGGTATGAGTTATGAGTCCATGAGGATACTTTGGGTGCCTCTTCATAAGGCTCCCGGGATCAATTACACGCTCGAGGTGAAGAAGTTTGCGCCCGCCAGAATCACGAGGATTCTTTTCTTAGCACAACCGAGCTGTGACCCCGTGGTCGTACATGGCACGCGTAGTACGAAGCACGCGTTGATAGCATACCTGAACCTTTTGGGTCAACAGGAATGGGATGTGTCAACCATGCTATCACAGATTTTCATCTGGCTCAGAATGTGGATTTATGACGAACGGAGTTCATCACGGCGATCTGCAGGACGAAGATCATGTCGAGTTACTTTGACAATAGATAATCGTTCTGCGTAATCAGGTTTATCCCCCTGATTCTTAGCCAGCCTTTCATAATAGAGGCCTCCCTCCACTGCAAGACGAATGTACATACGTGACTAGGTAAGGCCCACATTTGACATAGTTTTGGCAGAGGATTGTGTCCTCCTACGACTCTATTTATAGACCGTAAGTTTGATGTAATCGAAACATTATGACGTCGACGTTCCTCTAATTCTATGAATTTGTCTAGAATACTCTTTTCTTGCATATCAGCCAAAAAAGTTTCTGATTGATCATAAACTCAGTTGCAATTCTTTCGCTTACAAAATGTAACTTTGTAATATCAAAATGTTATCACATATACATGCCATTTCTAAGCCCTACGCAATCCAAGCAGTTTTACATGCTTTTCGAATATCTCCATGCGTAGTGGCTTAGTTAATGGGGCCGCAATCATATTATCAGCGGACAAGTATTCTATAGTGATTATATTGTCTTCTACCATCGATTTAGCATAGAAATATTTCACATCAATGTGTTTGGTTCTACTATGGTACTTCGGATTCTTAACTGCCGCAATAGCCGCCTGACTGTAGGAGAACACCTTTACAGGTTTACTTCCGACGTCACCACCAAGCAACGCAGTAAGAAGCCTTTTCAGCCAGACTTCTTCCTGTGCATTCTTAGAGAGAGCAACGAATTCCGATTCCATTGTTGACAGCGCGACACAGGTTTGCTTCTTGCTCGTCTATGAAATTACGGCATTAGCAAGGAGAAATACTCCTCCTGTGGTGGAATTACGATCATCCAGATCGCCACCATGGTCAACGTCACTATAACCGGTCAATTCTAACTTTCCGCCCTCACAGCACAGAGCATAGTCGGCAGTACCTTTCGGATAACGAATTAGGTATAACTAATAATTCGTTTTATAGTCTTTTAAATGTTATAGCTAGGATCTGATTGGGAACGTGCTACTAAGCCCACGGTGTGACAGATATTCGGATAGGTGTATTGCACGGTGTATATCGAAAAACCAACCATGCTTAAAATCTCTGCACCCTTCATCTGTTCACGTTCTGCCGGAGTTCTTGGGGCTGTTACAATTTAACAATGCGCACCCAAATACCACCGGCGCATCCACGGTATTGGCGTCCTGTAATCTGAACTAACTTTCAAGTGCTCGTTGATATAGGCTTCTTGAGATAGACATAAATCCCGGGTAGCCTGATCTCTTAGAATTTTAATGCCTAAGATGTACGTGGCCTCTCCCATGTCTTTCGTCTCAAATACAGATGCCACCCAGGACTTTGACTTATTCATGAAACTCATGTTGCTTGCGGCAATGAGTATGTCGTCCACGTACTAGGTTAAGGTGACATACTTCGACTCGGAGGTCATATAATACACGCACGAATCCTCGTGAAGATTCACGAATCTGTTTCCTACGATTTCCTCGTGGAATCTGCGGTACCATTGCCGATACGACTGTTTAAGACCGTATATAGACCTTTGGAGTTTACAAACTTTACGTTCGTTACCGGGAGTAATTAAACCCTCTGGTTGCTCCATGTAGATCTCTTCCTCCAATTTTCCGTGGAGGAATGCGGTCTTACATTCCTTCGGCGCAGTTCGTGATTGAGAATTGCGACCAGGACCATGAATGACCCTAACCGTGGTTTTACGCACAGTCATTGAGTTTCTCTTATCAAAGTCCTCTCCGTGAAGCGTTGGGTGAGACCTTTCGCAATGAGTCGGGTTCTCCGATTTGTTCCATCAGTGGTGACCCTTCTTTCAGAGCTCACTTTATCCTTATGCCCCTGTGGTTAACAGGTAAATCAACTATAGACTATAATGAATTTCATTTAAGCAATCTCTCTCATTTATTATTTCTTTCCCTGTGCTAGAATCTTGACCTATAACATTCCTATTACAACATGTTGGTCTCGGGGTTTTACCTCCGAGATGCATACCTTGATCACTAGGATCTGGAACCAAGTATGGTTGGATCACTCTCACTGGGAACAATGGGTAATATAGGTAGTTGTGTCATCCAGGTTCAGCAATTTTGACCATCAGGTTCGACTTGATTCGTCCCAACAACAACAGTGATTACTTGTGGTAGGGTTTATTCCTCCCACTGGATTTAGTATGAAAATGTTTCCATTCTCATTTACCATGTCATTCACTTGAGTTACTGGTTCAAATCTCTCCCAATCGAATTAAGTGGGACCTGATTGTCATCGTTATTCTGCTACGTTTTGATCATGAAGCTGTTAATGCATTTGAAAAATTCGCCCTCTGAGTGATGTAATGTCTCATGTTCGACCACGGTACCATTTAATCCAAGCTGAAAACAAGTATTTTTAGGAGTAACTGGTGTATCCTCGTCATAAATACGTGTTTATTGCGCAAATTAATGTCGCATGGTGATATGATTTAACTCATTGTCACCCTCCAGCTAAGATGGTTACCTACCTTACCGATCTTAATGGAACACAGTTTTACATTTATGTAATCATTTGCCATCATTGCATGTGGAATGTCTTATAGAACGACTCAAACATTATGTGTATATATAAACTGGGTCTCCTGAAGTGTGTCATTTGATTTGAATGCCTAGCCCGACATATCGTTCAAGGCTTCTGGAAGGAAAATCATTTAACTGACTTGATCCTTTTTCGTTTGCCGACTTATCTCAGAGATTTCATCCCATCTCTGAACTGAGCGTTTTAGGTTTCCACCTTGTGCGTCAGCTGATACTTTTATAAGGTCGTGCCAGTCTCTGAAGCCTCTACCGATGTAAATATTATCAATAAGTCATATTTCAGAAGGAGTGCAAACGAAAATTCAGCACGTCATCATATAAACACTTCAATATTAAACTCATGTAATGAAACGATGTGTTCCGTCTATCGATGTCCACTTGCGCGTTTCGCAATCTACTCTGGGTTAAACCCTTGGTTAAATCGTTTCACTTATGAATTTAATTCAATTTAATTGGTTTTAACTGTTTCAAACATGATTATCATTACAGTTTATTTCATTCAATGGATTGATAATAATAAAATAAGATTTATACTCAATATGTAAGCATTGCATTAAACAGATAATTAAAAGGATCGAATAACTCGAGGAATGATAATCAATACTTTATTCGAGCAGTTGTCGAGTGCTCTAAATATAACGTTTCCTATGTTTCAAGGAACATTATTACTGTAAAGTATGTTTAAACTGAAAATTATGAAGAGGTTCAATTTCGCAAAGCAAATAAAGATAAAGTCTTTCAATCTTTATGACTCGGGGGCAAGTTCCTCAGGTTTGTGCTTGTTCTCATTCTCGGTTCTGTAATTCAAAAAGGTAAATTAAATTACTCTCGAAGATTCCTTGAAGAATTTATGAGTTTATCATTATTCTTCAGCACGTACCTTAGGAGGATTTGTACAGGCAACATTAATGTGTCCTTTCACACCACACCTAAAACACGATCGAGTTTCCTCTTTACGTGTTTGTTTTTCTTTGCTTTTCTTGCCTCTGAATTTCTTTCGTTTGAACTTATTCTGAGACTATGGAGCTAGTGGCTTATCTGCCTTGACCTGAAGGTTCTTTCCCTTTCTCTTGCGCTTACCCTTTTGCTCAGCTGGATTTGAGAATGCCTGATGCATTTCTGTTCTCGGCTTTTCAGCCTTGAGACGATCCTCCTCCAGCTCGAGGTGAACTCGCACTTTCTTGAGGTTATCGAGTTGAGTGGCATGGGTAAGGTGCATTTTCATGCTATTACAAGAGTCAGGCAAAGAACGAATCACGCATTGGACCTTTTGTTTGTCGGTTAGGATTTCTCCTACCTCCTTGAGTTCAGCAAGCATGTTAGACATATGTCTAAGATGCTCCTTCATTGTGTGCTTTGGATTCATTTTATATGAGTCTAAAGCGATATTTAACTATCACTTTTAGGATGTGGTGTAAACACCAAACCCTGCCTAAAGACCATCCCACAGGTCCATGGCAGACTCATAGTGATCATACCCATAGAGTATGTCATCCTCCAGCAGTGACAACAAAGCGGAACGAATCTCTTGATCCTTTGCATCCCAGTCATCATGGATTTTCTCCAATTCAGCCTTGAGGTCTCCCTCTGGCCTGACTTACTTCGTGGTCAAGTGCTCCAAGCTTCTCATTTCAGTGATCACCATCCTTGCACGCTTATTCCAGATCTTATAATTATTGATGTTCAATCTTACTCCCTTATTCATTTGGGAGATCACATTGCTAATCGCAGCCATGACTAACACATCGATGATCAAGCAAAATCAGGGAGACAATAACATTTTGAGAAAGAATTGCATACATAAAATATCTATTAAGATAGAGTCTGACAGTTAGTGATTCCTCAGTCATCTAAACCAACCGACCACCAGTAAACCAATAGAAGATGGCTGTGATAGAGTTCACACTATCGTCGTCTTCTATCTAATAAATCAGTCTTTTAAAACGGTTTTAATCGCAAATTACTGGAACAGGAATTTTAAAATAAGCATACACGATCTTGGCTTTCCCAAGGCCCTTTTTGTTTTGGGAAAAAAAAATCCGATGAATTCACGCATGCATACACAATTCTACAATTCATGCAAATTATCATATGCTAGTAACATTCATCATTCATACTACATACATGCTTACGCGTCATGCATCTAATGTTCCGAGGAACTCATGCTTGCATTTATAATTCTACTTTTAAGTAAATTATCAAACGCAACTACATCATTAACATTCTGGCACACGTGTCAAACATGTAACATCCACATCAATCATACATATTTAACGACTGGTTTTCGGTTTTAAAATAATTTTAAACATTAGGGGCTGATTTGCAATTCATGCTTATATCAATCATGCAAGCTTCTAGACATGAATCCTAGGCATTTTCAACCATCACAACATGTATATTCTAGTGCACATACCATATATTTAACCAGGGCTCTGCCCACAAAATGTAATATCCAGCTAGCTTTACTCAGTCAAGATAACAGTTCTGGTCATGCATAAATATATATCGAATAATAAAAAACTGCAATTCAGCCCATTAATTTAACCAGTCCCAAAAACATGTATCTCTGAGATCCATCCCCATAATCGAAACAAGGCATAAAGGTTAGCAACCCTATGAGCACTGTGTAGTCCATTTCTAGGTTAAAAAAAATTTGGATTTTAAAACTTGACCTCCCTATTTCAATTGACTTGAATTCGGTATAGCAAACATTGTTCGGTTCAGTCAATTTTAGTCCGTTTTGGTCCGGTTCATAAAATCCGGTTCGGTCTTGTCCGGAAAATCCGGTTCGGTCCGATCCGGAAAAAATCCGATTCGGTTCGGTCCGGTTTTAAATTTAAAATCTGATTCTGTCCGAAACGGTCCAAGAAAATAGGGTTCGGTTCGGTTCAACACTCAAAGCCGGTTCGGTTAGATCCACTTAATTACCCCGGTCCGACCCGACCCGAAAAGGTCGAACCGATTGAGAAAATCCGGTTCGGTTTTATTTCTTCCCGGTTTAACATATTGGACCGACCCAATAATTAAAATTTTAAAAGGTTGGGCCGAAATGTTTACTTGTGGCCAAAGTAGGGTTTTAAATCCATTAAAAATATTAAACTTAGCCACCAACGTTCTCGGGCAGGAAACCTATTGAGGTATGTGTACATTATTCCGCTGCGTAATTAGATTACTTACAAGTACACGTTTAGCATTCCGTAGTATTAAGTCTCCGTAATCCAACAGTGGTATCAGAGCTTGTGTTAGGAGTTTTAGAAATTTGGATAAACTGATGTTCTTGAAAATTTTATAAAAACCGAAATTTTTCTGATGAACACCATGAGTAATCCGAAATTTTTAAACAAATTTCATATGTTTGATCTTTAAAAACTTAAAATTTTCGGAATTTACATGTTTTTATAGATCAAAACCAAAAATTCATGTTTAAATTTGAGTTTGATGTTCATGATCTTCAAGAACAAGATGAGTTTTATCAAGAACACCTTTTGGATTCATGATCATAATAGTGTTTGATCTTAAAATTTGACAATTTTTCCAATTTTTGGTGTTATGGCCGAAACCCTAGGTGAATTATTAGGTAAAAATTTTAGTTTCTTAGAGCATCCACAGTGGTTTTACCTAAATTGTATTCTTTAAAGTTGCCACGTAGACATTTATGTACACTTTAAGTAATACGTAAATTTAAGACAGACGTAAAAATATATTTTCTCTGCAATCGTATTACTTAAACATATTCCTTAAATATATTTTATTATTAAATTTTCCAACAACCACCAATAAGATATTAGCATTAATTATAAAATGAATTAATTTATAATAAAAAATTAGTTACGTATTACATAGTGCATTACTTAAATTTAAGGAATGCTTTATGTAAAAACATAAATTTACGTGTGGGTCCCATCTTTAAGGAATGCTATGTAAAACCACTGTAGATAGTTTTTGTTGTTTTACTTAAATAAACATGTAGGACCCACGTTTACGTATTCTTTACGCAATACCATATTGGATGCTCTTAGGGTGCAAGAAAGAAAAATTCGGCCAGCCTAGGTTAGATATATCTATTACCATATTTTAATTTTATTAAAAGTAGACAATATATCTATAAATTGGAAAGATAATGAAAGATTCACATTATATAGTAAAATATGTAAACTATCAATGCATAATTAATGTATCTTGTGGGTTAAGTTAAGTTTTTAGTGGACTTTAAAACTCTATTTAGCCCAAAAGAAATGTTTCGGCCGAACCCTATAGGTTTATTGGGCCGGTCCAATTTGCAAAACCGGAACGGGTTAAACCAATCCGGGTTTTTCTTAATCGGGTCGACCTAGTCGGGTCGGGTCGGACCAAAGTAAATAAGTGAATCTAAAACGAACGGTTTCGAGTGATGAACCGAACCACAATCTTATTTTAATGAACCGTTTCGGACCAAACCCAATTTTCAAAATCGGACCGACTCAGACCGGATTTTAAATTGGATCGAACCAAATTTTAAAATTTTTCGGAAATTTTAAATGTTCAATAAAATAGGATGTCAATTTTTAAATCCAAAATATTTTCGGAAATGTTTTAAACCTAAACAGTGCTCTTAGGGTTTACGTTTTAACACGTTTTCGGATAAAACCCTAATACCTGGTTACGATTATGGGGATGGATCTCGGATATGCATGTTTTTGGGATTGGATTAAATTAGCGGGCTGAATTGAAATTGTTTACTTTCTGCAATATATATATATATATATATATATATATATATATATATATATATATATATATATATATATATATATATATATATATAATATATATTAGAACTGTCGTCTTGACCTAGTCAGGCTAGCTGGATTATATATTACGAGCATTGAGCTCTGGGATTTAAATATATGGTTTGCGCAATAGGATAGACATGCTATGCTGATTGAAAGTGCCTAGAATCAATGTCTAGATATTTCGCATAATAAAGATTGTAAGCATGAATTGCAAATCAGCCCCTAATATTTTCAAAACGTTTTTAAAACTGAAAATACTTGTCGCCAATTATGCATGACGTATGCGGAAGTTGCATGTTTTGAGACGTATGCTAGAATTTTCATGAATGAAAGCATGTGGTAATTTACTTTAAGTAGAATTATGTACGCTAATGAACATTAGACGCATGACGCGTAAGCATGTTGTTTTGGTTTGTTCGATGTTTATGGCGTGATTGAGTATTATGCATGCGTAAATCATCGGATATTTTTACACAATCAAAAAGGGCCATGGGAAAGCCAAGATCGGGCATGCTTGTTTGAAAATTATCGTTCCGTTAATTTGCAAAATAATAGCTATTTTCAAAAGACTGATCTATTGGATTGAGGACGACAATGGTGTGAACTCTTTCACAACACCCCTCCCCTCGGTTTACTGGCGATCGGTTTGGTTTAGTGACTGAAGAATCACTATTCGTCGTATTCAATCTTAATAGATAATCCGATGTTTGCAATTCTGTCAAAATGTTATTGTCTTCCTAAATTTGCATAATCATCAATGTGAGAGTTGGCTCAATTAGTGCGATTCAATATTACTCGCAATCTTGATGGTATTAATTATGATAAGTAAAATTGGAGTGTGTGTTGAACTCTCAACTACGATCCCGAAAAGTGGAGAGGACAACTACAGATGGATATAGTAATCTGTATGATTTTGACAATGAGAAATGAATGTGATAATTTGTTTCCCCAAGAATTGGAGTAGGTTCTTTGATGATCTGAATGCATGTATGGTGATACATTCGACCTTGGTAAAAAGGGGTTGAAGAAGACTGCAATTGAAACCAGACAATGTTATAGCTTAGTATTCCTTCGCATCTGCCTAGCTAGAAATGTTTCGGTTGAATGAAATGGTCTTCTCTCTTTTCATGGATGTCGGTGTAAAACCCGCATCGGGTCTTCAGGATGAAAGGTCAACATGGAAAGGATGTATATGGTTGTCTGATATTGACAGAACTCAATAACCTTGAGCCTAATCAAATACTGTAACCACAGCAATGAAAGGGAAACCTTATCTGCTCACCATAGTGAGTTCGAAAGAAGTGAACCATGATCCACATAGCAAGAAGAGAACTGGACCGAATAAGTCCTATACGATAAAACGGTGGGTTAAACCCCGTTGATAAAGTGCGTCTCAAATACGCCTCGTAGGTCATGTGTATGAAGCTGTAAAATGTTTTATACAGACACAAATCATTTGAAGTGATTCACTCGTGAATTTACTCAGAAGAGATGTTCAACATGACTCAAAGTTCTTGACTTTATGCGCTAGAATCATAGATCAAATATGCAAACTTCAGATAAAAAAACTCTACCATTGTAATTCGTTGTTCGTTTCTAAAATTTTGGCTATTTTGAGATTCGGAGTTATTGAATAAAGTAATTGTTTCTCGATTCGAAGCTCAATTTGCTTAATCAATTTAACGTCTCGGTTGAACGAGAACGATCCGAAACGAAAATACAAACCTACGGGTTAGGACCAAAATTTCGACCAGGTAAAAGTGGACGAATAAAATGAAACGACTCACATACTCCATCATCTCAGTCGGTACAACTGAACTGAACATACCCATCGATTGCGTAGCTAGATCGAAAGATTTAGTAATTCTTATTTGTTAGTACTCCATTTAAAATGATTATTTGCGTAATAATTAAACATGTTCAAAATTGAGTAAAGTAAATTTGGAAACGAAACGATTTAAACCACGAGATAAAACTGGTTTTATGCGACGTACGCGCGTGTGCCTCGAGAGACGGAACACATCATTTTGAAGTACAAATTTAACAATGAAGTGTTTTAATGAATGAATACTGAATTTTTTTTTTTATAATCCTTTGTAAATAACTCATGGATTCAAGCGAATGCTTAAATGCATAGTCCATGAGATGGATAAATCTCTGGATGAGTTAATAAACGAATGGAAGTAGTCAATAAAATGACTCTCCCACTATAAGCCTTGAACGAAAAGTTTGGCTAAGCAATCATATTATTAAAATACTTTAAGCAACATAGTCTAAAATTACATTAAATTAGGATCTAACATTAATTGTTCCTACGGAATGAAATTAAGTTGATTCGTATTAATGTAAAACTACCTTCCAATAAAATCGGTTGGAGCGTTACCTTAAAAGCTAAGAAATGATACGGGTGAAACCTTATCATAAAGTAGCATTAATTTGTGCATTAAACAAGTATTTATTAAGAGTACGGTCTACTCTTAAAAGATACAAGTTTAAAATTAGCTTGGATTAATAGTAACGTGGTCGAACATGACACATTATAGAAATTTGAGGATGGACTTACAATACTTTGTGGAACGAAACGAACTAAAGTACTGATCGGATAAAAATGGATAACGGAGATTCTCAGGTCCCACTTACTTCGAGTGGGAGAATGATATAGCATTGGTAAATGAATTAGTGAATGACATGGTAAATGATGATGGAAAGGTCCTTATAATAAATCCAGTGGGAGGGTTCACTCCCCCTCACATAATCATCACTAAATGTTAATGTGAATCAAGTCGGACCTGATAATCATAATGCCGAACCATTGGATGAAAATCCAATAGTCATCGCAACTGCCCATTATTCCTAGTGGGAGGAAACGACTAACTTGATTTCAGATCCTAGTGATCGAGGAATAAATCTCGGAGGTAAAATTCTGAGACCAAGAGGTTCTAAGAAAGTTTTAGACCAAAGTTTAAGCACCGCCATTATTCCCAGTGGGAGTAATGCTCCGAGAAGGGCATCATTCCGAGTGGGAGTAACGATCAGACTTAAGATGAGATTATCGAGCCTAGACTTAGTCTAAGGTTACGAACTTCTTTTAAGAAGTATCCCATCAAGTGAGACATTCGTTCACGAACCAGTGACGGTTCGGCAAGTATTGGAAGAACCTCAAACGCTGGAATGGAGGAAAACAATGGAGGATGAAAATGCCTAAATTAGAACGTATTCGGTTTTGGTCTTCAGTTGATTTACCTGCTAACCACAGAGCTAGAAAGTGAAATTTTATAATTCACTACTGATGGAAAATTTGAGTGGTGCAAAACTCGAACGATTGCGAAAGGATAAACCCAATTCACAGAGAGGACTTTGATGAAACATACTCACCAACTGTGCATTACACCACAGTTAGGGCCATCCTTGCCCTTATTGCAAGCCTCGATCACGAGCCTGCATCAAATGGATGTTAAAGACAGCATTTCTCCATGGAAACCTGGAGGAAGAGATCTATATGGAGCAGCCAGAGGGTTTTATTACTCCTAGCTAAAGAACGTAAAGTTTGCAAACTCCAAAGATCTATTTACGGTCTTAAACAATTGTCTCGGCAATGGTATCGCGGATTCCACGAGGAAATCGTCGGAAACAGATTTGTGAACCTTCACGAGGATCCCAGCGTTTACACCAAGACCTCCGGGTCGAAATATGTCATCATAACCTTATACGTGGATGACATATTCATTGCTGCAAACGATGTGAGTTTCATGAACGAATCAAAGTCCTAGTTATCATCAGCATTTGAGATGAAAGACATGGGAGAGGCCACGTACATCTTAGGATTAAAATTGACCGGGATCGTGCCGCCTGGAGATTGTGTCTGTCTCAAGAAGTTCAAAAGATTCAGAATGCTCGATGCCAAACCCGTGGATACGCCAGTTGTGTTCAGGTGCATGCTGTCGAAGCGTGATGGCCTTGAAAACCAAGTAGGAGCGTGAAATGATGAAGAGTACAGAGTATCTAAGCATGGTAGGAAGTCTAATGTACGCCATGCTATGTACTCGGCCGGACATCTGTTACGCTGTGGGCCTAGTAGCAAGGTTCCAATCAGATCCTAGCTATCAACGTTTAAAGGCCGTAAAACGAATTATAAGATATCTGAAAGGTACTGCCGACTATGTTCTGTGCTATAAGGGCAGGCAAATCGAATTGACTGGTTATAGTGACGCCGACCACGGTGGCGATTCGGACGATCATAAGTCCACCACAGGGGGAGTTTTCCTCCTTGCTAATGCTTCCATATCATGGATAAGCAAGAAGCAATCTTGAGTCGCGTTTTCCACTATGGAATTAGAATTCATTGCCCTTTCAAAAAACGCATAAGAAGCAGTCTGGCAGAAAAGGCTTCTTACTGCATTAATTGGCACTGACAAGAACAGTAAACCTGTGAAGGTATACTCCGACAGTCAGGCGGCCATTGCAGCAGTTAAGAATCCAAAGTACCATAGTAGGACCAAACACATTGATGTGAAATACAATTATGCCAAATCAGTTGTGGAAGACAATATAATCGCTTTAGAACACTTGTCTACAGACAATATGGTCGCAGACCCGTTAACTACTTGGATTACGTAGGGCTTGATAAGTGGCTTGTATAAGCGATGGAATTTTGACATTTGAAATAATATTTCAATTGAATAAAAGAATTGAAAATTGAGTATATGATCTATCGACGTCGTAATGATAAATAACATCAGATTTTTCGGTCTATAAACTAAGTCGTAGGAAGAAGTAAAAATCTTCCACCATAATTATGTCAGATGTGAACCTTTCCTCGTCACAGAGGCACGGTCATCTTCTAGGAGAGGGGGACCTCTACCACAACAAGATTGGCTAAGAACCAGGGGGATAAACCTGGATAAACGAAACGTTAACTTGGTCACGCTTAAAGCATGACTTAATCTTCATTTTTTAAATCGTCGTGTTGGACTCTGTCCATCATTAAAATCACATTCAGGGCCAGATGAAAGACTCTGTGATATCATGATTGACATATCCCACCCCTGGCTTGTCCAGGTGTGCTATCGACGCGTGCTTCATACTACGCATGCCATGTTCGACCACGGGGTCATACTCGGTTGTGCTAGCTAGAATGCTTGTGATTCAAAGGGGGCATACTTCTTTACCTTGAGCGTGTGATTGATCACGGGTGTCTTATGAAGAGGCACCCAAAGTATCCTCTCGGACTCAAAACGTATATCTAAAGTCTAGCTCAATGTTCGCTTCCCGGCGTACGAGCGTAGAGCCAAAGAAAACGGCCAAGTGACCACGTCTTTGGAAACCGGTTGAGTTAGACCAAGGGTATAAGCGATGGGATGGTCATGTTCATCTATAATTCACCGACTCTTGTGTTCACTAGGTGGCCACCAACCGGATATTAGTTGAAGGTTGTGAACACTTGTATGGATGCCCTGGAGAAGTATTCCTATGTGTAAAACTGGGCAATTGGAGAATTATCAGTTGACCAAGGATACAATGCGGTACATATTATATTTTTGACAGGATTGATTTATGAAATGGAACAACGTTCTATGGAAATCTACTCCACCAATGCTATGTATAGGGGGTCTCCAGAATGGTTTGATACATCAATCAAATTAATAAGTCCCTCCATTGAGGAACTTGAGAGAAACCCTCTCACCCTTAGTTGAGATTTTCGGTGCACATCAGTCCGAGGTTCTGTCCCCGTTGAAGAATCGATCAGAAAATTTGTTGTGGAGCTTATACCGTGTAGGACTTCTTCTCACGAAGAACTTGTACGGGTTTCGACTGGAGGATCAGAACTCCCTCCAAGACGTTCTTGGGCAGGAAAGCTATTGAGGTATGTGTACATTATTCCGCTGCGTAATTAGATTACTTACAAGTACACGTTTAGCATTCCGTAGTATTACGTCCCCGTAATCCAACATATATTTCTATATATTTTAATGTCAATTTATCCTTATGTTCCGAATTATAGATATATTGTTACCCTAATTAAAAATTAAAATATGATAAACAATATGTGTGTGTGCCGAATTTATTCCATATGTTCAAGAAAATTAAAAAATTTACCTTGTAATTTTACTAAAAATTCGGCACAAACACAAATTAGGAACAAGTGATCAAATTTTAAGATCAAAATTTAATAAGATCTACAATCCAAAGTTTGATTTTGATAAATATCACATTTTTCTTGAAGATCATAAACATCAATTTAACCAAGAACATCATGAAAATTTCGGACCACCCTTATACTTAAAAATTCGAAATTTTTAAATTTTACACTTTATAATTTCGGTCTAAAATTTAAATTTTCAAGAAAAACAATTTACCAAAATCATTAACTCCTAACACAGGCTCTGATACAACTGTAAGATTACGGGGAGTAATCACTACGGAAACACAAAACATGGTACGTGCATGTAATCGAAATTACGCAGCGGAAGAGTTACACATACCTCAACAGTTACCGTAGTCCAAGATCCTTTGTACGAGGGAGTTCTCGATCCACCGGACGGAACCCGTAGAAGTTATTGTGAAAGAAGCCCTACGTGGTGTTAGCTCCACAGCAAAGCCTTAGATCAATTCTTGACACGGGGACAGATCTTCGGAGAGTTGCTCGAAAGCAATTTGGCATACCTTCGGTGTAGTGGTGGTTCGGCCGAAACTTTCTAGTGTGGGAGGAGGGTTTTCTCTCTAAAACACTCTTGTGAGGGAATTATGACAAACCCTAAAATATTCCCTAACACCTCTTATTTATAGGAGGAGTAAAGTGGAAGAAAGTCCACTTTACCCCAACTAAACATTTCGGCCGGCCTATGTATTGAGGAGGCCCAATTTTGGGCCTCCCATGTCAATTGGGATTTGGGTCTAGCCCAATTACCCTAATGTGACATTTACCCAATTTCATTAGGTAAACTATACATATTATGGGCTACTAATTACGGCGCATATCACAATATGCTTACAATTATGTCTATCTCAAGAAGCTTATATCAACAAATTGTTGAAAAGGTTCAGATTATAAGATGCCAAACCCATGGATGCGCCATTGTTGTTTGGGTGCGCAGTGTCGAAACGTGACGGCCCCAAGAACCTGGCAAAGCGAGAACAGATGAAGGGTGCAGAGTATTTGACTATGGTCGGTAGTCTCATGTACGCCATGCAATGCACCCGTCGGGACATCTGTTACGTCGTGGGCCTAGTAGCACGATTCCAATAAGATCCTGGCTATCAACATTTAAAGGCTGTAAAACAAATTATTCGTTATCTGAAAGGTACTGCCGACTACGCACTGTGCTATGAGGGCAAGACGTTAGAATTGACCAGTTACAGTGACGCCGACCATGGTTGCGATGGATGATCGTAAGTCCACCACATGAGGAGTATTTCACCTTTCTAATAGCGCCATTTCATGGAGGAGCAAGAAGAAAACCCGTGACGCGCTGTCTACGATGGAATCGGAATTCGTTGCTCTCTCCAAAAATGCACAGGAAGCGGTTTGGCTGAAAAGGCTTCTTACTGCACTTCCTGGTGACAAAGACGTGAGTAAACCCGTCGTGGTATAAAACTCATATATAAGGTTAGGCTCAATGTTCGCTTCCCGTTGTACAAGCATAGTGCTAAACAAAAAGGCCCAGTGACCACGTCTTTGGAAACCGGTTGGGTTTGACTAAGGATATGTGTGATGGGGATGGTCAAGTTCACCTGTAATTCACCGACTCTTGTATTCACTAAGGTGGCCACCAGCCGGATATTAGTTGAAGGTTGTGAATACTTGTACGGATGCCTTGGAGAAGTGTTCCTATGTGGAAACTGGGCAAATGGAGATTAACAGTTGACCTAGGATACAACACGACATTATATTGCTTATAACATGTTGATTGAAGAAAGGGAATCAACGTTCCGCGATCGCTACAAAACTCCTAACAGATGAGTAGCACGATGCCCGTAGGGTTCGCCAGTCGCACGGCAAACCTCGTATGAGTTATTCGGAAGCAAGGGCGAGATCGAAGGAGTGAAACGTTGATGCTGATTTGGACGACAATACATTAACACGCACCCTCCCATTGCGGCGAGTGGGAGCTGTAAGCATATGGTGATGGGCGCGGTAAATGGAAGCCCATTATATGTATATGTTACCTAAGACAATTGGGTAAATGTCATATTAGGACATTGGGACAAACCCATCTCAATTGACATGAGAGGCCCAAAATATGGGCCTCCCTTATACATGAAGTCTGGCCGAAATAATAGAGGTGGGCAAAGTGGACTTTTTTCCACTTTGCTCTTCCTATAAATATGTGGTGTTAGGGGTTTTATTAGGTTAATCCTTAATCCCTCCTTGGAGTGTTTTAGAGAGAAAAACCCTCCTCCCCATAACACATATTCGGCTGAACCACCTTCACCAAAGGGTGTGCCAATTGGCCTTCGAGCAAACACTCCTGAGATCCGTCCTTGTCAAGAATCGATCAGAGGATCTGCTGTGGAGAATATACCGCGTAGGGTGTTTACACACGAGTTTTTGTCGTGAGCTTCTCCTTCTCGATATTCTTCTTCCTGGTCTTCTCCTTCTAGTATTCCCACTCTGTGGGCTTATCCTTCTCGTATACCTGCAGATGGGCATCGGGGAGGGAGTTCCCGATAAGCCCATTGTTTGCATACGACGTCTTGAGTGTCTTATTAGTTCGGACCTCCTTCCTTCATTCCCCTCGTGATACCTGCAAAAGGGGCAATACCGAGACCAAAGGGGGGGGGGGTGCTCGGTGTGCCCTCTCCGATGCTTAAATGAGCATAGGCTCTTAGAGAGATAAAGTAGAGAGAAGGCAGAGCTTGAGTAAGAGATAGCAAGATTGTCCTCAAATGAGGAGGTCTCTATTTATAGATTCCCTATCAGACCGCCCGGTTTCCAGTGGTTTCCTGGTCCGGTTGTGGCAGGTTTGTAATAGAAGTTGGTCTTAACCGTAAATAAGGTGCATTTGACCTCGGTCCGACCGTAGATGTGCATAATGTGTTTAAGTGTGTCGGAGTGACCTCCAAGGGCGTTCCCCGGGCGAAATATCGCCCGGGGGTGGGATTCCGGACAAGGGGAACTCTTCCGAACAGAGGGGGGGGGGACCTGGTCAGGTACCCCCAAGGTCTTGCTCGGGCAACCCGAGTAGGGGGTAACCCTTGCTTGGGTTGGCCCGGGTGGTTTTTCTACCCGGGGCCTTCCCGAGTGGGTCTCGCCACTCAAGGTGTTTTCTGGGCCCACGTGCTGGGCCTCGGGTGTCCGTGTTCTAAGTTTCGAGTTATATTCGCTTGAGGCCCATTTATCGGGTCCAATTAATAATAGCTTGGGCGTATATCCACCATTTTCCCCCGAGTCAAGGAATGGTTTCACCTTTTCTTGACTCTATTTTTAGCAGAATATTGCCCAAGAAGGTAAAGTGGTGTACCTTCGTGACGATCCCGGCCTTTAACGAGTGCTCGAGGAACGTGGTAATTTTCCTTGCCCCATGTTTAAGGTATCTTTAAGACGGTCCTAACCTCCATTTAGTGCTCGAGGAACGTCGTAATTTTCCTTGCCCCGTGTTTTAAGAAGCTTTAAGACGGTCCCGGTCTTCTTTGAGTGCTCGAGGATCGTTGTGATTTTCCTTGCCCCCTGTTCAAGGAAGCTGGATACACCAAATACTATTTCTAATTTAATCAAATTTATACCATGTGTAGATATTATATAAAGGTAAGAATTACGAGCCTTGGTCTCGTTTTACTTAGACTTAGGACTGTTTCCTTTAATTTGAGTCTCCGTTTCATTGGAGTTCCATGTAGAAGCGCTTGACACAACTATACATAAGAAAGTCTATAGGTCATCCCCTGTTGGAAGGATGTTCATATAACATGTGAGTGTTAGTCGACGTAAATGTGGATGTTAGTCCAAGTACGTATATAGATGACGTAAATGATTATAAGTATGCAATATGGGCCTTAGTCCCATTTCACCTAGCCTTAGGACCATGTCCTTATTGGAGGAACCTTCTTTTTAGGCTGTCGAAGCCGATAGGATGCTTCGGAAGTGGTGTTGCACTCCGTTTAAGTGCGAGTATGAACTTCTAGCTTTGGCCTTCAGTGGGCATGGCGTTTTTCTCCCTGTTTGTCGGAGTATGGGCATGGTCCTTTAACCTTATCCCAGCAATGACCTCTATATAGATGGAGGTGAGAGTGGTTAAAATTCCTCATCTTACCTTTCATATAAAAGAGTTTTCATAAATGTATGTATAAGGTTGTTCCCTTCATATATGTTGGAGCGTTACTCCCTTTGTGTAGGTTAAGGGACTTCTCCCCTTGTAGATATTCTTTTGATTTGGTCTCGGGGGCCTCCCGGACGTTATTTTGCCTTCGTGGCTCAGTTATGAGGCTACTTCCATGGTATGCATATCTGTGGCATGTGCATATAGAGTTGTATTTATATGGTTGCCCTTGTAGTGGGCATGCTTAAGACGAGTGGAGGTGTTTGGCGTTTTGGACGCGCGCGCGCGGGGGGGGGGGGGGGGGGGGTGAGCCCATGTATGCATGCCCCGTAGTGGACATGTTGTTGTACCTAGAGGGATACTCCTCGTATTGACTATTCTTGGTAGCTCATATATGCGTGCCCCCGTAGTGGACACGTTGTTGTATGTAGAGGGATACTCATTGTATTGGCTGGACTTGGTAGCTCGTATATAAGGTTGTTCCTTCCATGCCACTAGTTGATACATAGCTTGTTGTAGGTGTTTGGTCCCACCTTCGACTAACTTGGGTGGTGTCGGGATGGTTTTGTTTATCTCCCCCTTAGGGGTGCTTGTGATGTTTGATTATCCGTCATAGTCCTTCCTTTATCAAGTAATATCATACATGCACGTGTCTTTGCCCCCGTAGTAAGTATTTGATCTTTGTGCATTTTGGAACGTACTCCTGGATAGGTTGGCGTTGATGGCTTAGCATAGTGCGCCGTGGCAAGGTTAATAGTACCTGATGTGTTATTGCTCATCTTCCTGGGGTACTTTTTGCTATGTGCTTTGTTCCCCTGGTTTGCTGTGGCTGACGGTCTCCTTGTGTTTGATTGCTACTTCCTTGAAGTTACCTTATTTGCTTGTGGGGTGGGCTGAAGGGTGTATGTTGCTTAATTGGGCGCGTATCCCGTTTTGCCCCCCCCCCCCCCCCCCCCCCCCCGAGTTAACCAATGGTCTTAGTTTTTCTATTTGACCTCCGACCTTGCGGTTGTTGGTAGAGAGGATGTTTTCATGGTGATTGTATATAGGTATGGTACCCTCCTTTGAGATATATGGACATGATAGCCATTGTCGATGTATAGGGGGAATGGTATCCTCCTTCGATATATGGGCATGATAGCCATTGTTGATATGTAGGGGGATGGTATCCTCCTTTGATATATGGGCGTGTTAACCATTTTAGATGTATAGGGGGTGGTATCCTCCTTTGATTTATGGACATGATAGCCATTGTTGATGTATAAGGGAATGGTCTCCTCCTTTTATATATGGTCATGATAGCCATTGTTGATGTATAGGGGGATGGTATCCTCCTTTGATTTATGGACAAGATAGCCATTGTTGATATGTAGGGGGATGGTATCCTCATTTGATATATGGGCGTGATAACCATTGTTGATGTATAGGGGGTGGTATCCTCCTTTGATATATGGACATGATAGCCATTGTTGATGTATAGGTGGATGGTCTCCTCCTTTGATATATGGACATGATAGCCATTGTTGATGTATAGGGGGATGGTATCCTCCTTTGATATATGGACATGATAGCCATTGTTGGAGTACTTACATTCTATATCTTTTTTGATGATTTGCCCTTTGATTGGGGGACTTATATCTCATATCATGTTGGAAGGGTGGCTCTGTGGGTCTTATATCCCTTTTATGTTGGAAGGGTGGCCCGATGAGTCTTATGTCCCTTTTCGGTTGTAAGGGTTGTCCTTATAGATCTTCTTCTTTCCATACGTAAGGGTTTTCGATCGCCTTATCATATTTCAGAGTTGTCTTTTTGGATCTTCCCCTTTTCGGTTGGAATGGTGGCCCTATGGGTCTTATGTCCCTTTTCGGTTGTAATGGTTGTCCTTATAGATCTTCCCATGTTCATATGTAAAGGTTGTCGATCGCTTTATCATATGTCAGGGTTGTCCTTTTGAATCTTCCCATTTTCGGTTGTAAGGGTGGCCCTGTGGGTCTTATGTCCCTTTTCGGTTGTAATGGTTGTCCTTATAGACCTTCCCCTGTTCATATGTAAAGGTTGTCGATCGCTTTATCATATGTCAGAGTTGTTCTTTTGGATCTTCCCATTTTCGGTTGTAAAGGTTGCCATGTGGGTCTTATGTCCTTTTTCGGTTGTAATGGTTGTCCTTATAGATCTTCCCCTGTTCATAAGTAAAGGTTGTTGATCGCTTTATCATATGTCAGGGTTGTCCTTTTGGATCTTCCCATTTTCGGTTGTAAAGGTGGCCCTGTGGGTCATATGTCCCTTTTCGGTTGTAAGGGTTGTCCTTATAGATCTTCCTATTTCCATATGTAAGGGTTGTCGATCGCCTTATCATATTTCAGAGTTGTCTTTTTTATCTTCTCTTTTCGGTTGTAAATGACGCCTCCTCTTTGTGAGTGATGGTGCCTTTCTTCTTTCCTCTTGTGCCTGAAAAGCATTTGGTTCATTTAGTGCTATTATCATTTCTTACAGAAGGGAAAGTTTAAGTGCAGTCTGTAGATCTCCTATTGGTAATAATAAATTAGATAATGGAAGTGGATATTCCTTTTCCCTTCGAGTGTAGAACTTCTTCCAATGTTCTCCACTGAAAGTGTTAGTTGATATCTGCCATTCCACATCTCCCAGTCTTTTATAAGTTGTGGGTGTCGCCTTATGAGGGCGGTCACTGTGGCTTCCACCATAGGAGTGAATCCTTGTATTGGGCTTATGTTGTATCCTTCCTTTGTGGTTTCCACTGGAAGGAGTCATGCCTCATACTTGTGTCGTCTTCTATTTCCAGGTGGACTATCAAGCACTAGATCAGGTTGTGCCCCCCTAGTTGCTTGGTAGTTGCACCGTTTGCTCTTGTTTAGCATGTTAAGGCTTATCTTCATTTTTCTCGGTTGGGTGTTGAGCAATTGTTCGTTTGGTGCCCCCCCAAGTTGCTCGGTCTCCTTACTCTTTTTTCATGTATGCATCTTCCATAATTTGCGAGGGGGGTGAGGGCAGGGGGGGGGGGGGTTTCGGCTTTGATCTTCGTTAATGTTTCTTCCGTTGATGCGTTGCCCCCAACCTTGTACTGTTCTTACAATTAGGTGTAGAATGCAGGTTCCCACGCACTTTTAGGTGCAATATGCTTGATAAGAGGTGCCCCTCAGGGAGGAAAATAAGGGAACGTGCACTAGCCACTCTAGTAGTATTAAGTTCCTTTTTTCCTTCTTCAAGAAGTGTTTGTGGTGCCCCACCCTTCTGACGGGATGATGGGAGTGACTTTCATCACCACCTAAGTGTTATTCCATTGGTGGACGTATGCACCCATTGCGGGGGTTGCTCTTCTATGCCCATGGAAGTACTAGACATATGTTGGTGTGATACCTCCACGTGACATGGTGGTTGCATAGTACCCAATATTTGTTCCCCAAGAATACTTGTCCTTCCTTCCGAGATTATAGGCTGACATTGCCGAGGGCTCTTCAATATGGCTATTTAATATGGGGCGAATTTGGGTGTGATGATATCCCTAGCATCTTGATTAATATGACTACTCTCCATGTATAGGAAGTTGGTTTTGCGGATCCACTATCCTTTTAATATTGAAGTCATTGATGACCCTTGGGATGAGCATAGGTTTGGTGTTGCTCCCTCCTTTAGTGCTATCATTCCATGGATGTAGAAGTGTCTTTTGTTTCAAAAATGAGTATTGTGTTGGGTAGGAGGAGAGGGAGGCTTTTTCTTGCAGGCTGGGTTATAGTGGTATTCCCTGCTTTTACAGGGTGTTGTCTCGTCCCTTGGGCGGGCGGGCGTTTGGTGGTTGTAATTGTTGTACATAGGTATATCGTAGGATGGGATTCCATATGGTTTTCAATTGAAATGCATACTGTACTAAAACCCTTGGATGGTATTCTCTTAAAGTAGGCGCGACAGGCCCTGCTGGTTGTAGTGGCCCTCCTTGTTTGGGGTTATCCTTTTTGCTCATAGTGGGAGGATGAGTACGCATGCACCCTCATTTGCTATCATTGGTGATGCTTGCCCCCTAGTGTATGTTGTTGCTCTTACTAATGCCATATTACTAATGCCATCCCTTCTGGAGTTATTGCTCATCTCTCACTCTTTAGTGTTGTCATGTCCTTCACAGAGTGGTTGTTGTTCAGTGGTCACTTCCAGTTTCCTCATATAGATGTGCTCTGGAAAGGCTACTCTAGGTGCATTCATGAAGTGATATGAGGATGGTTCTCATCCTTGTGGAGAGGTTGTTGTTCTGCTTCCTCCTCATTTTGCCCCCTGTTGGTATACTCTGGAAGAGCTGCCATGGGTGCATTAATGAAGGGATGTCAGGATGGTGCTCATCCTTGTGGAGAGGTTGTTGTTTTGCTTCCTCCTCATCTTGCCCCCCCGTTGGTATACTCTGGAAGAGCTGTCATGGGTGCATTTTGTTATAACCCCTTTTTTGGCCTTCTGGCATGTTCTTGGGTGTTTGATTGTTGCCCCCACTGGGGACTTGTCTTTAATTAGTGGTGAGGGATGTAGTTGTTGATTGACTACCGACCGTGGTGTCTTGGAGCTTGAGGGAGTGTTATCCAAAGAGTGTTGTTCTGCATTGGACGACAGTTTCTTAGCATCCTTTGGTTTTGGTCCCCGGATGCTACGCTCCTGGAGACCTGCGATAGGTATCTTCCTATGCCGCCCCCTTGTTCTCTTTGACCCCCTATTATTGCCATCGAGCACAAGTAGTAGGCTACGTGCTTTTTTGCTCGAATCCGCAGACGACGCCAGTGTTTACAGACGAGTGTTTGTCGTGGGCTTCTCCTTCTCGGTCTTCTTCTTCCTGGGCTTCTCCTTCTAGTCTTCCCGCTCTGTGGGCTTCTCCTTCTCGTATACCGGTAGATGGGCATCGGGGAGGGAGTTACCGATAAGCCCATTGTTTGCATACGACGTCTTGAATGTCTTCTTACTTCGGACCTCCGTCCTTCCTTCCCCTCGTGATACCTAAAAAACGGGTAATACCGAGACCAAAAGGGGGGGTTGTGCTCGGTGTGGCCTCTCCGATGCTTAAATGAGTATAGGCTCTTAGAGAGATAAAGTAGAGAAAAGGCAGAGCTTGAGTAAGAGAAAGCAAGATTATCCTCAAATGAAGAGATGAGGTCTCTATTTATAAAGATCCTATCGGACCGCCCCGTTTCCAGTTGTTTCCTGGTCTGGTTGTGACAGGTTCGTAATATAAGTTGGTCTTGACCGTAAATCAGGTGCATTTGACCTCGGTCCAACCGTAGATGAGCATAATGAGTTTAAGTGTGTGGGAGTGGCCTCCAAGGGCGAGCCCCGGGCGAAATATCGCCTGGGTTTGGGGTTCCGAACGAGGGGGAACTCGTCCGGATAGAAAGGGGGGTGGTACCCGGTCGAGTACCCCCAAGGTCTTGCTCGGGCAACCCGAGCAAGGGGCAGCCCTTTCTCGAGTACCCGAGCAGGGGGCAGCCCTTGCTCGGGTACCCGAGCAAGGGGCAGCCCTTACTCCCCGAGAAAGGGGGTCCCTTTCTTGGGTTGCCCCGAGTGGTTTTTCCACCCGGGTCCTTCCCGAGTGGTTCTCGCCACTCGGGCTGTTTTCCGGATCCACGTGCTGGGCCTCGGGTGTCCGTGTTCTAAGTTTCGATTTATATTCGTTTGTGGCCCATTTATCGGGTCCAATTAATAATAGCTTGGGCGTATATCCACCATAGGGCTTCCTTAACAAGAACCTCTACGGGTGCCAACCGGAGGACCTTGAACTCCCTGCTGCAGGATCTTGGGACTACGGATTACGTCTGAGGTATGTGTGAATCTTCTGCTGCGTAATATCGATTACTAGCATGTACCATGTTTATAGTATCTGTAGTGATTACTCCCCGTAATCTAACAGATGAGTAGCATAATGCCCATCGTATCCGCCGATTTAATTAATACTCCAGTAAATGAATAATCATACCCACTACCTTAATTGGACCGCTGTAAGCATAATGCCCATCAGTACGTTCCCAATGGGATGTAAGGAGATTATTCTGTAAACATATGGTGATGGGCGCCGTAAATGGAAGTCCATTAAATGTATAGGTTACCTAGGACAATAGGGTAAAGGTCATATTAGGAAATTGGGCCAGACACAAATCCCAATTGACATGAGATGCCCAAAATTGGGCCTCCCTATACTATATATGGCCGACCGAATTATGGGTGGGGTTGTCCACTTTTCTCCTCCTATATATATGGGGAGTTGAGGTTTTATTAGAATTAATCACAATTCCCTTCAAGTGGTGATTTGAGAGAAAACGCTCCCCCCAAATACACCTATATCGACCGAACCTAGCATCCACCAAGGGTGTGCCAATTTGCCTTCGAGCAAACACTCCGTAGATCTGTCCCTTGCCAAGAATCGATCAGAGGCTTTGCTGTGAAGAATATACCACGTAGGGCTTCCTTCACAAGAATCCCTACGTGTGCCGACCGGAGGATCGCGAACTCTCTCCTGCAAAGATCTTGGTACTACGGACAACTGTAGAGGTATGTGCGAATCTTCCGCTGCGTAATTTCGATTACTAGCATTTACCATGATTTAGATCCCGTAGTAATTACTCCCTGTAATCTAACACCAGGGTCACAGAGGGATTTTATCCCATCTCCGAACTGAGCATCTTCGGATTTTACACCATACTTTTACAAAGTCGTGGTAGTTTCGAATCCTACTTCGTACCGATGTAAATGTTATCAATAAGTTGTTTCCGAAGGAATGCAAACAAAAATTCAGCAGCTAATCATTTAAACACTTCATTATTAAATTCGTATTTTGAAACGATGTGTTCCGTCTATTGAGGTCCACTTGCGCGTAACGCTATTCACCGTAGTTTTAATCCTAGGGTCAATTGTTTCATTTCCGAATTTAATTCAATTTAATCCAATCGCTTTCGTACATGATTATCATTACAAATTATTTCATTTTAATCGAGTACTTAATAATAATGAAAAGATTTATAACCGGTTCGTTCTTAGAACTACGCAATCAATGAATCTTAATGGCATTTTGATTTCACTCAAAGAATTAGATGTACGATAAAATGTATGGATTTGTTTGATTCAGCTATTTCTAATAGCCTTATTGCTTCGGTTTGGTTACATTTCGGATCGATCTCGTTTCTAGCCGAGTCGATTAATCTTTATAAGCAGAACTCATTTCGAATCGAATGGTAACTACTTTATTCAATAAATACGAAACAATAATAACAAGAATTCAAACAAAAATGAAAACTAGGAAAAACCAACATAAACAATACTGGGGTCTCAGATCTCAAACTGGAAGCAGTCATGAAGAAGAATGATGGACAGGTCTTCTTAACCGAATTGTACCGTGAAGGTACTGATCATCGTTTAGACCTTTTGTTGCCGGGGGTTTCCAAGCATTTTAGCATACCAATGAATCTGTCAACGAATGCCTCGGGTTCTTTCGGAAAGTTTCCTTCTTTATCATCTGCCTCGAATAGGTCTATTGTCGTCTTAATCGATTTGATTAGACCCGTGAGCCTTTTTCGTCAACAAACCATTAAAGATGAAACATCCTCATTACTTTTCGAGCCCTTGTCCATACGTTTAACTCGTCAACGGGAACATGAAAGACTATTACATCGTCATCACTGCATAGAATACTGAAGTATTCTGCCATTAAGGATCGTGCTTCAGCGGCCTTACCCTTACCGAAGCGAAGGTATATGGCACGCCAAAGATGCAATGCGCTGACAGTTGACAGTTTCGAGAGAATTAATTATCGTACATTACGATGCTTCCTCAACCTTTTCTTGCTGTTTCTTTTATGCGGGTTTCCATATTCGTCCAGGCTTATCCTTTTCGCCGTCGGATAGACTTGATCGTCAAGATCTGCAGCGATCAGGAGTTCCATAACATTGTCTCTCCATGCATCATAATCCATGTCGTCCAGGTTGCGAGTTTCGTAGAACTGTATCGGTTCATCCATAAAAACTAACACATTGATAATCACGCATAATCAAGGAGACAATATCATTTTGAGAAAGAATTGCATACATAAATATCTATTAAGATGGAATCCGACAGATAATGATTCCTCAGTCATCTAAACCAACCGACCACCAGTAGACCAATGGAAGATGGTTGTGAAAGAGTTCACATTATCGTCGTCTTCCATCCAATAGATCAGTCTTTTAAAACAGTTTTAATCGCAAATTACCGGAACAAGAATTTTAAAACAAGCATACCCGATCTTGGCTTTCCCAAGGCCCTTTTATTTTGGAAAAATATTCCGATGAATTTATTCATGCATACATAATTATACTATTCATGTAAATTATCATACGCCGGTAACATTCATCACATAAACCACACTCATGTTTACGCGCCATGCGTCTGATGTTCTGAGAAATTCATGCTTGCATACATAATTCTACATTTAAGTAAATTATCAAATGCAACTACATCCTCAACATTCTAGCATACGTGTCAAACATGTAACATTCTCATCCATCATACACATTTGGCGACTGTTTTCGATTATAAAATAATTTTAAACATTAAGGACTGATTTGCAATTCATGCTTATATTCAATCACGCAACAATCTAGAAATGAATACTAGGCATTGTCAACTATCATAGCATGTCTATCCTAGTGCGAATTCCATATATTTAATTAGGGCTCCGCGCCCCCAATATGAAATATCCAGCTAGCATGACACAGTCAAGACAACATTTCTAATCATGCATAAATATATATTGAATAATAATAAAATTTCAATTCAGCCCACTAATTATACCAGTCCCAAAAATATGTATCTCCGAAATCCATCCCCATAATCGAAATAAGGCATAAATGTTATCAACCCTTGAGCGCTGTGTAGGCCTATTAAGGTTCAAAACATTTGTATTCTAAAAATTGACCTCCCTATTTTAATTGACTTGAATTCGGTTTTGAAAATACGGTTCGGTTCAGACAATTTCAGTCCTATTTGGTCCTGTTTGGTCCAGGAAATCCTATTCGGGTCCGGTCCGGAAAATCCGGTTCGGTTCGGTCCGGTTCGGTCCGGTTTTAATTTAAAATCTGGTTCGGTCCGAACCGGTCTAATTAAAAATAGGGTTCGGTTCGGTTCAACACAAAAAACCGGTTCGGTTAGATCCACTTAGTTGCCCCGGTCCGACCCGACTTTATAAGGTCGAACTGATTGAGAAAATCCGGTTCGGTTTTAATTCGTCCCGGTTTGACATATTGGACCGGCCCAATAATTAAAATATAAAAGATTGGGCCGAAATGTTTACTTGTGGCCCAAGTAGGGTTTTAAAGTCCAAAAATATTTAACTTAGCCACCAAGTAACATTAACTATATAAAATAATTTCCAATATTAATATATATATATATATACATAAATTTCGGACCTAATTAAAACATATATATATTTATTGCCAAGATTCTATCTTTAAGATTAAATCAATGAACATATATATATATATATATATATATATATATATATATATATATATATATATATATATATATATATGTATGTATATATATAAATCAGCACACACATATAAATATATATATTATTTATTGTCAATATCTTAAATAAGTAAACAAATATTAACAATATATTTTCTCAATATTTTAGGTAAATAAAATCTATCAATAGTATCTCTTAGCCTATTTAAATATTTAGATATATTGACAATTATATATTTCTATATATCAATGTGAATCTATCTTAATGTTCTTAATTATAGATATAGTGTTATCTATAATAAAAAATTAAAATATAGTAAACAATATTATTAAAAAATTGTGCCGAAATTTATTTCTTGGTGACTAAGAAATTAAAAAAAATTTACCTTGTAATTCACCTAGGGTTTCGGCCAAAAACATATAATTGGGAACAAGTGGTCAAATTTCAAGATCAAATTTAATAACATCTATAATCCAATGTTTGATTTTGATAAATATCATATTTTTCTTAGAGATCATGAACATCAAATTTCCTAAGAACATCGTGAAAATTTCGGTTTAACCAACAACGAATAATCGAAAATTTAAAATTTTTCTTTCAAAATTTTCGGTCAAATTAATGACTTTTCAAGAACATCAATTTGTCAAAATCATAAATTCCTATCACAGGCTCTGATACCAGTGTTAGATTACGGAGAGTAATCACTACAGAATCTAAATCATGGTACATGCTAGTAATCGAAATTCTGC
Organism: Clarkia xantiana subsp. parviflora; assembly: GCA_036873135.1. Lineage (NCBI taxonomy): Eukaryota > Viridiplantae > Streptophyta > Magnoliopsida > Myrtales > Onagraceae > Clarkia > Clarkia xantiana. The sequence continues at coordinate 46,293,506 of JAPTYO010000002.1, read as the reverse complement.
AGCGGAAGATTCCCACATACCTCTATAGTTGTCCGTAGTCCCTAGATCTTTGCAGGAGGGAGTTCGCGATCCTCCGGTCGGAACCCGTAGGAGTTCTTGTGAAGGAAGCCCTACGTGGTATATTCTTCACAGCAAAACCTCTGATCGATTCTTGGCCAGGGACAGATCTCCGGAGTGTTTGCTCGAAGGCAAATTGGCACACCCTTGGTGGATGTTAGGTTCAGCCGATTTAGCTGTATTTGGGGGGTGTTTTCTCTCAAATCACCACTTGAAGGGAATTGTGATTAATTCTAATAAAACCCCTAACTCCCCATATATATAGGAGGAGTAAAGTGGACAAAAGTCTACTTTACCCCACCCATAATTCGGCCGGCCATCTATAGTATAGAGATGCCCAATTTTGGGCCTCTCATGTCAATTGGGATTTGGGTCAGGCCCAATATCCTAAAGTGACATGTACCCAATTAACTTAGGTAAAATATACATATAATTGGATTCCATTTACAGTGCTCAACACCATATACTTACACCTGGGACAGCGGAAAGCGTTGTAGGTATTTGCACCGTATTTCGTTATGTAATTAGTTACCTTGCACGTATCTTGTTTTTTTCCGTAGTATTTATCCCCTATAATCCTACATTATTAACTACTATTCTTACAATATCTTCTATTGTGCCTTGGTTGGTGAAAATTACCGCATACATTCTTCTTGGTTGGTTTTCTAGTTTTCGTATCTTTCTGAATTCACTCATTCTTTGCCAATCCCTTTTACAAGCATATTAGGATAAAAAGTTACGACTGGACCATCCCAAAGCGAACCCTTTTGATTTCAACACAATGGTTCAAACAGATGAGCGTACGTTCGAATGTAGTGCTCTATGCGGAAATAAGAATTAACGTATTATTCGTCTCCCACGCCGAAATTTTTTATGACACGTGTGAGCATCGCAACCAACAACGTCAATTGACTGCATTCACAGTCTCAATGATGTACTTTACTTTGTATCAGTACGTTGTAACCTTCATTTAACTCGATGCTTCACACTCTTCGTTTAAATGAGTTGTAATTTTACCTAGAAAAATATTGCCCTTCGCTGACTCGCTCAAGCCTTCATTTGTATGTTTTACCCAATAGTTCATCGTTCTTGAAAATTTTACAATGCAGTAATGGTAATGTTCTTAATTTCTTCAACATGTAATTGAAGACCTCAAAATTATTTGTTATTCACGCTATACGCGAAACCTCTTTGTGTGCTTGAGACCATTGATGATATCACCACATCTCTTTATGAACCACTTATACTCATCGTTTTTTTTTTTTTATGTTTTCCATCGTTCAAGCGCATCCTGAAACATTTTTCTTGATTGGGTTCCACAACATCTTCTTGAGCATTTTCTTCAAATTTATGTTCTTCTAATGGGTGTTGAAGTTGCTGGCCAGATGATGTGGACAATAGCCGTTGAACCCATATTTCTCCGGGAAGACATATTTGACAACATTTAATATTACTCATGTGATAATCATATATGATGCATGCCAAAAGTACATAATTTTTCACGTGTGTGCGCATATATGATAAAGAAACCATATCCACTTCTCAGTGCTCTTGTTGTCACAAAATTTGGAATTCAACGGAAATATATGATTCTCAACATCATACGCCACAACCACAAGTATATTTCCTTTGTACATGTAGATAGATGTATGACATCAATGCTGATCAAAGGTTCACAGTGTGGAAAACCAGTTATTGAGGCCTGAGGGTGCGTATTCCAAAAACCATTTATATACCGCACAACCTTTTGAAGTTCATGTTGTCCACAGAAGAATCTGCCTCAATTTAGTTGTTGGATTGGCAAAAATTGTTCCTGCGGGAAATGATAGTCTGAGGACTGTGATGATTTGAGGACATTCACGCAACCTTGTGATAATCATTTTTATTTTGTATTACATAATATAACATGTAAATGAGTGTTTAGACGTTTACATCTTAGAAAAAATAATCAAGGTTGCACCCTCGTCGATCAAATATTTTTCTTCATAGTTTGTTTATAAAGACGAGTGTTAATTTGTTGGATGTTAAATAATTTTAGAATTCAGAAAATTTACATTGTAACAAACAATAAACTATTTTAAGAGACATTAAAAAGAAACAAAAGAAAAATCATAATTGTAAATCATTGAAAAAAATCCATTTTACTTGCATAAGTTAGTGTCATGTCAAAGTTGTTGTTTTAGCATGGTTTGTAAAATTTTACAATTCTGTCAAATTTTCACATGCTAATTTATAAGAAAAGGATGTATGACATGATGGATATACGCCCAATTTGAACCCGTTGACTTCCGAACCGTTGTATTTTTATCATCCTATTAACGTTTGTAAATCGAAACTTCAACTCGAACACTTCGCAAGAACATCAACGGCTCGGACGAGGCCGAAGCGCTCGTCCGGCCGAGGTAAACTCACCTAGGTGAGGTTGGGTGGCCACACCCGACCTCCCCTAGGGGAGATCGGGTGGACCAACCCGATCTCTCCTAGGAGAGATCGGGACGGCCAACCCGATCTCTCCTAGGAGGGATGGGTTTGGCCAACCCCATCCTCCCTAGGAGGGGTTGGGTGCCCTCACCCAACCCCTACCCTTGGGGGTCGGATTTCTCTTCCCCCCAAGGGTCCCGGCACCACCTTTGGACTCCCATACTCGGTTTACTCCGCCTACCTTCTCCGTATCCTAAAGTCTTAATTATGCGTTTAAAGGTCAATTAACTTTGTTTTAGGGTTAACGATGTCATTAAGCCACCTTAATGACACCGTTGCCTATAAATACCCCACCTTCACAATTCATTTGGATCATCTTGGCAATTTGGATTATTTTGCTCTGACATCTCTCTAGCTTTATCTCTCTAAAAACGATACTGACTTAGGCATCGGAGAGGGTTCATCAGGCACCACCCCCCCCCCCTCTGTGCCTGGTACTGCCCCTTCTGCAGGGCGCAAGGAGAAGAGAAGCGACAGAAGGAAGGACGCAAGCTAAGGCAGGGCAACCCGAGAATATCAGATCATCCATATCTCCAGTGAGGAACGAGATTCGAGCCGACTACCCGTTGACCCTGATCTCGGAACCTAACACTTGGCGCCGTCTGCGGGCTTCGGACAGAAAGCCTGGCTATAACACGAGCAATGACGAACAGCAGGGTGTCTAGGCACCACCGCCCACCAGGGGGCAATGGGAGAAGGAGAGAGCCTATACCCCCAGGAAGGCAGCCTAACCCTGGGAAGCAGCCAATGCAACCAGAACCACAAGAAATACCACAGCCTCCTCAACAGAACAACCAGGAGGGAGGACCCTCACGCCCAGCTGGGGCTGAGTCCTCCACAGCCTCCACACCTCGGGCAAGAAGGCCACAGAGAGAAAGAGAACAACAGGGAGTGCCGTCCTAGCACACGGCACCCCCTGAGGGGTATTATTATGAGGCGCAACCCCAAGGGTACCCGTATGGGATGCCGGCCCAAAGGGATGGCAACCGCGCCCACAAAACATATGCAAGGCCGGCATACACCCAGGGGACACACACTGAAGCTCATGAAGAGGAACAGATCCCAACAGAAGGGCACCACTCGCACCCTCGAGCAGGGCAGCGAGAGGAGCAAAGAAGATACTACCAGGAGCCACCCCCAGAGGAAAGGCAACAATTCGTGCCTCCTAGGCAACAGCAGAACGCAAGGGCTTACACCCTACTGGGGGAGGACAGACAAGCAAGACCTCCAAGGAGGCAAGAATTCTATGAAGCACCCCAGCAGGGACACCAAGGATACACCTACAGTCCGTATCAATACGGACAAGGGATCTCGGCGAGTCCTATCTACAACCATGGAGGCTATCAGAGGAATTACACTCCAACACCGATATTGATCACTCCGGAAGAAATAGAGGCAATGATAACCCGGAAGATGAATGAGTCAAGGAAAACCAACTTGCATTGTCTAAGTGACAAAACGAACCACCCTTTCACAAGGGAACTGGAGATGAACAGGGTGCCAGACTCCCTGCACACAGTGCAAATTGCAAAGTACAATGGGAAGGGAGACCCCCTAGAGCATATCCAACAGCATGAGGCCTCCCTATTTGGGAGGACCACTGATGAAAGATACAAGGCACTCCTGTTCCCAAACACCCTATCAGGGGTGGCTTCACACTGGTTCTTCAGTCTACCCTCTGAAAGCATCCACTCATGGGAGCAGCTAAAGGCGAAGTTCCTGCAGAGATATCTAGGGGAGAGGAAACTCCTCAAAGGCACAGGCTCCATCGATGATGTGAAACAAGAATATGATGAATCTCTGGCCAGTTACTACACTAGGTTCAATCAAAATATCGCAGACATCCAGGGCGACATCACTGAGGGTGAGATAATACGAGCCTTTATCAGAAACCTAGGCCGCTTCGGGTCCACACTGGCAGAAAAGATGGCCAAGAAGCCAGCAAGCACCTTAGAGGAGCTTGCAGGAAGAGTCAAAACTCATATAGACCTGGAGAGGCACAGGGCAAGTAAGAAAGCCAAGATTCAAGCAGCCAAGGAAGACAATGCAGAGCCAAACAAAGGCAAACCACCCCAGGCACCTCAGCACACAAGGCAGCAGGAATGGCGCCCGCCCCAGCAAAGAAACCAAATGGGCGAACCACTAAAGCCCAGAGAAATAAACGTCATCAAGTTCGTCCCATTGAACGCCACTCCAGCTACTGTTCTCAAAGAGATGCGGAACCAGAAGCTCTGGTCACCCCCTGCAAGGTGGAGAGCCCCAATGGTGGGGAATCACAAGGATAGATGGTGCGACAACCATGAAGCTTACGGGCACGACACGAACGAATGCTTCAGCCTAAAGCTAAGCATCAACAATGCCATCCAAAGGGGAGACCTAAAGCAGTTCGTGGATCATGGGGGCAACAGCATGCAGCTAGGGCCATCACACAGAGACAAGGGCAAAGGCAAAGTAGACTACAACCCTCCACCCAACAAGAGAGGAACCATAAACATGATACACGGAGGAGTAGCGTCAGGTGGCCCAACTGCTAATGCAAGGGAAGTTTATGCATCAAAACTGAGTTCAGTGCCGAGGTGGAGGAAAAGGCCAAGAGAAGGAGAAGAAATGAAGATCGAATTCTTAGAGAAGGACAAGAGCCACATCGTCTTCCCACATGACGATGCTCTAGTTATCACAATAGACATTGATAATTTTGATGTAAAGAGAATTTTGGTGGATGGGGGCAGCTCGGCTGACCTCCTAAGCTTGAGAGTCCTAGAAGAAATAGGGAAAACCAAGGCAGACATCAAACCAGTCAACTTCCCTCTAGTTGGCTTCTCAGGGGCAACAAGCTACCCCCTGGGAATGATAACCCTGCCGGTGACCATGGGCCAAGGATGGACACAGCTGAAAGTGAATGTTAACTTTGTGGTGGTTGAAAGCCTGGGAGCCTACAATGGGATCCTAGGAAGGACAACCATAAACCCATATGAAATCGTGCCATCCACTGTACACCAGAAGCTGAAGTACATCACTGAGAATGGAGTCGGAGAAGTCCTAGGTGATCAACGCACCGCAAGGCAGTGCTACGTCAACTCCATGAGACGTGGATCACACGGGACAGACACAGTGGCTGTGGTCATGGTAGGAGCCAACCAAGATAGAAAGAAGAGGAGAAGGAGACAAAGGCAGGGAAAGATGAAGAATGGAGTGGTACTCCGCTTGAGCAGGCAGTTTTTTCAAACAGTGCCTAAGAGGAGACACAGGAGCAAAGCTGTGAAAGTGACAGCCATACCTTGGCAGCCAGATACCGTAGAGGGGAAAAGAACAAGTGACTCCATCTTAAGAGGCTTCCATCACATCGATGATATCAAGCAAATGCCGCGGGAGTCAATATCAAGCTATTTCCAGAGATTCTCCAGTTATGGTGCCAACATGGACACCACAAGAGGAGAAACCGTCAGAGCATTTATTAGAAACATGCATCCAAACTCATTCGAGGCCTATGGGGGGCTCTATGAGATGGTCATGACGAGCACGATGAGGGAGCTCAAAGAAAAGCTAGACAAAGCATTTGCAAAGGAAGTGGAGCAGCTGGATGAAGTTTTGGAGAAAGGAAGAAAGACTGACACACTGGCAGGAGGTGTAAACTTCACATTCACGCCCCTTACAGTGAGCATAGAAGAAATTTTCCACAAGCACCTCAAGCAGGAGCTACCCACATGCAGGGAGGAGGGCAAGGCCTTCCTAGGAAGGGATGCACAGGGATGGTGTGAGTACCATGGGACCTGGGGGCATCAAACCTACAACTGCATGGTGCTGAAGATAGAAGTGGAGGAAATGATTCACAAGGGAGGCCTGAAGGAGTACGTGGCAACAGACAAAACGACCACCCCATATCCTTAGTTTCATATCTAGCACTTTACATGTTCAAACTTTCCAAGTTTTTCAAAAACAACTTTTGAGAAGGAGAACTCACGAAGTTCCTCCAACTCTACAACTATCTTTAATTTCCTCCAAAGGGTGTCTGGACCCCCCAAGGCACCCCACATGTACAGAAAAACATGAACACTCTTAAGAGAGTAAGTTTTCCTTCAAAGGCACTTTCCAATGAATGTGGTGATATAATCATAATGTTATCCTTACACAGATATGACTTCAAGTCAACAACAGTCTCGACGCCCCCAAGAGCGTATCTTGAGAGTAGTATTCATACTACGACCTTCGACGCCCCCAAGAGCGTATCTTGAGAGTAGTATTCATACTACAGCCTTCGACGCCCCCAAGAGCGTATCTTGAGAGTAGTATTCATACTACGACCCTCGACGCCCCCAAGAGCGTATCTTGAGAGTGGTTTCCAAAAACTACGAACTTCGACGCCCCCAAGAGCGTATCTTGAGAGTAGTGTTCATACTACGAATTTCGACGCCCCCAAGAGCGTATCTTGAGAGTAGTTATTACACTACGACCTTCGACGCACCAAGAGCGTATCTTGAGAGTGGTTTCCAAAAACTACGAATTTCGACGCCCCCAGGAGCGTATCTTGAGGTAGATTTGCAACCTACCAGATTCGACGCCACCAAGAGCGTATCTTGATGTAGAAAAAACACTACCAGATTCGACGCCCCCAAGAGCGTATCTTGAGGTAGATTTCAAACTACCAGCTTCGACGCCCACCAGGAGCGTATCTTTGGTCTAACCTGAGCCCTCCGGGAGCCTATCCTGTGAAACGTTAAGCGCCATCCGAGAGCCTGTCTCGTGAACAGTTTTCGATACCAACCAAGAGTATATCTTTGGTTTAACCTATGCCCTCCGGGAGCCTATCCTGCGAAACGTTAAGTGCCCTCCGAGAGCCTGTCTCGTGAACAGTTTTCGATACCAACCAAGAGTATATCTCTGGTCTAACCTGTGCCCTCCGGGAGCCTATCCTGTGAAACGTTAAGTGCCCTCCGAGAGCCTGTCTCGTGATCAGATTCGACGCCCACCAAGAGCGTATCTTTGGTCTAACAGTGCCATGTATACCATTTAAAGGGTATCAGAAGAGATCATCGCACCATGCTCAGAAGGATCCAATGAGAAAGTAATCTCAAAGTAAAGTGATATGAAGAACACATAATGTTTTTTCTTGATGAAATAGCAGGTATGGCATGAAGGAAAGCACGAAAGAAGGATAAGTAAAGGAAACACACCAAGAGAAGAGTCCATAATCAAAGGGGTATATACAAAAGCATGAGAAGTACCAAGGTAAAGCCAAGTGAACCACGTAGTCAACAACATAATGCGACAAAAGAAAGCAACACCAAACACCATAACAATCTCAAAAGACACTCAACCCATTAAAGGGGAGAAGGAGTATAGTTATACATACAAAGATAGCATGATGTAAACACGTCAATCAGAACCTTCGGGAGAGTCACCCTCACCCCCTGAAGCTGAACCACCGGCAGAGATGGATGAAGAGGAGGAGTCTGAAGTACCAATCTCCACAGGTGTAGCATCCACCTGGGTAGGGGCAGGCTCGTCTGCAACAGCAGCCTGACCCCTCAGAACAGCCATGTAGCCAGTGGCGTATGGCCCGAAGTCACCAAGGTCACCAACTGGAAACTGAGGATCAATGCGGAAAATATGATCAACCAGATACTCACCAAACTGGTTCATCTCCTGAGTGAGACGCGCGCTATAATCAGCAGTGAAGGCAGAGGAAGCCTTGTACTCAGACACTGCGACAGTCCTCTCCTCTGCCCGGCACCTAGCCTCCAACTTCCGCAACTCCTCAGAGTGGAGTGAAGACGCAACATCAGCCTCCCGACGTAAACTACCCACGGTAGTCTCAAGCAAGGACACTTGGTCCCTGAGCTCCTGCATCCTTAAATCAGATAAGCGCGCCTTCTCAGCAGCAGTGGCGAGCTCCGCCTTCAGAGAGACCTGGCTGTCCTCAAGGGTCTTCCTCTCGTCAGATAACTCAAGCACGAGTGATGACATGTTCACCATGTCAGACATACCCTAACAATTAAAACAAGGGGTGAGTAACCGAAAGACAACCAATATGAAAGTATAAAGAAGAAAAGCAAGGAACAACTCACAGGCGCATAATGAGAGAGTACACCCTGAACAAAGCGCCGAGTCTCTCCAGGAGACTTGGGCTGAGCAACACGATCCCCAGGGGGAATGGCACCGCGGAGTACGCGGACGCCAACCTCAGGAGTCCGCAAAGAGGAGCTGCTATCAAGGTGGAACTCCTTCAAACCAGCGAAAGGAGTCCACTCAGACCCAATAACATCTTCATCAGTAAGACGCGTGAAATCCTTCCGACTTAAAGTCGGAGGCCCACCTATACAAGCAAGGCAAATCAAAGGAAAATATAAACATAGAAGGATCAGTAACAAGGTAGAGATCATACCTGAGGACCGTGCCCTCGGCTGGGGGGCAGGGGAACCACCACCAACAGGTCGCTTCCCTTTGTCAGCCAGGGAAGGCACCTCTTCGACCACCATCTCCTTATCACGAGATAGGGTCGGAGGACGAGCAATAGGCGAAGCAGGATCCGCAGCTTTCTTCCTCTTAGCAGCCGACGCCCCGGCCTCAGAATCAGATCTCCGCGGCTTGGACTTGGAAGGTCCAGAATCTCTGCCTACGGAGACGACCCTCTCGGTCACCAAGGGGGAGCTCCCTAGCAATGTAAGAAAAACAAGATAAGGAAAACACAAGCTATACCATAAAGAAGCAAATAGGAGGAAGCATACCAGAGGCCCCAGCCTTCTTCCCAGGCATGGGGGATTTCTTCAGAGTGGAACTAGAAGGAGCCTTCCTCTTGCTCAGGTCAACAGGGGCCCCCTGCACGTTATAGGTTTTTCCATGAAACCAACCTACAAAGGAAGAGCAGAAGGTAAATAAAGATGGGAAGACCAAGTAACATACCGAACCCCCGGAGTCAGGAGTCAAACTGATCCCGACCTCGTAAAGATCCGTCTCAGTCACTAAGGACACGGGACAGTACGATCGAGTCCTGTTGCTCTCATGAATGATCTTCATAGTCTCCAAATCAACGGAGGAGAACTCCCCAAAAGCAGGCCAACCATCCGACCGATCTTCATTCAAGACCGACCAAGTGACGTATCGATCCGTAATGAAGAAGTAATGCTTGGCCCAGTGACTGGCCGAGTTGTCGCTCCGGGCCACGAAGCGAAGAGAGGTATCCCACTCGACCCCACTCAACCCGAAATCAGCAAATCGGGGATCCTTGAAGGTCGGATGGCGAGTTACGAAACTCGCAAACCCCACCTTCGTCTGGTATTGGAACCGGTAGAAACATCGGAACAGAACGAGGGAGTACTTCCAGGAGTACCAATGGCACAACACCCGGAAGCCCACCCAGACACGGAGGGCACTGGGGGCAAGGTTCAAAGGAGAAATCCAGAAGAACCTGCTCAACTCTATGAGGTCATCACAGTAAGGCAACCTCAACCCAAATCGAATCTGGGAGGGGTACACGGCGACCTTCCCTCTAGGAGGCTCCGTCACCGTCTCGCGAGTATTCCCCAAGGAGGGGAGAAAAGGATACAGAGGCTCATCTAGGGGACAGATATCTCCTAAGGTAACGTGCTCATTGTAATCGGACCTAGTGAGATGGTTCTCCGACAGGGCAGCGAGACCTAAGGCAAAGGTAGCAGGAAATCCCAAAGTTCGAATCAAGTTTTGACTAACACCTCAGTATAGATCGCGACACTAAGCTAGCGATAGGAAAGGAAGTAATGCGATCAAAAAGGAAGAGAAAAGGAACTCACTCATCCTTCGGAGGATGTAACGCCTCTGTAGAGTCTGTGTGCGCGGACACCACCAGGAATACAGTACCTGCCACGACACGACAAATATCCAGACAAGGAAAATTTCCGAAGAACCGGAAATACTCCGACACTCGACCAACGACAACAACCAAAGATTTGAAGACACCCAACAAAGATAGTCAACATGAACCAAGGACACCACGACAACCAAATCGAATAATTTTATTCGAGCCTAAAGTCGGGTTTCGGGCAAAATTACCGTTACGCCCTCCAACGAAGATTAACACACCAACGGCGGTACGACGTCAAATTCAAAACCGGGATAGTTTAATCGGACAAGAAACTATATCCGGACGACCGGCAAAAACTTTTTCCCAAATCCGCAACTATCGACGGTTATCCACGGCGATCCCACATTCAATCAAACATCGGCAATCAAGCATCGGCAATCAAGTATCAACAATTCAAAAATCAACGTTTTACGCGGTAACGGAAAGGAAAAGAGTGGACCTTCGGAAAACCCGACCCGATGTGATAAACGGGTCCGGATTTCGAATTTGGAGACCGCCGGAAACCAGTCCCTCGCCGGAAATCAAGTCCCGTCGTCGCCGGAGCTAGTTTTGGCCGCCCCACCGTCGCCGGAAAACACCGCCCGTCGTACCAGAGTCGTCCCACCTCGCCGTCGATCGCCTTCGCCGGACCAGACGTGGCCTCCGTCAGCGGCAGCCTTGGCGTCGTCCTGGTCTGCTGGTCCGTCCCGCCTCCACGCCGCCGTCTCGAGCCGCCAATCCCCTAGCCGTCTCCGTCCCGTGCTGGTGGTCACCTCCCGCCGGAGCTGCTGGCCGGAATTTCGGGTCTCTCGCCGGAATTTTGGCCGGCCCTTACCTTGGGGGTGCTCTCAATTTTTTCTTGCTCTCCAAGGGTGAGTAAAGAGGGAAGATGGTGGCTATGGTGACTCACTAAGGTATTTTTCTAACTCTCCTCTATATTGAAAAGATGATAGGGTTTTTTAAAGAGTTTTAATCACCACCCTCTATTTATCTTTAAATGAGATCTAAGGGCCAAGGAAAAACCATCACTTTTATCCTTTTTAACTATGGCTAAGTATATCTCCATACTTAGAAAAACTATCAAGTTAGGCTTATTCTTGAGCATTCCATACTTAGGAAAAAATTTGGCCAAAATTAAAATTTTCCTCACTTAGGCAGAATCCCGGCACGAAATTGAAGTGTAAGTTACTTAGTTGCATTTGTATTGCACCCTTATGCGAGCATGTATTTTTTGAGTACACGCCTGTAGCAAAGATAGATTTATTACTCCCACCTCAGACGGACGCGTGCTTAGGCACACGTCCGCGCTACTCTAACGTTTACAATTCCTCTATCTCATAAGGCAGGGGGCAGAGTCGAAGACACGCATTCATGGGTAAGCAAGCATTCAGAAGAAAGGTAAAACCCCGGTTTCAAATTGCGCGTATCATACCATCCTGAAATATAGTCAATCAAGGGTTAGGCCATTGGTTGACTCGGGGGCATGTGATGGATATACGCCCAATTTAAACCCGTTGACTTCCGAACCGTTGTATTTTTATCATCCTATTAACGTTTGTAAATCGAAACTTCAACCCGAACACTTCGCGAGAACATCAACGGCTCGGACGAGGCCGAAGCGCTCGTCCGGCCGAGGTAAACTCACCTAGGTGAGGTTGGGTGGCCACACCCGACCTCCCCTAGGGGAGATCGGGTCAGCCAACCCGATCTCCCCTAGGGGAGATCGGGTGGACCAACCCGATCTCTCCTAGGAGAGATCGGGTCGGCCAACCCGATCTCTCCTAGGAGGGATGGGTTTGGCCAACCCCATCCTCCCTAGGAGGGGTTGGGTGCCCTCACCCAACCCCTACCCTTGGGGGTCGGATTTCTCTTCCCCCCAAGGGTCCCGGCACCACCTTTGGACTCCCATACTCGGTTTACTCCGCCTACCTTCTCCGTATCCTAAAGTCTTAATTATGCGTTTAAAGATCAATTAACTGTGTTTTAGGGTTAACGATGTCATTAAGCCACCTTAATGACACCGTTGCCTATAAATACCCCACCTTCACAATTCATTTGGATCATCTTGGCAATTTGGATTATTTTGCTCTGACATCTCTCTAGCTTTATCTCTCTAAAAACGATACTGACTTAGGCATCGGAGAGGGTTCATCAGGCACCACCCCCCCCCCCCTCTGTGCCTGGTACTGCCCCTTCTGCAGGGCGCAAGGAGAAGAGAAGCGACAGAAGGAAGGACGCAAGCTAAGGCAGGGCAACCCGAGAATATCAGATCATCCATATCTCCAGTGAGGAACGAGATTCGAGCCGACTACCCGTTGACCCTGATCTCGGAACCTAACATGACATAACGGGTGCAATAAAGTATAATTTTCTTAAAAATATGGATTTGAATTTCATAGAGTGGATAAAAAACACTTGAAAAATAATGCTTTTAAAGATACATTTCTATGGGCTAGTGTTGTTGTTAATGAGCCCAAAATATTATTATAGCCCATTTTGAGTGAATAAAAATATGGAACTTTTTTTACCACATTGGATGGATTCACCAACTTCCTCCCCTCTCACCTCCTATGAAATGGATTTTTCTCTTCTCCACAAGAAACAATTGTTGGATCACGGGCGAAGCTCCGTTACGTCCTTGACGGAAATCTTTGGACTCCTGGGATCTGCGTAATCCTGCAAAAGGGGATGACCTGGGTGGTGAACCAGAATCCCTCTCCGATGCTTAAAAGAGTATATGATCAATGGGGTGGTAGCCGTAATCTAAGTGCGTATTAGATGATCTCTTTTCTGAGGTAACTTCCTCCTTTAAATAGGAAGGGAAGTTACTCAGTTACCTGTGACCATGATTGGCCGTTTTGCCCATGATTCCGCATATCTCGCTACGATTCCGTATATCTCGTTCAGGATTCCATATATCTCGCCCCACGCTCCGCGTATCTTGCCCACTCTCCGAGTATCTCGGGCACGCCCTGCGTATCTCGGGGGAGTTTATCAATATCTTTAACCGACTTCCCACTACCCTATCTAGTAGGCGGGTTCCTCGGTCTTATCCTCTGATCACAAGTCCCGACTCTTGTCGGGGACTCCAGAGTTGTCTCATTCTAGGTCACCACCCAGGACCCTTTGTCTCACGAGACAAGTCCAGCCTCCGCGGGGCTTTATTATCGGGGCCTTTACTAAGGCATATCGGGGCCTACTCAGAGGCTTCTTGTCGGGAGCATTCAGCTCATATATAGGGACCGCTAGGGTCGGAACCCTTCGTACTGGGCTTTTTGGGCCTTCCCGGCCTTTCACGAGGCCCACTGGACTTACTCGCCGTCTAATGACTGTTAACGGGGCTAACGACTACATCGGAACCCATCATTTGCCCCCAAGACATGGGGGACTTTTAGTCCGTCGTGTCTTCCAGTTCTAGATCTTCTGACCTCGCTGTCGGAGGCTTTTTCGTTCATACCCCCCGATATTGTCATCGGAGGCTTTTGCCTTCAGGCCTCTTGATATCTCAATCGGAGGCTTTTGCCTTGCGCGTGATTGTCGTATGGCAGAGTTTCTTACTCATGATTACCTTGGGCCCACTAAACTCTATGGGCAGTTGCCAAATACGAGGAGACTCCTCGGTTACTGTAGCATTAAATGCTAGGGATTGTGAAACGACGCTTAAATCGACGTGACTGTTGCTTTTTGAGAAAGCACTTATTACATCACCACGCCTCTTCCGTACTGTCCTCGTAATCTCGACGATCAGGATCGAATCGTTTCGTCTTCTACGGTCAAGATTAAATCCTTCCAGTTGTCTTCTTGCTTATAAAAGCTAAAACCCTGGCATTATTCACTTCTTCTTCACCCTCTCAGTTTCTGGAAATTCCGCCATTCTTGAGTTCGAAGTTTTCTTCTCCAAAGTTCTTCTGCTCCTCAAGTGATCCGAGGCCTTCAATCTCCCCGATCCTTCTTCATCTTCACCAAGCATTTATCAACAATGTCTGGTAAGGTTTCCCTTTTTTTGTTCTCGTGATTTACTGATATTATCCTCTCTTCCTTTCTTGAATTTTTCTGTCTGTAACCGTTTTTAGACGAGGCTAGTTCTGAGGCTAGGACCCCTTTCACCTTTGAACTTGCTGTGAATGAGATTTCTGAGACCTCGTATGAGGTTGCTCTCCGAGAGGGCTGCATTACCTCGGATTGGGAGCCTCGTTTCCCCTACGAGTCTCAGCCTGCTGTCAAGAGGAAGCATATCGTCACGCGTCCTCGAGAGGGAGAAGTGTTCATCTCCGCCGGACAGATAAGCGCGGGGATTTGATTCCCCTTCTGCGGGAACCTGGTAGAGATGTGCAACTTCTACAAGACGCACCCTTGTACCTTCTCTCCACACGCCATCCGCGTGTGGAATGCCTTCCAGCTCCTGTGCCTCCGCCAGCAGTGGACGTACAGTCTGCTGCTCTTCCGCACATTCTACGGAATGAAGTGCAATAAGGCTGGTGTTTGCTCCTTCTCCCCCCGACTTCCCAAGTGGACAAAGGAGCAACTTTCACGTTTCGGCTGGGACAGCGAGACCTGGAAGTTCCACAAGGATCGGGTGTTGATTCGCGACTCGGGGTCGGATAATAGCGGGTGGAAGAAGTATTACTTCTTCGTCCAAAACAGCTCTGTCCCATGGCCCCGATGGGAGGTCATGGCGGACCCTGCCCCCAAGCTCGAGGTCTACAGCGAGGATGACCTCAACACACTCCAGCTGGTTCAGCTTTACCGTTGGGGGGACTCCTTCATACCCCTCGACGCCAACAAGCTTATGGAGAAGGACTTGATTCATATCGGAGTCCGGCTCCTCGATTCTGTCTCCAAGGATTTAGTCATCTGGGTAATTCTTCTAACCACTTTGTCTTTTTATTTTTGCAGCCAAGAAGGCATCTCTGCTGACTCATCTCATGTTGAAGCAGGGCGAGACTGATGCCGTCCCAGGTGGCTCCAAGAGGAAGCGGAAATCGCTGAAGAAGGGAACTTCCTCTTCCGCCACTCCTTCTGCTGCCCCTCCGACCGAGGAGCAGATCGTGGCCAAGCGGGCCAGGAGGGAGGAGATTGACCAAGCTTTCGAGGTCACTACCGCCGAGGAAGGTAAGCGTGTCCGTCGTGCTATTAAAAGATATAAAAAGCTGGTTCCCGAGGAGTTTATCCCCGCTGATCGGGAATCTCGGGTTCGAGAAATCAAATACATCCTTCGAGGAGAAACCCCCCGCGTTCTCAAGGCGGGATACTACAACATCTTCGGAAAGAACCAACACCTCGATCGTCAAATCATCTGGTGTCCTCGTGGTACTCTTCCAGACTTTATTCAACCCGCCACCGCAGGTCCATCGGAGGCTGTCACTCCGAGGCGAGCTGCTACCCCAGCACGGGCCACGACTCCACCGGCGCCGGTGAAGGAGGAAACCCCGACGGAAGCTCAGTTCCGTCAGGTAACTGATTTGGAGGCTTCTCCTTCCTCCGAGGAGCCCAATGAAGGCGGCCTGCTCCGCCGCAAGCCAGGCCGGAGCATCCTGAGGCCTGTCGTGGAGGATGTGTCCCGGAGTGCTCCTCCCGAGCTCCGCACTCCGACTCCCGAGCCACCGGCCGAGGTGGTTCCTCCGGCTGAAAGTTCCGGGGTCATCCCCCCTCTCCCCGTGGATGAAAATCTTTACAAGATTTTCACCCCCGACCAGGGGAAGGTTCCCTGGAACCCGATCGAGACTCTCCGAGGGGTTCCACTCCAGCGGGGAAACCTTGAGCCTGAATTGGCCCTGCATCTGCTGGCGGGGTCAATTCCTCCAGCCTTGAGGCGGCCCATATCCTTGGCGCGGGAGGACATCGAGGAGGAGCTCCGTGCTATGGCCATCCGTCGGATGGAGGTAAAACTTTACCTTTGCTTTATTTTCGTCATTGTTCTTTGCCTTCGACCATCGAATTCTAATCCTTTTTCCCTTCCATCTTAGGAAACCGCGGAACAGCAGCGCTGCTTTGGCTTCATCCTGGCTCTCAAGGGTGCTTTGGAGGAAGCTCAAGCTAAGTCGGACCCCGACGCGTTGGCCAAGCTCCAGGTGGACCTCGACGAGGCTGTGGCGGCCAGGAACAAGATGGCCAATGAGAAGACTCTCCTTGACGAGATGGCTTCGGGCCTGCTCAAGCAGGTTCAGGATCACGAGGCTGTCATGCGTCGGGAGCGGAAGATGGTCCAGGCGGATCAGCAGCGGAACGAGTCGGAGAAGAGGCAGTTCATCCATGAGAAGGGTGTTCTCGCGGAAGCTCTCGCGGAGGCCAAGGCGGGGCTCGAGGCCAAGGCCCAGGGCCACGAGGAAGGTCGCTTGCAGGGTCGCGAGGATGGTCGTCTACAAGGCCGCGAGGAGTATCGGAATTCTGAAGACTTCAAGGTGGATGCTGTAGGGTTCTATAAGTCCGAGGTGGAGAACGTCCTGTTCAATGCCGTCGAAGAACTCTACACAGCCTACGAGGATTCCATCGACTTCAAGAAGTCCGAGACTCTCGCTCCTTTCGCGGAGAAGTACTTCAACCTCCCAGCGGAGAGTGAAGAGGCTGATGCCGTGGACCCGACTTCGCGGGCTGCGGAGCCTTCTGCCCAGGCCCCTCCGAACCTTGCTCCCTCCAACGCTGCTGAGGACCCGACTTCCAACAAGGACCAAGCTTAATGCTCTATCTTTTAGTCCTTGTAGTTTTTCTCCTTTATCTTTTTGTATCGGAACCTTCAGGCCTTTGAGCCTTTATATAAGAAATTTCTTCCATCTATTTTAGTCCTGATAATCGTTTGTGCTATTTAAAGCGACTTTAGACTGGTTACTCAGAACGTTCCGATGCACCATTTAAGATGACTTCATACGTCCTTCCAACGCTTTACTCGAGACTTTACCATTTAAGGTTTCTCGTCCTATCGGGATTTCACCACTTAAGGTTTCTCATCCGATCGGGACTTCACCACTTAAGGTTTCTCATCCAATCGGGACTTCACCACTTAAGGTTTCTCATCCAATCGGGACTTCACCACTTAAGGTTTCTCATCCTATCGGGACTTCACCACTTAAGGTTTCTCATCCAATCGGGACTTCACCACTTAAGGTTTCTCATCCAATCGGGACTTCACCACTTAAGGTTTCTCATCCAATGTTAAGGTTTCTCATCCAATCGAGACTTCACCACTTAAGGTTTTTCATCCCTGCCTTTCAAGGCCATTTTACACATCACTTAAGATGATTTTTCACACCCCTTAAGGCTTTTACCGCGCCAAATCAGACGACTTTACTCGCACCCCTTAAGGGCTTTTATCGCGTCTTAGTGGACGACATAATCGTACCCTTTAAGGCTTTTGGCCGCATCATATAGACGACTTACGCGGACCCGTTAGGGCTTTTTCGTACCCGTTAAGGCTTTTGGCCACATCATATAAACGACTTACGCGGACCCGTTAGGGCTTTTTCGTACCCGTTAAGGCTTTTGGCCGCATCATATAGACGACTTACGCGGACCCGTTATGGCTTTTTGGTACCTAGGCTTTTGGTTGCATCATAAAGACGACTTACTCGTACCCCGTAGGGCTTTTGTCCGTACCTTGAAAGGCTTTTTGTCGCGCCATAAAGGCGACTTACTCGTACCTCGTAAGGCTTTTCTATCGTACCTCGGAAGGATTTTTGTCGCGCCCTTAGGACGTCTTACTAACAGTTAGAATAAATCTAAAAGCAATTTGATCGGAAGTAACTTCTTTTATTAATAACTCAAAGCTTTGCTTACATCGGATGGATAGATAACTTGCGCCATTCGCGGCGACTTAATATCAAACATGATACTTCTTCAAGTGTTCGCCACTGAAGGAATGCTTCAACGTCTTGCCATCCAGGTCCTCTAATTTGTACGCGTTCGGGGCTGGCATCCCTACGATCTTGTAAGGTCCCTCCCATTTCGGCGATAGCTTGTTGATCCGATCTTGACGAACAAACTCGTTCCTCCGCCAGAAAAGTTCTCCAACGAAGAATTGTCGGGACTTGACACGCCGATTATAATATCGGGCTGTTGCCAGACGCATCCGAGCCTGAACTTCATCAGCCTTCCACCTTTTCTCCTCGAGCAAGTCTAAGTCTAGACGTCTCATTTCCTCGTTCGTCAGAGGTTCGTAATATTTCGCGCGATGGGATGCCACCGCTATCTCGACGGGGGCAACTGCCTCCGTGCCATAGACCAGGCCAAACGGAGTTTCCCCCGTCGATTGCTTGGGTGTTGTTCTAACAGCCCACAGCACGTTTTCAAGCTCATCCAGCCAATGTCCCTGCAAGGCGTAGACTCTCTTCTTCAATCCATCCATCACGATTTTGTTGGCTGATTCTACTTGGCCGTTGGTCTGAGCATGGCGGACAGAAGCTGTCCGATGCTCAATGTTCAGTTCCTCCAGGTACTCCCTCAACTGAGCCCCATTGAACGGAGGGCCATTGTCGCTGATCAACACTCGAGGAACCCCATACCGGGATATGATCTGAGTTTGAAGGAACTTGAGGATCTGCTGCCCCATCGTCTTGGCCAATGCTTTAGCCTCTATCCACTTTGAGAAGTAATCGATGGCCACGAGTAAATACTTGCACTGACCTTTCGCTTGGGGAAGAGGTCCCACCAAGTCAATGCCCCATTGCGCGAAGGGCCAGGCACTCCTGATGGACATCAAGTCCGCAGCGGGAGCCACGATATTCGGAGCGTACCTCTGGCATGCATCACAGGATTGGACCATCGTTGTCGCTTCCTTGTTCATCGAAGGCCAATAGTAGCCTAGGTTCAACGCCTTCCTCACAATGGATGGGGCCCCTTCATGACAGGCCGCGACTCCCTCGTGCAATTTTCTCAAGATCCGATTCGTGTCAGGCTACGCTACACACTTCAGAAAAGGCTTTACATGCCCCCTCTTGTATAACTGGTTATCCACCATCACGTAGTTGTCCACAATCCGACGCAACCTGATAGCTGCCGTCTTATCATCGGGGAGTGCCCCCGTAGTCAGGTACGTGACTATCGGGGTCATCCAGGTGGGCTCTTCTTTTTCCCCCGATCCTGCTTTAATGGCACAAACCTCCGACGGATCGATGGTTGAGATAATCACTCTCTCCAGAAAGTGCACCTTCCGATTCTCCTCGGGGGCCACTCCTAAAGCAAACTTGCTTAAGGCATCTACCTCCGCATTTTCTTCTCTCGGGATTGCCTCGATGTCGAAGCTTTTGAAGCTTTCCTTCAAAGTCTGCACCTCGTGCAAATACTTCCTCATTGTCGGACTTTTGGCTTCATAATTCCCCTGGACTTGATTCACGATCAAGCTGGCGTCACACTTTACTTTCAAATGGTCGACTCCTGTACCCTTGGCAATTTTAAGGCCCGTGATGAGAGCTTCATACTCCGCTTCATTGTTGGTGGTCCTAAACGTTAAGGCCAAGGCATATCGCAAGGGTTCACCTCCACCGGGCGGTATCAATACGAATCCTGCCCCCGATCCTTCTACACTTGATGAACCATCAGTGTACATCTCCCAAGTGTTCTCCTCATTTGGCTGTTCTGGCTGTTCTGTTATCGGGACCTGTTCTGCTATCGGGACCTCCATAGTTCCCCCCTCTGCGGGACCCGTTACTTCCAGATCGGGTGCCGTAGACTCAGCTATAAAATCTGCCAATGCCTGGCCCTTAATAGCAGTTCGCGGAGCAAAATGTATACGAAACTCCGTAAGCTCGATGGCCCATTTCACCAATCTCCCCGACGCCTCCGGTCGGTTCAAAAAGTGCTTCAAGGGCTGATTTGTCAACACTGTAACTTCGTGGGCATTGAAGTAAGGTCGGAGCTTTCGAGCGGCAACAATTAACGCAAAGAGATACTTCTCAATAGCGGGATAGTTCATTTCTGATTTGGCAAATGCCTTGCTTACATAATAGACGGGCACTTGGTTGCCCTTGACAATCTTAATCAAAACAGAACTAACAGCAACATTAGAAACAGCCAAATAGAGATAAAGCGGCTCGCCTGGAACCGGTTTTGCCAACGGCGGGAGGGTACGGAGGTGCTGCTTGAGTGCTTGGAATGCCTCCTCGCACTTGTCGGACCATTCAAACTTCTTGTGGGCCCTTAGTACATCGAGAAATTGCATGGCTCTGTCACTCGCCTTGGATAAGAATCGATTCATCGCGGCCAACCGGCCATTCAACACTTGAACCTCCCGATGAGTCTTCGGGGACTGCATCTCCTCGATTGCTCGCAGCTTCTCGGGATTCACCTCGATTCCTCTCTGGCTCACCATGAACCCTAGGAACTTCCCCGAGTTCACCCCGAAAGCACATTTGTCTGGGTTCAACCGAACCTGATGAAACCTCATCCGCTCAAACGCCGCCGCAAAGTTTTGGACGTGGTCTCCTGCCTGTCGGGACTTCACGAGCATGTCATCCACATAAGCCTCCATGGTCTTCCCCAGCATGTCTCCGAACAACTTGTTCACCATCCGCTGGTAAGTTGCTCCGGCATTGATCAGTCCGAAGGGCATAACGTCATAGTGATAAACATCACTGTCAGCATAGAAGGCCGTATGGGGGGCATCCTCCTTAGCCATCTTGATCTGGTTGTATCCGGAGTAGGCATCCATGAAGCTCAGCAGCTCATGTCCCGATGTGGCATCCACCAACTGGTCAATCCTCGGGAGCGGGTAGCAATCCTTTGGGCATGCCTTGTTCAAGTCGCGGAAATCGACACACATCCGCCACTTCCCATTACTTTTTCGCACCAGGACTGGGTTAGCGACCCATGTCTGGAATTGGAGCTCCTTGATGAATCCAGCATCGAGCAGTCTGCCCACCTCCTGCTGGATCGCGATCCTCTTATCCGCGCCCATCGGACGCCTCCTCTGCGCGATAGGCTTCATCGCGGGATCAATCTTCAGCTCGTGCACTATCACGTCGGGGCTGATTCCTGGCATATCACTCGGGGACCAGGAAAACAGCTCCTTGAACTTCTTCAGGAGCTCGATCAACTCTCGGGCTCTTTCCTCCGACAAAGCAGACCCGATCTTCACCTTCCTTCGAGGTCCATCAATCTCGACCTCCTTCAGATCTTCCATGGGGGCGGGACGCCCAAACTCCTCTCGAGGATCGGCGTCAGTCTGCAGGACAGTCATGGCTTCCCTTCTTCTCCGTCGAGTGGCATTAGCATAGCATTTTCGTGACGCCACCCGGTCGCCCTTGACCTCTCCGACACCATGGTCCGTCGGGAACTTCATCTTCTGGTGGACGGTTGAAGCAACTGCCATGAGAGGGTTGATGGTGGTCCTCCCGATAATGGCGTTGTATGTTCCCGCGGATTCTACCACAACGAAGTCCACGTTCCGCATTTCCATCTTCCAGCCACTACCAAACTCCACGGTAAGGTAATCATCCCCAACGGATAGGAAGTCGATCCGGAGAAGCCCACCATCGGAAAGTTCACCTGCGTCAGGTCCTTCTTCGTCTTACCCATGGCCTCCAGGGCATCCATGAAAAGAATGTCGGAGGAGCTCCCCCCTTCTATCAGGATCCGCTTCATCTCGAATCCGTCCACATCCAGGGTCACGACCAAGGCGTCATCATGGGGGCTCTCCACGCCTATCAAATCCTCCGACGAGAAAGAAATCACCATTTCCTCCTTTAGAGTCCACGACCGGGACCTCTTGCCTAGCACCACAGCAGCGGAGATGCGAGAAGCATAATTCTCCCGAGAAGCGGTGGTGTCACCTCCCGCTGCCATTCCTCCGTGAATGACGTTAATGGTCCCCCGTCTTTCCTTACGGGTACCGGAACCAGAGGGCTCCGACTCGACCTTCTTCTTCTTCGGGGATCGATCACGGGACTTGGAACGGGACCGTGACCGACTTTGGAACGGGATCGGCACCTTCCTCTTCCGACGAACTCCTTAAGCTTCCCCTTCTGGATCAGCTTTTCTATCTCCTTCTTCAGCTCCCGACAGTTATCCGTGTCGTGACCATTGGCTCGATGGTACCGACAATAACGATCTGAGCGGCCTCCCAGGAACTCTCCTTCCTTCCTCGGGGGGTATCGGGCGAGACCCTGCCGATCCATCACAGCTAGCACGGAGGTCATCGAGCCGTTGATGGGAACACTACGACCTTCGCGGTTATCCTTCTCGGAGGACGCCTGTCCTCCCTTCTCTCGGGGCGACCGCGGTTCCTACTCCCCTCCGACTTGTCGCTCCCTTTGCGATCATCCGACAGCTTGGACGATGGCTTTCCTCTTGCTGACTTCGGAGGATCCAGCTCTCCAGCAGCAATCTTCGACTCCTGCACGTTGATTTGCTGTTTCACCCTTGCTTGCAGGGCCTCCATGCTCCACACAACCTTCGCGGCCACACTATGCATCAAATCGGAACCATAAGGAGCAGTCAAGTTCCGAAGGAAAGTTCGGATGGTCTCCCCCTCCGATATCTCCTCGTCAATCTCCGCGGCACTGGCAGTGAACCGTTGGTAGTAGTATGCCAACGATTCATCGGATCTCTGCACCACCTGGGTCAGGGACCTCACGCTCTTCAGGAGACGCCTCCGACCTTGATATTGCTTGATGAAGCGATCGTGCATATCAGCCCAACACGTGATACTCCCCGGTGGTAGGCTGAAAAACCATGTCATGGCCCTTTCTCCCAAAGTGATCGGGAACAGTGAACATACGAGGTCATCATTCGAGGTCCTTCCCATGCAAGCCTGGACATGTCTCTGAACATGGCGGACCGGGTCTCCTTCGCCATCATACTCTTTGATGGTCGGAATGCCTAGCCCTGGCGGAGCGACAATATCTAGCAGCCGTGGAACAAAAGGATGACTGGATCGATCCCTTAGCTCCGATGTCATTTGCTTTTGGTCACCCATGCAGATGCTGACGATTTTCACCACCTGATCGGGGGTGATAGGGCCATTCAGGGGAATGGTCCTGTTCTGTACTGGTCCCGGGCCATCGACCACGAACTTCTCCAAATGCGCGGGCTCCTTGCCCTTATTCCTGGGCTGAATCTCCTGGACCTCCTGTTCTTCCGGGACCACCCTTGGAGGTGGTGGAGGCAGCTCTTCTCGTGGGGGCAACTCATCCGCCCTCCTGGCGGCCTCTCTCTTGTCCAACAGAGCCTCCATGGCTGCCAAGAACATAGGCATAGCATCTGCCACTGCCTTGGTCAACTCCGAGTTTGAAGAAGAGCCTATTTCCCTTCGCGGGACTTCCTCTCTGTGCCCCACCGGGTTTGGGGGAGCATCCACCTCCCTTTGCGGGATATCCTGCCTGTTCAGCGTCGTGTCTCGGACTGAGACCTCGTCATCACCATGCCCCCCTGTCTGAGAAACAGCAGGGTACTCACCTTGTTCAGCAACATGTTCCGGCAATGGGGAGTTCACAGTTCCAGCGGGGCGAGAACTGCCGGCCTGAACTTGCTTCTTCTTGCCACCACCGGCCATTGATCTGGTAGATACTATTTTGGCTTTTTGTTAGTTTCCCACAGACGGCGCCAATGTTGGATCACGGGCGAAGCTCCGTTACGTCCTTGACGGAAATCTTTGGACTCCTGGGCTCCGCGTAATCCTGCAAAAGGGGATGACCTGGGTGGTGACCCAGAATCCCTCTCCGATGCTTAAATGAGTATATGATCAATGGGGTGGTAGCCGTAATCTAAGTGCGTATTAGATGATCTCTTTTCTAAGGTAACTTCCTCCTTTATATAGGAAGGGAAGTTACTCAGTTACCTGTGACCGTGATTGGCCGTTTTGCCCATGATTCCGCATATCTCGCTACGATTCTGTATATCTCGTTCAGCATTCCATATATCTCGCCCCACGCTCCGCGTATCTTGCCCACTCTCCGAGTATCTCGGGCACGCCCTGCGTATCTCGGGGGAGTTTATCTATATCTTTAACCGACTTCCCACTACTCTATCTAGTAGGCGGGTTCCTCGGTCTTATCCTCTGATCACAACTCCCGGCTCTTGTCGGGGACTCCGGAGTTGTCTCATTCTAGGTCACCACCCAGGACCCTTTGTCTCACGAGACAAGTCCAGCCTCCGCGGGGCTTTATTATCGGGGCATTTACTAAGGCATATCGGGGCCTACTCAGAGGCTTCTTGTCGGGAGCATTCAGCTCATATATCGGGACCGCTAGGGTCGGAACCCTTCGTACTGGGCTTTTTGGGCCTTCCCGGCCTTTCACGAGGCCCACTGGACTTACTCGCCGTCTAATGACTGTTAACGGGGCTAACGATTACATCGGAACCCATCAACAATATGAAATAATGTATCTCTTCATTCCTAGTTTTTTTTGCCAAAGAAAGGAATGGGTTAGTAGTGGCGACCCTAAGCCCATCCCGCTACGTAATGCTCTTCCTTCCTAGTTGATTGTCCAATTTTTCTAGAGTCCATATTTTTTTTGGAATTCAATTTATATTTTTCATTCCTCTATTCTTCGTATTGACGAATTGCAGAGTTCTCTCTAGGTTTTTTTTATATATACTTTTTGTTCTGTTCAACCTTTATAGTCTTTTTTCTTTTTTTTAATTTTTTTATCTCTAGATATTGCAATTGGCTTTTCTATTCTTTGTTTGAGTTAAGTTACTGGTTCAGTTTAGTTGAACGAATTCTATGCTGGAACTAATTCAATGACACTGTTGAATATTGGGAGGTGATAGCCCCACGTTAAACATCACGCACAACATGAGGGTGAAGTGGGGCAAAATTTCCTCAACGAGACCGTGATCTGCACGGGCCTCAGTATAAAAATGCGTATTCATTTTCATATCGGTTTTACGTACAGTATAAGATTTGTGTATATCTTGCATGATATTTGGAGTAATTACTTGTAAGTACTCAAAATTTTACTAATTGGTTAGTCCTTGAATTTTTTTAGAATATTGCATTTCGGTCCTTGGACTTTGTAAATTGCATATTTACCCTCAATATTTCTAGTAGTATGTCGATTCACTGTCATTGTACCACTCGTCGAACTTCCTTTTGTAAATGTCAAGATCATCATCCTCCTAGCTTCCATGGAAGATAATGAGTTTAACTAACAAAGTTTTGGTGTTCATCCTTCGCAAGTCACCACCAACGATCAGAACCAGTTGTTATCCAGCTTTCGAAAGTTACAACCTGACGAACGGAGCATTTGGTGTTTGTTTGCACACGATTTTCCTTCGTGGGCTTCTCCATCTGTTGTCTCCTTCTTCTAGGGCTTCTCATTCTAGTATTCCTATTGCATGGGCTTCTTCTCGTCGTATGCCACCCTGTGGGCTTGTTCTTCTCGTATACATGTAGATGGGCACCTGGAAAGGGGGTTCCCGGTAAGCCCATTATTTGCACAGGGTGTCTTGAGTGCCTTCTTGCTTTGGACCTCCGCTCTTCCTTCTCCTCAAGATACCTGCAAAAGGGGCAATACCGAGACCAAAAGGGGGGGTGGTGCTCAGTGTGCCCTCTCCGGTGCTTAAATGAGTATAGACTTTTAGAGAGATAAAGTAGAGGGAAGGCAGAGCTTGAATGAATCCTCCCTCTAAATGAAGAGAGGATGTCTCTATTTATAGGGTTCCTATCGTACCGCCCCGGTTCGAGTGGTTTCCTGGTCCAGTTATGGCATTTTCGTAAAATAAGTTGGCCTTAACCGTAAATAAGGTGCACTTGACCTCGGTTCGACCGTAGATAAGTTTGATATAGTTAAGTGTTGATGAATGACATCTAAGGGCGAGCCCAGGGAGAAATATCGCCCGGGGGTAGGGATCCGGACAGAGGAGGGGGGGGAGGATACTCGGACGGGTCTCCCCAAGGTCCCGCTCGGGTTACCCTAGCAAGGGGACCTCGCTAGCATAACTCGAGTGGAGGGACTCCGCTCGGGTTACCTGAGCGAGGGGTCCTCGCTCGGGTTACCTGAGCGAGCGGTCCTCGCTCGGGTAACCTGAGCGAGCGGTCCTCGCTCGGGTAACCTGAGCGAGCGGTCCTCGCTCGGGTTTCCCGAGCGAGGTTACCTTGCTCGGCTCGCCCCCCCCCCCCCCCAAGGGAATATTTCCCTCGGGGCCTTCTGGGTGAGCTTCGCCACCCGTGTCGTTCTTGGGCCTAAGTGTTGGGCCCTGGGTGTCCGTTTTCCAAGTTTCGAATTATATTCTGTTATGGCTCATTTATCGGGTCTAATTCGTGATAGCTTGGGCGTATATCCAACATTTGCCCCCGAGACAAGGAATGGTTTAACCTTTTCTTGACTATATTTTCTGCGGAATATCGCCCAAGCGAGTAGTAAACCGTACCTTTGTGACGATCCTGGCCTTTATCGAGTGCTCGAGACGCGTCGTGATTTCCATGCCCCCCCTGTTTTACAGAAGCTTAATACATATACGAAAAATGATTTTATTAGATTTAAGAAAATTCACGTCATATGATGATATTATATGAGGGTAAGAATTACGAGCCTTGGTCAAGTTTTACTTAGCCTTCGGAATGTGTCATTTTGTTCGTGTCTCCCTTTTATTGGAGCTTTTTGGAGCATCTCTGAGGTGAGTGTTTGATATAGGTGTTGCCCCCTTAGGAAATTGGTAGTTGCTTGTTGTTTGGGTGCCTTAGTGCTTTGCCTAGGTCACCCTTGCTTGTATAGTTGATACATGCCCTCATGGAGGATGTTTAGTTCCACTCTTCATTACCTTAGGTAGTATTGAGGTGGTTTTATTTGTCTTCCCCCTTAGGGGTGTTTTCCATGCTTTGTTCATCATAGTCCCCCCTTTAACAAGTAGTATCGTCCATGCACGTGTCTTTTGCCCCCGTAGTAAGCATTTGATCTTTGTGCACTTTGGGACGTACCATTGGGTAGGTCGATCTTGATGGATTTGTACGGTACCTTGAGGTGGGGTTGGTAATTTCTGACGGACCGTCGTTTTTTCTTCTATTTCCAGACGCGCTTTTGGAGCTTTTCTCGGGCTAAGGAGCGTCGTTTCACTTCCCCTTCAAAATGAGTAAGACTTCTTCTCCTAAGGCTTCCCGTGGTGGCCTTGCTTCTAATGCTCCCATAATCTGTTATCCGCATAAGAATTTTTTTATGGGATGGCGGTTTCCGCATCCTGACTTGGGCCCGGACTACGTCCCAGAGATTTCTGATTCCGATTCGGAGTCGGAGGTCGAGTTACAGCCCATCCTTGAGGATGAGCTGGATTTTCTTCGTGACCCCGTGTTCTTATTTGAGGTCTACCGTGAGAACTTGTTAAGTAGGAAAGGGTTTCTCTCCCGTGCTAAGACGACGGTATTATTTGGTTTGGGGAGGTCGTTTTACTCATTTACCGTGCCACATTGCTATACGGGCAGCTCCATTACCCCACCTCCAGATGGGATGGCGGTGGTGTGTATTCGTCAAATTAAGGCGGGGCTTCGCATCCCTTTTTGTGCAGAATTTCGGGAGCTTTGCAAGTGATACCGAATTTCCCCTCTTGATCTTGCCCCCTCTGCTCTCCGTGCTTGGGTCAGATTTAGAGTGTTGTGCTACCGCCAACTCTGGGCTTACTCCCTTC
Organism: Clarkia xantiana subsp. parviflora; assembly: GCA_036873135.1. Taxonomy (NCBI): domain Eukaryota; kingdom Viridiplantae; phylum Streptophyta; class Magnoliopsida; order Myrtales; family Onagraceae; genus Clarkia; species Clarkia xantiana. The sequence continues at coordinate 46,265,602 of JAPTYO010000002.1, read as the reverse complement.
GTTCCTTCCGATGCTTCTATCGTATCCAGCACGGTGATGAGTCAGGGTTCTATTCCTTAGTAATCTGGTACCCCTTGTTGTCTCATAAGAGGTTCTCTAGATTGAGTGATGCTAAATGGAATAGCAAACGTCGGTTCGTCCTTGCCTTTGAAAATGGTAGTGGTTATTGGGAGAAATACTACTTCTTCATTGAGGATCGGTATGTATCTTGATCCTTGGACTCCCCCCTATTAATGGATGTGCGTCCCAAGTTTTCCGAATTTTCCACGTCCGATAGGCAGGCTCTGAAGCTGATATATATAGGGAAAATGACGACTTTCTTCGAGTCGGTGCGCCGCGTATCGGGGGAAGAGCTATGTGCTACGGGGATTCGAATGACGCCCATCTTATCTTTGGTATGCAAGCCTTCGAGTTTATAATACTTGTGACTTCATTGCTTTGCCTTGTAGGTTGGTTTCAATAACGGTCTTCCCTATTTTAGGAGAACGACAACGTCGATGAAGATGTCCCTTCAGAGAGGGAAGCTTCAGTTGCTTCTCCTCTTCCATTTGCCAGTGGTTGATCCTCCGGCCACTGTTTCTGTGTTTTTTTGTTTCTTAGGGAGGTCCCCTTCTATCTCTGCCGCACAGTCTTGACTAAGATCAAATCGAAGAGGTCTAGCTTGGAGGTGGAAGCCTCTAACTCTAAGGCTCAGAATATAACCTCGTTCATTTCTCCCTCCAGGTATTCCTCTTGTCATAAAGAGAGAGGTTTCTTTTGATGACGTAACTGATGATTCTCCTATTGCATCGAAGAATAAGGAGGCTTCGAATGATGTCGGCGAGTCCTTGTCTCCTCGTCCCGTCTCCCCCCCCCCCCCTCTCCCCCCCCCCCCTCTCCCCCCCCCCTCTCCCCCCGAGGATTGCGACCTCCGATGATAGACCTCCAGTGACAGGTTTTGGGTTACGATTGTAACGATGGGCCAGTACGTACAAGTCTAAAGCATATAAGTCGAGACTAATAAAAAAGGGTCGACGACTAATACGGTCAAAATGTGAAAACAAGAGAAGATAGTCGACACCAAATATTGGGAAGGTCGACGACTAGGGTCTTCAAATATTGGCGACCAATCAACTACAAACTCTCCCTCTTAAGGCAAGAGTCGAGTCGACAGCCAAATACTATTAAAGAAACCTTCCTCCTAAGGAAAGGACAACTGGCAACCTACTTGCCGCCTTAGAGAAAACCCTTCCTCTTAAGGAATTGACAGATGGCGACCTGCTTCAGCTGCCACAAGGAGACCTTCCTCCTAAGGAAAGGTGAGGTGGCGACCTGCTTGTCACCTGCTGTCACCAACTCTGGACTGAAACCGTCCCAAGAGGGTAGCCGTCATTTGAAGTCGGTACTTTCCTCATATAAATAGGAGAACACTTTCATTATTTACTTACTTACATACACATACTTTTTTAAGTATTCTCTAAAATTCCATTACTGACTTAATCTTTGGAGTAGAATCAGAGGCCATCCCCACCCCTTTTCAATTCCTCGCCTAATACAAGCATCTAAAGGAAACTAAGTCCCCCTAAGGTCGACACAGACACCTAAAAGAGCTAGCCACAGGCTAGATCTCGAAATCCATTGCCAGATGAGACCTTGGCCAGTTATTATACCAGATACCATAAAATACTCCAACAGTTAAATGAAGACGCCACTGATGGCGAGCTGATACAGACTTTTTGGAGAGATCCAAGGAGTCAAAGTCAAGCTCTGAAAGATACCATGGTAATGGAACCCGTGAGAAAGATTGACGCCCTCGCCATCAAAGTCAAGAAGTATATCGACTTAGGGCGATCTCATGAGAAATTGACGACATAAATCAAAAAGGCAGCCATTCTCCCCATAATGGAGGAGACATATGCTCCTCGACCTCCAAAAAGAGAATAAAAACGAGAGGGGAACTTCCGACAAAGATATCGCCAAAACCAGAAAAGGGATATTAATCCCCACCCAGCAAGGTGCACTCTCATCACGCACAACATCTCAGTAGTACTTCAAGAGATGGAGAAGCTCAGATAGGATGATCCTCCTCCAATAAGGAAGAATGTGATGGGTCACAACATAAACGACTATTTTCGATATCATCGTACCCGGGGGGACGACACGAATGAATGCACTATCCTAAGGCAAGACATTGAAGTTCTTATTCAAAGAGGAAAACTGTTAAAATTCATGGAGAAGCCAGCTAGCACCCCCAAAACACGGATTAGAAACCCTCGAGGAGATTCTCGCTCACCACCTCATAATCACGCCGCCCCTACCCAAAGGGGAGTCGTAAACGTTATCGCGGGAGTTTTTGCGTTTGGTGGCGAGACAAATTCAGCTCGAGAGGTATATGCCACCCAGTTATCCACGACAGCCATAATGGGGAAAAGACCTCGAGACCCCGACTTGGAAACTATTAGCTTCACAATAGACGATATTTTGATAATAGATCAACCTCATCAAGACGCCCTGGTGATTACCTTCATCGTATCAGCCTATGAGGTTAAGAGGGTCTTTATCGACAGTGGAAGCTCAAGTGATAGTCTTTTCTATGAAGCCCTTTTACAACTGGGATTAACCAAAAAAGATTTAAAGAAAGTCAACTTTCCCCTGACAGGCTTCATGGAAGAAACCGTCTATCCTATGGGTTCCATTCGTTTACCAATAATCTTGGAAAAAGAGGATAAAATCTTAACGATCGACGTTCTCTTCGTAGTTGTAGACGCCGCTTCTTCCTACAATGCCATCATTGGAAGAACCACCCTCAATCCTCAGCGAATCATTACTTCGAATTCCCATCAAGTCATGAGATTTCCAACACTTCGATGGATAGGAGAGGTTAGGGGAGACCAGACCATGGCACGCCATTGTTATCACACGTCGACACGACGCCCGGAGAGGTCATAAAATTTCTAAGAAATATCTTTTTATATTTATAACTAATATCTCGAAGCTTCTTTTTGATGTAATATTCAAGAAATAATGAATGAATATAGCCCTTTGAGGCTCTCTTTCCTAAGGAATTCTCCAAATATTACAATCAATAAAATATAGAAGAATGGCGTCTAATAATCGATTGTCGACACTATGTGCCCAAGATGGCGATGGAGCCTAGGTACGTCGACAACTTGATAAAAGAATGGCGTCTACAAATCGATTGTCGACACTATGTGCTCAAGATGGCGATAAAGCCTAGGTACGTCGACAACTCGATAGAAGATCAAAGTCTACAAATCGATTGTTGACACTATCTGCACAAGATGGCGATAAAGCCTACGTACGTCGACAACTCGATAAAAGATAAAAGTCTACAAATCGATTGTCGACACTATGTGCCCAAGATGGCGATAAAGCCTAGGTACGTCGACAACTCGATAGAAGATCAAAGTCTACAAATCGATTGTCGACACTACGTGCCCAAGATGGCGATAAAGCCTAGGTATAACTCGATAGAAGATCAAAGTCTACAAATCGATTGCCGACACTATGTGCCCAAGATGGCGATAAAGCCTAGGTACGTCGACAACTCGATAGAAGATCAAAGTCTACAAATCGATTGTCGACACTATATGCCCAAGATGGCTATAAAGCCTAGGTACGTCGACAACTCAATAGAAGATCAAAGTCTGCAAATCGATTGTCGACACTATGTTCCCAAGATGGCAATAAAGCCTATAAACGTCGACAACTAAATAGAAGAATGGCATCTACAAATCGATTGTCAACACTATGTGCCCAATATGGCGATAAAGCTTAGGTACGTCGACAACTCGATAGAAGATCAAAGTCTACAAATCGATTGTCGACACTATGTGCCCAATATGGCGATAAAGCCTAGGTACGTCGACAACTCGATAGAAGATCAAATTCTACAAATCAATTTTCGACACTATGTGCCCAAGATGGCGATAAAGCCTAGGTACGTCGACAACTCGATAAAAAGAATGGCGTCTAATCGATTGTCGACATTATATACCCTAGATGGCGACAAAACCTAAGGTACCTCGACAATCGACAAGCTGTTCAACGCCAACATCTCAATTGTCACCCATCGTATACCCAACATAGCAACAAAGACTAGGTTGTTGATAAACTGATAAAAGGAAAATCACGATAAACACTTTCAAGATAGGAAGAACTCGAATACCTTTCATTAAGAAGGATGGCGAGTTATAAGGAGGAAATTATAGATACATTATTGTCTAGGAAAACTCGGAAGAATCCTACCCTTCTCCGAAGGAATATCAACATATTGCTGAAGAATAGGAACCTGAGAGATAGGAAAATCAGGTTGATAGGCTTTCAGATTCCTCACAATTTCCTTTAAAGAAATGAAGAGCAAATCAGAGGCAGGTACAGTAGTATCAGCTTTAAAGGCAGGACTTGTCTTATAGTCACATGGCTTTGGCAGTAGCGACCTTCAAATCTTCTACTTCAATCGCCTAAGTCTCGACTTTCTTCCAAAGAGTAGCTCCTTCAACTAAGAGAATATTATTTTCTTTGCTCATCTTCTCCGATAAAGCGCGGAATTCTTCAACTAAAGAAGCGGGAGCCTTAAGAGCCTCACCACGCTTCAGAGAATCCTGTTTCGAACTAGCAGAAACCTCAGCCATTCGTTCTACATCTCCCTTCAACTTAGCATTTTCCTCTTGAAGGCATTGAATCTCCTCTACACCACCTTTGGAGGACAAGGCTTGAAGTTTCTCTTCCATCAACCTCGACTCTTTGATAAATCGAGCATTAATTGAGAAAATTGAAGAGAGTCTCGAGAAACCTACAAAAAACAAAGAAAAAGAGAATGGTTAGATGAAGAAAGAGGAGAAGAATGACAAAGGTTTAAAATGGGAGAAAAAGACACATACCTCCACTTGATTCAAAAGAAGTTGACACACGGCTTTATCTACATCACCTACTCCCGTTCCCAGACGATAACGGTCATAAGGCGGGATTGAAGCATTCAGTAGGTGAAGCGCTATGTTAGGATCAGCAATGGAATGTCCTCTTTAAGAAGATACCCCCCATATGGCTCAAAGGATCCCAACCTTTTGAGCAATCAGCAGGGGCATTCAACAACATATCCCATTCAAAAGGCGACCCCTTATATTCTAAAGAAGCCTTCGGAGGAGCCTCAGGAAGAGATACTGGAATCGACAAAGATGAGGAAGAATCTTCACATCTTTTTCTTTTCAACCAAGAGCTGCTGGGAAAAGCGATGTTCCCACTCCGGGTAGGATAACGATGAGTAGAGAACTGGACCTTACCCTTATCTCGAGAAGAATCCATGGGTGATTCTTTAACATGAGGAATGGCTTCAACATCAATAGGGGTCTCGATAGACCCCCCTTCTCCACCCTCCTTTAAATGAACAGAAGAAGGAGAAGACTCCGTCATAACTCGATGATGATGATTCTGAATAATCATCTAGATTAAATATAGAAAAAGAAGAAATTCATTATACGAGCCTCCGATGGTCGATTAAAGTGAAAAGAAACTAGAATTCAAGAGGTGACCTCAGAATACCTGAATAAGGATATTCGCCATGCCTCTCTAGTCTTCAGTTTTAAAGAAGGAATGTAAGAACTCTAGGGAAAGGATAAAACAGAGAATAAATGCCACAAGAACATATGAGAATTGCCGAAGTAAAGCCTCAGTATTTATACTAAATAAGATCCAGGGTTATATTGTCTCGGAAGTTATCTATGAAAGCTTCTCATTGGTGAAGTAAATGTGTCCACTACGGTTGTGAATCCCTAGATGGCTATTGGGCTTCGCAAAGCTTCTCTAACGGTCAGAAAATCAAGAGTATAGATCACCGCCCTGACTAGAGAGATCCTAATCTCGCCTGAAGATCCAGACCTCGATTCAAGAAACCGATAAAGTCTTAAGATTACAATTCGACTGAATATATTTCTCGAAAAAAGGAACCACTTGATCAATACTCGACTTAAGACCTCTTATTCATACGAAGCTGATGACTGAAGTATCGGGGGAAAGTGTTGGGTTATGATTGTAAGGATGGGCCAGTACGTACAAGTCGAAAGCATATAAGTCGAGAATAATAAAAAAGGTCGACGACTAATCACATTCAGAATGTGAAAACACGAGAAGATAGTCGACACCAAATATCGGGAAGGTCGACGAATAAGGTCTTCAAAGATTGGCGACCGTTCAGCTCCAAACTCTCCCTCTTAAGGAAAGAGTCGAATCGACAGCCAAATACTATTAGAGAAACCTTCCTCCTAAGGAAAGGACAACTGGCAACCTACTTGCCGCCTAAGAGAAAACCCTTCATCTTAAGGAATCGACAGATGGCGACCTCCTTCAGCCGCCACAAGGAAACCTTCCTCCTAAGGAAAGGTGAGGTGGCGACCTGCTTGTCACCTGCTGACACCAACACTGGATAGAAACCCTCCCAAGAGGGTAGCCGCCATTTGAAGTCGGTACTTTCCTCCTATAAATAGGAGAAGACTTTCATTATTTATTTACTTACATACACATACTTTTATAAGTATTCTCTAAAATTCCATTACTGACTTAATCTTCGGAGTGGAATCAGGGGCCATCCCCACCCCTTTTCATGTCCTCGCCTAATACAAGCATCTAAAGGAAACTAAGTCCCCATGAGGTCAACACAGACACCTAAAAGAGCTAGCCACAAGCTGGACCTCAAAATCCATTGTCAGAAGCTTCAGGCCACGTCATTTTGATTCCAACACCAGGTATATGATGGTGTTCCCGTCTTGTATTTATGTATTTATCATGCTCATGTCGTGTCTTACATTTTTTTTTTCTAGGTAGGATCAAGTTTCCTTTGATCTTTCCTAAGGATCTCACTCGCCCTATTATTGGTGATGTTAAGGGTAATGCTTGGATGTTATGGGCCGCCTTAGCAAGCGTGCGGTGCGAGCGAAGATTGACGCTGGATGGGTTTTCGCCGACCGTTCTTTAAAGACCAATGTTGTGGCTTTTACTCGCGTTGTTAAGGTTTCCACCTCTTCACAAGTTCCTGCAGGAGAGGATGATCCCCCCCTTGTGAAGGGTAGTTGAGACGATATCCCTTATTTAGGTTTTTATCGTTACATCTTTGCATTTTTCTCCTGCTTGTTTTGGAGATGTCTTTGTTATATCGCTAGATACTCGGGTTTGCCTTCATGTCTCAATGTTGAGGATACTTCCACGGTATGCATACCTTGCACCTCCATATGTGGGGGCTTGGCCCTTCCTTTACTCATGCTCTGTGACCTGTGTATATAGAATTGTATGTATATGGTTGCCCCCGTAGTGGGCATTATAGGAGTACACTTACTCATTAACATATGTACACACTAAGTTAGTTGATTAGTGTTAGTTAGTGATAGTTAGTGTTATCAGCTCCTAGTATAAATACCATCTCATATGTACATTGTAAACTAATTTGGTCTAATAGGAATACATTGTATATTCCAAATCCTCGCCACTGTAAACAGATTGCTTCTTTATACATTCGATTTAGATTCAGCTATGGCAGAGATTTTGATTGATGATCCCTTTTATCTCCACCCTTCGGATACCACTGGTCTCCTCTTGATTCCATTTCAACTCAAAGGTTCTACTAACTATCATACCTGGAGCACTGCCACGAGGGAAGGTTTTTAGTGAAGAACAAGCTTGGATTTATTGATGGCAGCTTCACACGTTCAAGCATTCCTGTGGCACAGTGTTTGAAATGGGAGAGATTTAATGCTATTGTTAAGGCTTGGCTCAGAAACAGAGTTGTTAAGGAGCTGGTTAATGGATTGGTTTACAACTCCACAGCATTGTCCATATGGAATGATCTCAAAGAGATGTTTGATAAAGTGGATGGCACGCAGTTTTTTCAGCTCACAAGAGAGATTTACCAGACTTCACCGGGTGCTCTCCTTATCACTGAGTATTTTGCAAAGATGAAACAGCTCTTGGATGCTTTGAGCTCAATTGATGACTTGATGCTTGAATGCCAGGCTGATCTCAAACTTGTCAATGACCATAAGGAGAAGCAGAAGCTCATTGCTTTTCTTTTGGGGTTGAATGAGTCTTATGCTCATGCAAGGAGCAGCTTGTTGATGAGGCAGCCCTTTCCTTCTCTTAGTATTGCATTTCCTGTGTTGGTGCAAGAGGAGAGTCAGCGTGTCATTTCAGGTTCAATTGGTGATGTTGGTGAATCAACTGCCTTGTATTCAATGAGGAATTCTTCTGGTTATCCTAAGACTTCTAATGGTGGTTCAAGGAATGGCTCAGGCAATGGAGGTCCAAATAGGCCCTCTAATAACTCTAGTGGCTCAGGTAATGGTGGTAGACCTGGCAAGATAGATAAGTCCAATTGGCATTGTACTTATTGTGGTAAGTATGGCCATAGAGAGGATACTTGTTGGAAGAAATTTGGTGGTCCTCCAGGAGCTTTGAAACACCAATGGAACTCAGCAATGCAAGTGTTGATGATTCCAATTTGGTTGAGCATGTTGCAGCTGGGGATAAAAGGATCTTCCATGGCACTTGTGAGAAGAGGATTGTTCACTCAGCTATGAATAAGAGGGTGCAACATGTTGCAACCCAAGATGATTTTGAGCCTCTTGGCTATGAGGGTGGTGATCAGGTTCAAGCTCATATGGAAGGTATGATATTACCTTCTACTATGACTTGGATCATTGATTTAGGGGCTACCAATCATATAACTCATGAGGTAAGTTGGTTGCATACTCTAAGGGCAACTGATTCCAACATTCAGTTTGTCCACTTGCCTAATGGTCACAAATGTAAGGTGACACATATTGGTAGCTGCTCCTTCTCAAGTGGTATTACCTTGGACGGTATCCTTTTGGTACCTGATTTCAAGTTCAACTTGATTTCAGTGTCTAGAATTCCTCACCAATTGAATTGCAAAGTAGTATTCACCATTGATCTTGTGTTGCTTCAGGGCCAATTTGGGAAGCAAATGGAGATTGGTAAAAGGTCCAGGGGCTCTACATACTCAAGGATCAGGTGCCTTCTTATGCAAGGATGGTGGTGGCAGCTTCTTCTATTGCAACTAATAAAGTGGATTCATGGACTTGGCCCAAGCGTTTGGGTCATGTTTCAGCTATTCAAATGGGACATTTGAATGATGTATTTTGTTTGAATAAATCCACTGATTGTATTAAACAGTGTAGCATTTGCCCTTTGGCCAAGCAAACAAGACTCCATTTCCTCTTAGTGATTCTCATGCTTCTAACCCCTTTGATTTTGTTCATATGGATCTTTGGGGTCCTTACAAGGTGTCTACAATCAAGAATTATCAATATTTCCTCACCATTGTTGATGAATTCTCAAGGGCAACCTTGGTGTTTTTGATGAGGAATAAGAGTGATACATTCATTCATATCAAAGGGTTCTTATCAATGGTTCAGAATCAGTTTGGGGTAGTTGTCAAAACCTTAAGGAGTGATAATGGCGCATAATTAATCAATTCAATTTGCAAGGAGTATTTTCTTCAATTGGGGATCCAGCATCAAACAAGTTGCGTCCACACTCCTTAGCAAAATGTTAGAGTGGAGTGCAAGCATGGACACATATTGAATGTGGCTAGAGCAATCAGATTTCAAGCTTTCATGCCTATTAAGTATTGGGGCTATTGTGTTCTCACAGCTTGCTACCTCATCAATCGGTTTCCATCTTCTATTTTGGACTACAAATCCCCTATGGAGGTGTTATATGGTAGGAAGCCTTCTATTGCACATTTGAGGATCATAGGTTGTTTATGCTTTGCCACCAAGCTAAACAATTCAGATAAGTTCAGTCCTCAAGCTGAACCTTGCATTCTCATGGGGTATTCCACTTCTCAAAAGGGTTACATTGTAATGAGTGTTCACACATCTTCCTTTCAGGTATCAGGAGATGTGGTTTTTCATGAACACATCTTCCCTTTTGGAATGTCCAAGTCAGCTTTGGGTTCTCTATTTCCTTCTTGCTTGTGCCCAAAGGCATTTGATGATATTCCCATTATAGAGGATCCTCCTTCTCTAGCTGATCCTCCTATTGATGTTCCTTCACCTCCTCCTCACGTTGTGGATGATCCACAACCCACTGCCTCTGATCCATCTCCAATTGTCGCTCCTCCTGTGCCCATTCTTAGAAGGAGTGCTAGGATTGCACAAAGAAATCAAGGAGCTTCTTCTAATGATGCCTTTGGTATTGAAAGGTTTTTTTCATATGATAGTTTGAGCTCTGATTTCAGCTGCTTCCTAGCTTCTATTGACAAGATCAAAGAGCCTTCAACCTATAAGCAGGCCATCAAGGATTCAAATTGGGTGGTGGCCATGAAGGATGAAATAAAGGCTCTTCAAGACAACAAGACTTGGGAGGTGGTGGATCTGCCTTTTGATAAGAGCACCATTGGTTGCAAATGGGTGTTTAGAGAGAATTACAACTCTGATGGATCTATAGAGAGATACAAGGCTAGATTGGTTTCCAAGGGGTTCACTCAAGTAGAGGGGACTGATATTAATGAGACCTTCTCTCCAGTTGTCAAGATGACCACAATGAGGATTGTGTTGGCTATTGCAGCTTCTTATTCTTGGGGATTATTTCACATGGATTTGAATAATGCTTTTCTTCAAGGAGATTTACATGAGGAGGTCTACATGGATATTCCTCAGGGTTTTGATTCATCTAAGCATGTGCTTGGAGCTCCTCGAAGGGTATGCAAATTGTTGAAGTCCGTTTATGGTCTTAAGCAAGTTTCAAGGCAGTGGAATATCAATCTCACTCATACTTTGATTGAGCATGGATATATCCAAAGTTCCTCTGATCACTCTCTCTTCACTAAGTTTGAGGGTAAGGATAGAGTTTTCTTACTCATATATGTGGATGATTTGCTCATCACTGGCTCCAATGCTAGGATGATCAATCAGTTGAAGGCTGTTCTTCAATCTCATTTCAAGCTCAAGGATTTGGGAAACTTGATATACTGTTTGGGGTTGGAGATAGCAAGGTCTAAGGAGGGTATGGTCATCAATCAGAGGAAGTATGCCTTGGAATTGATTAAAGAGGCTAGATTGGGAGCAGCTATGCCTACTAAAACTCCTATGGAGTTCAATCTCAAACTCACCTCATATGGTTATGATGAAGCAATCAACACCAATTCTGATGACATTCATTTGGAGGATGCAACTTCTTATAGAAGGATGATTGGTAGGCTTTTCTATTTGACTATGACACGCTCTGACATTAGCTTCTCTGTCTAGAGGCTTAGTCAATTTGTTGACAAACCAAAGAAGTCTCATCTAGATGCTGCCTTGAGGGTGATCAGATATATCAAAGGTAGCCCTGGCCAAGGTTTGATCTACCCATCTCAGAATCCTCTCACCTTGAGCATGTTTTGTGACTCAAATTGGGCAGCATGTCCCTTTAGTAGGAGATATGTGAGCTCTTATTGTGTGAGACTTGGCAATGCAATGGTGGGATGGAAGGTGAAGAAACAAGATACAGTCTCTCTTTCGAGTGCTGAGGCAGAGTACAGGTGCTTAAGGGTGTCTATTCAGGAAGCTTTGTGTCTCAAAAGAGTTCTCAAAGAATTGGGGATTCAAATTTCTTCACCTATACCAATCTACACAGATAGTAAGGCAGCAATCAAGATTGCAAAGAACCCCATGTTTCATGAAAGGACCAAGCATACAGAGCTAGACTGTCACTTTACTAGGCAACATATTGATTCAGGGGTGATTCTTCCTCATTTTGTTGCATCCAAAGAACAACTGGTTGACTTGCTCACCAAGGCTATCATTAAGAAGCAGCACATTGCCTTTCTTAGGCTATATGAAATAAAAGATGTGTTCCATGAAAAGAGAGAAGAAGATGAAGAAGGTGGGGGCATATAGGAGTATACTTACTCACTAACATATGTACACACTAAGTTAGTTGATTAGTGTTAGTTAGTGATAGTTAGTGTTATCAGCTCCTAGTATAAATACCATCTCATATGTACATTGTAAACTGATTTGGTATAATAAGAATACATTGTATATTCCAAATCCTCTCCACTGTATAGGCATGCTTCGGACGCTGGGGGATTAGCCCTTGCGTTAATCGCGAAACCTGGATGTATGAGATTGTATATATATAGTTTTCCCTTACAGTGGATGTTTTTGGCGTTTCGAACGCGGGGGGTTAACCCTTGAGGTGACTACGCTTGGCAGTCCATGTATGTATCGTTACTCCCATAGCGAGTATTTGATATCTTTAAATGTAGGAGTTTTTCCTTGTGTTGGTTACGCTTGGTAATTGATGACTGTGTGAGTGCCCCCGTAGTGGACACGTTGTGGTATATAAGGGGATACTCCTTATATTGACTACGCTTGGTAGCTGATGCCATTGGTTGATACATAGCTCATTGTAGGTGTTTGGTCCCTCCCCCGACTACCTTGGGTAGCGCTGGGATGATTTTGCTTATCTCCCTCTTAGGGATGCTTGAGATGTTTGTTTATCCACCATAGTCCTTCCTTTAGCAAGTAGTATCATCCATGCACGTGTCTTTTCCCCCGTAGTGAGCATTTGATCTTTGTGAACTTTGGGACGTACTCCTTGGTAGGTTGGCATTGATGGATTAACATAGTGCGTCGAGGCAGGGTTAATAGTACCTGATGTGTTATTGCTCCTCTTCCTGGGGTACTTTTTGCTACGTGCTTCTTCCTCTGGTTTTCTATGGTTGACGGTCTCCTTGTGTTTGATTGCTACTACCTTGAAGTTTTCTTACTTGCTTATGAGGTGTGCTGGAGGATGTTCGTTACTTAATTGGGCGTGTATCCCGCTTTGCCCCCCGAGTTAAGTAATGGCCTTAACCTTTGCCTGACTCTATGATGGTCGGATAGGCACCCGATTAGGCTATTGATAGTTGTTTGAAAGCTTGGTGGAGGCTCTTTCATTAGTTTGTCTCTTCGACCTCCGATCTTGCGGTTGTTAGACTTTGTAACCTAGATGGATGTCTTTATGGTGATGGAGTCTTATGCTTGGCTAACCCGTCTAGGGTACGAGCCTTTTGATGATCAGTTATAGTGTACTGGTTTTCTATATATGTTGAACCTTCTTCCGTAGTCATGATTGCTACCTTTGTGATATAGGGGTATGGTTTCCTCCTTTGAGACATTTGGGCATAATAGCCGTTGTTGAGGTATAGGGGGATGGTATCCTGATATACAGACATGATAGCCATTGTTGATGTATAGGGGGATGTTACCCTCCTTTGATATATGGACATGATAAACATTTGATGATGTATAGGGGGTGGTACCCTCCTTTGATATATGGACATGATAGCCATTTGATAATGTATAGGGGGGATGGTACCTGTCACAGGGGTCAAAATACACCTAGATTTTTCGTCTAAGTATGGCTCCCTGATGGCGTGATTGCACCTCCAACCACCAGGCCAAACAGAACACGAATGTGATTAGTAATGATTCCAACGGCTAATCACGAACAACAACTCCACCAGATCGCAGTGAACACAATAATATCGAATGAAAAAATGAGAAGAACCATAAAACTATATAACTCTTAGAAACACTTGCCTCTATTGATAGATAAAGGCTGAGATGCTCGGTTTACAAAGACGACTCTCACAATCAATCTCGCAGCTTTGTGATATCACATTCACTCACAGATTTGCACTCCCAAGCCACTCACCCAATTCTCATGAATTTATCACTCAGTATAGGGTCTCCTAACATTCTCTAAAACGCAGGGAGAGCAGCTTCTTATATAGTCTAAGGGCTGCCACAAATCCCTCCTAGATATAGATATATATATCTAGACTCAAATCCTATCAAGTAAATATATATATTCAGCCATCTCTTTGCCTATATCTATTCTCCCATAAATATAGCTATATTTAGCTTAGGATATATATTTATAACATATATATATCCTTAGCATACAATTTAACCAAGCGTATATATCTATATCACAATATATACCTCTTGGAGATATATTTTCAGCATAGGACTTGATCTGCATATCTTGGGCTATCTTGGGCGGATTTGATCTTGCTTGGGGCTAAGACTTCAGATTAGGACGACTAAGGAGAGTAACTTGGCGTCCAAGAAAGCTCCTAAGTTGGTTTGGGGAGGATTCCCCCCAATTGGACATCTAAGGACACATACCCTTAGTCACTAGGCTCTTCTTTTGGCTTGGGGCAGCTTGTGCTTGCATAAGGGCAATGGAATACCTTGGGGCAGCCATCAAGAATGTTTCTTGCAATCCAAGATTGCTTCTTGATCACTCCAACACGAACTCTAAACCCTTGGGCCAGCATCATTCCTCCTTCCCTTGACTATGCACACTAGACAAGGCATTTGGCGGGACACTGCTGCTGCACTATGGATACACTTCATCTGGCACTTTACAGCAGCACTTGTTTGAGCACGGACTATGACATCAAGACCACACTTCCATCATTGGGACATCCATCCTTGAAAAATCAAACCCCCATTCATTTTCTTCACCCCTAAGCTAACACCAATCCTTCACGAAAGCACATGCACGTTACTACGATTCAATCTTTTTGTCTGCCAATCGCTTGTTGGACTTGGGAAGCACGTCTATCATAGCCAAATCAATGCTTCCCAATATGTTAGACCTTCAGGGGTATAACAGTACCCTCCTTTGATATATGGACACGATAGCCATTTGATGATGTAAAAGGGGGTTGGTACCCTCCTTTGATATATGGATTTGATAACCATTTGATGAAGTTCTTACATTCTATATCTAGTTGTAATGGTTGCCCTTTGGTTGGGGGACTTACTTCCCGCATCTTTGTTGGATGAGATGCCCTTTCATTGGGGGACTTACTTCTCGTTGGAAGGGTGGCCCTGTGGGTCTTATGTCCCTTTTCGGTTGTAAGGGTTGTCCTTATAGATCTTCATATTTCCATATGTAAGGGTTGTCCTGTGTATCTTTCCCTTATCATATTTCAGAGTTGTCCTTTTGGATCTTCCCCTTTTCTGTTGGAAGGGTGGGCATGTGGGTCTTATGTCCCTTTTCGGTTGTAAGGGTTGTCCTTATAGATCTTCCTCTTTCTATATGTAAGGGATGTCCTGTGGATATTCCCCTTATCATATTTCAGAGTTGTTCTTTTGGATCTTTCACTTTTCGGTTGAAAGGGTTGCCCTATGGGTCTTATCTCTCTTTTCGGTTGTAAGGGTTGTCATTATAGATCTTCATCTTTCTATATGTAAGGGTTGTCCTGTGGATCTTCCCCTTATCATATTTCAGAGTTTTCTTTTTGGATCTTCCCCTTTTCGGTTAGAAAGGTGGCCATGTGGGTCTTACGTCCTTTTTCGGTTGTAAGGGTTGTCCTTATAGATCTTCCACTTTCCATATGTAAGTGTTGTTGACCGCCTTATCATATTTCAGAGTTGTCTTTTTGGCTTTCCCCTTTTCGGTTGGAAAGGTGGCCCTGTGGGTCTTATGTCACTTTTCGGTTGTAAGGGTTGTCCTTATAGATCTTCCTATTTCCAAATGTAAGGGTTGTCATGTGGATCTTTCCCTTATCATATTTCAGAGTTGTCCTTTTGGATCTTCCCATTTTCTGTTGGAAGGGTGGCCATGTGGGTCTTATGTCCATTTTCGGTTGTAAAGGTTGTCCTTATAGATCTTCATCTTTCTATATGTAAGGGTAGTCCTGTGGATCTTTCCCTTATCATATTTCAGAGTTGTCCTTTTGGATCTTCCCCTTTTCTGTTGGAAGGGTGGCCATGTGGGTCTTATGTCCCTTTTCGGTTGTAAGGGTTGTCCTTATAGATCTTCCTCTTTCTATATGTAAGGGATGTCCTGTAGATATTCCCCTTATCATATTTAAGAGTTGTCCTTTTGGATCTATCACTTTTCAGTTGAAAGGGTTGCCATATGGGTCTTATCTCTCTTTTCGGTTGTAAGGGTTGTCCTTATAGCTTCCTCTTTCCATATGTAAGGGTTGTCCTGTGGATCTTCCCATTATAATATTTCAGAGTTGTCTTTTTGGATCTTCCCCTTTTCGGTTAGAAGGGTGGCCATGTGGGTCTTATGTCCTGTTTCGGTTGTAAGGGTTGTCCTTATAAATCTTCCACTTTCCATATGTAAGTGTTGTTGACCGCCTTATCATATTTCAGAGTTGTCTTTTTGGCTTTCCCCTTTTCGGTTTGAAAGGTGGCCCTGTGGGTCTTATGTCACTTTTCGGTTGTAAGGGTTGTCCTTATAGATCTTCCTATTTCCATATGTAAGGGTTGTCATGTGGATCTTTCCCTTATCATATTTCAGAGTTGTCCTTTTGGATCTTCCCATTTTCTGTTGGAAGGGTGGCCATGTGGGTCTTATGTCCATTTTCGGTTGTAAAGGTTGTCCTTATAGATCTTCATCTTTCTATATGTAAGAGTAGTCCTGTGGATCTTTCCCTTATCATATTTCAGAGTTGTCCTTTTGGATCTTCCCCTTTTCTGTTGGAAGGGTGGCCATGTGGGTCTTATGTCCCTTTTCGGTTGTAAGGGTTGTCCTTATAGATCTTCTTCTTTCTATATGTAAGGGATGTCCTGTAGATATTCCCCTTATCATATTTAAGAGTTGTCCTTTTGGATCTATCACTTTTCAGTTGAAAGGGTTGCCATATGGGTCTTATCTCTCTTTTCGGTTGTAAGGGTTGTCCTTATAGCTTCCTCTTTCCATATGTAAGGGTTGTCCTGTGGATCTTCCCATTATAATATTTCAGAGTTGTCTTTTTGGATCTTCCCCTTTTCGGTTAGAAGGGTGGCCATGTGGGTCTTATGTCCTGTTTCGGTTGTAAGGGTTGTCCTTATAAATCTTCCACTTTCCATATGTAAGTGTTGTTGACCGCCTTATCATATTTCAGAGTTGTCTTTTTGGCTTTCCCCTTTTCGGTTTGAAAGGTGGCCCTGTGGGTCTTATGTCACTTTTCGGTTGTAAGGGTTGTCCTTATAGATCTTCCTATTTCCATATGTAAGGGTTGTCATGTGGATCTTTCCCTTATCATATTTCAGAGTTGTCCTTTTGGATCTTCCCCTTTTCTGTTCGAATGGTGGCCATGTGGGTCTTATGTCCCTTTTCGGTTGTAAAGGTTGTCCTTATAGATCTTCCTCTTTCTATATGTAAGGGTTGTCCTGTGGATCTTCCCCTTATCATATTTCAGAGTTGTCCTTTTGGATCTTCCCATTTCTGGTTGGAAGGGTGGCCCTGTGGGTCTTATATCCCTTTTCGGTTGTAAGGGTTGTCCTTATAGATCTTCCTCTTTCCATATGTAAGGGTTGTCATGTGGATCTTCCCCTTATCATATTTCAGAGTTGTATTTTTGGATCTTCCCCTTTTCGGTTGGAAGGATATCCATGTGGGTCTTATGTCCATTTTCGGTTGTAAGGGTTGTCCTTATTGATCTTCCTCTTTCCATATGTAAGGGTTGTTGATCGCCTTATCATATTTCAGAGTTGTCTTTTTGGATCTTCCCCTTTTCGGTTGGAAGGGTGGCCCTGTGGGTCTTATGTCCCTTTTCGGTTGTAAGGGTTTTCCTTATAGATCTTCCTCTTTCCATATGTAAGGGTTGCCCTGTGAATCTTCCTCTTATTATATTTCAGAGTTGTCTTTTTGGATCTTCCCCGTTTCGGTTGGAAGGGTGGCCCTGTGGGTCTTATGTCCCTTTTCGGTTGTACGGGTTGTCCTTATAAAACTTCCTCTTTTCATATGTAAGGGTTGTCTTGTGGATCTTCCCCTTATCATATTCCAGAGTTTTCTTTTTGGATCTTCCCCTTTTCGGTTGGAAGGGTGGCCATGTGGGTCTTATGTCCCTTTTCAGTTGTAAGGGTGGTCCTTGTAGATTTTCCTCTTTCCATATGCAAGGTTTGTTGATCGCCTTATCATATTTCAGAGTTGTCTTTTTGGATCTTCCCTTTTTTGGAGGCGTTGTCATGCATGCCTTGTCGGTTGTATGCCGTTCTTGGCGTTCTTTCACTAGTCGATGCCTCGACATAGTGTTGTTGGCAAGACGCTACTTGCGTTATGTTGACACGTTTTGTGACCGCATATCCGATGCCTCGGGATAGCGTTGAGAACAAGACCTTACTTGTTAGTTTGACGCGTTTTAACCACTTACCCTATGCCTCGTGGTAGTGTTAAGGCAAGACGTTACTTGTGAGATTTGGTACGTTTTATTCCGCTTACTCAATGCCTTGAGATAGCGTTGGGGCGAGACGCAACTCGCGATATGCACTTTACCGCCCACTTGATGACTCAAGGTGGCGTTTGAAGCAAGACGTTACTTGCTTAATTTGGTACGTTTTATTCCGCTTACTCAATGCCATGAGGTAGCATTTTGGCGAGACACGACTCGCAATCCTAACTACTAAAGTTAGCGCATTTTCCGTCGTTGGAGTTCCAAGATGTGACGTTATGGAAAGACGTTATTTGCTTGGTTTGGTATGTTTTATTCCTCTTACTAATTGCCTTGAGATAGCGCTTTGGCAAGGAGCTACTTACAAATGCGTTTTTTCCGCCGCTTAGAGTTCCAAGATTTGGCGTTGGTGCAAGACGCTACTTGCAAATTTTGAATGTTGTTTTTTCATTGTATGACCATTACTTAGATTTTCCGAAGTAATGGTCTCGACATGATGGCTTTAACCTTACGTTAAGGCAAGATGCTACTTGTCAGATTTGGTATGCCAGTGTTTGCACATGAGGCCTGCTCTTTTGTGAGTGATGGTGTCTTTCTTCTTTCCTCTTGTGCCCTGAAAAGCATTTGATTCATTTAGTGCTATTTTCATTTATTACAGAAAGGAAAGTCTAAGTGGAGTCCGTAGATCTCCTTTTGGTAATAATAAATTATATAATGGAAGTGGATATTCCATTTACCCTTCGGGTGTAGAATTTTTTCGAATGTTCTCCACTGAAAGTGTTAGTTGATATCTTCCCTTCCGCATCTTTCAGTCGGTATAAGTTGTGGATGTCGCCTTATGAGGGCGATCACTGTTGCCTCCAACACAGGAGCGAGTCCTTGTAGTGGGTTTATGTTGTACCCTTCCTTTGTGGTTTCCATTGGAAGAACGCATACCACGTATTCATGTGGCCTTCTATTTCCGCGCGGACTATCAAGCACTAGATCACATGGTGCCCCCCTAGCTGCTTCGTAGTTGAACCGTTTATTCTTGTTCCTGTTAAGGTTTATCCTCTTGTTTCTCGGTTGGGTGCCGAAAACTTGTTCGTTTGGTGCCTCCCAAGTAGCTTGGTCTCCTTACTCTTTTGTGCTCTTTGAGCATGCCTTTCTTATATGCACCTTCCAGAATTTGCGAGGGTGGGGAGGCTTCAATTTTATATTCGTTATTGTTTCTTCCTTTGACTCTTTGTAGGTGTTGGTTTGGCATGGTGCCCCCAACCCTGTGCTGTTCATACCCTTGGGTTTAGAATGTTGGTTTTGCAAATCCAATATCTTTTTAACGTTAGAGTTATTGATGATCCTTGCGATGAGCCTAGGTTTGGTGGTGCCCTCTCATTTACTGCTACCATTCCTTGGATGTAGAAGTGACTTTTTTCTCAAAAATGAGTATTGTGCTTGGTAGGAAGAGAGGGAGGTGTTTGCCTTGCAGGCTGGGTTGAAGTGGTATTCCCTGCTTTTGCAGTGTGTTGTCCCATCCCTTGGGCGGTTGGTCGTCTGGTGGATGTAACTGCTGTACATAGGTATATTGCAGGATGGGATTCTATATGATGGCATTCCATATAGTTTCCATGGAAAGGCATATCGTATTAGAACCCCTTGGATAACATTTTCTCAAAGTAGGCGCCACAGGCCCTGCTGGTTGTAGTGACCCTTCTTGTAAGTTTATTATTTTGCTCATAGTGGGGGGATGTGTATGCATGCACTCTCCCTGCTATCATTGAAGATGCTTGCCCCCACAGTGTATGTGGTTGCTCTTACTAATGCCATATTCTTCCGGGGATGGAGTTATTGCTCATCTCTCCCTCCTTAGTGTTGTCATATCCTTCACAGAGTGGCTGCTGTTCAGTGGTCACTTCCAGTTGCCTCCTATGGATCTGCTCTGGAAGAGCTACTCTAGGGGCATTCATGAAGGAATGTGAGGATGGTGCTCATCCTTGTGGAGAGGTTGTTGTTTTGCTCCCTCCTCATCTTGCCCCCTATTGGTATACTCTGGAAGAGCTTCTATGGGTGCATTTTTGTTGTAGCCACTTCTTTGGCCTTCTGGCCTGTTCTTGGATATTTGATTGTTACCCCCACCAGGGGCTTGTCCTTTAATAGGGGTGAGGGAGGTAGTTGTTGATTAACTACCGAGCGTGGTGTCTTGGAGCTTGATGGAGTGTTATCCAATGAATGTTGTTCTCCATTGGATGACTGTTGCGGGGGAGGCCCAATTTTGGGCCTCCCATGTCAATTAGGGATTGGGTTTGGCCCAATTAGCCTAATGTGACAATCACCTAATTAACTTAGGTAATTTCCTTAGCATTAACGGGCTACCAATTACGGCGCCACGTCACCATATGCTAACAGCTCCCACTCGCCGGAATAGGAGGGTGCCTGTTAATATATAGTTATCCAGTAACATCAACATCTCAGTCTTCAATCTTTTTCTCCGTCTCCGAATAGTTCATACGAGGTTTTTCGTGCGACCGGCGGATACTACGGGCATCGTGCTACTCATCTGCTAGGAGTATTGTAGCACCCGCAGAACGTTGATTCCCTTTCGTAAATCAATCCTGTTAAAATAAAATATGTACCGCACTGTATCCTTGGTCAACTAATAATTCATCAATTGCTCAGTTTTCCACATAGGAATACTTCTCCAGGGCATCCGTTACAAGTGTTCACAACCTTCAACTAATATCCGGTTGGCGGCCACCTAGTGAACACAAGAGTCGGTGAATTATAGGTGAACTTGACTATCCCCATCGCTTATACCCTTAGTCTAACCCAACCGGTTTCCAAGACGTGGTCACTTGGCCGTTTTCTTTGGCTCTACGCTCGTACGCCGGGAAGCGAACATTGAGCTAGACCTTAGGTATAAGTTCTGAGTCCGAGCGGATACTTTGGATGCCTCTTCATAAGACATCCGGGATCAATCACACGCTCAAGGTGAAGAAGTATCCGCGGTTTGAATCACTAGGATTCTAGCTAGCACAATTGAGCATGACCCAGTGGTCGAACATGGCACGCGCAGTATGAAGCACGCGTCGATAGCACACCTGGACTAGCCAGGATTGGGATATGCCAATCATTCTATCGCAAAATCTTTCATCTGGCCTTGAATGTGATTTTAATGATGGTCTGGGTCCTACACGGCGATGTACAAAACGAAGATTAAGTCATGCATTAAGCGTGACAATGTTATCGTTTCGTTTAACCAGGTTTATCCCCCTGGTTCTTAGCCAATCTTGTTGTGGTAGAGGTTCCCCTCTCCTTACAAGATGACCGTGTCTGTGTGAAGAGGCATGGTTCACATTCGACATAATTTTGGTGGAAGAGTTTTACCTCTTCCTACGACTTAGTTTATAGACCGTAAAATCCGATGTTATATTTCATTATGACGTCGATAGATCATATACTCAGTTTGCAATTATTTTATTCAATCGAAATAATATTATTTCAAATGTCAAAATTTTATCACTTATACAAGTCACTCACTTAAGCCCTACGTAATCCAAGCGGTTTTACGTGCTTTTCGAAAATATCTCTACGTAATGGCTTAGTTAATGGATCTGCAACCATTTTATCCGTGGACAAGTATTCTAAAGCGATTATGTTGTCTTCCAGAACAGATTTAGCATAATTGTATTTCACATCAATGTTTTTGGTCCTACTATGGTACTTTGGATTCTTAACTGCTGCAATGGCTGCCTGACTGTCGGAGTATACGTTGACGGCATTACTCTCTTTGCCAGTGCCAATCGATGCAGTAAGAAGCCTTTTCAGCCAGACTGCTTCTTGTGCGTTTTAGAAAGGGCGACGAATTCCGATTCCATAGTGGAAAGCACGACACATGATTGCTTCTTACTTACCCAAGATATGACAACATTAGCAAGAAGGAAAACTCCTCATGTGGTGGACTTACGATAATCTGGATCGCCACCGTGGTCGGCGTCACTATGACCGGTCAATTCTATTTTCTTGCCCTTATAGCACAGAACATAGTCGCCAGTACCTTTTAGATACCTTATAATTCGTTTTACGGCCTTTAGATGTTGATAACTAGGATCTGATTGGAATCTTGCTACTAGGCCCACAGCGTAACAGATGTCTGGCCGAGTACAGAGCATGGCGTACATTAGACTCCCTACCCTGCCCCCTTCATTTGTTCACGCTGCTGCTGGTTTTTCGGTCCATCACGCTTTGATAGCGCGCACCCGAACACAACCGACGTATCAACGGGTTTAGCATCGATCATTCTGAATCTTTTCAACAGTTTGTTGATATAAGATTCTTGAGACAGACACAATGTCCGGGCGGCACGATCTCGGGCAATCTTAATGTCTAAGATGTATGTGGCCTCTCCCATGTGTCTTTCATCTCAAATGTTGACGCTAACCAGGACTTTGATTTGTTCATGAAACTCACGTCGTTCGCAGCAATGAGTATGTCATCTACGTATAGTGTTATGATGACATACTTAGACCCAGAGGTCTTAGGGTATACGCAAGGATCCTCATGAAGATTCACAAATCCGTTTCCAACGATTTCCTCGTGGAATCTGCGATACCATTGCCGAGATGACTGTTTAAGAACGTAAATAGATCTTTGGAGTTTGCAAACTTTACGTTCTTTGCCAGGAGTAATAAAACCCTCTGGCTGCTCCATATAGATCTCTTCCTCCAGGTTTACGTCGAGAGGTGTGGTCTTAATGTCCATTTAATGCATGCTCGAGATCGAGGCTTGCATTCATGGGCAAGGGCGGCCCTAACTGTGGTGTAACGCACATTTGGTGAGTTTGTTTCATCAAAGTCCATTTCGTGAATTTGGGTATATCCATTTGCAATCATTTGAGTTTTGAACCACTCAACTTACCATCAGTAGTGAATTCTAAAATTTCACTTTCTAGTTCTGCGGTTAGCAGATCAATAAACTAAGGACCATAACCGAATTTGTTCTTATTTAGGCATATTTCATCCTCCATTGTTTTCCTCCATTCCATCGTTTTGAGGTCCTTCCATTGCTTTGCTGAATCGTCACTGATTCGAGAACGAATGTTAAGATGTTTAACACATCTTATTCGATGGGACACTTCTTGAGAGAAGTTCGTTGCCTTTGACTATGTCTAGGCTCGTTAATCCCATCTCTGATTAAGAATGGCAGTGCTTGAACTCTGATTAACAACTTTTCAGGATGACCTTTCGGTCTCGGAATTTTACCTCCGAGATGTATTCCTTGATTACTAGGATCAGGAACTAGGTTGGTCATTTTCCCCTCCCACTAGGATTAATGGGTAGTTGTATTAATTCAGTGTTCTTGATTGTCAGGTCCGAATTAATTCGCACTTGTATTTAGTGATGATTATATGTGAGGGGGAGTAAGCCCTCTCACTGGATTTATTATGAAGACTTTTGTATCATCATATACCATATCAATCACTTATGCTATATCAATTCTCCCACTTGAAGTAAGTGGGACCTGATAATTTCCGTTAACCATTCATTGATTTGATCAGTACTATGTCTGTTCGTTCCGCAAAACATTGGAATTCTATCATCAAATCTTTATAATATGTTATGTTTGACCACAATACCATCAATCTTAGCTAATTCTAAACTTGTATTCTTTTAAGAGTAGACCGTACTCTTAATAAATATTTGTTTAATGAGCAAATTAATGTTGCTAATGATAAGGTTTTACCCGTATCATCCTTTTAGCTTTTATGGTGATGTGTCAACCGATTTTATTGGAACATAGTGTTACATTAAAGTGAATCAACATAATTTCATCCGGAGGAGTAATTAATGTTGAACTTCATCATTATGTAGCTTTGAACTATGTTGCTTCAAGTATTTGATAAAATGATTGCTTTAGCCAAGCTTTTCATTCAAGGCTTATAGTGGGAGAGTCATTTTACTGACTTCTTCATTTCGTTTGTTTAACTCACCCAGAGACTTATTCACCTCAAGGGCTATGCATTTAAGCGTTCACTTAAATGTCATAGTTGATGTTCTTACTAGATTGTAGTAGCTTTGAAGCATACTTATAAGCTTTGAAGCATACTTTTAATCTTATTAGTCATCAATGAGTTATATTTAAAGGATTACAAACGAATATTTAGCATTCATTAAAATGCTTCGGCATTAAATTCGGATTTCAAAATGATGTGTTTCGTCTCTCGAGGTGACTTGCGCCACGCGTACACCAGGTTTAAACCATGGTTACGAAATCGTTTTAGTATTCAAATTTTAAAATCGGTTTTATCATGCATATTATTTTAATGGAGTACTTAATAAATAAGGATGTAATTTTGATCGGTTCGTTTTACGACTTTATGCAATGCATTAAAATGATGATTCGTTTTATTCATGAACCAGAGTTTAGTGTTTTTATCCAATCATTTTACTGATGGATTTTCAGTTTTAGTTATTCGTTCCGGATCGATCCCGTTTAACTGGGTCGACTAATTTTGATAAGTAGACCATGTCAAAAGTGAATCGGTACTAGTTTATTCAATAATTCTGAATCACATTTAACTAAATTTAAACATATAAACGAAAATAGGGATTTTACAAAAATAATGACAGAGTTTCAGGATCAATAACTGCAGCTACGCAAATAAAGTTATATATAAGGCGGGTAGTCATCACCACGTTTGAGCAAGCCACCTGAAAATTAATCCAAAGTTGAATTATGTCAGATGTTGCATCAAATAAAACGATTTACCATTTTACGTATTGTTGTAAACGAGGTGTACCTTTTACGCTACTTGAATCAATAGTGGTTGTCGCACCAGATCATCGTTTAGACCTTTCATTGTTGGGTTTAGCCAAGCAATTTCGAAGTCCGGGAAACCTGGTTTCGGAGAATTCGGGAAGTTTGAAGATGTTTTCATCTTTATGGTCGACATCATATAAGTCAATTGTCGTTTTAATTGTTGTGATCAGACGTGGGAGTCCGTTATTATCAGCAAACCATGAAAGAGGAAACATTTCCATTATTTTTCGAATTCCTACCCATTTATCGGCGGCATCGAGAACGGTTTCTATCCCACTCTCTTTGAATAGAATTTCATGGTACGCGGTCACTAATTATCTTGCTTCGGTTGCCTTTCCCTTGCCGTAGCGAACGTGTAAGGTGCACCAAAGATGCAATGCGCTTTTTTGAACAGTCCTTTCTTCCGTTTCAGCTGTCAGATGCGAGTAGATTATTTTCTGAGCTCTTTGATCTCTCCATAACCTGTCTTTATTATTGTATCTGTAAGGTATCCCTTCTTCGTTTGTATGTATTCGTTGACCTTTTGGATCGATACGATCCTGGATTCCCGCAGGTATCAGGTCAATTTCAACACTAGTTTTCCAATCATCATAATTAATGTCATCCAGTTTGCATATTTTGTTAAAACGATTCGATCGAGCCATTAGAACTATTACAATTGATAATCATGTAAAGTTAGGAAGACAACAACATTTCGACAGAATTGCAAACATCGGATTATCCATTAGGATAGAATACGACAAATAGTGATCCTTCAGTCACTAAACCAAACCGATCGTCAGTAAACCGAGGGAAGGGAGTGTCGTGAAAGAATTCACACTATCGTCGTGTTCAATCCAATAGATCAGTCTTTTGAAAACGGTTATTATGTTGCAAATTACCGGAACGGAAATTTTTAAACAAGCATACCCGATCTTGGCTTTTCCAAGGCCCTTTTAATTTCAAAAGGAATTATCCGATAATTTACGCATGCATAATACCATATTATGCTATAAAAATCGAACAAACAAAAAATATGCTTACGCTTCATGCGTCTAATGTTCCTATCATATATAATTCTACGTAAAGTAAATTATCACATGCTTTCTATTCTTGAACATCCTAGCATACGTGTCAAAACATGCAACATCCGCACAAATCATGCATAATTGGCGATTGGAATTTTCAGTTTTAAAAACGTTTTGAAAATATTAGAGGTTGTTTTGCAATTCATGCTTACAATCAATCATGCTGCATTTCTAGACATGGGTTCTAGGAAATTTCAATCAGCATAGCATGTCTATCCTATTGCGCAATACATATATTTAAATCCCAGAGCTCAATGCTCGCAATTAATATCCAGCTAGCTTGACTGAGTCAAGACGACAGTTCTAATATATATGTTGCAGAAAGTAAACCATTGCAATCCAGCCCTCTAATTCAATCCAGTCCCAAAAACATGCATATCCGAGATCCATCCCCATAAACGAAATAGGTATTAGGGTTTTAACCGAAAAACGTGTTAAAACGCAAACCCTAAGAGCATTATTTAGGTTAAATTTAAAGTTCGAAAAGATTTTGGATTTGAAATTTAACATAATATTTTATTGAACATTTTAAAAATTTCCGAGAAATTCAAAAATCTGGTTCGGTCCAATTTAAAATCCGGTTCAAGTCGATCCAATTTTAAAAATCCGGTTTGGTCCGAATCAGTTCAATAAAATAAGATTGTGGTTCGTTTATCACTCAAAACCGGTTAGGTTAGGTTCAATTTAGTTACTACGGTCCGACCCGACCCAACTAGGTCGATCCGATTAAGAAAACCCGGATTGGTTTTACCCGTTAGCAATTGGACCGGCCCATAAACCCTTGGGTTCGGCCGAAATATGTCTTGTGGGCTAAGTAGGGTTTTAAAGTCCACTAAAAACTTAACTTAGCCACCAAGAAATATTAATTATTTAAAATAATTTCCAATATTGTTAATATATATATATATATATATAATTCGGCATATTTAAATATATATTGTCAATATTCTATCTATAAGATGTAAATCAATCAACAATAGATATATATACATAAATATTCGGCATATATATATATATTATTGTTAAATATATCTTTAGGGATTAAAATATGTAGACAATATATTTTCTTAATCTTTATAGCAACTAAATCTATCAATATATATTAACCCTATCTTTAACAATACATATTGATAGTTAATATATATTTCAATATTATATTGTGAACCTATCCATATTTTCCAACTTATAGATATATAGTTACCTATTAATAAAATTTAAAAATGGCAACCTATATCTATTATAATTGGTGCCGAATTTTTAATTACTTGGGGGCCAAGAAAATTAAATTTTTACCTAAAATACCCCTAGGGTTTTCGGCACAAACATGCAAAGTTGGAAAAGTTGTCAAATTTTAAGATCAAACCTTAACTTGATCATGAATCCAAAAGGTGTTCTTGATAAAACTTATGGTGTTCTTGAAGATCATGAACATCAAACTTAAAGTCGAACATAAAATTCGGTTTTGATCTATAAAAACATGTAAATTTCGAAAATTTTAAGTTTTTAAAGATCAGACACATGAAATTTACTTAAAAATTCCGAATAACTCATGGTGTACATGAACATGAAATTTTCGGATTTTTCAAAAACTCAAGAACATCAGTTTATCAAAAATTTAAGAACTCCTAACCATGCTCTGATACCACTGTTGGATTACGGGGACGTAATACTACGGAATGCTAAACGTGTACATGCAAGAAATCTAACTACGCATCAGAATAGTGTACTGATACCTTTCAGCTTTCCTGCCCAAGAACGTCGTAGAGGGAGTTCTGATCCTCCAGTCGGAACCACGTACAAGTTCTTCGTAAAAAGAAGTCATACGCGGTGTAAGCTCCACAACAAAGCCTCTGATCGATTCTTCAACGGGGACAGAACCTCAGACTAAGATGTGCACCGAAAATCACTACTAAGGTGGTGAGAGGGTTTCTCTCAAGTTCCTAAATGGAGGTACTTCTTATTATGAATGATGTATAAACCCCTTAGGTGAGTCCCCTATATATAGGATTGGTAGAGTGGACAAAAGTCCACTCCAACCAATGTGGGACAAGTTTCGGCCGAACCAAGCTATTAAGGGGGAGGCCCAATTTTTTGCCTCCCATGTCAATTAGGGATTGGGTTTGGCCGATTAGCCTAATGTGACAATTACCTAATTAACTTAGGTAATTTCCTTAGCATTAACGGGCTACCAATTACGGCGCCACGTCACCATATGCTAACAAAGTTGTACTCGTCCCCCACGGAGGCAGAGTGAGTGACATTTGGGGGGAGGCGGAACAGGCGCTAACAGGCACTGCGGTGGCTCCCGCTATCTCCGGTTACGACAGGCGGAGGTGGAGCGGCTGAAAGAAGGAGCTAGAACGTGCGGCTGGTTGGTGGCCGGCGTATATGGTTTCACAATCGTATTTTGGTTTTCTCTTCGTTTACTCTGCAGTGGATTCTTTTGTGTCTACACGCAGTGGTTCAAAGCATGCCGCCTCCCAGCCTCTTAGGGGGTGTTTGGATGGACCTGACTCAGTTAAGTTAACCCATCCATAATTCCTCTCATGGGCTAGACCTGAAACAGACTAGATCACCTAATATGGGCGACCTATACGGGTCTAACCCAACTGGAGGGTCGAGCCCTGGGTTGATTTCACCACAATGATCAATAGAATATGATTGAACCTATGACTGAAATTCTATCACACGACACGATAGCACGACATAAACATGCATGAAAAAAAAAAATGTGTTTGTGCAAGCATATGACATAACGATAACACGACATAATTAACACGATTCACACAATATATTTTCATGTCATGTTCGTGTTTGGGTATCATAACACGATAAGGTTGTGCAGCTAAGACTAATTAGTGACTAATTTTTTGAAAAAAAAAAACTTATTGAATAGCTTTTAAAACTTCAAATAGTGGTTTAACATTTAAAGTTTGACAATCTTATACTACGAACTTATGAATATTAACATATTAGCTCATAGTTTTTTGTTATATGAAGATCATAATTTTTATTTTTACTTAAAGATATTGTCTAGACATGTACAACTGAATAATTTTACACAATACGATAGCACTAGACAAAAGCGCACGGAAAATTCTGTGTCGTGTTCGTTTATAAAACGTTGCACGATAAGCTTACTGTGCATGTTCATGTTTGGTGAGTATAACATGACCCGATTATTGACACACGAATTACCGCCCCTAGTTGAACCTTATAGTAAATTGACCCATTTAGGTTTCAACCACTTCAAAATATGTAGTACCATCAGACATATTAACATTTTATTTATAAATATAAATATGTTCATCTTTTTTCTTTTTGCCATGATCCTATTTAATTTTTTTTATGCAGAGACATTGGATAAGGTAAAATATTTAAATTGAATAAATTATTATTTTTTGCCGACAAAATCATTATTTTTTAGAATGAATCTGGTATTACCATATTCTTAGTCAATTAATATGAACTGTCTCAAAGAATAAATATTTATTAAATTAAAAATTAAATTAAAAATAATAATAATAATAAAACATTTAAAAGGAAAACTGACAGAGTAACACAAGACTTATTTGTATACCAAAAAAAGAAAATAGTTATTTTAATGGATAGAATGGGTTGCCAATATTTTACTAGGTGTTAAGGGGTAACTTTGGAAAAGCACTTCCTTTCAACGGCTAGAACTCTCCAGGCCGCTCCTCCATCGCTAGATCAGAGAATCATCAAACGGCCAGAAATTGAAAGGCAGAGGACCGTTGGAATGAAGCGCCGCTTCTCTTCTCCATTTCCCGTTTTATAAGAGAAACGATTTCTCCGTTCCTAATCCTCCATTCTGCTTCACTCTGAATCAATCGTCAACCACCGAGGAAGGGAGAGTTCGTAGAGGGTTAAGTTTAGAAGAATCGTAAATTCCTTATGGCTACTACAAGACCAATCGTTCCTACACAACAACCCAGAGGTATGTCTGATCATCTCCTCTCTTAATGGGCGTAAGTTTAGATTCACTGTTCTAGATGCTGTATTCTGATCTGTTCTGGATCTTGTATCTGATCTGGGTTTTGATTGGTATTTATTTCTGGGTGGTGATTTCGATTACAAGCTATATGATCTTGATGATGCTATCTTGAACTGTAAAATCTTTCTGCCGTTCAGGCGAGGCAGCCGTGGAAGGAGTTAAGCAGCAGAAGAAGGGTGGAGCGGAAGGAAGGAACCGCAAGGCTTTGGGCGATATTCAGAATTTGCAAGCTGTTCGAGGAAATGACGGAAAGGTTCCGTCTCGACCCATTACAAGGTTTTTTTCTCGACTGGTTTCTTGCTTCTGAGTCCTGTAAGATCCTTGTCGGATCTACTGACCCATGATGAATTCTGTCTTGATTTCAGAAGCTTCTGTGCTCAGCTTCTTGCAAACGCACAACATGCTGCGGCTGCAGAGAACAAGAAGGTCGGTGGAATGCTGATTCTTTTTTACTCTTGATCCATCGTTTGTCCTTTTATTTTTAAACATAATAATAATAATAAGCAGAATTTCTCTTCTTGTTTTGCAGAAACAAGTGTGCGTAAATGTCAATGCAGGAGCGGCAGCTGAGGTACCCAAGGCGGTAGCTCAGAAGAAAGTGATGAAGCAAAAACCAAAGGAGGTGATCGAAATCAGCCCGGATACTGAAGAAAAGGCCTATGAGCAGCAGAACAGAAAGGAGGCTGAAGAAGTCATCAA
The DNA here is from genome assembly GCA_036873135.1 of Clarkia xantiana subsp. parviflora. Classification (NCBI taxonomy): domain Eukaryota; kingdom Viridiplantae; phylum Streptophyta; class Magnoliopsida; order Myrtales; family Onagraceae; genus Clarkia; species Clarkia xantiana. The sequence goes on along the minus strand of JAPTYO010000002.1, from coordinate 46,234,863 downwards.
GTTGGTAAAGAAGGACAAAAATGGCGCACTGGAGAGGAAAGTGACAACATTCACATCTGTGCTCTCTGCTCGAAGCAAGGTGAATACACAAATTAATGAATGATGATTCAACTTCTTCTGGGTGTTGGAAGGATTTCTTAATTTTTGTTTTGTTGCAGGCTGCTTGTGGATTGAAGAACAAACCAAAGGAGCAGATTGTGGATATTGATGCAGGAGATGTCCACAATGAGTTGGCGGCAGTTGAATATATTGAAGACATCTACAAGTTCTACAAGGAAGTTGAGAATGAAAATAGACCGGTTGATTACATATCGTCACAACCAGACATCAACGAGAAGATGAGGGCTATTCTGGTGGATTGGTTGATAGAGATCCACAACAAGTTTGAGTTGATGCCCGAAACTCTGTATCTTACCATCAACATCATCGATAGATTCCTGTCTGTTAAGGTTGTTCCGAGGAGGGAGCTCCAGTTGGTTGGAATGGGAGCCCTTCTAATGGCTTCCAAGTATGAAGAAATCTGGGCTCCCGAGGTTAATGACTTGGTGTGCATAGCAGATAGAGCCTACTCACATGAACAGGTACTTGCAATGGAGAAGACCATTCTTGGGAAGCTCGAGTGGACACTTACCGTCCCAACTCACTACGTATTCCTAGTCCGCTTCATCAAGGCAGCTTTGGCTGATCAGAAAGTAAAAAACTTGTTAATACATGTATCTGTTGTGAGTTGTAGATTTAAAAATTTGATTTTTAACATCTATTCTGTTATTATGTGCAGATGGAAAATATGGTCTACTTCATTGCTGAGCTTGGACTGATGAATTATGCCACTCTAGCGTATTGCCCATCAATGGTGGCTGCTGCTGCTGTGTTTGCAGCTCGATCTACACTCAATCTGACACCCGTTTGGACAGAGACACTGAAACTACACACTGGTTTCTCCGAGGCACAGCTAATGTTAGTGAAGAATATATTTTCCTTGTTATTTATGTTTGTTGCATGGTACTTAATACTGTTTTTATTTTTGCTTGCAACAGGGACTGTGCTAAGCTGCTAGTGAGCTACCACTCCAAAGCCAAAGATACGACGTCTCTTCGTGTTGTTTATAAGAAATACTCAAATGTCCTCAAAGGCGCAGTGGCATTGATCTCGCCTGCTAAAGCCCTTCTTCCTGAGACAGCTTAGCTTTTGATACTATGATGTAGAAGACATGTTTGTTTGAAAGTCATAACATTTGACTTTTTTAGGATTCAAAAGTCTTTCATTCTTTGATTGATGAAAAAGTAGTTTGTAGTAACAGACAGTTGATGATTAATTTCATTTGAGAGTGAAATGAAAATGTTTGCCGTTGATTTCATATGTTAATGTTCTCTATAGCTGTTGGAGGGTACAAAATTCATGTGGGTGTTTGAGCAAATATTATGTTCCAACATGGTGGTTCTTTTGGTGTGACCAGTGGAATACCATCCCACTTCCACAGTCCTCCTACATGTCGGAATGGGGAATATAGAAGTCGGCACGTGCATCACAAGTATAAAAAATCACTAATTTCTTTTATATATAAATTGTTAGTTTGCTGATACTTTCTGTTTTGATTCTAAGAGTTGCGGAGGACAGGGAACATAAAAATCCGAAACAAAGGAACCGTCGTCTACGTGTGAAACTGTCTTGTTACTGTGGTTCAAAACCATTACTGTAACTGAAGTTCTGAAAGGAGCTACTTTTAACCGACCGAATGGACGTAAAGCTATTGGGGCTACTAAGTAGATTGTAAGTTGAAGCTCCCGGTTGAGTATAGAACAGTTCAAGCGCCGATTAGAGGTGAAATGTTAGACTCAGCGGTATGGCATTTGACTTCATAGAAATTGATTCCCAATTGTCGGGTTGAAGAAATCAACAGGAACAAATGATCTCCTGAATTCCATATTTCATTTAATCAGCACTCCCTCTGTACGGCTCTCAATTGGAAGCACAATTTATCAGAAGAAAAGAAAATATTCCATCTCATACCCTGACTTCATGTGCTTCACGTATTCATGACTTTTCTAGTCCATTCTTTCTACTTCGCGATTTGCCTCCAGCCTTCGCGTGCTCTTGACATCTACTTCTCCCATGCTTTAGTTGTATTTTTTTTTAGTCTTAGCTTTTGGTGTCTTGTTTGTAATTGCTATTTGTCATTATTCTCTTTAATGAATATTTTACCAGCAAAAAAAAAAAACTAGTGTTATCAGACCGAACTGGATCGGTGGTCCGATCGAATCGTACCGCCGTGCCAGGAACCGGTGCCCTAGCCGGTCTGATTCGCTAAAAAATCTAGAATGTAAGCGAACTCGGTTCTACCCGCTGGTCCAAGGAAGTCCGGGTGAAGCTGCTTCACTGAACCCTCTCCGCCGTTTTTGTACTTTAATTTTGGGATAAGGGTTCCTTTGGTACCACTTCTTTGGGCAGAATCCACTTTTGGTACCACTTCATTTTTTTTTCTTTTACACTTTTGGTACCAACGTTTTCCATTTTGGTACCTCCGTTATAATTCCGTCCAAAATGGCCGTTAAACCCCCATGTGAGCTGCATGTGATTAAAAACTAAATTTGGCTGGACGGATTTACCCTTAGGGATAAGGGTTCCTTTGGTACCACTTCTTTGGGCAAAATCCACTGTTGATACCACTTTTTGTTTTTTTTTTTTTTGTATATATACTTTGTTTTGCAGTCGGTGAACCTTATGTTAATTACAGAACTTCCATTGTCATCATACAATTCTTCCTTAAACTCTTCTTTTGTGTACTTTGTGTCTGACACATTCGAAGAAATTTACATGTCATTGTAAAAACCAATATTGTAATGTATGCATGTATGTTTCATGTATCGGTTGATATATGATAATAATGCGGTGCATAGTATGATAGGTATGTTTGTAAGTATTAGAATTTCGTGTAACGTTTTTTATAAACACAAATAGATACGTCATTCCTTACCACTCTAGAATAAACATTTCGACACTCTGCAACAATAATATAAAATTTTAAAGATGCCGCGTTTCCTTTTGTTAGACCGAAAATATAAGTTACAACATTACTAAGTAGGGCTTTGAACAAAGTTGGAAATGTATATATGAGACAATTCTATATCGAATCCATATAAATCCGACTGCAAAACAAAGTATATATACAAAAAAAAAAAAAAAAGTGGTACCAAAAGTGGATTTTGCCCAAAGAAGTGGTACCAAAGGAACCCTTATCCCTAAGGGTAAATCCGTCCAGTCAAGTTTAGTTTTTGGTCACGTGCAGCTCACATGGGGGTTTAACGGCCATTTTGGACGGAATTCTAACGGAGGTACCAAAACGGTACAAAATGGAAAACGTTGGTACCAAAAGTGGATTCTGCCCAAAGAAGTGGTACCAAAGGAACCCTTATCCCTTTAATTTTTGTCTGAATGTTGTATTTCAGCAATCCTATTATATAGTTGAGTTTTAACTTCCATGCCGGTCAGACCGGGTTCAAATTGGTTCGGACCGGTCGAACCGATAACCGGTACACTGACCCATTCGATTCCCGGTCTGGTTCTGATAACACTATTCTTACCTGATACAACCTAAAGCTACTTTTGTTTATAGTAAAAGGACTAATTAACAAATTTTGATAGTGGGTTAACAGATCTTTTGGTCCAACATCTTTGACAACTTTTGGTTTTGGTCCAACGTGTTTTTTTTGCTTAGTTTTAGTACCATATGTTTGACAACTTTTGACTTTTGGTCCATCCGTTAGCTGACCATCAGTTTGACTGTTAACTAGTCACGTGACTTGTACATGTCTAACCCCAAATTTTTATTTTGTTCATTTTAGTCCTCAAACTTATTGTCCTAACTTTTTATTTTTGTAATTTAGCCATTAAACATTATCAACTGCACCCTAAGACTAAATTGATCTAGCCATGGTCCGGCTCATGGCTATGTCGGACCATGGCTAAGGTCGCTGGACATGGGCGATCTTATCCATGGCCCGACCTAGCCATTGTTATGTCCATGGCTGGATAAATTTAGCATTAGGGTCCAATTTTGGGCCCTAAGGCTAAATTGACCTAGTCATGGTCCGGCCTATGGCTATGGTCGCCGGACCTGGGCGACCTAATCCATGGTCCGAACTAGCCATGGGTAGGACCATGGCTTGGGTTGTCAGACCTAAAATCTAACCTTATCCCTTTAATTTTTGTCTGAATGTTGTATTTCAGCAATCCTATTATATAGTTGAGTTTTAACTTCCATGCCGGTCAGACCGGGTTCAAATTGGTTCGGACTGGTCGAATCGAGAACCGGTACACTGACCCATTCGATTTCCGGTCCGGTTCTGATAACACTATTCTTACCTGATACAACCTGAAGCTACTTTTGTTTATAGTAAAAGGACTAATTAACAAATTTTGATAGTTGATAACATAATAGGGTTAAAAGGTCTTTTGGTCCAACATCTTTGACAACTTTTGGTTTTGGTCCAACGTGTTTTTTTTTTGCTAAGTTTTAGTACCATATGTTTGACAACTTTTGACTTTTGGTCCATCCGTTAGTTGACCATCAGTTTGACTGTTAACTAGTCACGTGACTTGTACATGCCTAACCCCAAATTTTTATTTTGTTCATTTAAGTCCTCAAATTTATTGTCCTAACTTTTTATTTTTGTAATTTAGCCCTTAAACATTATCAACTGCACCCTAGGACTACATTGACCTAGCCATGGTCCGGCTCATGGCTATGTCGGGCCATGGCTAATGTCGCTGGACATGGGCGATCTTATCCATGGCCCGACCTAGCCATTGTTATGTCCATGGCTAGATAAATTTAGCATTAGGGTCAAATTTTGGACCCTAAGGCTAAATTGACCTAGTCATGGTCCGGCCTATGTCTATGGTCGCCAGACCTGGACGACCCAACCCCTGGTCCGAACTAGCCATGGGTAGGACCATGGCTAGGGTTGTCATACCTAAAATCTAACCTATGTCGATTTACGTTTTAAAAACGCAATGAATTTTTAAAGAGTCGCCACTAGTTAATTATACGGTTAACTAGAATCTTAAATCAGCTAGGAATAACAAATTAAACACCTAGGTATAAAATAGGTCTACGAACAGAAATTCGGATTCGGGGGCTCTATTACGAAATTAAAACATTATTTAAAATTCCGCCCTTACGGTACTCAATTCACAAATTGACACTAATATAAAAGATTTAACATCTTTCATAGTATAATTAATCAGCTCAAAGATGCAATGATAATAAAAAACGTAAACACTAATAAAAAACCGAACACACACATCTCAATTTATTTCCTTCATGAGAGCTATCCTAGAGTATAAATACGACATGATCCTTAGGTATGCATCACCAAAATTGAATATCAAATATACTTAGCTAACAGAACTAAACATGATACAGTTTGTATAGCCAAGACATGTGAGTATCTGGTACCAGCGGCAATGAAACAATTTTTTAATGATAATAATTATAAGACTTTGATATCATAAGCTGGGACCAAGAAGGTGTAATAAGAATGATGCCTTACTCTCAGTGTGACTTTGACCCAGACGGCTCTACCCTAGCAAATCCCATAACGATATTCTAATTTTAGGTAAGCAAGATATCATTTGATGAACGACATGGCAGCTAGGGTTCTTCCTCTACTTCTGCTTTAAATGGTGGCTGTCCGGTGGCAGTTAGGATGGAAGCGAGACTTGTGTTGATCGGGTCCGGTTTCAGATATTGAAGCAGCTGATTCGGTCGGAGGCGACGTGATAGGGAAGGTCGAAGACAGAGCAGAGCTACAGTGTCGTCGTGGAGGGTCTGTGCTGGTAAGTCGAGAATGGGGCGGTCGGATAGTTCAGGAGAAGTCGGCTGCTCTCCAGCCTTCCGGTGGTCGGTGCGAGGTAGGGAGCGAGGCGTGGCTGCGAAGGAGATGGCTGCTGCTGCTTGTGACGGATATGGCCCCAATAGCTACCGGATGGGGGTGATTCAACGGGTACAGATTGGGCCAATGATGTATGTATATATAGAAAGAAGAAGACGATGTTCACCTGTGGCTGAGCAATCCTTGTAGGGTCAATAACCTGGGAGGAAGAGGTCTGAAGATTGGATCTTGTGAATTTTAGTGGTCTGAAGATTGAAATGGTGATAACTGAGGTCTGAAGTTTGGACTTTGTGATTTTTAGGTTTTCCGTCCAAATTTTCTGTCAAATTTAACAGAACCACGTGAAATGTCATATTTACCCCTGACAATATTTTAAACAAATTAAAGTTTAATTAATTGAACATGAAATGACAAAAATACCCCTTTCACTAATTAGAACATAACCCAACTCCGGCCACCACCACGGCTCCCGCCGGCCACAATCCAACTCCGGCGACCACCACCCCGCGACCACCACTCAGCTCCGGCGACCACCACCCGCTCCGACGACCACCACCCAACTCAGGCGAGCACAACCGCGGCCCCGATTGGGCCCAAATCGGAGCCATCGGCCCCGATTGGGCCCACGATGGCTCCGATTGGGCCCACAAGGCTCCGATCGGAGCTCGGTGGCCCCAGATCGGAGCCAAAGAGCTCCGATTTGGAGCTCTGTGGCTCTGATCTGGGGCTATCGAGCTCCAGATCGAAGCCTTGTGGGCCCAATCGGGGCCGATGACTCCGATTTGGGCCCAATAGGGGCCGCGGTTGTGCTCTCCGGAGTTGGGTGGTGGTCGTCGGAGCGGGTGGTGGTCGTCGGAGCTGAGTGGTGGTCGCCGGAGTTGGGTGGTGGTCGCCGGAGTTGGTGGTTGCATTAAGAGCATTTTCGTCTTTTCATTTAAGCATGTGAGGTGGAAGAAGGGCATTTTTGGAATTTAATTTTATTTCTGGCCACATGTCAAGCACATGACCAATTTCCGTTAATTTTAACGGAAAAAAACTAACGGAGACCTCTATTATCTACAAGTCAAAACTTCAGACCTCTATTATCACCAATTTAAACTTCAGACCTCTCAAATTCACATGGCCCAAACTTCAGACCTCTCCCAGGTTATTGACCCATCCTTGTATATAACAATGAACAAAGGTGAAAGCAAGACTAATGAAACAATAATCAAATTTAATTAAACCAAATCAAACAAAAAGAACAAATATAATATTCGAGAGTTATTCAATGAAGTCATGAACAAAGAAAGTCAATTGCAGTTTCGGTGAAGAGAGAAGAGAGCATCCTCCGCTTTTCGTTTGTGTTCTTACCCCCTTTACAATGTCCCAAAAACCACTACTATATATACTAACATAGGTGCCTACGGTATATTATATTTAAGAAAGCAAACAACTGATTTATTCTAACGATTAATGCTAAATATTCAGAAATTTAACACTGAATACTTAACAAATATTGTCTGCAATAAATACAAAAACTATCCTAATTTTGCAGGAGTCATTTCTGGAAGTTTCTCGACTTGCCATATTTAGACACTTCTCCATTTAGTGCGCCACATGCCACGCGTCTCGTGCGTTGTCCAAAATTAGGTGTTTACAAGGGTCGTCCAGGTCCGGCGACCCTGGTTCGACCTAGCCATGGGTCGGACCATGGCTATGTCAATTTAGTCCTAAGATGCGGTTGATAATGTTTAAGGGCTAAATTGCAAAAATAAAAATTTAAGACAATAAATTTGAGGACTAAACTGAACAAACCCCTAAATATTAGGGGCTAGGTATATGTAAGTCATGTGACTATTTAACGGTAAACTGACAGTCAACTAACGGATGGACCAAAAGCCAAAAGTTGTCAAACATGTGGTACCAAAACTAAGCAAAAAAATAATATGTTGGACCAAAACTCAAAATTTGTTAAATATGTTGGACTAAAAGACCTGTTATTCCTAACATAATACCCTAAACTTCCTTTAGTGAACTATTAGGTCCTTATACTTTTATGCGCCCCTTATTTCTTTTTTTCTTCATTCTTATTTGTACTAAAAAAGTTGCAGATTTCATATTCTTAAAGAAGAAGGGGATGTTGTTCTTTGCTAATAGCTTTAGTGAGGATATCTGCTATTTGACTGCTTGTCCCAATATGACTAGTAGGCACAACTCCCTTTGGAATCATGTCTCGATGTGTTTTGTACGCTCGTGAATCGAATTGGCAGCAATTAGTATCGCTGCTTTGTTGTCACAAAACAAGGCAGCTGGTTCCTGCAAATTGATCCCCAACTCTTGCATCAACCCACAGATCCATATAACTTCAACCTTACACCTTCGCTTCGCCGAAGAAAAGGTCGCTGAAGCTAGAAACCTCGTGGTAAAATATGATGCTATTCTCCGCATGAATGCCGGTGTAAAAGCCGATCATGACCCTGATGACGAAGGGGATACGTGGCAGAGGATTCATCTCAAAATGAAAAGGTTCCCTCTCTCGTGGTTCATCGATGACGATTGAATCACACGTCTGACCAAATCAATTAAGACAATTGTGCATCTGTTCGAAAGGTGGCTACGATGGAGAAACCTCCATCTCATATGAATCCTATGAGTTGAAGGACAACTTCGCTCATATGCTCGCAATGCTAAAAGAATCAAGCAACAAAAGGTTCAAACGAACATCATGTGGGTCAGAGCACCGTTGATGAAGTGCGTCTCAGGGATGCCTCGTTTACCATGTACATAAAACTGTAAAAGGTTTTATTCTGACACAGATCATCTGATGTGATTCACTCGTGAATTTTTTTTTTCAGATGTGGTGTTCGACATGGCTTGGAGTTCTCGACTATTTTTTCCCTTTGTTTCTGCATTATGATCAAGAACATTATCATTGTAATTTCATATTTCAATGTTCATTTGAATTGATGATTTTGGTTGTTTGCGTTTCACTCTATTTAATAAAGTGATTGTCATTGAGATTGAATGTTATTTGATTCAAAGAACAATTTACTTATCAATCCGTCGACCCGGTCAAAGGAGTAAACCCGAACGAAATCCGGTAATAGGGATTGAAAACCAAAATTTCGACAATGTCAAAGAGGTAGAATGAAAGAAACGATTAATACACTCCATCATCATTAGTAACCCATCGATTGTATAATGAGGTCGAACATTTTGTATTCCTTATTTTTTAGTACTCCATAAATATAATTGATATTGTAACGACAAACATGTATGAAACCGATAATCAAATTATGCAAACGATTTAACCTAGGGTAAATCCCAAGTGTGGCGCGCGGAGTGCATAGGTTCCACCTAAAACCAGAACACATCAAATCGAAGTACAAATTTAATACAAAGATGTATGATTTGAAGCTCAAATTAAATTTCATTGATGACTTTACCCGTTATGGGATCACTCATCTGATTACTCGTAAATCTGAGGCCATTGAGTGCTGTAAGAGCTATCTTAATCTCGTAGAGAATCAACTAGAGCGAAAGGCGAAAACCTTATGCACTGACAGAGGTAGAGAATACCTCTCTAGTGAGTTTGAAAAGTTATGCAATAAAATGGGCATTGTCCGTCAAACGACGATCCCTTATATGTCACAACAGAACAATGTGGCGGAGCGACGTAATCGTACAATCTTGGACATGGTAAGAACCATGATGTCGCAAGCTCAACTTCCGATCTCCTTTTGGGGTGATGCGTTGTTGACTAGTACTCATGTAGTAAACTGTGTACCTACAAAATCGGTAGACATGACACCATATGAGCTGTGGACAAGTAATGAGGTGGATCTTACCAGGCTACGACCTTGGGGTTGCGCAGCATATACGCATCAGAATGACAGCCGATTCGACAAGTTGGGTCCTAGAGGATTGAAAAGTATATTTATAAGATACTCGGAAAACTCAAAGGGATACGTGTTTATGGCGGCTCAAGAAAATGATGGTGTGGTAGAACATGAGTCCACGGATGTTACATTTATTGAGGATGAATTTTCTAAGTTTTTTAATATCAACACGAATGAAGTCTTAAAAGAACTTGAACATGATGTGATTAATCAGGTCCCAATTACTTCGAGTGGGAGAATTGAGGGAGCAACAATTGTGAATGAAATGGTAAATGAGAATGAGAACATTTTCATAGTAAATCCAGTGTGAGGAGTCAATCCAACCACAGAGATCACAGTTGCTCTTGGTGCGAATCAAGTAGAGGGCCTGATAATTTAGTTGTTGAACTGTTGGATAAAAATCTTATAATTCCTCAACTACCTGCTGGTAAAAATGGGAGTGGGACAACCAACTTGGTTCCTTGTCCAAGTGGCCTCGGAATTCATCACGGCGGTAGAAACCCGAGACCAAGGGGTCTTCCAAGAAAGGTTGCTGGAGAAGGTTCTAGTAATGCCCTATTCCTAGTGGGAGAATTATTCCTACTGGGAGCGTTGTTCCTAGTGGGAGTGTAGTTCAAGATAGGAATACCGAGCCTAGACGTAGTCAAAGGCAGAGAACTTCTCCAAAGAAGTTTCTCGTAAAAAAAGGGTGAGTTATTCGCTCTGAATTTGGTTGATGAACCAGTCACGGTTAAACAAGATCTGAAAGATCCTCAAGCAAAAGAATGGAGGAAAGCAATTGAGGAAGAGTTCGCCTCAATGGAAGCCAATTCGGTTTGGACGTTAGTTGATTTGCCTGCTAATCGCAAAGCAATCAGGGAAAAGTGGGTTCTGCAATTGAAACTCACTGCTGATGGAAACGTTGAGCGGTACAAAGCTTGACTTGTCGTGAAAGGATATACCCAACTCCACGGAGTGGGCTTTGATGAGTCCTACTCACCAACGTTGCGTTACACCACGGTCCAGACCATTTTGGCAATGGTTGCTAGCCTCAATCTCGAGTTGTACCAAATGGTGTTGGATTTAGGAGGATAAATACAACAGAAACAAAACAAGTGTACATGCCAGGTAATCCAATTACACAGCGGAATAGAGTTACATACCAGTAATTGCTTTCCTGTAGTGCCAAGATCTTCAAGGGGAGTTCCAATCCGTCGGACGGCTCCTATAAGGATTCTTGTTGATAAATCACCTACACGGTATGGTCTCCACAACCAAGCTTCTTGTCGATTCCTAGCAATGACAGATCTCTAGGGTAAATTGCTCAAAGCACTTTGGCACCTTAAACCTATGGAGTTCGTCTGAAACTAGTGAAGAAAGGGGGTGGGATTTCTTTAATATCAACAATTAGGAGAGGAGAGTGATTAGCTTCTAATAAATCTCTAAAAACCCCTATTTATAAGAGGAGGTAGGAAAATTCCACCTACTTGCTCCACAACTAATTCGGCCGACCTAGCTATTGGTGAGGCCCAATTTTGGGCCTCTCATGTCAATTGAGATTTTGGGCCTAGCCCAAAATCCCTAATGTGACATTATCCAATTACCTTAACTGTTAGGCTTTTATTAAAGGGCTCATATTACGGCGGCCATTCACCAAATGCCAACAGCTCCCACTCGCCGGAATGGGAGGGTTCCTGTTAATATGTTGTTGACCAACACATCAACATTTAGTCATCGATCCAGTCCTTGCTTCAGAATATTTCATACGAGGTTTGTCGTGCGAGTGGCAGACACAACGGACATCGTGCTACTCATCATTTGAGAGTGTTGTAGCATCCGCAAAAAGTTGATTCCCCAACTTGTAATCAACCTGCATATATCTCGGTGCCGCGCTGTATCCCTGGTCAACTGTTATTCTCCAATTGCCTAGTTTCAACATAGTATTACTTCTCCAAGGCATCCGCACCAGTATTCACAATCTTCAACTAATATCCAGTTGGTGGCCATTTAGTAAAAAAAGAGTCGGAGAATTACAGGTGAACTTGACCATCCCCATTGCTCATACCCTTAGTCAAACTCAACCGGTTTCCAAAACGTGGTCACTGAGCCGTTTTGTTTAGCACTACGTTCATACGCCTGAAAGAGACCACTGAGCTTGACCTTAGATATGAGTTATGAGTCCGTGAGGATCCTTCGGGTGCTCCTTCATAAATCACCCGAGATCAGTCACACGCTCAGGTGGAGAAGTTTGTGACCGTCTGAATCACGAGAATTCTATCTAGCACAACCGAGCCTGGCCCCGTGGTCGAACATGGCACGCGCAGTATGAAGTGCGTGCCGATAGAAAAACCTGAATAATCAGGAGTGGAAAAAGTCATACGCTATCGCAGATCATCATCTGGCCCAGAATGTGGTCTCCGATGAACTGAGTTCATAACAGCGATATGCAAAACAAGATCATGTCGTGTTACCCCGAAATCAAATGATCGTTTTGCTTAACCAGTTTTTTTCGAAAACACCGTGGTTCTTGTCTTGACCTGGTGAAGGTGCCTCCTCCCTCAAGACGACCGAGCCTGTGTGACGAGGTTGGGCCCACATTCGACATATTTTATTGGGAGATTTTTCACTCCAACAACTAGTTTATTGACCGTAAAATTTGATGTAATTCAAACATTATGATGTCTTAAGATCATAAACTCAAATTGCAATTCATCCATTCGAATTGGAATAATTCAAAACTCAAAAATGTTGTTTGACACAATATTATCCTCCTAAACCCTACGCAGTCCAAGATTTATGACATGCTTTTCGAAAACTTCCCTGCGCAGTGGTTTAGTCAATGTGTCTGCCACCATATTCTCAGAGGATAAGTATTTTAATGTGATAAATTTTTATTATACCATACCCTTTGCATAATTATATTTCACATCAATCTGTTTCGTTCTACTATGGTACTTCGGATTCTTAAGTGCCGCTATTGTAAACACCTAATTTTTGTCCGCGCGTAGCACATTAAAAATGTCATATGTGACGCGTTAAAAAAAAGGAAGTATTTAAATATGGAAGGCCGCGATGTTTCTAAAGATAGGACTGACTTAAAATAGGATAGTGTATATGCATTAATTATTGTAAAATATTCAGAAAATATATTATGTGTATTTATGGTGAAATACATAAATATATATGTATATTTTCGGAATATTAAATGCATATATTTTTCAGATTTTATTTTCCTAGTTTGGGGGTCCTAGTTTAGCTATAAATATGGTACTTTTAGATGTAAAAAATACACATCATCAATAATATTACTATCAGATCTCGGTTTCCGTGAAAAATTTGTCCTTTTCTGTAAAAAAATTTATATTTTATTTTTTATCATTCCCCCCCGTCTGATCTCTTCCCCGCCGGAGAAGCTGCCGGCGCCGCCTCGCCTCGACCTCGCGTCCACCTCGTCTCAGACCCCACCGGAGCGCCACACCTCGCCAGGCTGATCTGTCCGACGTCGTCCCCGGCGCTGCTCCATTTCTCTCACCGTTTCCAATTTGAAGCCATATCCAGCTCACGACCTCCTCGTGCTGTCCAGATTCGCCCCACCCTCCGATCAGCCCAGATTCGCCACACTAGCTTCACTCCCCCGCCGCAGATCTACCAGACCCGCCACGCCTGCTTCGCTCGGACGAGACCGGACCGTCTGACCCTGTCTGCTGCTGCCTTGCTGCTTCGCCACGCAGTCATTCCTGCTCGCCGTCGTCGGAACTATTGCCGAAGTCGTCCGCTGCTGTCGTCACCGTGTCTGCTACTGTCACCGACGTTTGCCTCGCTGGTGCTGCCTTCCCTCAGCCTTGGCTGTTCTGTTGCGCGGGTAAGCTTCCGTGTATGTTTTATTTGTTTATTTATTTGTATGTTTTCATATTATTTATTATTATTCTATTTTTATTTATTATTTTATCATGTAAATTAGATAGTTTAGATCTATATTAATTAGATATCATGTTTTATTGCGTGTATATATGTGTAGGACATGTAATTGTTAAATTATATTATGATTTTGAGCATGTTCGATTTTACTTAGATTTTTTTAAGGATTTTTTTAAAGCTTATTAGGCTTTTAGGCTTAGATTTGTCTTTAATAATGATTCGCACATGAAGTTTTGATATCATTAGGTTAATTTGACGTAACGCGATTTAAAAAAAATAAAATTGGCAAATTAAGTGAATTGAGTACTGAAAGGGCGTAATTAAAAATTGTTTAATATTTATTCGTAATAGAACTCCCGAACTCGAATTTCTGATCGTAGACCGATTATAGACCTAGGTGTTTAATTCATTCTTCACGTAGGCAATGTAGGATCCTAGTGTTGGATTACGGGGACGTAATACTACGGAATGCTAAACGTGTACTAGCAAGAAATCTAATCTACGCAGCGGAATTAGTACACATACCTTTTAGCTTTCCTGCCCAAGAACGATGTGGAGGGAGTTCTGATCCTCCGGTCGGAACCACGTGCAAGTTCTTCGTTAGAAGAAGTCTCACGCGATGTAGCTCCACAACAAGACCTATGATCGATTCTTCAACGAGATGGAACCTCATAACAGATGTGATGGTGCCGAAATTTAACTAAGGGAAACAAGTGTTCTCAATGGAGATCCTTGTTACTATGAATGAGTGAATAAACCCTTAGCAGACACCCCTATGTTGGATCACAACGGAACTCCGGTACGATCTTTGACGGCGATCCTAGCTCCTTCGCTCCACGCAATCCTGCAAGAGGGGATAGACCGGGTGGTGACCCAGAATCCCTCTCCGATGCTTAAATGAGTATCTCGTGTGGACTGGCAAGCGTTAATCTCAAGTAACGTATCTCAAAACGTAATTGACCTGAGGTGACCTCTGCCCTTTTATAGGCGGAGAGGTACCTCAGTTACCTGGTGAACCGTTGGGGTGGTTAGCCCGTATCCCGCGTATCTCGTGCACGATCCCGCCTATCTAGGCCAGATCTCCCTTATCTCGGCCACGCCCCGCGTATCTCGGCCTTAACCTCTGATGGCAAGTCCCGACTAACATCGGGGACTCCAGAGTTATCTCGTTGTGTCACCGCTCGGGGCCCCTCGTCATCGTGAAAGGGCCAATCGTTCTCAGGGATTCATCATCGGGGCCTACTTAAAGGCTTCTCATCGGGAGCTTCCAGCTCACCTGTCGGGACCGACTCTGTCGGGACCTTTCATCATCGGGACTCCCTACGTCGGGACCCTTCGCCTGGGTCATCTTGACCTTCCTTTGGGGCCCAGTGGGCCTGTTCGCCGTTTCCTCGCCGTTAAGGGGCCTAACGGCCATAGCGGAGCCCATCATTTGCCCCCAAGACATGAGGGACTTACAGTTCGTCGTGTCTTTTCAACTCCTGACCTCCCGATGTCGAAGTCGGGGATTTTTCCCTTGGCACACTTAATACAAGTCTTCTTGTTCACGTTTCCTCAATACCTTGTGGATAACTGCCAAATCCGAGAGGACTCCTCGGTTCCCCAGCCATCAAATGGAGCAGATGACGTCCTCAGTACCTGTGCCTGATTTTTCGCGCCTGCTTTTTCTGAAAAGTGCTTTTTAGGTTATTTCATCATTGCACCTGTTACCATTCTGCACGTCTCATCTCAACGGTCCAGATTAGAACGCTTCAACTTCGACGATTCAGATTGAAGCGCCCTTTCAGCTGTCCTCTTCGCCTATAAAACCTCACCCAGGGTACAGTTTCCTTTTACCATCTCCGAATTTTCAAAAGTTCTCTGCAACTTCTCTGCAAATTCAAGCTCTGTAATTCCGAAGACCTTAGTGTTCCTCCGATAACCTTTCCGACAACGTCAAGTTCGTTCTTCCAACCTCCAATCATCATGTCTGGTAAGGGTTTTGATGGATATACGCCCAATTTGAACCCGTTGACTTCCGAATCGTTTTATTTTTATCACCCCGTTAATGATTATAAATCGAAACTTCAACCCGAACACTTCGCGAAAACACCAACGGTCCGGACGAGGCCGAAGCGCTCGTCCGGCCAAGTTAGACTCACCTAGGTGAGGTCGGGTGGCCACACCCGACCTCCCCTATGGGAGATTGGGTCAGCCAACCCGATCTCCCCTAGGGGAGATCGGGTGGACCAACCCGATCTCCCCTAGGTGAGATAGGGTTGGCCAACCCGATCTCCCCTAGGGGAGATAGGGTTGGCCAACCCTATCTCCCCTAGGAGGGGTTGGGTGGCCTCACCCAACCCCTACCCTTGGGGGTCGGATTTTCCTTCCCCCCAAGGGCCCCGGCGCCATTCTTGGACTCCCATACTCGGTTTATTTCCGCCAACCTTCTCCGTATCCTAAGGTCTTAATTACGTGTTTAAAGGTTAATTAACTGTGTTTAAAGGTTAACGATGTCATTAAGACACCTTAATGACACCGTTGCCTATAAATACAACACCTCCACTATTCATTCGATCATCTTGGCAAGTTGCATAATTTTGCTCTGACGTCTCTCTAGCTTTATCTCTCTAAAACCGTACTGACTTAGGCATCGGAGAGGGTTCATCAGGCACCACCCCCCCCTCTGTGCCTGGTATTGCCCCTCTTGCAGGGCGCGAGGAGAAGAGAAGCTAAGAACGGAAGGACACGAGCTAGGACAGCATAACCCGAGAGCATCGAATCCGCAACATCTCCAGTGAGGAACGAGACTTGAGTCGACCGCCCGTTGACCCTAGACTCGGAACCTAACACTTGGCGCCGTCCGTGGGTTTCGAACAGAAAGCCTAATTATCACCAGCCAGATGGCAAGCGTATATGTCATTCATGGAGGTTATGGAGCTGGAGGGGAGTCAACGAATGCTAGAGAAACGTATATGGCACAGTTAGAGGACCATAAACTAAAGGACGAACAAGCAGAAGGAAAGAGAGAAGATGTAATACAATTTTCAAGAAGAGACATGGAGCCTGTGTTACCAGACAACAAGGATGCCCTAGTCATTACAATGAAGATCACTGATATGGACATTGGAAGAATCCTGGTAGACTGATATAGCATTCCTTATGTTTTTTACATAAAGCATTCATTAGCAATAAAGTCCTCAACATACTGGGAGTAAGGCCAAGTAGCATAAAACAGGTTCACTCCCCCTTGGTGGGATTTTCAGGAGAGCCAACATACCCACTGGGGACAGTCACACTACCTGTGACATTGGGCATAGGCCAGAGACAGTTAAAGATCGATGTCCCTTTCTTCATCACAGATTTAATGGAGGAATACAATGGAGTCCTGGGTACCACTACAATCAACAAGTGGGGTATGGTACCATCAACACTACATCAGAAAATGAAATTCCCCACAAGTCAAGGAATAGGGGAAGTAAAGGGTAACCAGAAGATAGCAAGGAAATGTGCAAGGATTGCACTAAGCAAGAAGAAGAAAACAAGAGAGGTCCTACTAATAGATGAGGACCCAAGAGAAGATCACGGAAGACCAGCCCCCATGGAGGAACTAAAAGAAATACTCATAGAAGAACCCGATAGGAAGGCAAAAATCGGGACCGCCTTATCTCAGGAAGAGGAAAACCACTTAGTAGATTTACTAAGGGAATACAAGGATCTGTTCGCCTGGTCACCAAGCGATATGCCAGGAATATCAGAAGAAGTAATCTCACACAAGCTCAATATAGACGCGGCAACGCGACCAATAACACAAAAGGTAAGGCCAATGGGAGGAAGCAAAAAGATAGTTATCCAAGAAGAAGTGGAAAAACTATTGAAGGCAAATTTCATCAAGGAGATTAGATTCCAAACATGGTTGGCAAACCCAGTACTGGTAAAGAAGGCGGGAGGAAGTTGGAGAATGTTCATCGATTATCGTGACTTAAACAAAGCATGCCCTAAGGACTCATATCCACTACCAAGAATAGATCAGTTAGTGGATGCAACATCAGGTCACCAACTAATGAGCTTCATGGATGCATACTCAGGATATAACCAGATAAAAATGGCCCCTGAAGACGCCCCTCACACAGCATTCTACACTAATAGCGAGATATACCATTACACAGTGATGCCTTTCGGACTCATAAATGCTGGAGCGACATACCAAAGAATGGTCAACAAAATCTTCGGGGACATGATAGGAAAGACAATGGAGGCATACGTGGACGACATGATCGTCAAATCCAAAGAGAAGAAAGACCATGTGGAGAACCTTCGCTCAACGTTTGAGAGGATGAGGCAATACCAAGTCCGCCTAAACCCGAAAAAAATGTGCATTTGGGGTACAATCAGGGAAATTTTTAGGCTTCATGGTAAGCCAGCGAGGCATAGAGGTAAACCCCGAAAAACTATAGGCAATTGAAGAAATGCAGTCACCTACGAAGCACAAAGAGGTTCAACGACTGAACGGAAGGTTGGCAGCTCTTAACAGATTCCTATCCAAAATAGGAGACAAGGCATTACCCTTCTTTGAGGTACTAAGGGCAAACAAGAAATTCGAATGGACACCAAAGTGTGAAGAAGCCTTCCAGCAACTCAAACAACACCTGAAGACACTACCACCCCTAGCAAAGCCTACACCAGGGGAGCCCCTCTACCTCTACCTTTCTGTAAGCAACGTGGCAGTAAGCTCAGTGCTAATAAAAGAAGAAAACGCTGCACAATTGCCGGTATACTTCGTAAGCAAAACATTGGCAAAGTATGAGATCAACTACTTGCCAATAGAAAAGTACCTCTATGCACTGATTATATCAGCAAGAAAGTTGAGACCGTATTTTCATGGGCATGAAGTAACAGTCCTCACAGACCAACCATTGAAACACCTCCTCCAAAGACCAGACACATCGGGAAGACTGACCAAATGGGCAATTGAGCTAAGCGAGTTTCGGATTCACTTTGCCCCCAGAACATCCATAAAAGGGCAAGCTCTAGCAGATTTTATTGCCGAATTCACCGGAATTAATCCAGACGAAGACTTGGGAGAAGTCAAAACTACAAGCGAGGCAAGTAGTAGTCAGGAGAAACAACCAGAAGAATTATGGGAGATGCATACCGATGGGTCATCCAACGGGGGAGGTTCAGGTGCAGGCCTCTTACTATACCCACCAAACAGCGATACACCTCTGCGATATGCCATGGCACTCACCTTTAAGGCAACGAACAATGAGGCTGAATACGAAGCGCTGATAACAGACCTGAGAATAGCCAAAGGAGTAGGGGCAAAGCATCTAAGAGTTAAGTGCGATTCTCAACTAGTTGTCAATCAAGTGAAAGGAATCTACACTGCAAAGTCCGAAAACATGCAGAAGTACTTGCAGCAAGCCAGGGACCTAATAAAGAGCTTTCAAAGCTTCGACATTGAGTCAGTCCCAAAAGAACAAAACCAAGAGGCAGATGCCTTAAGCAAACTAGCCCTAGGGGTAGAAGCAGGCAAAGAGGTTCACTTTGTAGAGCAAAGAATGCAATCAGTGATAGAACAAATGGAGGTTCTAGTAATAGATGAAGCAGAAGCCTGGATGACCCCAATGCGTCAATACATCATGGAAGGTAAACTCCCAAAGGATAAGGTAGAGGCAGTTAAGATTGAAAGGATGGCTAGAAATTATGCGCTGATGGATAATGAACTCTACAAGAAAGGGTACTCCACACCCTTCCTCAAATGCATAACATACCCAGAAACAGAGAGAATACTTGCAGAACTCCATGAAGGAGATGCGGGATGCCATGAAGGAGCACGATCAATAATCCAGAAAGTCTACAACCTGGGATATTATTGGCCATCAATGAGCAAAGAAGCAGCAGACTTGGTGCAAAAATGTGATCACTGCCAAAGGTACTCCAGAAATATAACAGCACCAGCAGCAAAGCTAAGCTCCATCTCGGGAGCCTGGCCATTTGCGCAGTGGGGGATTGATCTGATAGGCCCCCTAACAAGAACAAAAGGCCAGAAGACTTGCATAATAGTAGCAATAGATTACTTCTCCAAGTGGATAGAAGCAAAGGCAATGGGAAAGACAACAGACGACCAAGTCGTCAATTTCATCCAATCTCACATTGTCTCGAGGTACGGGGTGCCAAAAGCAATAATAAGTGACAATGGCCCAAAATTCAAGAGCAAGAAACTGCAGTGGTATTGCGAAAGGCTGAATATAGAGCACCGCTTCGCATCAGTAAAGCACCCTCAGACAAACGGGCTAGTAGAGTTGGCAAACAAAATAGTGCTAGATGGCCTAAAGAAACGACTCCATGCTACCAAGGGAAGTTTGGTAGATGAGCTGGAAAATATCTTAATGGGCAGTGCGGACAACACCAAAGATAGTATACGGGACCGAAGCGGTGGCACCAGCAGAAATGGCGGTATCATCACTAAGAACCACGTACTTTGAAGAGCATGAGAACAACAAGGCAAGGCTCTTAGACTTAGACATGGTGGAGGATAAAAGATGGAATTCAGAAGAAGCACAGGCACGAATGCGCCTTGTATCCGCAAGATATTACAACCGCCAAGTCAAGGAGAGGCAATTCCACATAGGAGAACTAGTGCTCAGAAAGAACGAGTTCTCACATTTAGACCAAGTCAGAAAATTATCTCCAAAATGGGAAGGGCCGTATAAGATAGCATCAGTTCCATACGCAAATGCTTACCGCCTAGAGGATGGGGATGGGTATATCTCCACAAACACCTTCAGTGGGGAACACCTAAAGAAGTACTACGTCTAAGAAGAAAGCACAAGCAAAAGACCATATCCTTGAAGTTATTTCAAGTCATTATATATAATTGTTTAAGTTTTCCAAAAACAACTTTTGAGAAGGGGAACTCAAGAGGTTACTCCAGCTTTACACTATCCTTGATTTCCTCCAAAGGGTGCCTTGATCCCCCAAGACACCCCATGTGTACAAAAAACATGAATGCTCTTAAGGGAGTAGGATTTCCTTCAAAGGTATTTTCCAATGAATATGGTGATATAATCATGAAGTTATCCTTACACAGATATGACTTCAAGTCAACAACAAATTTCGACGCCCCCAAGAGCGTATCTTGAGAGTAGTTCTAAAAACTACGAACCCTGTGCCCTCCGGGAGCCTATCCCGCGAACAGATTCGACGCCCCCAAGAGCGTATCTTGAGAGTAGTTTTTATACTACGACCCTCGACGCCCCCAAGAGCGTATCTTGAGAGTAGTTTTCATACTACGACCTTCGACGCCCCCAAGAGCGTATCTTGAGAGTAGTTTCTATACTACGACCTTCGACGCACCAAGAGCGTATCTTGAGAGTGGTTTCCAAAAACTACGAATTTCGACGCCCCCAGGAGCGTATCTTGAGAGTAGTGTTCAGACTACGACCTTCGACACTCCCAAGAGCGTATCTTGAGAGTAGTTTCTATACTACGACCTTCGACGCACCAGGAGCGTATCTTGAGGTAGATTTGCAACCTACCAGATTCGACGCCCCCAAGAGCGTATCTTGAGGTAGAAAAAACACTACCAGATTCGACGCCCCCAAGAGCGTATCTTGAGGTAGATTTCAAACTACCAGTTTCGACGCCCACCAGGAGCGTATCTCTGGTCTAACTTGTGCCCTCCGGGAGCCTATCATGTGAAACGTTAAGTGCCCTCCGAGAGCCAGTCTCGTGAACAGATTTCGACGCCAACCAGGAGCGTATCTTTGGTCTAACTTGTGCCCTCCGGGAGCCTATCCTGTGAAACGTTAAGTGCCCTCCGAGAGCCAGTCTCGTGAACAGATTTCGACGCCAACCAGGAGCATATCTTTGGTCTAACTTGTGCCCTCCGGGAGCCTATCCTGTGAAACGTTAAGTGCCCTCCGAGAGCCAGTCTCGTGAACAGATTTCGACGCCAACCAGGAGCGTATCTTTGGTCTAACTTGTGCCCTCCGGGAGCCTATCCTGTGAAACGTTAAGTGCCCTCCGAGAGCCAGTCTCGTGAACAGATTTCGACGCCAACCAGGAGCGTATCTTTGGTCTAACTTGTGCCCTCTGAGAGCCTATCCTGTGAAACGTTAAGTGCCCTCCGAGAGCCAGTCTCGTGAACAGATTTCGACGCCCACCAGGAGCGTATCTTTGGTCTAACTTGTGCCCTCCGGGAGCCTATCCTGTGAAACGTTAGGTGCCCTCCGAGAGCCTGTCTCGTGAACAGACTCGACGCCCACCAAGAGCGTATCTTTGGTCTAACAATACCATACATACCATTCAAAGGGTATTAGAAGAGAGCATTACACCGTACTACGAAGGACCCCATGAGAAAGTAATTTCAAAGTAAAGTGATATGAAGAACATATAATGTTTTTTCTTGATAAGGTAGCAGGTATGGCATGAAGGAAAACACAAAAGAAGGATAAGTAAAGGAAACACACCAAAGGAAGGGTCCATAACCAAAGAACTACACACTAAGGCATAAAGAGTTATCATGAGAAGAGAGATAATCACCCTGCCATGTATACCATGAGTAAAGACAAGTGTATCAAACAAAGATGGCAAAACTAGGAAAGGTGGAGTTTCAAACTCTAAAGACAACCGCAACCCACAAACAAAAGCAGTAGTAAGAAGACACCACAAGAAGAACCTCAAGTCACAAACTCGCGAGACCACCACAAGAGATAGGTGTACTACTTCCTCATCTTCGCAATATGCCTAACAGCGAAGTCAGAAAAATCACAAAGCTGAGAAAAAGGAAAGTCAGGAGCAATCATATACATACGCTCAAGAATCGCCTTTAAAGAAATACGCTTAGCCACAGAGCAGCGAACATCAATAGAAGCCTGATAAGAGGAAGAAGCCTTATACTCAGCGATAGCACACCCTTTCGACTCCACACGAAACATCTCCTCAAGGGACACCAACTCAGCAGCCCGAAGTACTTCATTGCGATAAGACTTTTGTCTCAAGGTTTCAATCTCTTCTTTAAGAAAGGCAATACGACTCTCCAAATCTCGGCACTGCAAATCTGTGATACGACTATGCTCCAAACAACTAACAAGCTTGGAGTTAAGGGAGACACAAGTGTCCTCGTGCACCTTTTTCTCCTCAGCAAGATCAACAACAAGGGTGGACAGATTAACAAGGTCGGCAATACCCTGCGACAAAAACAAAGGATGAGACAGATAACCCACGAAAGAGAAATGTCCTAAAGGATAACACAACTAAAAAAAGTTACAGAAGCATAGCGAGCCAACACATCACGAGCCAATTCATAAGTAGCCTCCGACCCTTTAGAAGGGGACACACGATCAACAGGAGGAAGAGCAAACTGCAGAACACGAACTCCAACCTTAGGAGTTTGCAAAGAAGATTGGTTGTCAAAACGAGCCCCACGCCCATAATAAGGCGCCCATTCAGACCCAACAATTCCATCAACAGGAGGACGAGACAACTCCTTCCGACTCAAACGCGGAAGACAAAGTCTACCTACAACAAGGTATAGAGTAAACACCAATATACACTAAGGAAACTCAGACATTCAAGGACTTACCAAACAAAGAAGAAGGAAAAGATGGCTCCCGGACCCTCGATTGGGGGGCATCAATATAGAAAGAAGATGGTACCCTAACATCACCACCGCCCTTACCTCCAATTAGAGGACACCTCCCCGCACCATAAAAAACCGATCTTTTTACAATCGAAGGTCCGGTCCCGGAGTTAACTACTCCCACCCGTACCGGCCTCTTACTCCTCATCAATCAACGGGGAAATCTGTCGATCGAAAAAACGCAAGCTCAGCACAAGAAAAACAGAAAAGGGATAGTAGGGACAAGAGGAAACTCACTCTCCTAAAACGACAAATACAAAATCAAAAGGTAAGAATAGAAAGAGAGTATAAAGAGACCCCACTGGCCAATAAGCAGGGGCAGGGGGGGCAAGGGGAGACAGTTATAAGCCCCAGCATAGAGAGACCCCACCAGCCAACAGGCAGAGGCAGGGGGCAGGGGAAGATAGTTATAACCCCCAGCATAGAGAGACCCCACCAGCCAACAGGCAGAGGCAAGGGGCAAGGGGAGATAGTCATAATCCCAGGTTAGAAGACCCCACACGCCAGTAAGTAGAAACATGGAGGCAAGAAGATGGAAAGAGGATGAATCAAACAGGACTGTATCACCATGAAGACCCACAAATCAAAAAACGAGACAAGTAAAGAAACAATCGAGGGAGAAGCAGGATTAAGTCCCCCAAAAGCAATGCTTACACAAAAGAAAAGACACGTACCTCAATGCGACGCGCGCCCCGAAAAGTAAGTCCGACCAGAAATCCCACCGTCAAAAAGAAAAGAAGAGAAAAGGACAACGAGAATGAGGTAATCACTAACCCATTTTATAGTACAAAGGATTAGGGTTTTTCCAAAGCCGCCAAATCAACACCGTTGATTTTTAGAAAGGAAAATTTTAAGGGACAGATTCAAAAACTAGTTCCCATAAACCACGGTTAAACTCACACTCACCATAGTTAACATCCCATAGGTTTATTTTTGAGCATCCCATACTTAGAAAAAAATTTAGACCAAAATTAAATTTTTCTCCACTTAGGTAAAATCCCGGCATGAAATTGAAGTATGAATCGCTTAGTTGTATTCGTATTGCATCCCTATGCGAGCATGTATTTTTCGAGTATACGCCCGTAGCAAAGATAGATTTATAACTCCCACCTCAGACGGACGCGTGCTTAGACACGTGTCCGTGCTATTCTAACGTTTACAATTCCTCTATCTCATAAGGCAGGGGGCAGAGTCAGAGGCACACATCCATGGGTAAGTAAGGATTCAGACGAAAGGTAAAACCCCGGTTTCAAATTGCGCGTGTCATACCATCCTAAATAGAGTCAATCAAGGGTCAAGCCATTGGTTGACTCGGGGGCATGTGATGGATATACGCTCAATTTGAACCCGTTGACTTCCGAATCGTTTTATTTTTATCACCCCGTTAATGATTATAAATCGAAACTTCAACCCGAACACTTCGCGAAAACACCAACGGTCCGGACGAGGCCGAAGCGCTCGTCCGGCCAAGTTAGACTCACCTAGGTGAGGTCGGGTGGCCACACCCGACCTCCCCTAGGGGAGATTGGGTCAGCCAACCCGATCTCCCCTAGGGGAGATCGGGTCCACCAACCGGTTCTCCCCTAGGGGAGATCGGGTGGGTCAACCCTATCTCCCCTAGGGGAGATCGGGTGGGTCAACCCTATATCCCCTAGGAGGGGTTGGGTGGCCTCACCCAACCCCTACCCTTGGGGGTCGGATTTTCCTTCCCCCCAAGGGCCCCGGCGCCATTCTTTGACTCCCATACTCGGTTTATTTCCGCCAACCTTCTCCGTATCCTAAGGTCTTAATTACGTGTTTAAAGGTTAATTAACTGTGTTTAAAGGTTAACGATGTCATTAAGCCACCTTAATGACACCGTTGCCTATAAATACAACACCTCCACCTTAAAGGTTCGATCATCTTGGCAAGTTGCATAATTTTGCTCTGACATCTCTCTAGCTTTATCTCTCTAAAACCGTACTGACTTAGGCATCGGAGAGGGTTCATCAGGCACCACCCCCCCCTCTGTGACAGGTATTGCCCCTCTTGCAGGGCGCGAGGAGAAGAGAAGCTAAGAACGGAAGGACACGAGCTAGGACAACATAACCCGAGAGCATCGAATCCGCAACATCTCCAGTGAGGAACGAGACTTGAGTCGACCGCCCGTTGACCCTAGACTCGGAACCTAACAGGTTTCTTCTTTATTGTTCCCCCATCTCCTTCCCTCATCTCTGTTTGGATTGTTTGTAATTTCCCGGTAAAACCCAATGTGCCTTTCCATGCCTGATTTCAGACAGCGGATATAGTTCCGAGGGGAGGAAGCCTTTCAACTTCGACTATGTTCTGAACGAGATTTCCAGCACTGCTTATGATGTAGCTCTCCGGCTCTCTACCAGAGAAGCCGATGCTCAAGGCAGGAAATGCATACCACAAGTTCAGAGTGAAGAGGAGCTACTTCTTCATCAAAAACACCTCCATCCCCTTCATCAAAAACTCCTCAATCCCATGGCCCCGATAGTCGACCCTCCAGTGGCTGACCCTGTGGAGCCTTCTGCCACAGACCTCGTGGACCCTGCTCCTGTTGATGCCACCGACAAGGACCAAGCCTAACTGCTTATCTTTGGAGTCCTTGTATTCTCCTCATTTTGTAATCATCAGGCCTTCGAGCCCCATTAATATCAGACCTTTTTAGTTCCGATTTTTCATTGCACTTCTCAAAGTGACTTTACTATACTTACTTAAGTCGAAACCTCGACACTTAAGATATTCTCATACATCACTTAAGACGATTTACTAACTCGCACCACTTAAGGTGACTTACCATCATGCACCACTTAAGGCGACTTTCCAATACTTAGAATAAATCCAAGAATCATGCATCACTTAAGATGACTTAATCTCATGCATCACTTAAGACGACTTTATCTCGTGCATCACTTAAGACGACTTTTCTCGTGCACCACTCAAGGCGACTTTTCTCGTGCACCACTCAAGGCGACTTTTCTCGTGCACCACTCAAGGCGAATTTTCTCGTGCACCACTCAAGGCGACTTTTCTCGTGCACCACTCAAGGCGACTTTTTTTCGTGCGCCACTCAAGGCGACTTTTTTCGTGCACCACTCAAGGTGACTTTTCTCGTGCACCACTCAAGGCGACTTTTTTCGTGCGCCACTCAAGGCGACTTTTCTCGTGCACCACTCAAGGCGACTTTTCTCGTGCACCACTCAATGCGACTTTTCTCGTGCCCCACTCAAGGCGACTTTTCTCGTGCACCACTCAAGGGGACTTTTCTCGTGCACCACTCAAGGCGACTTTTCTCGTGCACCACTCAAGGCGACTAAGTAACGCTTAGAATAAATCTAAGAATCATTCTGATCGGAAGCAACCTCTTTATTCATTGATGGCACAAAGCTCATTTACATCGAATCAAACGATAAATAACATACACCACTTAAGGCGATTTTACATCGGGCACCACTTAAGACGACTTTTCATCGGGCACCACTTAAGGCGACTTTTCATCGGGCACCACTTAAGGCGACTTTTCATCAACCATGGTGTTTCTTCAAATGTTCGCCACTAAAAGAATGCTTTAACGCTCTGCCATCGAGGTCTTCCAACTTGTACGCATTTGGAGCTGGCATCCCCACGACCTTGTAAGGTCCTTCCCATTTTGGTGATTCGATCCAAAAGGGTAAACTCGTTACGACGCCAAACCAGCTCCCCGACGAAGAATTGTCGGGACTTGACTCGCCGATTATAATACCTAGCCGTCGCCAAACGCATTCGAGCCTGGACTTCGTCGGCTTCTCGCCTCTCTCCGAGCAAGTCCAGATCTAGACGTCTCATCTCATCGTTCGTCGAAGGCTCGTAATATCTCATCTGATGGGACGCTACAGCTACCTCCATGGGAGCAACGGCCTCCGTGCCATAAGCAAGGCCAAACGGGGTCTCCCCAGTTGATCATTTGGGTGTCGTTCTAACAGCCCAGAGCACGTTTTCCAGCTCGTTCAGCCATTTGCCCTTCAAGGCATAGACCCTTTTCTTCAGGCCATCCATCACGATTTTGTTGGCCGATTCTACCTGGCCATTAGTCTGAGCATGGCGGACAGAAGCTGTCCGATGCTCGATGTTCAACTCCTCCAGATACTCCTTCACCTGAGACCCGTTAAACGGTGGACCATTGTCGCTGATCACCACCTTAGGAATCCCGTATCTGGATACGATATGAGTCTGGAGGAACTTGATGATCTGGTTCCCCGTCGTTCTGGCCAACGCCTTTGCCTCTATCCATTTTGAAAAATAATCGATAGCTACAAGCAAATACTTACATTGACCTTGTGCTTGTGGAAGAGGTCCCACCAAGTTGATGCCCCACTGCGCGAAGGGCCAAGCGCTCTTGATGGACGTCAGATTAGCAGCCGGAGCTACAATACTCGGGGCGTACCTCTGGCACGCGTCACAGGATCGGACCAACGCCGTTGCCTCCTTGCTCATCGTAGGCCAATAATAGCCCAAGTTCAGTACTTTCCTCATAATGGATCGGGCCCCTTCATGACAAGCCGCGACCCCTTCATGCACCTCCTTCAGGATTCGACTTGTGTCGGGCTCAGCCACGCACTTCAAGTACGGAGTCGAGAACCAGCCCTTCTTGTATAGCTGATTGTCCAGCATCACGTAATTAGCCGCGATCCGACGTATCCTGTCGGCTGCTACTTTATCATCGGGGACTGCCCCCGTAGTCAGGTACGCGACTATCGGGGTCATCCAAGTGGGCTCCTCCTCCGATCCTGCTTCAATAGCACATACCTGTGTTGGGTCGGTGGTTGACAAGATCACCCTCTCCAAGAAGTGCACCTTCCGGCTTTCCTCCAGGGGTGCCCCCAAGGCAAATTTGCTTAAGGCATCTGCCTCCACGTTTTCTTCCCTCGGGATCGCCTCGATGTCGAAGCTTTTAAAGCTCTCCTTCAAGACTTGTACCTCGCGAAGGTACTTCCTCATCATTGGGCTCTTCGCCTCGTATCGCCCTTGGACTTGGTTCACAATCAGGGCCGCGTCACACTTTATTCTCAAGTGAGCAACTCCCGTACCTTTGGCAACTTTTAGGCCCGTGATAAGAGCCTCATACTCAGCTTCGTTGTTCGTGGCCTGAAACGTTAAGGCCAATGCATATCGAAGTGGTTCACCTCCGCCTGGTGGTATCAATACAAAGCCTGCTCCTGATCCCTCTGAACTTGAGGAGCCATCCGTATACATCTCCCAGGTATTTTCCCCGTTTGGCTATGCTGATTGCTCTGCCATCTCTGGTTGTTCTCCTATCGGGACCTCCATGGTTGCCCCCTCTAGAGGGCCCGCTTCTTCCAGATCGGGGGCTGTAGACTCTGCTATGAAATCCGCCAATGCCTGGCCCTTAATAGCCGTTCTCGGAGCAAAGTGTATGCGAAACTCGCTAAGCTCGACTGCCCATTTCACTAATCTCCCCGACGCATCAGGTTGGTTCAAAAAATGCTTCAGAGCCTGATTTGTCAACACAGTGATCTCATGCGCGTGGAAGTAAGGCCTCAGCTTCCGAGCAGTAATAATCAACGCAAAGAGATACTTCTCAACAGCAGGATAATTCGATTCAGACTTGGCAAACGCCTTGCTTACATAATAGACGGGGACTTGATTACCCTCGACAAGGGCGCAGGTGGCTCCTCCAGCTGCGGACCTGACGAGGGCTGTGGCGGAAGCCATGCCAATGTTTTTGGCAGCTGTGGAGGCCCTCTTAGATCGGAGAGAAGCTGCGAGGAGTCAAGAGGAGATGCCTCCGCTAGAAGAGGAAGCGCTCCCGCCAGCGGAGGTTCAGAATGCTCGGGAGGTCCAGCCCCGAAGCCAGGGCAGGAATAGGGAGTCCATTAAGCCAGAGCGATTCGTGGTCGATGGGCCAGGACCAGTACAGCACAGGACCATTCCCCTTAATGGTCCCATCACTCCCGATCAGGTGGTGAAGATCGTAAACATCTGCATGGGAGAGCAGAAGCCGCTGGTGTCGGAGCTGAGGGATCGATCCACCCATCCCTTCGTTCCTCGACTCATAGACACCCTTGCCCCGCCAGGACTGGGTATCCCCACGATTAAGGAGTACGATGGCGAGGGAGATCCGGTTCGTCATGTTCAGAAGCACCTCATGGCGTGTTTGGGCAGAGCCCCGAATGAGGATATTGTGTGTACGTTGTTCCCAAACACACTGGGCGAGAGCCCTAACCTGGTTCTTCAGTCTGCCCCCAGGCTGCATCACTTGCTGGGCTGATATGCACGACCGCTTCATTCAGCAGTACCAATGTGGTACAGAGGCCCGATGAGTGTGAGGTCCCTGACCCAGGTGGTACAGAGGCCCGATGAGTCGCTGGCGCACTATTACCAGCGATACACGGCTAGCGTGGCGGAGATTGACGAGGAAATTTTGGAGGGTGAAACCATCCGCACCTTCATTCGGAACCTAACAGCCCCTTATGGTTCCGACCTGATGCACAGCGTGGCTGAGAAGGCTGTGTGGAATATGGAGGCACTGCAGAAGCGGGTAAAGCGGCAAATCGATGTACAGGAATCGAAGATAGCTGCTGGAGAGCTCGAGCCCCCGAAGTCGAATAAGGGAAAGTAGTCGGTCAAACCCTCAGACGAGCGTAAGTCGAAGGATAAAGCCGAAGGAAGTCGGGGTCGAGGTCGGTCTGATAGGAGGGATGATAGGCGTTCCTCGAAAAAGGACAGGCGGGAGGATCATGATATTCCTCTCAATAGCTCTATGGCGGAGGTGTTGACGGTCATGGAGCGACAGGGTATCTCTAGGTACCCCCCGAAAAAGGAGGGAGAGTTTTTGGGATCCCGCACCGACCGCTACTGTCGATTCCATCGCGCGAATGGTCACGACACCAATCATTGTCGGGACCTGAAGAAGGAGATCGAAAAGCTGATCCAGAAGGGGAAGCTTAAGGAGTTTGTCGGGGATAAGCGGTGTCGATCCCGCTCTCGATCCCGATCACAGTCCCGCTCCCGATCCCGCGATCGGTCCCCAAAGAAGAAGAGGTCCGACCCAGAATCTTCCGGTGCCCGTAAGGAGAAGCGAGGTACAATCAACGTGATTCATGGAGGGTTTGCCGCGGGGGGTGATACCTCGTCCTCCCGGGAGGTTTACGCCTCTAGAATTCCTACCGCTGTGGTGCTGGGTAAGAGGTCCCGATCCTGGACCCTGAAGGAAGAGATGGTGATCTCCTTTTCGTCGGAGGATCTCATAGGCGTGGAGACTCCGCACGATGACGCTCTGGTCGTGACCTTAGATGTGAACGGGTACGAGATGAAGCGAATTCTGATCGATGGAGGGAGCTCCTCCGATATTCTATTTATGGATGCACTAGAGGCCATGGGGAAAACGAAGAAGGACCTAAAGGAGGCGAACTTCCCGATGGTCGGATTCTCTGGTTTCACCTCCTATCCGCTAGGAGTGATCACCTTACCAGTGGAGTTTGGTAGCGGGTGGAAATCAGAGAGGAGGAACGTGGAGTTTGTGGTAGTCGAGTCCGCGGGGACCTACAACGCGATTATCGGGAGAACTACCATCAACCCCCTGATGGCAGTTGCCTCGACTGTACACCAGAAGATGAAGTTCCCGACTGACCATGGAGTCGGAGAGGTCAAGGGCGACCAGGTGGCTTCCAGAAAGTGTTATGTAAACGCCACCGCAGGAGGAGACGAGAGGCCATGACTGTCCTCCAGACAGATACTGATCCTAGAGAGGAGTTTGGGCGTCCCGCCCCCGTGGAGGATCTGAAGGAAATCGAGATTGACGGACCTTAGAGGAAGGTGAAAATCGGGTCTGCTTTGACCGAAGAGACAGCCCGAAAATTGATTGAGCTGCTGAAGGAGTTCAAGGAGCTGTTTGCCTGGTCCCCGAGTGACATGCCAGGAATCAGCCCCGACGTGATTGTGCATGAGCTGAAGATTGATCCCGCGATCAAGCCTATCGCACAGAAGAGGCGTCCAATGGGCACGGACAAAAGGATTGCAATCCAGCAGGAGGTGGGCAGGTTGTTCGATGCTGGGTTTATCAAGGAGCTCCGATTCCAGACTTGGGTTGCTAACCCGGTTCTGGTAATGAAGAGCAATGGGAAGTGGCGGATGTGTGTTGATTTCCGCGATTTGAATTAGGCTTGCCCGAAGGACTGTTACCCGCTCCCGAGAATCGACCAGCTGGTGGATGCCACGTCGGGACATGAGCTGTTGAGCTTTATGGATGCGTATTCGGGCTATAACCAGATTAAGATGGCAAAGGAAGATGCCCCTCACACAGCATTCTATGCAGACAGTGACAGCTATCACTACGATGTCATGCCTTTCGGGTTGATCAATGCCGGGGCAACCTACCAACGGATGGTGAACAAGCTGTTCGGAGATATGCTAGGGGAGACCATGGAGGCTTACGTGGATGATATGCTGGTGAAGTCCCGACAAGCTGAGGATCATGTGCACAACCTAGCCATGGCGTTTGAGCGGATGAGGCTTCATCAGGTTCGCTTAAACCCAACCAAATGCGCCTTCGGAGTCCACTCAGGGAAATTTTTGGGCTTTATGGTTAGCCAGAGAGGAATTGAGGTGAATCCCGAGAAACTGAGGGCGATCGAGGAGATGCAGTCTCCGATAAACCATCGGGAGGTGCTGGTGCTGAATGGCCGACTGGCAGCAATGAATCGCTTCCTGTCCAAGGCAAGTGACCGATCAATGCCATTTTTTGAAGTCCTGATGGCCAACAAGAAGTTTGAGTGGACCGCCAAGTGTGAAGAAGCGTTCCAAGCACTCAAACAGCACCTTCGCACTCTCCCGCCGTCGGCGAAACCGGTTCCAGGCGAGCCGCTCTACCTTTATTTGGCTGTTTCTGAATTTTCCATTAGCTCTGTGTTAGTGAAGGTTGTCGAGGGTAATCAAGTCCCCGTCTATTATGTAAGCAAGGCGTTTGCCAAGTCTGAATTGAACTATCCTGTTGTTGAGAAGTATCTCTTTGCGTTGATTATTTCTGCTCGGAAGCTGAGGCCTTACTTCCACGCGCATGAGATCACTATGTTGACAAATCAGCCTCTGAAGCATTTTTTGAACCGACCTGATGCGTCGGGGAGATTAGTGAAATGGGCAGTCGATCTTAGCGAGTTTCGCATACACTTTGCTCCGAGAACGGCTATTAAGGGCCAGGCATTGACGGATTTCATAGCAGAGTCTACAGCCCCCGATCTGGAAGAAGCGGGCCCTGTAGAGGGGGCAACCATGGAGGTCCCGATAGGAGAACAACCAGAGATGGCAGAGCAATCAGAACAGCCAAACGGGGAAAATACCTGGGAGATGAATACGGATGGCTCCTCGAGTTCAGAGGGATCAGGAGCAGGCTTTGTATTGATACCACCAGGCGGAGGTGAACCACTTCAATATGCATTGGCCTTAACGTTTAAGGCCACGAACAACGAAGCTGAGTACGAGGCTCTTATCACGGGCCTAAAAATTGCCAAAGGTACGGGAGTTGCTCACTTGAGAATAAAGTGTGACGCGGCCCTGATTGTGAACCAAGTCCAAGGGCGATACGAGGCGAAGAGCCCAATGATGAGAAAGTACCTTCGCGAGGTACAAGTCTTGAAGGAGAGCTTTAAAAGCTTCGACATCGAGGCGATCCTGAGGGAAGAAAACGTGGAGGCAGATGCATTAAGCAAATTTGCCTTGGGGGCACCCCTGGAGGAAAGCCGGAAGGTGCACTTCTTGGAGAGGGTGATCTTGTCAACCACCGACCCAACACAGGTATGTGCTATTGAAGCAGGATCGGAGGAGGAGCCCACTTGGATGACCCCGATAGTCGCGTACCTGACTACGGGGGCAGTCCCTGATGATAAAGTAGTAGCCGACAGGATACGTCGGATCGCGGCTAATTACGTGATGCTGGACAATCAGCTATACAAGAAGGGCTGGTTCTCGACTCCGTACTTGAAGTGCGTGGCTGAGCCCGACACAAGTCGAATCCTGAAGGAGGTGCATGAAGGGGTCGCGGCTTGTCATGAAGGGGCCCGATCCATTATGAGGAAAGTACTGAACTTGGGCTATTATTGGCCTACGATGAGCAAGGAGGCGACGGCGTTGGTCCGATCCTGTGACGCGTGCCAGAGGTACGCCCCGAGTATTGTGGCTCCGGCTGCTAATCTGACGTCCATCAAGAGCGCTTGGCCCTTCGCGCAGTGGGGCATCGACTTGGTGGGACCTCTTCCACAAGCACAAGGTCAATGTAAGTATTTGCTTGTAGCTATCGATTATTTTTCAAAATGGATAGAGGCAAAGGCGTTGGCCAGAACGACGGGGAACCAGGTCATCAAGTTCCTCCAGACGCATATCGTATCCAGATAAGGGATTCCTAAGGTGGTGATCAGCGACAATGGTCCACCGTTTAACAGGTCTCAGGTGAAGGAGTATCTGGAGGAGTTGAACATCGAGCATCAGACAGCCTCTGTCCGCCATGCTCAGACTAATGGCCAGGTAGAATCGGCCAACAAAATCGTGATGGATGGCCTGAAGAAAAGGGTCTATGCCTTGAAGGGCAAATGGCTGAACGTGCTGGAAAACGTGCTCTGGGCTGTTAGAACGACACCCAAACGATCAACTGGGGAGAATCCGTTTGCCTTGCTTATGGCACGGAGGTCGTTGCTCCCGTGGAGGTAGTTGTGGCGTCCCATCGGATGAGATATTACGAGCCTTCGACGAACGATGAGATGAGACGTCTAGATCTGGACTTTCTCGAAGAGAAGAGGCGAGAAGCCGACGAAGTCCAGGCTCGAATGCGTTTGGCGACGGCCAGGTATTATAATCAGCGAGTCAAGTCCCGACAATTCTTCGTCGGGGAGCTGGTTTGGCGTCGCAACGAGTTTACCCTTTTGGATCGAATCACCAAAATGGGAAGGACCTTACAAGGTCGTGGCGATGCCAGCTCCAAATGCGTACAAGTTGGAAGACCTCGATGGCAGAGCGTTAAAGCATTCTTTTAGTGGCGAACACTTGAAGAAACACCATGCTTGATGAAAAGTCGCCTTAAGTGGTGCCCGATGAAAAGTCGCCTTAAGTGGTGACCGATGAAAAGTCGCCTTAAGTGGTGCCCGATGTAAAATCGCCTTAAGTGGTGTATGTTATTTATCGTTTGATTCGATGTAAATGAGCTCTGTGCCATTAATGAATAAAGAGGTTGCTTCCGATCATAATGATTCTTAGATTTATTCTAAGCGTTACTTAGTCGCCTTGAGTGGTGCACGAGAAAAGTCGCCTTGAGTGGTGCACGAGAAAAGTCGCCTTGAGTGGTGCACGAGAAAAGTCGCCTTGAGTGGCGCACGAAAAAAGTCGCCTTGAGTGGTGCACGAGAAAAGTCGCCTTGAGTGGCGCACGAAAAAAGTCGCCTTGAGTGGCGTACGAAAAAAAGTCGCCTTGAGTGGTGCACGAGAAAAGTCGCCTTGAGTGGTGCACGAGAAAGTCGCCTTGAGTGGTGCACGAGAAAAGTCGCCTTGAGTGGTGCACGAGAAAAGTCGTCTTAAGTGATGCACGAGATAAAGTTGTCTTAAGTGATGCATGAGATTGAGTCGTCTTAAGTAATGCATGATTCTTGGATTTATTTTAAGTATTGGAAAGTCGCCTTAAGTGGTGCATGATGGTAAGTCACCTTAAGTGGTGCGAGTTAGTAAATCGTCTTAAGTGATGTATGAGAATATCTTAAGTGTCGAGGTTTTGACTTAAGTAAGTATAGTAAAGTCACTTTGAGAAGTGCAATGAAAAATCGGAACTAAAAAGGTCTGATATTAATGGGGCTCGAAGGCTCGATGATTACAAAATGAGGAGAATACAAGGACTCCAAAGATAAGCAGTTAGGCTTGGTCCTTGTCGGTGGCATCAACAAGAGCAGGGTCCACGAGGTCTGTGGCAGAAGGCTCCACAAGGTCAGCCACTGGAGGGTCGACTTTCGGGGCCATGGGATGGAGGAGTTTTTGATGAAGGGGATGGAGGAGTTTTTGATGAAGAAGTAGCTCCTCTTCACTCTGAACTTGTGGTATGCATTTCCTGCCTTGAGCATCGGCTTCTCTGGTAGAGAGCCGGAGAGCTGCATCATAAGCAGTGCTGGAAATCTCGTTCAGAACATAGTCGAAGTTGAAAGGCTTCCTCCCCTCGGAACTATATCCGCTGTCTGAAATCAGGCATGGAAAGGCACATTGGATTTTCCCGGGAAATTACAAACAAACCAAACAGAGATGAGGGAAGGAGATGGGGGAACAATAAAGAAGAAACCCTTACCAGACATGATGATTGGAGGTTGGAAGAACGAACTTGACGTTGCCGAAAAGGTGATCGGAGGAACACTAAGGTCTTCGGAATTACAGAGCTTGAATTTGCAGAGAAGTTGCAGAGAACTTTTGAAAATTCGGAGATGGTAAAAGGAAACTGTACCCTGGGTGAGGTTTTATAGGCGAAGAGGACAGTTGAAAGGGCGCTTCAATCTGAATCGTCGAAGTTGAAGCGTTCTGATCTGGACCGTTGAGATGAGACGTGCAGAATGGTAACAGGTGCAATGATGAAATAGCCTGAAAAGCACTTTTCAGAAAAAGCAGGCGCGAAAAATCAGGCACAGGTACTGAGGACGTCATCTGCTCCATTTGATGGCTGGGGAACCGAGGAGTCCTCTCGGATTTGGCAGTTATCCACAAGGTATTGAGGAAACGTGAACGAGAAGACTTGTATTAAGTGTGCCAAGGGAAAGATCCCCGACTTCGACATCGGGTGGTCAGGAGTTGAAAAGACACGACGAACTGTAAGTCCCTCATGTCTTGTGGGCAAATGATGGGCTCCGCTATGGCCGTTAGGCCCCTTAACGGCGAGGAAACGGCGAACCGGCCCACTGGGCCCCAAAGGAAGGTCAAGATGACCAAGGCGAAGGGTCCCGACGTAGGGAGTCCCGATGACTAAAGGTCCCGACAGAGTCGGTCCCGACAGGTGAGCTGGAAGCTCCCGATGAGAAGCCTTTAAGTAGGCCCCGATGATGAATCCCTGAGAACGATTGGCCCTTTCACGATGACGAGGGGCCCCGAGCGGTGACACAACGAGATAACTCTGGAGTCCCCGATGTTAGTCGGGACTTGCCATCAGAGGTTAAGGCCGAGATACGCGGGGCGTGGCCGAGATACGCGGAGCGTAGTTAAGATACGCGGAGCGTGGCCGAGATACGCGGGGCGTGGCCGATATAAGGGAGATCTGGCCTAGATAGGCGGGATCGTGCACGAGATACGCAGGATACGGGCTAACCACCCCAACGGTTCACCAGGTAACTGAGGTACCTCTCCGCCTATAAAAGGGCAGAGGTCACCTCAGGTCAATTACATTTTGAGATACGTTACTTGAGATTACTGCTTGCCAGTCCACCCGAGATACTCATTTAAGCATCGGAGAGGGATTCTGGGTCACCGCCCGGTCTATCCCCACTTGCAGGATTGCGTGGAGCGAAGGAGCTAGGATCGCCGTCAAAGATCGTACCGGAGTTCCGTCGTGATCCAACAGGGGCATTACTCCCACTGGGAACAATGGTGGTGGTTGAACTTACTTGGAATATCCTCTCGGTCTCGGGTTTTTACCTCCGAGATGTATTCCACGATCACTAGGATCTGGAACCAAGTTGGTTATTCCATTCCCACTAGGAAAAATGGGTAGTTGAAATAGTTCATTATCATGATTATCAGGTCCAACTTGATTCGCATTTTGAAATTTAGTGATGATTATGTGTGAGGATGTGTGAGGGGGAGTGAGCCCTCTCACAGGATTTATTATAAATACGTTTCCATCATCATTTACCAAATCAATCACTTATGCTATATCAATTCTCCTACTCGAAGTAAGTGGGACCTGAGAATCTCCGGCAACCATCTGTTAACTCAATCAGTACTAGCTTGTTTCGTTCTGCAAAGCGTTGGAAATTCATCCTCAAACCTTTATAATGTTTCATGTTTATCCACGAAACCATTGTTCCAAGTTAATTTTAAAACTCGTATTCTTCGCGAGTAGTGCGTACTCTTAATGAATACTCGTTCTAATGTGCAAATTAATGCGTCTTTGTGATAAGGTTTTACCCGAATCATTCATTAGCTTTTATGCTAACGTGTTAACCGATTTTGTATGAACATAGTGTTTTACATTAATGTGAGTTAAATTAATCTCATCCCGCAAGAACAATTAATGTGTAACTATAATATTATGTAATTCTAAGCTATGTTTATTGAAGTGTTTTAATGAATGCCTTTTAGCCAAACTCTTCGTTCAAGGCTAAGGGTGGGAGAGTCGTTTTACTGACTACTTCTTTACGTTTATTTAACTCATCCATAGATTTATCTATCCTATGGACCATGCATTTAAGCTGTCGCTTTTAATGCCATTGTTGATATTCTAATTAGATTGTAGTACCTGGAAGGCTTACATAAAATCTAAGTAGTTATCAATGAGTTATATCTGAAGAATTACAAACGAAAATTCTGCAAAAATACTTGATTATTAAATTCGTATTCTAAAACGATGTGTCCCGTCTTTCGAGGTGACATGCGCCTCGCGCATACCCGGTTAAAAACCGTGATTTTGAAAACTGTTTTAGTCTCCAAATTTAAAAGCAAGATCGGTTTTAAACATGCACATTATTTGGGATACAAACTATAATGGAGTATTTTAACAAATAAGGATGCTTGAGCAATGTGTTGAATAGCGTGAATATGATAAAAACGAATGATGATAAATTCAATACTCAATTCAAGTATTAGTAAATACTCGGAAAATAATGTGTTCCACCAAGAAACTTATTTAAGAGTATTTTCAAACAGAAATAAAAGTAGAAGTTTTAGCAAATCTAATGATAAAGAATCTCTCATTCCATCTTTATTCTTCTGGGGCATCCTCGATCTGGTCGTTGCTTCTGTTTCTCGGTTTTGTAATTCAAAAGAAAATGAATTACTCTCGAGTGATTAGAAGCAAAAGAGAATGAATGATTTTCATCATCTTTTCTCTTTACGTACCTTAGGAGCATTAGCCAGATGTCCTTTCACGCCACACCTGAAACACGTTCGAGTTTCCTCTTTACGTGTCTGCTTTGCTTGCTTTTTCTTACCACCAGATTGTTTGCGTTTAAACTTCTTCTAGGATTTGTTCGCCACAAACTTCTCAGTTTTGTTCTGAGAGCTTTTTCCCTTTCTCTTGCGCTTCCCCTTTTGTTCGGTTGGAGCGGATGATGCAATATGCATTTTAGATCTAGACTTTTCAGCCTTGAGTCTATCTTCCTCTAACTCAAGATGAACTTGTATCTTCTCGAGAGTATCGAGATGGGTAGCATGGGTAAGGCTCATTTCATGATATTCCAAGAGTCGGGTAAAGAGCGGATCATGTAGTTGATTTTTTGTTCCTCAGACAGGTTTTCACCTGCTTCCTTGAGCTCAGCGATCAAGTTACATGCATAATAAGATCTTTTATCGTATGCTTGGGATTCTTCTTATAGGTTTCAAGAGCGATGTTTAACGCTCTCTTTTGGGCAATGGTGTAGGCACAAAATGTTGCCTTAAGACCATCACATAGGTCCTTGGCAGTCCCTTAATGGTCAAACCTATAGAGAATCTCGTCTTCCAGCATAGAGAGCAAGGTGAAACGAACATCATGATCCTTGACATCCCATTCATCATAGAACGTCTTTTGCTCATTTGTGAGGTCTCCCTCTGGCCTAGTTCATTTTGTGGTCAAATGCTCCAGACCTCTTATTTCAGAGATTATCATCTTAACTTGTTTATTCCATATTTTATAATTACCGCTGTAAACACCTAATTTTGGTACGCGCGACACGTATATAACATGTTCAAAAATGTTATGTGTAACGCGTTTAAAAAAGGAAGTATTTAAATATGGAAGGTCACGGGGTTGCTAGAAATAGGCTTAGTTAAATTATGATAGTATAGATTCATTTAATATTGTGTAATATTCAGAAAATATATGATAAATATTTATGGCAATATGCAATAAATATTTATTCATAATTTTCGGAATTAATTAGTGTATATTAGGGAAAATAATGTTTTCCTAATTTTTTGTGTTAATCTAGCTATAAAAGGACCCCTAGTCAATGAGAAAACACACAGAAAATTAACAAATAAAAATAATTATATTTTTTTTTACAGCTGTGCAGACCCTTCTGTCTTCTTCTTTTTTTTTTTTTTTTTCCTTTTGGCAGTTTCTGCCGTGAAAACCCTCCCTCTCTCTTCACTTTTCTCTCTCCCTCACTTATATCTCTGCCGTGAAGACTCTGCCAGCCACATCAGCCACACCTTCGCCGGAGTGACTTCGGTTCGCTCGTCCACGACTCCACCAACTTCCGGCGACCTGTTCCGTCCCCACCGATCCCGTTGCTGTCTCTCCGGAGCACATCCAGGTATCGCTGCTGCTGTCCTCCTGCACCCTAGGACTCGCCGGAATCGCTCTGTTGCATCAGCACCATCCCGCTGAAGCTATTCCATGCTCCATCCTGTTCCTGCTGATGGCGTCGCCGGAAGTTGCTCCCGCTGTTGTCCGAGCCCACCCCGCCACGCTACCTGTAATTCGCCGTGCAGTCTGCATAACCTGCCGGAGTTTGTTTCTTCACCGTGGTCCCGGTCTGCTGTCAACCCCCGCACGCCCTGTTCCGCTGAACCTCCGTCGCCATCGACCTCGCTGCTCCCGTGCCGGCGAGTCTTCCATTGCTGCGCAGGTACTCTTCATTCCGGCTGTTTTTTTTAAATATATATTTAATTATTATTATTTAAATAGTTAATTATTCTGTTATTTATCATTCATTCATTCATATTATTATTATTATTATTATTAGTATTATTATTATTATTATTATATCTTGTTGGTTAGATAGTTTAGATGTTGATCTAAATTAGATGAGATGTTTTATTATGAATATACGTATAGGATATGTAATTATTAAATTATATTATGATTTTTAGCATGCTTGAATTTACTTAGATTTTATCTCAATTAGAAATTTTTGGATGCTTATTAGGTTTTTAGACTGAGATTTGTCGTTAATAACATTCGCACATGAACTTTTGTTAATCTTGACATCGTTGAATTAATCTGACGTAACATGTATTTAAAGAATAAAGTTGGCAAATTAAGTGAATTGAGTACCGAGAGGGCAAAGTTAAAATTTATATTTTAATTCGTAATAGAACCCCCGAACTCGAATTTCTGATCGTAGACCGGTTTTATACCTAGGTGTTTAATTTTTTATTCGCCTAGGTAATTTAGGATTCTAGTTAGCCTTAATTAACTAGTGGCGACTCTTTTCAAAATTGCACGTTTTCAAAACGTAATTCGCCTTAGGTTGGATTTTAGGTCCGACAATTTGGCGACTCTGTTGGGGACGATTTAGAGGGTTCGGGCTCAGTATGTTCACTTTTTGCCATGTTAGAATTTTGTAATTTTTATTTTTATTTCACAGATCTAACTTTTTTTTTTTTTTTTTTGTGATTTCAGGCGTGGAGTTAAGTTTTTATTATGACTAACTATTTTCTTTGTTGTGTATGTATTATTTAAATTTGCACACACCCACATTAGTGTAATCTCCAAAACGCCTAAAACTCAGGGCGACTAGGAACCCCGGAGGTTTAGTATGGTACGACCGGAGCGGCTGGGCTGCCGGTACGGCTCGAAAAAACTCTACTCGCTTGTGAAGGTCTTATGATCCCTATGATGGGGTGAGGAAACCAAATTGTCGGGAACCTATCAGTAGAACCTACATTGTAGAGCAAAACCACACATTTTTTTTTATCCCCTAACATGTTGTATTTTATCAGTGTTTTTTTTGTTGTAAAAAAGAGTTGTCAGGAAAACTGTAAGTTTTTTTTTTAACTGTGTAACTTTTATTCTCATGCATTCATCTCATTGCATTTTTTTTAAAAAAACAAAAAATAAAAAAACTCTTTTTTTTTTCCAGCTAATTGTTAATCATTTAGTTGTATACATTTTATTCTCAAACTTGCATTTCACATGCATTGTTTTTCTTTAAAAACCTCTTACCTGAATTTTTTATTTTAAACCTATGTTTCATACGCGTCGTTTAAAAAAAAAAATTAGGTGAGTTGTAATTTTGGTTAGTGCGTCACGTATGCATTACTTTTTTGAAAAAACATTTTTAGGAAAAATTGTAATTCATCTTTAGCTATTAGAGCTTCTAATTTCGAACGTGCATTTAATATGCATCATTTTAAAAAAAACTCTTACCTGATTTTTTTTTTTATTTCAAACTTGCGTTTCATACGCATTATTTTTCTTAAACAAAAAACTCTTTAGGTAAGTTGTGATTTTGGTTAGCGCGTCGCGCATGTAAAAAATCATTTTTGAAATTTTAATTCCCCTTTAGCTATTAGAGCTTCTAATTTCGACCGTGCATTCCATATGCATCATTTCAATAACTTTTTACCTGAATTGTTTTATTTTAAATAATGCATCCAGTATGCATTAATTTAAAAAAACTTTTTAGATAAATCGTATGCTCTCTTAGTTTAAAAAACATTTTACCTGATTTTTTAAAAGATGCGCATCTCATATGCATTATTTTCTAAAAAACCTTTCAGGTAAATTGTAATTTTTCTTAGTTGTAGAACTTTTATTTTTATGTTTGCATCTTGTATTTATTTTTTTGTGCATCTCATATGCAATTTTTTTTTAAAAAAACTTTTCACTTGATTATTTTTTTTAATTTTGAGCAACTAGGATGCATTGATTTTTTTTCCTCATAAAAAAAAAAAAACAAAAAATTGAGGTAATTTGTAAGTTTTCTCAACTGTACAACCTTCACCTCATGTACATCTCATAGGCATTGTTTTAGGAAAAACGATTCTTTTTTTAGATTGTAAATCTTCTCTTAGTTGTTGAGCTTCTAATTCCAAACATGCATTGCATTTGCATTTGTTTTTATAAAAGAATTTTCACCTGGATTTTTCATTTTGTACATACATTCCATATGTGTCATTCAGGTAAACCGGTAGTAAGTTGTAAGTTTCTTATCAGTAAAACTTTAACTTTTCGAGCATGCATGAGCATTTTAAAAAAATCAAAGTGTCATTCATTTTTATCCAATGTGTGTTGCACTTTTGCAGCAAAATTGTCATTTCAACCTTTGCATGAACTAGCATTTTAAAATAAGAGATTTGATTCTATTTTTTTTTGAGAAAATAGTTTAAATGTGCGGTTAAGTGCGACCATTCGAGTTTAAACAAAGGACAATACAATCTTTTTGAAAAAATTTTGTTTTGAACATCAGTCCTGCGTTCGAGCCAGATAGTGCACTCAGGGAACTCCATGCTAGTGCAAAACACCTTAAATCATAAATTTTGATTTTTTCTGAAATGTAATCAAAATTACGAAATGAATGACATTAGAAGTTTTCCGAAAAATCACGCATGACTCATTTGATTCTTTATACTAACTTTCGTGTTTCGTCTTTTCAGGTACCCTTGGTTAGATATCCTGTATATATAAGTTCTGCCGGAAAAATGGGGCAACAAAAAAGAACGTGCAGCCATCCAGTTGCACGAAGAAAAACTGCGCACTCGGGATATCCAACGCTCAGGTACGATGAATTGTACTTGATTTTTGAATGTCCTTACTCTTTTTGCAGATACGACGACCATTTCGACCGAGGTCGCAACCATGTGAAATGTGACTGCTCCAAAGAACTTACGTGTCAAAATTCCACCTACCATATGTGGAATTCATATGCGTCCCCGAACCAAGCTGTACATCTGTTTTACGGTGAGGTCTAAACCGGTAGATGGTAACCAAGGGGCATCTCCTATTGAGATCGGTCTATTCCGGAGATGAGAAAATATCAAGAGATCATCGAGAGTCTCGTGAAGATTCAATGTGCTGATCAATGAACATTTTTGTTGGTGCCTTCCATCAGAGGTCCAGGGGCATTTACTTTCCGGAAGGTGTTCATATACAAGTTGTGATTTCTGTTGGATCACGGTGGAACTCCGGCACGGACTTTGACGGCGATCCTAGCTCCTTCGCTCCACGCAATCCTGCAAGAGGGGATAGACCGGGCGGTGACCCAGAATCCCTCTCTGATGCTTAAATGAGTGTCTAGTACGGACTGGCAAGCAGTAATCTCAAAGGGTATGTAATTCAACATAAGTCATCTGAGGTGACCTCTTGCCCTTTTATAGGCGAAGAGATAGCTCAGTTACCTGGTGAACCGTTGGGGGTGGTTAGCCCGTATCCCGCGTATCTCGGGTGTGATCCCGCCTATCTAGGCCATGATCTCGCTTATCTCGGCCACGCTCCGCGTATCTCGGCCACGCTCCGTGTATCTTAACCACGTTCCGCGTATCTCGGCCACGCCCCGCGTATCTTGGCCTTATCCTCTGATAACGAGTCCCGACTCCCATCGGGGACTCCAGAGTTATCTCGTTGTGTCACCGCTCGGGGCCCCTCGTCATCGTGACAGGGCCAATCGTTCTCAGGGATTCGTCATCGGGGCCTACTTAAAGGCTTCTTATCGGGAGCTTCCATCTCATCTGTCGGGAGCGACTCTGTCGGGACCTTTCATCATCGGGACTCCCTTCGTCGGGACCCTTCTCCTGGGTCATCTTGACCTTCATTTGGGGCCTGGTGGGCCTGTTTGCCGTTTCTTCACCGTTAAAGGGCCTGACGGTTGTAATCGGACCCATCATTTGCCCCCAAGACATGAGGGACTTTTAGTTCGTCGTGTCTTCCAACTCCCGACTTCCCGATTATTAGAATCGGGGATCTTTCCCTTGACATGGTCATTCAGTACTAAACTTTTCCTTCACGTTTCCTCAGCGTTTCGTGGGTAACTGCCAAATCCCAGGGGTCTCCTCGATTCCCCAGTTCATTAAATGCAGTAGATAGTGAAGCGACGTCTTCGGCTCTCGTGCCTGATTTTTCGCGCCTGTTCTTTTCTGAAAAGCACTTTTCAGGCCATTTCATCATTACGTCTGTTGTCCTTCTGCACGTTTCATCTCAACGGTCCAGATTAAAACTCTTCGACGACTCGGATCGAAGTGTCCCTTCAACTGTCCTCTTCGCCTATAAAACCCTAGCCACGGGCACAGTTTAATTTTTACCGTTTTTGAATTCTCAAAAGCTCTCTGCAACTTCTCTGCGAACTCAAGCTCTGTAATTCCGAAGGTCTCAGATTTTCTCCGGTCATCTTTCCGGCGACGCCCAGTTCATTTCCTCAACTTCTACTTCATCATGTCTGGTAAGGATTTTTACTTCATTGTCTGTTCGTGTTTTCCTTATTCATAGCTTTCCAAGAATCCCACTGTGTTTTTCTTGCCATTGCTGCTTTTCAGACAGCGGGTCCAGCTCTGAGGGGAGAAAGCCTTTTAATTTTGATTA
Source organism: Clarkia xantiana subsp. parviflora (assembly GCA_036873135.1). Taxonomy (NCBI): domain Eukaryota; kingdom Viridiplantae; phylum Streptophyta; class Magnoliopsida; order Myrtales; family Onagraceae; genus Clarkia; species Clarkia xantiana. The sequence goes on along the minus strand of JAPTYO010000002.1, from coordinate 46,190,116 downwards.
TGCTCTGAATGAAATTTCCAATACTGCCTATGATGCAGCTCTCCGAGAGGGGTGTATCACTTCTACTTGGGAACCCCGTTTCCCGTATCCTTGGCCTCGCCCCTCGGGTAACCCTGAGGTTACTCGTCCCCAAAAAGGGGAGGTATTTGTCTCTACGGGGCAAGTATCAGCGGGGATCAGATTCCCCTTCTGCGGTAATCTGGTCGAGATGTGCCAGCATTACAAAACGCATCCAACTACCTTTTCTCCCCATGCCATCCGTCTATGGAACGCCTTTCAGGTTCTCTGCTTCCGACAGAAGTGGGTATACAGCCTCCAGCTCTTCAGAACCTTCTATGGGATGAAGTGCAACGAGGCGGGGGTTTGCGCCTTCTATCCTCGGATGCCCAAGTGGAGTAAGCAGCAGCTTGCACGGTGTAACTGGACCAATGACACCTGGAAGGTGGTCAAGGGTTGGGGACTCCTGGTTGACACGGGGTCCGACAACAGTGGTTGGAAGAGGAGCTACTTCTTCATCCGACACTCTTCGATCCCCTGGCCTTGATGGGAGGTGACAGCAGACTCCCCGCCTGCCTTCCACACTTATTCCGATGAAGATTTCGAAACTCTTCAACTCATCCAGCTTTATCGATGGGGGGAGTCCTACACTCCCCTCGACGCCAATTCCCTCGTGGAGCGGGACCTGGTGAACGCCGGGATCCGACTCCTCGATATAATCTCTGGGGGGCAGCTTTTCGACGGCCCTTCTAATATGGTTCCCTGGGTAAACTTCTAACTCTTTTTCGTTTTCTGTTTGCAGCCAAGAGGGTATATGTGCTGACCGATCTATTCCTTAAGCAGGGGGAGACTGATGCTGTCCGTCCCTCGCGGAAGAGGAAGTCCGCCAAGAAGGCTGCTGCTCAGTCGGGGTCTCCTTCGGCGGAGCAACCCAAGCGGAAGCGGGTGGAGCTGGACCAACTCTTCGACGTCCAGAATGTTGAAGAAGGTAAAAAGCTCCGACTCGCTATTAAATCGTACATGAGGATGGTCCTGAGGGATTTGATTCCTTCGACCAAGGAGGCCCGTATTGCTGACGTTAGACGGATCCTTCGAGGCGAAACTCCTCGTGTCCCGAAGGCGGGCTACTACCACTATCATGGGAAGGATCAATACGTCTCCCGACGTATCGTTTGGTGTAAGAATCCTGATGAACTCCCTGACTACATTTCTGAAGCCTCTCATCCTCCAGGTGCAGGTCGTTCAGGAGTTCCATCGGGTGCTGAAGCTTCCGCGGATGCACCGTCTTCAACAGGGGTGCCTCCCTCAACTGGGGAGAAGACCTCGACCGGCGAACAGTTTCGTCGGGTGGAAAGCTTGGACTCCTCCGAGGAGACTGATGAAGGGGGCTCCCTTCGTCATCGTCGGAGGACGGGGCAGTCTCCCCTGAAACCAACCTCTCAGGGGCGCCCCCTTCATCTTCTCTGCAGCAGCGGCAGCCGTCGCCTATCCACAACTTCACTCCTTCACCCGTCCGGGTCGAGACGGAGGCATGCCCTTCTACGTATCGTCCTCCTCCTCCTGTCGCTCTTGATAGGAATTTCTATAGGCCCTTCAACCCCTCACAAGCGAGTGCCCCCTGGACTCCCATCCAGACGCTGCAAGGAGTCCCGCTCAAGCAAGGGGAGCAGCACCAGGACCTGGCCCTGCATCTGCTGGCAGGCTCGATCCTGCCTACCATACGGTATCCGATTTCCCTCAATCGGACGGCCATGCATCGGGATGTCAGAGAGATGTCCATGCGTCGGATAGAGGTAAAACTTCGCTTCTCTCTTTTCAATGATAAATCGGGTTGTTTGTCTGTTAACACTTTTTCCTCTTATTGTAGGAGCTCGGGGACTTCAACCGTCTTCTTGGGTATATCATCGCCTATGATGAGTCCCGGGAGCGGGATCGAGCAGCCCTCGACCAGCTCAAGGAGGATCTTAAGGCCTCCCAGTCTTCGCGGGGAAAGCTTGTCAAGGAGCAGGGTGTCCTTGACCAAAAGGTTCGGGACCTCCAGAAGCAGGTCGGGGACTTCGAGGGGCTCTTGAGGCAAGAGCGGCAGGAGCGGCAGGCGGCTGTGGATAAGCTGGTCCTCGAGAAGAAGGCTGCTGAGGACAAACTGGTCCTCGAGAAGAAGGCTCTGGAGGAGCAAATCGCAGGATTTCCTGCGCAGCTGGTCGAGGCGGAGGCAAAGGGCCGGGAGGATTATCGGAGGTCGGGGGACTTCCAGGCCGACGCTATGAAATTCTTCGGCGCGGAGGTGGAGAACACTCTCTTCAATGCGGTTGAGGAGCTCCACCTGGAGTATGGGGACGCCATCAACTTTGACAAGTCTCCTTCCTCGCTCCCTTTGCGAAGAAGTATTTTGCTCTTTCCGAGGAGAGTAATGGGGGGAGTACCCCCATAATTGTCGAAGACGCCTCTGAGCTTCCAAGTGCGGATGCCCCGATAGTCGATCCTCCCGAGGCCAACCCTGTGGATCCTCCCGCTACCGACTCCGCGGACCCAGCTGCTGCCGATGTTGCCAACAAGGACCAAGCTTAAACGTTTATCTTTAGAGTCCTTGTATCTTCTCTTTTTTTGTCATTGTCGGGCCTTTGAGCCCTTATCAACTATCAGACTTTCTCAGTTCCGATTTTCGCGATGCATTTCTTCAAGTGGCTTTACTATGCTTGCCTAGTTCGATACTTCGACACTTAAGACATTTTCGTACGTCAGTCCCGACGATTTAATAATTTGCGCCACTTAAGGCGACTTATCATCGTGCATCACTTAAGACGGCTTAATTCCGCGCACCACTTAAGGTGACTTAGTTCCGTGCACCACTTAAGGCGACTTAATATTACTTAAGAGTAAATCTAAGAATCGTGCACCACTCAAGGCGACTTTTCTCATGCACCACTTAAGGCGACTTTTCCCGTGCACCACTTAAGGCGACTTAATATTACTTAGAGTAAATCTAAGAATCATGCATCACTTAAGACGACTTAATATCATGCACCACTCATGGCGACTTCGTATCGTGCATCACTTAAGACGACTTTTCTCGTGCACCACTCAAGGCGACTTTGACACTTAGCATAAATCTAAGGATAACTCTGATTGGAAGCAACCTCTTTATTTATTGACGGCACAAAATGGGCTTACATCGAATTAAACGATACACAGCATACACCACTTAAGGCGATTTTACATCGGGCACCACTTAAGGCGACTTTATCGGGCACCACTTAAGGCGACTTTATCGGGCACCACTTAAGGCGACTTTCTTCAAGCATGGTGTTTCTTCAAGTGTTCGCCACTAAAAGAATGCTTTAACGTTGCCATCGAGGTCTTCCAACTTGTACGCATTTGGAGCTGGCATCCCCACGACCTTATAAGGTCCTTCCCATTTTGGTGACATCTTGTTAATTCGATCCAAAAGGGTGAACTCGTTGCGACGCCAAACCAGCTCCCCGACGAAGAACTGTCGGGACTTCACTCGCCGATTGTAGTACCTGGCCGTCGCCAAACGCATTCGAGCTTGGACTTCATCGGCTTCCCGCCTCTTCTCTTCGAGTAAGTCCAAGTCCAGACGTCTCATCTCATCGTTCATCAGAGGCTCGTAATATCTCATCCGATGGGACGCCACAGCTACCTCCACGGGGGCAACAGCTTCCGTGCCATAAACGAGGCCAAACGGAGTCTCCCCCGTTGATCGTTTGGGTGTCGTTCTAACAGCCCAAAGCACGTTTTCCAGTTCGTTCAGCCACTTGCCCTTCAAGGCATAGACCCTCTTCTTCAGGCCATCAATCACGATTTTGTTGGCTGACTCCACCTGGCCATTAGTCTGAGCATGGCGTACGGAAGCAGTCCGATGCTCGATGTTCAACTCCTCCAGATACTCCCTCACCTGAGAGCCGTTAAATGGTGGACCATTGTCGCTGATCACCACCTTAGGAATCCCGTATCTGGATACAATGTGGGTCTGGAGGAACTTGACGATCTGATTCCCCGTCGTTCTGGCCAATGCCTTCGCCTCTATCCATTTCGAAAAATAATCGATTGCTAGAAGTAAATACTTACATTGACCTTGTGCTTGTGGAAGAGGTCCCACCAAGTCGATGCCCCACTGCGCGAAGGGCCAAGCGCTCTTGATGGATGTCAGATTAGCGGCCGGAGCCACGATACTCGGGGCGTACTTCTGGCACGCGTCACAGGATCGGACCAACGCCGTTGCTTCCTTGCTCATCGTGGGCCAATAATAGCCCAAGTTCAACACCTTCCTCATAATGGATCGGGCTCCTTCATGACAAGCCGCGACCCCTTCATGCACCTCCTTCAGGATTCGATCTGTATCGGGTTCTGCCACACACTTCAAGTACGGAGTCGAGAACCAGCCCTTCTTGTACAGCTGATCCTCTAGCATCACGTAGTTAGCCGCGATCCGACGTATCCTGTCTGCTGCTACTTTATCATCAGGGACTGCCCCCGTAGTCAGGTACGCGACTATCGCGATCATCCATGTGGGCTCCTCCTCCGATTTTGCCTCAATGGTACACACCTGCGTCAGGTCGATGGTTGATAGGATCACCTTCTCCAAGAAGTGCACCTTCCGATTTTCTTCCAAGGGTGCCCCCAGGGCAAATTTGCTCAGGGCGTCTGCCTCTACGTTCTCTTCCCTCGGGATTGCCTCGATATCGAAGCTTTTGAAGCTCTCTTTCAAGGCTTGTACCTCGCGTAGGTATTTCTTCATTATCGGACTCCTCGCTTCGTATCGCCCTTGAACCTGGTTTACGATTAAAGCCGCGTCACACTTCACTCTCAAGTGATCGACTCCCGTGCCTTTAGCAATTTTCAAGCCCGTGATAAGAGCTTCATACTCCGCTTCGTTGTTTGTGGCCTTGAATGTTAAAGCCAAGGCGTATCGGAGCGATTCTCCTTCACCCGGTGGTATCAACAAAAAGGCCGCTCCGTCCGAACTCGAGGAGCCATCCGTGTACATTTCCCAGGTATTTTCCTTGTTTGGCTGTTCTGATTGCTCTGCCCTCTCTGGTTGTTCGTCTGTCGGGACCTCCATGGTTGCCCCCTCTACAAGGCCCGCTTCTTCTAGATCGGGGGCTGTAGATTCTGCTATTAAATCCGCCAATGTCTGGCCCTTGATAGCCGTTCTTGGAGCAAAGTGTATTCGAAACTCATTAAGCTCTACTGCCCACTTCACTAATCTCCCCGATGCATCTGGTCGGTTCAAAAAGTGCTTCAAAGGCTGGTTCGTCAACACAGTAATCTCGTGTGCATGGAAATAAGGCCTTAGCTTCCGAGCAGTAATAATCAACGCAAAGAGGTACTTCTCAACGGCAGGATAATTTAATTCAGACTTGAACGCCTTGCTTACATAATAGACGGGGACTTGATTACCCTCGACAACCTTCACTAACACAGAGCTAATGGCAAATTCAGAAACAGCCAAATAAAGATAGAGCGGCTCGCCTGGAACCGGTTTCGCCAACGGTGGGAGGGTGCGAAGGTGCTGCTTGAGTGCTTGGAACGCCTCTTCACACTTGGTGGTCCACTCAAATTTCTTGTTGGCCCTCAGGACTTCAAAAAATGGCATTGATCGGTCGCTGGCTTTGGGCAGGAAGCGATTCATTGCAGCTAGCCGGCCATTCAGCACTTGTACCTCCCGATGGTTTATCGGAGACTGCATCTCCTCAATCGCCTTCAATTTCTCGGGATTCACCTCAATTCCTCTCTGGCTCACCATAAAGCCCAAAAATTTCCCTGAGTGGACTCCGAAAGCGCATTTCGTCGGGTTTAAACGAACTTGATGAAGCCTCATCCGCTCTAACGCCATGGTTAAGTTGTGCACATGATCCTCGGCTTGTCGGGACTTTACCAGCATATCATCCCAGCATAACTCCGAACAGCTTGTTCACCATCCGCTGGTAGGTTTCCCCAGCATTGATCAACCCGAAAGGCATGACATCGTAATGATAAATGTCACTGTCTGCGTAGAATGCTGTGTGGGGAACGTCTTCCTTGGCCATTTTGATCTGGTTGTAGCCTGAGTACGCATCCATGAAACTCAACAGCTCATGTCCCGACGTGGCATCCACCAGCCGGTCGATTCTCGGGAGTGGATAACAGTCCTTCGGGCAAGCCTTATTCAGGTCGCGAAAATCCACACACATTCGCCATTTCCCGTTAGTCTTCTTCACCAGCACTGGATTAGCAACCCAAGTTTGGAATCGGAGCTCTTTAATAAATCCAGCATCGAGCAACCTGCCCACCTCCTGCTGGATCGCGATCTTCTTGTCCGTGCCCATCGGACGCCTTTTCTGCGTGATAGGCTTGATCGCGGGGTCTATCTTCAGCTCATGTACGATCACATCGGGGCTGATTCCTGGCATATCACTCGGGGACCAGGCAAATAGCTCCTTGAACTCCTTCAGCAACTCAATCAATTCTCGGGCTGTTTTCTTGGTCAAGGCAGACCCGATTTTCACCTTCCTCTGGGGTCCGTCGATCTCGACTTCTTTCAGATCTTCTACGGGGGCGGGACGCCCAAACTCCTCTCTAAGATCTGTGTCTGTCTGGAGGACAGTCATGGCTTCTCGCCTCCTCCTTCGGGTGGCATTAACATAACATTTTCGGGAAGCCACCTGGGCGCCCTTGACTTCTCCGACTCCGTGGTCGGTCGGGAACTTCATCTTTTGGTGCACTGTCGAGGCAACCGCCATCAGGGGATTAATGGTGGTTCTCCCGATGATCGCGTTGTAAGTCCCTGCGGAATCAACTACCACGAACTCCACGTTCCTCCTTTCTGATTTCCACCCACTACCAAACTCCACTGGTAAGGTGATTACTCCTAGCGGGTAGGAGGTTGAGCCAGAGAATCCGACCATCGGGAAGTTTGCCTCCTTCAGATCTTTCTTCGTTTTTCCCATGGCCTCCAGCGCGTCCATAAATAGGATATCGGAGGAGCTTCCCCCGTCGATCAGAATTCGCTTCATTTCGAACCCGTCTACATCCAAGGTTACAACCAAGGCGTCATCGTGTGGAGTCTCCACGCGTATGAGATCTTCCGAAGAAAAGGAGATTACCATCTCTTCTTTCAAGGTCCAGGATCGGGACCTCTTACACAGCACCACCGCCGTAGGGATTCTAGAGGCATAAACCTCTCGGGCAGATGAAGTATCACCTCCAGCAGCAAACCCTCCATGAATCACATTGATAGTGCCCCGTCTCTCCTTACGAGCACCGGATGACTCTGGGTCGGTTCTCTTCTTCTTTGGGGACCGAGCGCGGGATCGGGAACGGGACCGCGATCGGGACCGAGAGCGGGATCGACACCGCTTATCCCTGACGAATTCCTTGAGCTTCCCCTTCTGGATCAGCTTTTCGATCTCCTTCTTCAGTTCCCGACAATGGTTGGTGTCGTGACCATTTGCGCGGTGAAATCGGCAGTAGCGATCCGTGCGAGATCCCAAGAATTCTCCATCCTTCTTTGGGGGGTACCTTGAGATACCTTGTCGTTCCATGACCGTCAGTACCTCCGCCATGGAGCAGTTGAGAGGAATGTCAAGATCCTCCCGCTTATCCTTCCTTGAAGAACGTCTATCGTCCCTCCGATTAGAGCGGCCTCGATTCCGACTACTTTCGGGTTTCCCCTTTGACTTACGATCGTCGACAGGTTTAACCGACTGCTTCGCTTTATTCGATTTCGGGGGTTCCAGCTCTCCCGCGGCTATCTTTGACTCCTGGACATCGATTTGCCATTTCACCCTCTTCTGTAGTGCCTCCATGTTCCACACAGCTTTCTCAGCTACACTGTGCATTAGGTCGGAACCGTAGGGGGCCGTTAAGTTCCGGATAAAGGTACGGATGGTTTCTCCCTCTGAGATCTCCTCATCAATCTGTGCCACACTGGCAGTGTACCGCTGGTAATAGTGCGCCAGCGATTCGTCGGGCCTCTGTACCACTTGGGTCAGGGACCTCACACTCTTCAGCAAACGTCTTCGACCCTGGTACTGCTGGATGAACCGGTCGTGCATATCCGCCCAGCAGGTGATGCAGCCTGGGGGCAGACTAAAGAACCAGGTCAGGGCTCTTTCTCCAAGTGTGTTCGGGAACAGCGTACACACTATGTCTTCATTCGGGGCTCTTCCCAGACATGCCATGAGGTGCTTCTGGACATGACGAACTGGATCTCCTTCACCATCGTACTCCTTTATCGTGGGGATACCCAGCCCTGGTGGGGCTAGGGTGTCTATGAGTCGGGGAACGAAGGGATGAGTAGACCGATCCCTCAACTCCGATACCAGCGGCTTCTGCTCTCCCATGCAGATGTTCACGATCTTTACCACCTGACCGGGGGTGATGGGACCATTCAGGGGAATGGTCCTGTGCTGTACTGGCCCTGGCCCATCAACCACGAACCTCTCCGGCTGACTGGATACCCCACTTCTATTCTGGCCCCGGGGCGGAGCCTCCTGTGCGTTCCGAACCTCTGCTGGTGGGGCCACTTCTTCCAACGGGGGCATCTCGTCCTGCCTCCTCGCAGCCTCTCTCCGATCTAAGAGAGCCTCCACGGCTGCCAAAAACATAGGCATGGCTTCTGCCACCGCCCTTGTCAGGTCCGCAGCTGGGGGGGCCTCCTGCCCCCTATTGCCCTGATGCTGAGCAGCAATGTCTTCGGGACCTTCATTGTGCCCCCCTGTCTGGGAGAGCTCAGCCGGGGGATGGTTCTGGTTTTCCTCCTGTTCTGGTAGTGAATTCAGAGTTGTTGCAGCGGGGTGACGGGAACCACCAGATTGTCCCTGTCTTCTGTGCTTGCCAGCCGCCATCGATCGAGTAGAAGGCATATCAGCTTTTTGTTTGATTCCCACAGACGGCGCCAATGTTGGATCACGGTGGAACTCCGGCACGGACTTTGACGGCGATCCTAGCTCCTTCGCTCCACGCAATCCTGCAAGAGGGGATAGACCGGGCGGTGACCCAGAATCCCTCTCTGATGCTTAAATGAGTGTCTAGTACGGACTGGCAAGCAGTAATCTCAAAGGGTATGTAATTCAACGTAAGTCATCTGAGGTGACCTCTTGCCCTTTTATAGGCGAAGAGATAGCTCAGTTACCTGGTGAACCGTTGGGGGTGGTTAGCCCGTATCCCGCGTATCTCGGGTGTGATCCCGCCTATCTAGGCCATGATCTCGCTTATCTCGGCCACACTCCGCGTATCTCGGCCACGCTCCGTGTATCTTAACCACGTTCCGCGTATCTCGGCCACGCCCCGCGTATCTTGGCCTTATCCTCTGATAACGAGTCCCGACTCCCGTCGGGGATTCCAGAGTTATCTCGTTGTGTCACCGCTCGGGGCCCCTCGTCATCGTGACAGGGCCAATCGTTCTCAGGGATTCGTCATCGGGGCCTACTTAAAGGCTTCTTATTGGGAGCTTCTAGCTCATCTGTCGGGAGCGACTCTGTCGGGACCTTTCATCATCGGGACTCCCTTCGTCGGGACCCTTCTCCTGGGTCATCTTGACCTTCATTTGGGGCCTGGTGGGCCTGTTTTCCGTTTCTTCACTGTTAAAGGGCCTGACGGTTGTAATCGGACCCATCAATTTCTAGATGGAGCAGGAAAATCAGGACATGCAACAGATCCATTCACATCTGGAGCAAATTTCCATTAAAGATGTCAGGCACCCAGGTAAGAGAAGTCATGATCAATTTTCTCCCCGAAATTTGATTTTTTTTCCTTACTCATTGTGCAGCTCGGATAATCATCCAAATAAAAGCCTCTGAAGAGCACATCTCGTGCACGACCCTTTGCTCACCAACCATTCTTGTATCAGTTGCCGAATTTATCCCGCGCAATATCTGTGCCCCAATGCGGACTACTCCACGTCATCCATGTGTGTTCATCGACCAGGCCATTCATCCTGCATGCGACGAGCCTAACCCGGTAGGTGCTAGCCATGGGGCATCCCCAGACGAGATTGAGCAATAACCGGGGCACTTGAGAAGCCGGGATTAGAAATCACTGTCTACGTCATCCATTGGTTGTAGGGTCCATCCAGGGCGTCGACACGATCGACATATTTTGACTCAATCAACTGAGTCCTTCTCTAGAAGATGTTTTGAATTAGAAATTTCAGATTTGCCACTAGGGGCATGTACATAATTTTTGTTGACTATTTTCTTTAAATTTTCGTTGATTATTTTCTTTAAATTTTCGTTTTCAAAAAAAAAAAGAGTAAAAAAGCAAAAAAAAAAAAAAAAAAAAAAAGCAAAAAACTCTTTTTTTAGGGTCACAGCCGCCCTTTAATTGGCTACCGATAAAAATAAAGCAAGTGCTCATGTAAATTTTGTGAGAGCAGTGAAAAAATAGAAGGGTCACAGTTGTCCCTAAATCAACTACAAATAAAAAGGGTCTCAGTTGTCCCTAAAACGACTATAAAGAAAGGGCGACAACCACCCTTCAAATGGCTACAGATAAAGAGCGCTCCTGCAACATCAAAAGCGGGAAATAGGTGAAAGGGCCACAGCCACCCTCCAAATGGCTACGAATAAAAAAGTGACCCCGCGAACCCTGTGAGGGCGGGAGAATAAAAAGGGCCACAGCCACCCTTAAAATGGCTACACAAAAAGAGTGATCTCGCGAAACCGGTGAGGGCGGGAAAATAAAAGAAAGGGTCACAGTCGTCCCTCAAACGGCCATAGTCAAAAGAGCGATCCCGAAACATCGATGGTGGATATTAAGTGAAAGGGCCACAACCACCCTCAAAATGGTTACATACAAAGAGTGTTTCCCGGATCAGAGACGAAGAATGAAGGGCCACAGCCACCCTCCCAAATGGCCACAATCAAAAGAGCTCCTGCAACATTGAAGACGGTGAGGAATGGGTCACAGCCACCCTCCGAAGGGCTACAAATACTCCCGCATCGAGGCGGAAAATAAAGTACGGGTCACAGCCACCGTTTAATCGGCTACCGAATAAAGAGTGCTTCCGCTAGGTTGAAAACCCGAAAGGGCGGCCTAGGCAAAATCAGGAAATGAGGGGCATGGTTGCAAATTCAGAAATTGCAATCATGGCAAAAGGAGAGAAAATTAAAAAACCGAGGGGCACGGTCGGAAATCTCTCAATCGGCCGTGGCAAAAGGAGAGAAAAAAGAGAAATTCTCAACAAAAAAAAACTGAAAAAAGAAAAAGAAAAGATCCCACTAGATTGTCGCACCGTGCACAATTTAGGCAAAAATTAGGGACAAACATTCATGCGCATGCGTATTTTCTACGATACGGCGTCTTCAAAATCAAGCGGGACGGTTACAGTCTGCTCTCGCGAGTCACCATTCAATGATGAGTAGGACTGTTACAGTCTGTTCCTACAAGTCACAACCGACAATCAGGATCTGAAGTTTTCCAGCTTTCTGAGAGTCACCCCCGACGAACGAAGCCTTAGTATTCAGCCATCGCAAGTCACGCCACTAGAGGCACTTCTCCAACGGACGCCACTAGAGGCTCTTCTCCGACATACGCCGCTAGAGGCATCGCCAAAGGGTCTCCGGAACGGTCTGACGTAGAGGTCTTCCGCCACCAGAGATATTACCAGAGGTTTTCCGGTACGGCCTGACGTAGAGGTCTTCCGTTACCACTCGCCACTAGAGGCATCACCAAAGGTTCTCCGGTACGATCTGACGTAGAGGTCTTTCGCCACCAGAGATATCACCAGAGGTTTTCTGGTACGGTCTGACGTAGAGGTTTTTCCGTTACCACTCGCCACTAGAGGCGTCACCAGAGGTTGTTGGTACTGTCAGACGTAGAGGTCTTCCGTTACCAATCATCACCAAAGGTTTTACATTATTGCACACCACTGGAGGCTTTTCCTTGTCGCTCGCCACTGTAGGCAACGTCGATTGAGGTTTTACTTTTCTGCACGCCACTGGAGGCTTTACTTTTTCGCACGCCACTGGAGGCTTTACTTTCTGCACTACCAATGGAGGCACCGCCAACAGGGGCACCGCCGACGGAGGTTCTATTTTCTGCACTACCAATGGAGGCACCGCCAACAGGGGCACCGCCGACGGAGGTTCTGTTTTCCGCACTACCAATGGATGCACCGCCAACAGGGGCACCGCCGACGGAGGTTCTGTTTTCTGCACTACCAATGGAGGCACCGCCAACAGGGGCACCGCCGACGGAGGTTCTATTTCCGCACGCCAATGGAGGCACCGCCAATAGGGGCACCGCCGACCGAGGCTTTACTTTTCTGCGATACCAATGGAGGCGCTATCAACAGGGGCACCGCCGAAAGAATTTTAACTTTTTCGCATCGTTAATAAAGCCAAAGGCCACCTTGGAGACTTGAAGACCCGGAAGAAGATATACTTCCTAGCCAAAATTAGTGTTTACTCGTCTTTGGACAAACCCCCTCGAATGCATTCTACGGGAGTCCGTCCAAAGAGGGGCAAGCTGTAAACACCTAATTTTGGTACGCGCGACACGTATATAACACGTTCAAAAATGTTACGTGTAACGCGTTTAAAAAAGGAAGTATTTAAATATGGAAGGTCACGGGGTTGCTAGAAATAAGCTTAGTTTAAATTAAGATAGTATAGATGTATTTAATATTGTGTAATATTCAGAAAATATATGATAAATATTTATGGCAATATGCAATAAATATTTATTCATAATTTTCGGAATTAATTAGTGTATAATAGGGAAAATATTGTTTTCCTAATTTTATGTGTTAATCTAGCTATAAAAGGACCCCTAGTCAATGTGAAAACACACAGAAAATTAACAAATAATAATAATTATATTTTTTTTTTACAGCCGTGCAGACCCTTCTGTCTTCTTCTTTTTTTTTTTTTTTTTTTTTCCTTTTGGCAGTTTCTGCCGTGAAAACCCTCCCTCTCTCTTTACTTTTCTCTCTCCCTCACTTATATCTCTGCCGTGAAGACTCCGCCAGCCACAGCAGCCACACCTTCGCCGGAGTGACTTCGGTTCGCTCGTCCACGACTCCACCAACTTCCGGCGACCTGTTCCGTCCCCACCGATCCCGTTGCTGTCTCTCCGGAGCCCATCCAGGTATCGCTGCTGCTGTTCTCCTGCACCCTAGGACTCGCCGGAATCGCTCTGTTGCACCGGCACCATCCCGCTGAAGCTATTCCATGCTCCATCCTGTTCCTGCTGAAGGCGTCGCCGGAAGTTGCTCCCGCTGTTGTCCGAGCCCACCCCGCCACGCTGCTTGTAATTCGCCGTGCCGTCTGCTTGACCCGCTGGAGTTTGTTTCTTCACCGTGGTCCCGGTCTGCTGTCAACCCCCGCGCGCCCTGTTCCGCTGAACCTCCGTCGCCGTCGACCTTACTGCTCCGGTGCCGGCGAGTCTTCCATTGCTGCGCAGGTACTCTTCATTCCCGCTGTTTTTTTTAAATATATATTTAATTATTATTATTTAAATAGTTAATTATTCTGTTATTTATCATTCATTCATTCATATTATTATTATTATTATTATTATTATTATTATTATTATTATTATTATATCCTGTTGGTTAGATAGTTTAGATGTTGATCTAAATTAGATGACATGTTTTATTATGAATATACGTATAGGATATGTAATTATTAAATTATATTATGATTTTTAGCATGCTTGAGTTTACTTAGATTTTATCTCAATTAGAAATTTTTGGATGCTTATTAGGTTTTTAGACTGAGATTTGTCGTTAATAACATTCGCACATGAACTTTTGTTTAATCTTGACATCGTTGAATTAATCTAACGTAACATGTATTTAAAGAATAAATGGCAAATTAAGTGAATTGAATACCGAGAGGGCAAAGTTAAAATTTATATTTTAATTCGTAATAGAACCCCGGAACTCGAATTTCTGATCGTAGACCGGTTTTATACCTAGGTGTTTAATTTGTTATTCGCCTAGGTAATTTAGGATTCTAGTTAGCCTTAATTAACTAGTGGCGACTCTTTTCAAAATTGCACGTTTTCAAAACGTAATTCGCCTTAGGTTGGATTTTAGGTCCGACAACAGCTATTCAATATTATTCCCTTATTCAACTGGGAAATGACATTGCTAGTTGCAGCCATCTATATTAACACATTGACAATCATGCAAAGTTTAGGAAGAGAACAACATTTTGACAGAATTGCAAACATCAGATTATCTATTATGATGGAATACGACGAAGAGTGATTCTTCAGTCACTAAACCAAACCAACCTTTAGTAAAACGAGGAAGGGGGTGTCGTGAAAGAATTCACACTATTGTTGTTTTCAATCTTATAGATCAGTCTTTTGAAAACGGTTATTCTATTGCAAATTACCGGAACTGGAATTTTCAAATAAGCATACCCGATCTTGGCTTTCCCAAGGCCCTTATAATTTTGTAAAATTATCTGATAATTTACGCATACATATTTATAATTATACTACATTTAGCAAATCATCATACCATGCCATAAATATCGAACACAACATGCGTACGCGTCATGCGTCTAATGTTTCTAGCATATATAATTCTACGTAAAGTAAATTATCACATGCGTTCTATCATGAACATCCTAGCATACGCGTCAAAACACGCAACATCCGCACACATCATGCATAATTGGCGACTGGAATTTTCGGTTTTATAAAACGCTTTGAAAATATTAGGGGTTGTTTTGCAATTCATGCTTACAATCAATCATGCGAATTTCTAGACATGGATTCTACGCACTTTCAATCATCATAGCATGTCTATCTTATTGCGCAAACCATATATTTAAATCCCACAGCTCAATGCTCGCAACATAATATCCAGCTAGCTTGACTAAGTCAAGACAACAATTCTAATTATATCAAAATATATGATGCATAAAGTAAACAATTGCAAATCAGCCCACTAATTTAATCCAGTCCCAAAAAATATGCAAGTCCGAGATCCTTCCCCATAATCGAAACCAAGCATTAGGGTTTTGATTGAAACCGTGTATTAAAACACAAACCCTAAGAGCACTGTTTAGGCTAATTTTAAAGTTCGAAAACATTTTGGATTTAAAATTTGACATCCTATTTTATTGAACAATTTAAATTTTCCGAAAATTTTAAAGAGGTTCGGTTCAACTCGTTCTGATTTTTAAAATTCCGGTTTGGTACGAAACGGTTCAATAAAATAAGATAGTGGTTCGGTTTATCACTCAAAAACGGTTAGGTTAGGTTCAATTTAGTTACTATGGTCCGACCCGACCCGATTAAGAAAACCCAGATAGGTTTATCCCGATCCGGTTTAGCAATTGGACCGGCCCATGAACCCTAGGGTTCGGCCGAAATAATTCTATAAGCTAAGTAGGGTATTAAAGTCCTTCATAAAACTTAACTTAGCCATCAAGAATTATTAATTATATAAAATAATTTCCAATAATGCTTATATATATATATAAAATTTCGGCATTTGTTTATACATTTATATATGTATATATATAAATATTGTCAAGATTCTATCTTTGAGATGTAAATCAATCAACAATATAAATATATATTAATATACAATTTTGGCCCAATTATATATATATATATATATATAAAAAAAAAATCCGGTGCTTAGAGCATCCACAGTGGTATTACGTAAAGATTACGTAAATATGGGTCCTACATGTTTATTTAAGTAAAGCAACAAAAATTATCCACAGTGGTTTTACATAGCATTCCTTAAAGATGGGACCCACACGTAAATTTATGTTTTTACATAAAGCATTCCTTAAATTTAAGTAATGCACTATGTATTACGTAACCAATTTTTTATTATAAATTAATTCATTTTATAATTAATGCTAATATCTTATTGGTGGTTGTTGGAAAATCTAATAACAAAATATATTTAAGGAATATGTTTAAGTAATACGATTGCAGAGAAAATATTTTTTACGTGTGTCTTAAATTTACGTATTACTTAAAGTGTACATAAATGTCTACGTGGCAACTTTAAAGAATACAATTTATGTAAAACCATTGTGGATGCTCTTATATATATATTCATATATATATATATATATATATATATATATATATATATATATATATATATATATAATTATTGTCAAGATTCTATCTTTAAGATATAAATCAATCAACAATATAAATATATATATTAATATATTTTCAGCCGAATTATATATAAATAAATTATTGTCGAATATATCTTTTACGGATTAAAATATGTAGACAATATATCTTCTTAATTGTTTAATAGTAACTAAATCTATCAATATATATATTAACCCTATTTTAATCCATATATATTGATAGTTAATATCTTTTACAATATTATATTAGAACCTATCCTTATTTCCAACTTCTAGATATAGTTACCTATTAATAAAATTTAAAAATGGCAACCTATATCTATTATAGATTGTGCCGAATTTTTAATTGCTTGGTGGTCAAGAAAATTAAAATTTTTACCTAAAACATCCCTAGGAATTTTCGGCACTAACAAGAAAATTGGAAAAGTTGTCAAATTTTAAGATCAAACAGTAACTTGATCATGAATACAAAACATGTTCTTGATAAAACTCATGGTGTTCTTGAAGATCATGAACATCAAACTTAAACTGATCATGACAAATTCGATTTTGATCTAGAAAAATACGTAAATTTGAAAATTTTAAGTTTTTAAAGATCAAACACATAAAATCTACTTAAAAGTTTCGGATTCTTCATGGTGTTCATGAACATCAAAAATTCGGTTTTTATGAACATCAAGAACATCAGTTTATCAAAATTTTAAGAACTCCTAACACAGGCTCTGATACCACTGTTGGATTACGGGGACGTAATACTACGGAATGCTAAACGTGTACTAGCAAGAAATCTAATCTACGCAGCGGAATTAGTACACATACCTTTTAGCTTTCCTGCCCAAGAACGATGTGGAGGGAGTTCTGATCCTCCGGTCGAAATCACCTCTAATCGATTCTTCAAGGGAGATGGAAACTCAGACCAGATGTGATGGTGCCGAAATTTAACCAAGGGAAACAAGTGTTCTCAATGGAGATCCTTGTTATTATGAATGAATGAATGAATAAACCCTTAGCAGACACCCCTATATATAGTATTGGTGGAGTTGCCAAAAGGAAACTCCAACCAATGTGGTATAGGGTGGCCGGCCGAATTGCATGTATAAGGGGGAGGCCCAATTTTGGGCCTCCCTTGTCAATTACTAATTGGATTTGGCCCAATTAGCCCAGATTGACAATTACCTAATTAACTTAGGTAATTCCCTTAATTAATGGGCTCCTATTACGGCGCCACGTCACCATATGCTAACACCTATGTAGCTTAAATAATTAACTAGTGGCGACTCTTAAAAAAATTCCATGTTTTTCAAAACATTTAATCGCCTTTGGTCAGATTTTAGTTCTGACAATTTGGCGACTTTGCAGGGGACTTAGAGGGTTCGGGCTCATTATATTTGCTTATTGCCATGTTTTGTTTTTATATTTTACTATCTTCACCATTCTAACTTTATTTTTTTGTGTGACAATTACATATTTTTAGAGTTACAACTAAGTTTTTTCTTTTTTGTGGCATCGTTTGAATTCGCATACACCACTTTAGAATAGTGTCCAAAACGCCTAAATCCCATGGCAACTAGGATCTCCAGAGAGTTAGTAAGGGTATGACCGCGCGGCTGAGCGCCGGAACGACTCAGAACAACTCCACCGCTCGTGAAGGTCCTGTGATCCCTATGATGGGGTGAGGAAACCACCGTGTCGGAAGCCTATAAGTGGAACCTACCTTGTAGAGCAAAGACACACATATTTTTTACCCCCCTAACATGTCGTTTTTTATCCGTGCTTTTTGTTGTTATAAAGAGGTTATCAGGTAAACTGTAAGTTTTTCTAATTGTGTAACTTTACATTCATCTCATTGCATTTTAGAAAAAAGAAAAAAAAAAAAACCTTTTCAAGTAAGTAGTTAGTCATTTAGTTGTAGAAATTTTCTTTTCAAACATGCATTGTTTTTTTTTTTTCAAACCTGCGTTTCATACGCATTATTTAAAAAAGAACTCTTCAGGTAAGATGTAATTTTGGTTAGTGCGTCGCATATGTGTTCCATATGCATCATTTAAAAAAAAAATTAACTGAATTGTTTTATTTTTAATAATGCATCCAATATGCATTAATTAAAAAAAAAACTCTTTAGATAAATCGCGTAAGCTCTCTTATTTTTAGGGCTCTTTGTTTAAAAAATCTTTTACCTGATTTTTGTTAATCAAAAGACGTGCATCTCTTATGTATTATTTTTTCGAAAAAACCTTTCAGGCAAATTGTAATTTTTCTTATTTGTAGAACTTTTATTTTTAAGTTTGCATCTTTTATTTATTTTTATGCATCTTATAGGCAAAAAAACTTTTCACCTGAATTTTTAATTTTGAACAACTAGGATGCATTTTTTTCCTCTTAAAAAAAACAAAACAAAATTTTTTTTAGGTAGCTTGTATGTTTCTTAACTTTATAACTTTCATCTCATGTACATCTCATAGGCATTGTTTTAGGAAAAACAATTTTTTAGATAGATTGTAAATCTTCTCTTAGTTGTAGAGATTTTAATTCAAAACATGCATTAAATTTGCATTTTTTTTTTATAAAAAACTTTACTCGGGTTTTTTATCTCGTACATATGTACTCATCAGGTAAACTGTAAATTTTTTTTTTGACAGTAGGATTTTAACTTTCAAGCATCTTTATAAAAAAAATTCAAAGTGTCATTCATTTTTATCCAAGGTGTATTGCACTTTTGCGGCAAGATTGTCATTTCTACATTCGCATGAGCTAGCGTTTAATAAAAAAGAGATTTGATTCTATCTTTTGAGAAAATAGTTTAACTGTGCAGTTGAGTGCGACTATTCGACTTTAAACAAAGGACTTTAATTTTTTTTTTAAAAAAAAACTTCGTTTTAACATCTATCCCGCGTTCGAGCTAGATAGTACACTCAGCAAACTCAGTAGACTTCATGATGGTGCAAAACACCTTAAATCATAAGTTTTGAATCCTTTTCAAAAAGTAATCAAAATTATGAAATGAATGACATTAGAAATTAAAAAAAAAAAAATCATGCATGACTTCTTTTATTCTTTATATTAACATTTATGTTTGGTCTTTTAAGGTACCCTTGGTCAGGTATCCCGCAAATACAAGTTTTATCGGCCGAATGAGGCAGTATAAAAAGAATATACAGTCATCCAGTTGCACGAAGAACAAATTATGCACTCGGGATATCCAATGCCCAGGTGCAATGAATTGTGCTTGATTATTTCCCTTGATATTTGAGTGTCCCTACTCTTTTTGCTGACCAGACGGCCACTTCGACGAGGTCGCAACCACGTGAAATGTGATTTCTTTAAAGAACTTCCATGCCAAAATTCCACCTACCATTTGTGGAATTCATAAGCGTCCCTGAACCAAGCCGTACATCTGTTTTACGGTGAGTTCTATGTAAGCATTTGGTGATGGACGCCGTAAATGGAAGCCCATTATATGTATGTCTTACCTAAGTTAATTGGGTACATGTCACTTTAGGACATTGGGCCAGACGCAAATCCCAAATGACATGAGAGGCCCAAAATTGGGCCTATACTAGCATTGTTAGATTACAGGGAGTAATCACTACGGATACTCAAACAAAATATATGCTAGAAATCGGAATTATGCAGCGGAAGTTTCGCACATACCTTTAAGATGATCCGTAGACCCAAGATCTTCTCAGGAGGGAGTTCACGATCCTCCGGTCGGGACCCGTAGAGGTTCTTGTTAGAGAAGCTCTACGTGGTGCAACCTCCACAGCAAAGCCTTTGATCGATTCTTGGCACGGGGACAGATCTCTGGAGTGTTTGCTTGAAAAGCAAATTGGCACACCCTTGGTGTAGTGAAGGGTTCGGCCGAAACTAGGTGTTGTGGGGTTGAGGGTTTTTTTTTCTCTAAAACACTCTAATGAGGGAATTGTGATTAACCCTAAAAATCCATTAACACCATGTATTTATAGGAGGCGCAAAGTGGACAAAAGTCCACTTTGCCCACATCATAATTTCGGCCGGCCACTATGCATAGGGAGGCTCAATTTTGGGCCTCTCATGTCAAATGGAATTTGGGTCTGGCCCAATTACCCTACTGTGACATATACCTAATTTCCTTAGGTAAACTATACATATTATGGGCTACCAATTACGGTGCCCATCACAATATGCTTACAGCTCCAACTCGCCGGAATGGGAGGGTAACTGTTTATGTATTTTCGTCCAAATCTGCATCAACATTTCACTCCTTCGATCTCGTCCTTTGCTTCCGAATAGTTCATACGAGGTTTTTCGTGCGACCGACGGACACGACGGGCATTGTGGTAATCATCTGTTAGGATTGTTGTAGCACCCGCGGAATGTTGATTCCCTTTTCTCCAATCAACCTGTTATAAACAACATTTATATTGTACCGCGCTGTATCCTAGGTCAATTGTTAATTCTCCTTTTGCCTAGTTTCCACATAAGAACACTTCTCCAAGGCATCCGTACAAGTATTCACAACCTTCAACTAATATCCGGTTGGTGGCCACCTAGTGAATACAAGAGTCGGTGAATTACAGGTGAACTTGACCACCCCCATCACTCATATCCTTAGTCAGACCCAACCGGTTTCCAAAGACGTGGTCACTGGGCCTTTTTGTTTAGCACTACGCTCGTACGCCGGGAAGCGAGCATTGAGCCTGACCTTAGATATGAGTTCTGAGTCCGTGAGGATACTTTGGGTGCCTCTTCATAAGGCTCCTGGGTGTCAGACCTAAATCTAATCTAAGGAAAATTACGTTTTGAAAACGCGGATTTTGAAAAGAGTCGCCACTAGTTAATTAAAAGGCTAACTAGATACCTAAATCACCTAAGAGAATAACGAATTAAACACCTAGGTATAAAATCGGTCTAAGATTAGAAATTCGAGCTCGGAGGTCCTATTACGAATTAAAAACTATAATTCGAATTCGAATCGAAGTCGCAGTCGTAGTTGAGTGGTGGGTTAGAGGAGGAGCGGCCCAACAGGTGGTTGGAGGTCTGCAGGTAGCCGGGACAGCGACAGGTGATGCGGAGGGGTCGGAACGGAGGATGGCGACGACGAAGCGAACAGAGGGCCGAGATATTGAGCGCTGGACGAGTTGCTGCTGTCGGGCTCCGGAAACGCTGAGACGGGCGGATTGCAGGTCAGACGCGAGGGCGTGGTGGTCATGGAAGGACTGGGCCGAGTAGAGGACGGGACGACGGCGATGGAACTCGAAGCCGGGAAAATCGGGGTCTGGATCGAGGTGGCACGGTGGCGATGTGGATGGCAGGTAGTCGGAGGGAATTTCCACAGGAAGGCACGCAGATGAGAAAAAAAAAGAGGTGGGAGAGAGAGAGAAAAAAAGAATTTTTTTTTATATAAAGCACAAAAGACAAAGTGTTACAGATTCCGAGATAAGTAGTTATATTACTATTGATGTGGTGTTTTACTGTGTGTTTTCAATGTAACCCTAGACCCCTATTTATACTAAAAACCTAGCCTAGTTACAGATAAAATTTAAATAAAAAATTGCTAACAGATAATTATTCTAGAGAATATTCTTAAAGATATATATCTTTACATATAATTATTTTTTGAATAAAAATAATATCTGGAGATAAATATCTTACAGATAATTTTTAAAAATAAAAAAAACTAATTATTATATATATATTTTTAAATATTCCGAAAATTTTAAATATATTCGAAATAATTTAAAATATATTTTTTAATAATTTCCCTAATGTGCCCTTAAGCATTTTTGGAGACTTTGTGGCTTGACGCGTCCAGAATTTGACGTATCATGTGTAACGTCGTTACGTCCGGGTCAAAATCGAGTGTTTACACTGGGATCAGTCACACGCTCGAGGTGAAGAATTTTGCGCCCGCCAGAATCACGAGGATTCCTTCCTAGCACAACCGAGCTGTGACCCCGTTGTCGAACGTGGCACGCGCAGTATGAAGCATGCGTTGATAGCATACCTGAAACTTTTGGGTTGACAGGAAATGGATATGTCAATCATGCTATCGCAGATTCTCATCTGGCCCAGAATGTAATTAAATGACGAACGAAGTTAATCACGGCGATATGCAAAATGAAGATCATGTCGAGTTACTTCGAAACTAGATAATTGTCTTGCTTAATCAGGTTTATCCCCCTGACTCGTAGCCTGTCTTGCTTGGTAGAGGCCTCTCTCCACCGTAAGACTACCGTACCTGTGTGACTAAGGCCCACATTCGACATAGTTTGGCAGAGGATTGCATCCTCCTACGACTTAGTTTATAGACCGTAAATATGATGTAATCAAAACATTATGACGTCAATTGATCGTAAACTCAGTTTCAATTCTTTCGCTTACAAAATGTAACTTTCTAATATCAAAGTGTTATCACATATACATTCCATTTCTAAACCATACGCAATCTAAGCAGTTTTACATGTTTATCGAATATCTCTCTGCGTAGTGGTTTTGTTAATGGGTCTGTTACCAAATTATTGGTGGACAAGTATTCCATAGTGATTATATTGTCTACTATTATTAAAATTTAGCATGAAATTATTTCTCATCAATATGTTTGGTCCTACTACGGTACTTCGGATTCTTAACTGGCGCAATGGCTACTTGACTGTCAGAGAAGACCTTCACAGGTTTATTCTCAACATCACCATCAAGCAGCGCAGTGAGAAGCCTTTTGAGCCAGACCGCTTCGTATGCTTCCTTAGAGAGATTTATGAATTCTGGTTCCATTGTGGACAGCTCGACTTATGTTTGCTTCTTGCTCATCCATGAAATTGCGGCATTTGCAAGGAGGAATGCTCCTCCTGTGGTGGACTTATGATCATCCGGATAGCCACCACGGTCGGCGTCAATCTAATCGGTCAATTCTAACTTGATGCCCTCATAGCATAGTTCGTAGTCAGTAATAACTTTTCAGATAACGAGTTACTCGTTAATTGTCTTTAAATGTTGAAGGACATGATCTGATAGGAAACGTGCTACTAGGCCCACGACGTAACAGATATCCGGACGGGTGCATTGCATGGCGTACATCAAACTACCGACCATGCTTAAATACTCCGCACCCTTCATCTTTTCACGCTCTGCCAGGTTCTTGGGGCCGTCACGTTTTGATAGTGCGCACCCAAACACCACTGACGTTTCCATGAGTTTGGCATCCTGTAATCTGAATCTTTTCAACAATTTGTTGATATAAGCTTCTTGAGACAAACACAATTTTTGGGTAGCCCGATCTCTGGCAATTTTATTTCCCAAGATGTACGTGGCCTCTCCCATGTCCTTCATCTCAAATACAGATGCCAACAAGGACTTTGACTTGTTCATAAAACTCATGTCGTTTACGGCAATGAGTATGTCGTCCACGTATAAAGTTAAGATGACATACTTAGACCCCGAGGTCTTATAATACACGCACGAATCCTCGTGAAGATTCACAAATCCGTTTTCTACGATTTTCTCATGGAATCTGCGGTACCATTGCCGAGATGACTGTTTAAGACCGAAAATGGACCTTTGGAGTTTACAAACTTTACGTTCGTTACCAGGAGTAATGAAGCCCTCTGTTTGCTCCATGTAGATCTCTTCCTCCATGATTCCGAGAAGGAATCCGGTCTTAATACTCGTTTGGTGAGGTTCGAAATCAAGACCCGCGACCAGTACCATAAATGGCCCTTACCGTGGTTTTACGCACAATTAGTGAGTATGTTTCGTCAAAGTCCACTCTGTGAAGTTGGGTATAGCCTTTTGCAATGTCGAGCTTTGTATTGTTCGACCTTTTCCATCAGCGGTGAGCCTTCTTTCAGGACTCACCGTATCCTTATGCCCATGTGGTTAGCAGGTAAATCAACTGGAGACTATAATGGTTTTCATTTAGGCGATCATTCTCATTTATTATTTTCCTCAATTTCTCCACTTGAGGTCTTTCCAATGCAGTGCAACAGTTATTAGAGTGAGAACATCACTCTTCTAGATGGGGTACTTCTTTCGAGAACTTCGACGCCTTTGACTTTCGTCTAGGCTTTATTATCCCGTCTTTGAGTCTTAACGTCTCTCCCACTCGGAATAATGCCTCTTATCGGAGCATTTCTTCAAATTGGGATCAACTCTCCCACTCGAGATGATTCTTCTCATTAGAGCATCACTTCTATTGGGTACAAGAGGAGTGCTTTAACCATAACCGACAACTTTCCTTATACGACTTCTTGGTCTCAGAATCTTACTTCCAAGATGAATTTCTTGATCACTAGGATCTGGAACCAAGTTTTTTCGAATAACTCCCACTGGGAACAATGGGTAGTATGTGTAGTTGTGGCATCCAGGTTTAACATTACGATAATCAGGTTCAACTTGATTCGTCCGGATAGCAACAGTGATTACTTGTGGTATGTGTTTAGACCTCCCACTTGATTTATTATGAAAATGTTCCCATTATCATTAACCATGTCATTTACTCGAGTTGCTGGTTCAAATCTCTCCCACTCGAGTTAAGTGGGACCTGATGTTCAGTAATATCCTGCTCCTGATTTGATCAAGACTCATTATTCTGAACTGTCAATGCATCGGAAATTTCGTCCTCAAGTATGTAATGTCACATGTTTGACCACGGTACCATGTCCTTAAGCTGTAAACATGTATTTTCAAAGAGTAGTAACATACTCTTGTCCTAAATATGTGTTTAATGCGCAAATTAATGTTGCATGATGACATGAGTAGCTCCTTATCATTCTTCATCTTTTATGGCGGCGTGTCTTACCGATTACAATGAAACATAATTTTACATTAATGTGAATCATTTTCTCATCATCCCATAGTGAACGTGTGACGAAATGACTACAACATTTATGTTTACAAACTATGCTTATAGAAGTGTGTCGTTTGATTTGAATGCTTAGCCTGACTTATCGTTCAAGGCGTACGGAAGGAAAATCGTGTAACCGACTTCATCCTTCTTCGTTTGCTAACTTATTTAAGAGATTTTATCCCATATTCGATCTGGGCATTTTAGGTTTTCACCTTATGCGTCAGCGATACTTTTACAAGGTCGTAGTAGCTTTCGAGGTCCACTTGCGCGAGGCGTAAATTACCCCAGTTTAACTTTCGGTCAAATCGTTTCATTTCTGCATTTAATACAATTTAATCCAATCGGTTTCACACATGATTATCATTACAATTTATTTCATCAATATTAATAAATAAAGAGTTTTTTTAATCGGTTAATTCTTAGAGCTACACAATCAATGGATTTAATTGCTTATTGAAGTTACTCAAATGTGTGATTAATATGCATGGAGTTGTTTGATTTGGCCATGTTCAGTAGCCTTATTGTTTCAGTTTTCTTACTTTTCGGATCGATCTCGTTTCTAGCCGAGTCGATTAATCTTAATATGTAGAACTCATTTCAAATCGAATGTTAACTACTTTATTAAAAAAATCTGAAATATCAATAACCAAAATTCAAACATAAAATTGAACAGTATGAGAAATAACCACAATGGCAAAATATAGGTCATCCACGAAGCTTTTAAAAGATAAGGTAGAGCATTGAGAGGATTTAAACGAGACAATTTAATGTACTTTTATCACTGGCGTTCATCACACCGGATGATCGTTTGAGGACCAAAAAGATGATCCTGATTCCTCTGCACCTTCCCTTGATCTCTTGCGGTGAAGTGCAGAGGGACCCTCTGGTTGATCTTGTTTGCTATCAACAAACAGGGCCATGATGAATTTGATTGATTCAATCAAGTAGCCAAGTCTGTTGTCATCAGCCAACCAAGATAGAGGGTACCTTTGAGCAATACTGAGTATCTTTATCTAATTTGATCTATCATTCGTGAGATCTGATGTGGGTTTTACACCTGCATCTTGAGAAATAAGGGCAACATACTCAAATAGCACTCCTCTGGCTTCAGCTGCCTTACCTCCACAGAAGCAGAGTCTAATAGCGCACCAAAGTTGAAGAGCACTAAGGTTGAGTTTGAAGTCCTCCGCAACCTCTCTTTCCAAGGTTGCCATTATCACCACGCAAGCTCTCCGATCCATAAAGATCCTTAACTTGTTAGGGTATGTAAGGACACCTTTTTCATTCACCAATGTTCTCACTTTGTTCACGTCAATACACTTATGTATATTTTCAGCGAAAAGGAGTTCTCTTACATATTCACTCCACGCATCATAATCCATGCCATCCAGATTGCGAGGCTTGTAGAAGGAAACCGATCCAGCCATGAAAACTAACACTTTGATAATCATGCAGAAAATAGGTAGACAATAAAATTTTGAGAAAGAATTGCATACATCAGATATCTATTAAGATTGAATCCGACAAATAATGATTCCCCAGTCATCTAAACCAACCGACCACCAGTAAACCAATGGAAGATGGCTGTGAAAGAGTTCACATTACCGCCGTTTTCAATCAAACAGAGCAGTCTTTTAAAACGGTTTTTAATCGCAAATACAGGAACGGGAATTTTAAAACAACCATACCAGATCTTGGCTTTCCCAAGGCCCTTTGTATTTTGGAAATATATTCTGATGAATTCACTCATGCATATATAATTCTACTAACCATGTAAATTATCATACGCAAGTAACATTCATCAAACAAATCACACTCATTCTTACGCGTCATGCGTCTAATTTTTCGAGGAACTCATGCTTGCATATATAATTCTACCTCCATGTAAATTATCAAATGCATCTACATCCTCAACATTCTAGCGTACGTGTTAACCATGAAAATTTCACAACAATCATACATATTTGGTGACTGGTTTTCGGTTTTAAAATAATTTTAAACATTAGGGGTTGATTTGCAATTCATGCTCACATTCAATTACGCAACATTCTAGACATGAATCCTAGGCATTTCCAACCATCACAACATGTCTGTCCTAGAGCGCATTCCATATATTTAACCAGGGCTCCGCCCACAACATGCAATATCCAACTAGCTTGACTAAGTCAGACAACATTACTAATCATGTATTGATATATATATATATATATATATATATATATATATATATATATTGAATAATAAACAATTTCAATTCAGCCCACTAATTATACCAGTCCCAAAAACATGTATCTCCGAGATCCATCCCCATAATCGAAACAAGGCATAAATGTTAGCAACCCTATGAGCACTGTGTAGTCCATTTAGAGGTTCATAAACATTTGGATTTTAAAACTTGACCACCCTATTTTATTTAATTGACTTGAATTCGGTTTTGAAAATCATTTCGGTCCAGTCAACTTTCGGTTCGTTTTGGTCCGGTTTCGGTTTGGTTCAGAAAATCTGGTTCGGCCTAGTTTGGCAAATACAATTCGGTTCGGTCGGGTTTTAAATTTTAAAATCTGGTTTGGTCCGAACCGGTCTAATAAAATAGGGTTTGGTTCGGTTAAACACACAAAACCGGTTCGGTTAGATCCACTTAATTACCCCGGTTCGACCCGACCCGATTAGGTCGAACCGATTGAGAAAACCTGGTTTGATTTAAATCTGTCCCGGTTTGACAGATTGGACCGGCCCAATAATTAAAATTTCAAAGGTTGGGCCGAAATGTTTAGTTGTGGCCCAAGTATAGTTTTAAAGTCCAAAAATATCTAGCTTAGCCACCAAGTAACATTAATTATATAAAATAATTTCCAATACTAAATATATATATATAAATTTCGGCCAAATTACTAACATATATATATATATATATATATATATTTATTGCCAAGATTCTATCTATAAGATTTATTAATCAACAATATATATATATATGAAAAAAAAATCGGCACAATATAATATATATATATATATATATATTTATTTATTGTCAATATCTTAAATAGGATAACAAATATACTGATTGTTTGGATAAAAATGACGTGGCCTTGGAACATCGAGTACCGGACTTCTAAGTCTCGTCGGGAGCTAGCTCATTCAGGTATCTTTCTTGGTCGTGTGGACACTTAGTTTCCTTTGGTGGCTTTGTGCTAGGCGAGGACCTATAAAGAGGTGGGGATGGCCCCTGATTCCACTCCGAAACTTAAGTCAGTAATAGATATCGAGAGAATAATATAGAGTAATTGATAGATCTTAGAACTTATATGATGAAAGTGAGCCTCTATTTATTGGGAAAATGTTACCGACTTCGTGGGACGGTTACCCTCTGGGGAGGGTTTTGTCCAGAGTCAGCTTACGTAGGTGACAAGCAGGTCGCCAGCTCATCTTTCCTTAGTCAAGGAGGTTTCTTCCTTCAACTGTGAAAGCAGGTCGCCACCTGTACCTTTCCTTAGGAGGAAGGTTTACTTCTAGGGCAGTGGAAGCAGGTCGCCACATATACCTTTCCTTAGGAGGAAGGTTTACTTCTAAGGCGGTTGAAGCAGGTTGCCACCTGTACCTTTCCTTGGGAGGAAGGTTTACTTCTGAAAGAACTTTTAATGGTCGACTCGTCTTACTCTTTAAAATAGAGGTCCGGTAGCTTGGTCCCTTCTATCTTTATTAATCATGTTCTGAAAGTCGACTTCCTCAAAAGATGATAGTCGACCTTTTACCTTTGTTTCACCATTCTAAACAACGTTGGTCGTCGATTCGTCGATCTCTCCAATAAACGTACTTGGCTCTAGTCTTTATCGTTTAATCCTAACCCAACACTTGCCCCCGAGACTTAAGTCGTCAGCTTCATTTATGAAGAGGAGGTCTTGAGTCGAGTATAATTCTTGAACATGTTCGAGCGAGATTCCGTCTCTATTAGTTCACTTAACCTCGGTTGGATAGGCTAAAAGAGGATACCTTTAGTCGAGGCGAGAAGCTAGTCCCTATGGCTTTCCTGACCGTTGGTCTGGGATAATCTGGAGAGTCACCTCAATAACCCCTTGACAGGTGCAAGGCAACGGTCATGTTGTCAGGGAATGACCCAATGAATGCCTGACCTCGGGAAAACTTCCTTGGGAAGTTAAGCGGTTAATACTTTTTAGTATAAATACCACCATTTACTCTTCCTTTTTTACTTCCTGCTCTCGTTTTTAGTCATCTTGGCGAATCAATATAGTGCTTTCTTCATTAACCCTAGCTCGCCTCGTCCATGCGCTCCTGAAGAGAGAATCCTTGTTGAATCGCCACTACTGGTCCTTCCGATCCGATTCGAGAAGCTTCTTTCCTTCGTCTGCTCAATTCCAACAAGGCAGGTGCAAGGGTTCATCCCTTATTTTCCTGAGTCTCCCAAAGAAAATAAATTGTCTGACGCAGCTTTCGTAAAAGTCGTTACCCTAGGTAATCTAAGCGATAATGAAGGCCCTCGTTATGCTGGCCCCCCCGGACAAGGATATAGGGCTAGGGATGGAGAGGTCCTAGTATATGCGGGCCAGATTGAGGCGGGGCTCCGATTTCCTTTCTGCGCGGAGTTGGATGAACTCTGTGAGAATTATGGGATACATCCTTGCCAGCTCATAGTCAATGCTATCCGCTTCTGGGTTGGTTTTCGGTGTTTGTGCGACGTCTATAATTGGACGTACACCCTTCAAGTCTTTAGGTGCTTCTATCAATTGTTGAGAAGTAAGTTGTTGATCTTTGGCTTCAAAGGTCGATGGCCCTCAGATGACCAATTTTCTTAGAAATCCGCCAAGGAATTGGTGGTTGGGCTTAAGTCTTATAATGCAAACTGGAAGCATTATTAATTTTTCTGTCGAGAAGGCGTCACTTTGCCCATATCCCCTCCCCTTGGTGCTGATGGTCCCCCCACTCTCCGTGGATTAACTCTTGAGGAAATCGCCACGGTCGGCCAGATTCATGTCGTCATGACCTCGAAAGAGTTTGAACCGTGGAAATCTGTGTAAGATACAACAGAAGAGGCTCTTATTAGATCCTCAATTCGTCTTCGCACTGAAGATCCTCCTCTTGATTGGGCAACTTCTTTTTTATATTTCTTTTTTAAATTCTCTTCTGGTTATATGCAGGTCTCTTTAAGAAGCTTTTTAATGCTCGTGGTCAGGCGGCAACAGGAGTGCCCTTGGACGATTCTGCGGCGACCAGCTCTGAGGTCGCCTCTGAACAACCCTCCCTGGTGGGAGCTATTACTGAGGCTGCCCTCGATTCTGAGAAGGCGGAATCCGCGGAGGACGTCGTGAAGACTCCTCGCGTGAGGACCAAGAGGACTGCCCACAGGGGTATTTCCAAGCCTAACAAAAGGGCGCATGTGGTCGACGACACTCCTATCTCAGAGTTCCAGGAGACGGCTTCCTTAGATGCTCCTGCCGTTTCTATCTCCCCAACTCCCAAATGTTGAAAATTTTTCCATTCTCGATTTTATCTTTGTTTAGATTTCCTTACTTTTTCTAACTTCTTTTCCTCTTGTAGAAGTCGCCCCGGAGGAAGGGGGTCGTGGTGAAGCTTCTAGCTCCCAAGCCATGACTGGCTTGAAGTTTGAAGGTCCTCCCTTTTCCTGGAAGATGCTTCATACTGCCCTCAAGTCATCCTTGGGTGTCGCCAACTGGGATCCCCTGGTTTCTTTGAAGGGCTATCAGTTGAAGGAGGGACACTCCATCGCCAATAGGGAGTTAGCCATCCATCTTATAAATGGCTCCATTCCCCCTCAAGATCGCCCTAGCATTCCTGTGGAATGTGCTGATGAGACTGCTCGCATGTTTCTACATCGGCAGGCCAAGGTAAAGAATTTTATCCTCCTCATAATCTCGATTTCTCTGAAATCGCTTCCGTACTTATCTTGCTATGCTTTCAGGCCACCCACGATTTTTTACAAGTCGGCCAGCAACTCATCGACTTGGGTGAAGAAGTTTCCTCTTTAAAGGGGAAGCTCGCCTCGGTGGAGTCGGAGGCAGAAGAGGTGCAACGCCTCCGAGGAGAAAATACCCGCCTGGAAAAGGAACTTCTTCGTCTGAAGGAGGACTCCGCCAATTTGGCCAAAGAACTCGCCTCCCTGGAGGACACTGTAAGGGCCTCCGCTAATATGATCGAAGAAGTCGCCTTTCTGAAGGACACAGTGAGGGCCTCCATGACTCTTGGAGCATTTATGGATGATGCTCGTCGTACCTCCGCCGATTTCTTAAGGGCTTTTCGTGCCAAGGTGGCTTCTCATCAAGAGGAGATCGCTTTGTTGAAAGCGGAGATAGAGGGGCACAAGAAGTCTGCCCCCCGAGATCATTGCTGACTATAAGGCTAGCGTTGATTTTCAAACCGACGCCGCATGGCCAGTGGGCGGATGCTTCTTTCCAGCTTTGCCTCTGTGGTAGCGGATATCAGGGCCATGGACCCTAGTTTTGATTTCTCGAAGGTGAGGTTCCTTCGAGATTACTTAGAGGAGGAGGCTAGGAGTAGGTAAAACTCTGTATAGATTTTCTTTTTCTTTTCCCATCCCTCTGTAATCCCGACTTGATGTAATCAGTATTTATTAATGATAGAAGGGAGCCTTCTTTTTGGCAATTCTTGTGCATTCATCCTTACTTCCAATCATTCTTGTGATAAATTTACCCAAGATCAGAATTTACCTTCTCAAGAATAAGGCTCTTACTTACTCGATTTTCTAGAGCGGAACGTTTAAACTCTATATAATCGATAATTAATACTTAAGGAGGATTTTATCCTTAGAAAATCAAACCTGTCTTCTGAGTCATCGATCACTCTGAGTGATTTAATTGATATCAGATTCCGGATGATCGATATATGACTTTGAGAAGATCAGCTTATAGTACTTCTTCTTCAAGTAGTTGACTGATCTGAGTGATTTAGTTGATATCAGATCTTTGATGGTCAACTCTTGATTCGGCAATACTTCAATACTTAACCTCTTTCGAGTAGGCGACCGATCTGAGTGATTTAGTAGATATCAGATCTTTGATGGTCACTCTCGATACGGAAAAAGCTCTTCAATACTTAACCTCTTTCGAGTAGTCGACCGATCTGAGTGATTTAGTAGATATCTGATCTTTGATGGCCGCTCTCGATTCAGAAAAAGCTCTTCAATACTTAACCTCTTTTGAGTAGTCGACCGATCTGAGTGATTTAGTAGATATCAGATCTTTGATGGTCGCTCTCGATTCGGAAAAAGCTCTTCAATACTTAACCTCTTTCGAGTAGTCGACCGATCTGAGTGATTTAGTAGATATCAGATCTTTAATGGTCGCTCTCGATTCGGAAAAAGCTCTTCAATACTTAACCTCTTTCGAGTAGTCAACCGATCTGAGTGATTTAGTAGATATCAGATCTTTGATGGTCGCTCTCGATTTGGAAAAAGCTCTTCCTTGACGCCACCTCTTCATCGACCAATTCTGAGTGATTTAGATGATATCAGATTGTTGATAGTCGATTCTTTGAGTATTTTGACGGAAGAACTCTGTATTCTTGAAATAAAAGGGGCCTTAAGAGGCTTTATATTTATTTATCCATCCTGAGTTTTACAAAAAAAGCATCATAAGACAAACATTAGCCTTAAAAGATAAACAAAATTACTTTCTTAATTAGGCGCGGTTTCTATGACTTCTCTTTGATTACGACACCGCATTGAGCTGATGTAGCACCGTCGATATGCGGTTTGATCTTTCTTACTTGCCCAATACCCTGTAGTGTCGGAAATCTCATTACTTGATGAGCAGTTGACGGGATTATACGATGGGGATTGAGAGTAGTTCTTCCGATGATGGCGTTATATGAGGAGGCGGCGTCGACGACCACAAAAAGCACCTCAATTGAAAGGGTCGTTTTTCCCTTTCCCAGAATCATTGGCAGCTTGATGGCTCCCATTGGATAGGTAGCTATTCCGGCGAATCCTATGAGGGGAAAGTCGACGTTGAGGAGATCTCTTCTAGTTAGCCCCAAAATTTGGAAGGCTTCGTAAAAGAGTATGTTCGTCAAGCTCCCACTGTCGATGAGAATCCTCTTTACTTCATACTCTGCTAGTGTGTCAGTGATGACTAAGGCGTCATCATGAGGATGAGTAACCATCATTAAGTCGTCAGTGGTAAAGCTTATGGTTATCGGGTCGATTTCCTCCTGTCTCCTGCCTTCATCCTCATGCGATGTTCGAGCAGCGTAGACTTCCCGAGTGAGGCTGGTTTCTCCTCCAGAAGCAAATCCTCCGGCGATGACATTTATCGTTCCCCGTTGAGTCGGCGTAGACTTCGACTTTGTTTTCTGGGCGTTTTGGTGGGCTTTTCGATAAACTTTAACAGTTTACCTCTTCGAATTAGCGCCTCAATTTCGTGTTTCAGAGCAACACATTCGTTCATGTCGTGCCCTTGAACTCGATGGTAACGACAATAGTGGTTCATCTGAGATCCCATCGGGCTTTTCCTGACTAGAGGGGGATCATCCAGTCTAAGTTTCTCCATCTCTTGAAGCACCACGGATATATTGTGTGTGAGTGGAGTGAATTTTCCAGAATAAGGATTATGCTCCTTCTTCATTCCCAGGAGATTTCCTTGTCGAAAAGTTCCCTCTCGTCTTTGTTCTCTCTTGGATGGTCGAGAAGCGGAACTTTCTTCGGCCTTGGTTGGAGTATTCAGCCTCTTGAATTCCATGGGCGATCTTTCATGTGACCTCTCCAAGTCGATGTACTTCTTAACCTTGATGGCGAGAGCGTCAATCTTTCGTACTGGCTTCATCACCATGCTATCCTTCAAGGCTTGACTTTGTACCCTGAGACCCCTCCAGAAGGTCCTGATCAACTCGCCATCAGTGGCATCTTCATTCAACTGCTGAAGTATCTTATGGTATCTAGTATAATAATTGCCTAAGGTTTCATCAGGACCTTCCTCAATTTTATCCAGAAAATCCATACTCTTGAGGCGTTGTCTTTGGCCTATGTGACCCTCTATAAACTTGGCCTTCAACTCTTCCCATGAGTCAATCGAGTTATCTGGAAGACCATAAAACCAAGTAGACGCCTCTTTCTTCAGAGTTGTAGGGAAGAGCGCCGCGTAGTGGTACGGTGTTGCCGCTCTTCCTAGGAGGGAAGAGTTATGGGCGTTGATATGGCGAACTGGGTTTCCCTCGCCTGTGTAGTCCTCGATGTTCCTCGCAAAGACTTGCGGAGGGACTCGAGTATTGAATAACCTCTTGGAGAAAGGGTGAAAATTTTGGTCGCGAACGATGAGTAGATCACTCGCTCCTCTTCTTTTCTTCTCCAGTAATTCTTCTACATGTCCTATATTGAATAGGACAGGGCTTTTTCTCGCCATTTCGCCCTCTGGCGCTTTGGGGGCCTTCTCCGGGAGATCCTTTTCCATGATCTTCACACTAGAAACCACCTCTTCCTTTTGGGAGGCTTCTTCAGTTGGTTTCATTTTGTCAGGAACCGTTCCTGCCTGGGTTTGTTTCCAGAAGGCTATGAAGGCCGCCATTATCTCCTGAGGGACAGCCGGAGGGACGGTTCTCGCCTATTCCGTATTTGGTAGTGACTTGGAATGAGTGAGATTCTCTTCGCCACCAGTACCATTAACGACGAGTAAACGGTGATGTAGGTCCACTGGGCTCCAAAAGAGGCCTAGAGGGCCAATGTGAGGAGTCCCGACAAGGTCGGTCCCGACATATGAGCTGTACGCTCCCGATGATATGCCTTTAAGTAGGCCCCGATGATATGCCTTTAAGTAGGCCCCGATGATATGCCTTTGAGTAGGCCCCGATGATATGCCTTTGAGTAGACCCCGATATTGAATCCCTGAGGATATTGGCTCTGTCCCGATGACGAGGGGCCCCGAGCGGTGACCAAAGGAGATAACTCTGGAGTCCCCGACATCCGTCGGGACTTGCCACCAGAGGACGAGGCCGAGAAACACGCCCACTATCAGCGTAGTGGGAAAGTGGCCTGAAAATACGGAACGTGGGCTACTGGCCGAGATAAACGGAACGTGGGCCAATTGCCCCTGGCAGTTATCTCAACAGGTAACTGAGGTAACTCCTCCCCTATATAAAGGAAGGAGTTACCTCAGGATTGATACGTTCATACACTCATATACACTGATACTTGCCTACATCGAGATACTCATTTAAGCATCGGAGAGGGATTCTGGGTCACCGCCCGGTCTATCCCTTTTTGCAGGATTACTTGGAGCAAAGGAGTTCGGACTTCCGTCAAGAACGTACCGGAGTTCCAACCGTGATCCAACAGAAACTATGGACGATATACCTTCTCCCTCCGAGCTAGAGCCTCGCTTGGAGTTAGGGACTTGGTGCAAACCTTTGCGGGTAACAAATTGGATCGTAATGAGTATCAGCGCCTCGTCGTTCGTTCTGGGCTTTGTCCTTTGGGACAGGCATTCTTTCCGTTTGATATTATCCCTGATGCTAGTCCAGGAATGCCCATTGTGCCTCCGGATGATTTGTCGGCTATTTACGCCTTCCAGATTCGAATGGGACTGCGCTTCCCTTACTATTCGGACCTGCGGAAGTTGTGTCTTTATTATAGGATTTCTCTTCTTGATCTTGAACCTGCTGCGATACGGTACTGGGTTTGCTTCCGAGTACTATGCCATCAACAGTCCTGGATTTACTCGACCTTACTCATTCGATGCTTCTTCCGGCTCCAGCGTCCGGATGCGTCTGGGTTACGTTCCATTTCTATCCGCTGGCCTTAGATGAGGGGAAAGGACTTTGCTGATATTGGATTGGGCGAAGTGAAGTGGGATAGCACTCTTCGCTTTGTTACTTTTGTGGATCGGTCAAAGAGTCATAACATTATTTCTTTACTAACGATCCTGGGATGACTTGGCGTATTATTCACATTACAAAACCTGATCCCGTGCCGGCCTTTCATGAATTTTCCAAGTCTGACAAAGAAGCGATGAAAAAGGTGTATCGGGCGCACAAGGCGCGTGCATACACGGCCTTATCTTGTGTGAAGGAGCGAGATTTGCGCAGGGCGGGGATTTGCACTCCTCATTCGGGAGGTACTTCGGTATGTTATGAACCTTTATAACTTCCTTTTGTTATGATGTAGGCTGGTGTCATGGTAAAACTTCCCGCTTGCAGGCGGGCTCTTAGGGTTGTGCTGCTCCTGCTGCACGGAGCGGTCTCACGGATGTGTCTGCTGTTCTCCAGGGCATGAAGCCTGGGACGTGGTAAAGGGAGTGCGGGTAAGTTGTACATTTGTGAGGTTGCTTTACTTGTCTGTGTTTAATGTCATTGTTTTTATCTTGATTTGTTCTTGTATGTAGGTCGATCTCCCCTCGTGGTGGAACGAGTTGTCACGATTGTCGACACTCCACCTCGGGCCAAGGCGAAGCGTACCGACTCCGAGGTGCGGCCCTCGAGTGATCCTAAGCGCCCCAAGTCTGGCAGTTGTGAGGTTTTGAGGACTCCTCTTAGCAAAGGGAAAGGAGTTGAGGCTCGCGTGCCTACCGTACCCATGATATCTGCCCCCCGGTCGAGGGACGGGACTTCGGAGGAGGGGCCTCCTCACGCAGGTATATTAGTTATTCTTGTATTGTTGCTGTACTTGGTATATTTGGATCTTCTTGTTTATCTTTGCATATGTTTATAGTTGTTCCGCCTGTTGTTGCCCTTACTCGAGCCGAGTTAGTTTGTCCCTCCAAGGACTCTGTTGTTGGTGATGAGTGGGTACCCTTCTATGCTGGAGGACCTCTCTTTTCGAAGGAGGTTAGCTTGACCACTCCCGAGGTGGGAGTTCGCGTTTTTCAGCAGGTTATTCCTCCCGGGGATCGGAGGATTCGCCCGAGTGACCCCGAGGGTGCGCAAGCATGTGCTGAGGGTGCACTGTCATACCTTGCTCCTATGAGTATCTATCCTTACTCCTTCATGCTTTTTATGTATGCTTGACTTTGTTGCTACAACTTACTTGTTGTTGATTCATGTGTTGCCTTTGTAGGTTGCCATTCAAATGGCCAACCTCTCCTCCTTTGTGATTGAACTCGCAGAGTAGAAGAAGACATTTACGGAGAAGTGTGACATTGCCTGTCTCGAGGCTGAGGGTGCTAAGGAGAAGGTGCGCATCATGGATATGAAGGTAGTTGACCTACAAGCGGAGAGTTCCGCTCGTTAGGCTCGGATTGAGGTGCTTGAGTCTGATATTGCTGCCCTTCAGGCGAAGGCCTTTGCAGATAACGCTAATCATGATCTCGCCATGCAGGCCATGAAGGAGAAGATCCTCGCGGATGGCAAGGTTATAGGCGTTGCGGAATACAAGGCTTCCGAGTCTTATCATGCTGAAGTCCTGGCGGGTGTGGACGATGTGCTTTATGACTCTATTGAGGGTTTTATCGAGCATGTGTATGCTCTTGTTCCGAACTTGCGTTTTGATCAGCTGGGTCCGTATTCCAAGTTTTCCAATGGGCATGTGGCCGCCTTGAGACTTAGAGATGGGACTGTTGCCCCGCCTTTTGTGGCGGATGCCCCCTGCTGTTGAGTAGTATGTCCCTGCCATGGTTGTTAGGAATGCCCCCGAGGATATCGAAGCTGATACCCGTGAGTACGAGTTGATGTTCAATGATGCTGGATATCCGATTATCGTGGAGGGTACCACATTTGGAGATGATGTTCCCGGGGCATGCGAAGATGTCGTTGATGGTAGTGCTCCTGATGTGGCGTCAGGTTGAGTGTTTGTTTTCACAAACTCTTTGTATATAGTTTTGGCCCCCATGTTTGGGTTGAGGTTGCTTGTTGGGGTGTTATCCCTTTGAACCCTTTATGTTTATGTCTCTATGCTTTGACGTTGTCATATGAGACCTGTCATGAATGGTTTAGTAATGCATGGTAATATGGTAGTAATATTTCATACCTTTATGTTTTGTGATTGTCCATGTGGTGTGGATTATAGAGTAGAGTTGAGACTCGTCCTCTTGGTGGATGAAGCATCCGTAGTTGTTGTTAGGAGACATACGTCCCTGCATTGCGTGCCCCTCTTGGATATACCAAAGCATGGCGAGGTGCATGTGTCATGGACACATATGTTGTATGCTTGCTATATTCCATGAGCAGTAATGTGCAAGATTTAAGAGTGACACTTAGCATTTGTGGGTAGTAATGTGTAAGGCCAATGTCCCGGCACTTGGAATTTGTGGGTAGTAATGTACAAGTCCTTAGATTGACCCTTGGCATTTATGGGTGGTAATGGACAAGTCCTTAGATTGACCCTTGGCATTTATGGGTAGTAATGCACAAGTTTGTTTTCCCAGTACTTGGCATTTGTGGGTAGTAATGCACAAGACCCTCGTGTACACGCGAGCGTGCCGTTTCGACGAGGCGAAACCTTAGTTTTTACCATCTCTTAGTCCACTCTAAGGTGACGTTGTTACAAGACGCTATCCGTTAGTTGGGAACTCCCCGCGTAACGTTGTTGCAAGGCGTTCTGTTGGCTAATCCAATTACTTGCCTTGCGATGCTAGTACGCCTCCACTTTGTTAGTCAAAGGGACGTGATGAATGTCGTGTGATATGCCTTGTAGTTTATCCCATCTTTCGGACCATTCCGAAGCGACGTTGTAGCAAGACACGACTTGCCAATTTTTTAATGTGTTTTGATCCGCTTTTTGGGTAACCCCCCCCCCCCCCCCCATTATAGCGTTAAGGCGAGGTGCTCCTTGGCTTGTCCTTTTACTGACCTTGCGATGCTACTACACCTCTACTTGGTTATTCCAAGGGGCTATACAAGTTTGTTTTCACAACTTGTAGTTTTTTCCGTCTGTTGGACCGTTCCAAGGCGACGTTGTGGCAAGACACTACTTGCTTGATTGGAGTGTTTTATTTCTGTTATTTGTTAACGGACAAGATAACATTTTACAAGACTCGACTTGTATGTTTGGTGAGTTTTTTGCTGCGTTGAGTATCGCGACGATTGTTGTCTACGCTCCTGCCAGCGTAGAGTGTTGGTAAGTAATAATGAACGCTACTTGTGGGTAGAAGTAGTTTCTCATGGGGTTGCCCTCTTATAGAGGATGTCGCGCCATGTATATTTTTAATAATCTATACTGGGTGTCTCGTTCCTCAATAAGATGTCATGGGGTTTCCCTCGTATAGAGGATGTCGCGCCAAGCAAGTGTTTAGTAATCTATACTGGGTGACTCGTTACTCAGTAAGATATCATGGGGTTGCCCTCGTATAGAGGATGTCGCACCATGTAATTGTGTGGGGTTACCCTCGTGTAGAGGATGTCGCGCCACTTAATAGATGAGAACTTCTTGGTTGAAAAAAAATCCAAGGAATGAGTGTAGTAATCATGGGGTTGCCCCCGAGCGGGGATGTCGCGCCATGTTTCATGTAGATAATCCTTAAGAAAATATCCTGGATGCAGTTGTATAGAGTAGACATAATAGATGTCGTGGAAGAGAGCATATTGTGAGCTCGTTGTTGATATCAAGTATTGACATGTTGGTGGCATATGATATAAGCCTCTTGTTGTATTGAGCGTTTTAAGCTTGAAGTGTTGTTGCAAGGTTAATGCATAGAGTCCACTACTTGGCGTTATTCCAGAGCGTGGATTGTATGTACCTACGAAAATACATTAACTTCATTAGTTATGCAATATTTACAATGTTGGATAGATGGGGTCAACTGATCACCCATTTGTAAATAGTCTACTTGGAAGCATAAGCACTTAAAAAAGTAAAGCTTGAAAGTAAATGGATGCATAAAGTTGTGCGTAACGCAGTGATGTAGGAGTGATGTGGTTGCCGCCTCCCGACATGTTGTGATGAAAGATGTATGTTCCATGGTATGGTGGCAACACGCCACGCGGTGTTGCAAGGCCCCGAGGGCTATCATCTCTTCAATTTCCACTCGCAGAGTGAGCCAGTCGTTAGTGTGGTGACCCCAGGTGTTGTGGAATTTACACCAATGCGTGATGTCGGCTCCCAAGAACGCATGTGGTGTTTCCCTTGGGGAGGGCAGCATGTTCTGCAAGAGGCTCACAAATATCTCTTTGACCTCTGTGTTCAGAGGCGTGAATGCATATTCTGGGCCATCAAGTGTGCTGCTGGTTTCGTGTTATTGAAAGAGTTCTCCTCCCTCACCTGCGGGTGGTTTGCTCCACCCGAGCTCCCGTTCACAAGTGACTGCTCTTTCGAGTTTCTCTTTGAGGTCACTCATTGACTGAGTGGTCCTCCAACCA
This sequence comes from Clarkia xantiana subsp. parviflora, assembly GCA_036873135.1. Classification (NCBI taxonomy): domain Eukaryota; kingdom Viridiplantae; phylum Streptophyta; class Magnoliopsida; order Myrtales; family Onagraceae; genus Clarkia; species Clarkia xantiana. Next base: position 46,149,940 of record JAPTYO010000002.1, on the reverse strand, counting down.
TACTCTCTTCCCAGTAGATGGAAGGATCGCGCATTCGAGTTCATGAAGAACGCATGGATCACTGCCTCCTTTGTGGCCTTTAGCCAGGCTGCATTCAGCGCGAAGCGCTTGAAGTACTCGAGAGTTTGTTCCGTTTCTTCTTACCTGATGTCCCAAACACTTTGCAGTGTTGGGGCTTGTTGGTAGTTCGTTGGACGTATAGGCGCAGAGAGTTGTTCAGGTCGTACCTCTTCTTGTTCAGGGAAACCCTGCCTTATCATGGCGATGAAGAGTTGTTTTTTTACGCCTAAGAGCGTTCACATAGCACTGTCGTGCTGCGGTTTGATCTCCTAGGATCTCACCAATTCCATTCTTGGTTGGGAACTTCAACTTCTGATGTGTCGTGGATGGCACTATCTCCAAGGGGTTTATGGTTGTTCTTCCGAGGATCCCGTTGTAGGCTCTCAAGGTTTCGACCACAATAAAGTTAACATTAATGTCAAGCTTTGTCCAGCCTTCTCCCAGTGTTACCGGGAGTGTGATCATACCGAGTGGGTATGTTGCAGCTCCGGCGAAGTTTATTAGAGGGAATTTTCCGGGACTCAAATCTGCCTTTGTACGACCAAGTTGTTCGATTACCTTGATAGTCAGGATGTCAGCAAAACTTCCTCCGTCAACGAGGATTCGTTTTACGTCGTAGTTCGCTATAGGCATGGTAATGACGAGTGCGTCGTCATGGGGGTATACGATGTGTCTCATGTCTTCTTTAGAAAACATGATAACCATATCCTCTTCCTCCCCTCTTAGTCGTTTTACATATTTAGGATGCGTCTCTTCCTGCGAGGCGTAGACATTCCTTGAGTGTGAACCTTGGCCTCCAGCAGCTGGCCCTCCGTGTATGACATTTATTACACCCCTCTTGGGAGGAGGTGGGTTGTCATGCATCTTCTCTTTCCCTTTGTTTTTCTTGGAGGTCTCTCCTTGTGTCTTTGTAAGGGTGTTTTCCCCCTGATCAACGTAGTGCTTTAGCTCGCCCCGCAGAATGATGTTGTTTATGCGCATCCTTAGGCTGAAGCTGTTGTCTGTGTCGTGTCCCTTGACCTCGTGGTTTTCACACCACTTGTCATCTTCCTTTCCCAAGGGACCCTTTCGCCAATTGTTTGGTTCTCTCCAGAGATTTGTTTCCTTCATCTCCTTCAAGATTGCCGACATAGGGGTGTTTAGCGGAATGAGGTTTGCAATGTTGACCTCCCTTGGTTTTTAGAAACCGACCTGGACGGGGCGTTTAGGCTGTGGTTGCCACTACTTCTGTTGCTGGTTTCCTTGGGGTTGTTTTGCCTGTGAGGCCTTGTCTTTGTTGCGTTCAGCGTTCAGCTTTTCTCTTGCATTAATCCTGAACCTTTCCAGGTCCACGTATTCCTTCACGCGCGAGGCTAACTCCTCCAAATTTTCAGCCGGGCGTTTGGACATCTTTTCCCCCATGGAGAAACCTAAGCGACCTAGGTTCCTTATGAATGTCTTGATTATCTCGTCTTCAGACAGCTTTGCTATTGCATTGTTCCTGAACCTTTCCAGGTCCACATATTCCTTCACGCGCGAGGCTAACTCCTCCAAATTTTCAGCCGGGCGTTTGGACATCTTTTCTCCCAATGATAAACTTAAGCGACCCAGGTTCCTTATGAATGCCTTCATTATCTCGTCTTCAGACGGGTTTGTCTAAATGTCAGCAATGTTCTAATTAAAACGGATGTAATAATCAGCCAAGGATTCATTATATAGTTGCTTCACATCATCTAACGCGCTGGAGTCTTTGAGCAGTCTTCGTTCGCCCATGTATCTCTGGATGAACTTTCCCTTCAGGTATGCCCAGGAGGTCATGCTCTCCTTTGGAAGTGAGAAAAACCAGTGTGCTGCTGAGCCTAGTAAGGTTTGCGGGAACGTGACAGCCACATGGTCTGGGTTTGTAGTTCTTCCCAGCAGCGAAGCCTTGTGCTGCTGCACGTGCTCTATGGGATCACATTTTCCAGTGTATCTCTCAATTCGTATGTTGTTTAGGATTCCCGGAACCCTTTCATACAACATCTCCTTGGAGAAGGGATGACTTGTGCTGTCTGTTAAGACGTGCATTGGTCTAGTCTTTTTCTGCTTTAGCTTTTGCTCAATGAGCGCTTCCTAAGTCTTACCGGTTAATCTTGTGAGGGGAACGTTGTCGTTTCTCTCAGGTATTCCCCAAACATTGTTTGGATTTCCGCTATTTTGCCTCCAGTTTTGTTGGTAGTGAGAGGCCTCCCTGCCTTGTCTCTCATTCAGGTTACTTGGCTGCTTCCATGATTCGGTCGGGTATGGCCTTTCATAGTGAGTTGCACCAGAGTGGGATCCTTGAGATCCTGCACTATAGTATTGAGGGTTGGCAGCTGGGGGCTGTCTTCCCTGTTGTCTTGGGGCTTCTCCTCGGGTTGTGCCTTGGGACACTGCTTCTCCTGCAGGATGTGCTTGAGCCGGTGGTGGCGGAGGTGGGGGAGGCGGTGGAGGCGCATAGCCTTGGTTTCTTAGAGTATCACTGAAAACCAGGAGTTCCTCTATTGCTTGCATCATTGCGGGAGTTACGGTTGGGGCATCATGTGTACCTTGTGTGCCTGCATCTTGAGGTTGCTGGTTGTTAGCCGGCATTCCGAAAGGTTGTTCCTCTTCAATGTGCGCTCTTCGCTCAAAACCTGGCGGGGGTTCATTGGTTTGAGCTGTATACTCTGGCTAAGCATTGGGAGCTTCTTCTGAGGAAGCTGTGGACACCACCTCTGGGATGTCCTCAGGACCTGGCTGATTCCTCTTGGATTGTGCCCTGCTGGGCTCTCCTGTTGTGTTCTTTCTCTTTGCAATTTAGCTTTGCTGGTAAGCGAGTGCTTGTTCGTTCGAGTCTCGCAGACGGCGCCAAAATGTTGGATCCTTTCTGAGTGGGGTGTCGGATCCTAGCAGTGACGTCGGAAGAATGCCTCGGGCTGCTCCTATTCGGGTCTTCGCACATGTCGAACTCGTGCGTCTCCGTATACCTGCAAGAGGGGCTATATCGCACACCACGTAGGGGGGTGGAGTGCGATGAACCCTCTCCGAAGCTTAAATCATGTATTTTAGAGAGAGAAAGTAAGAGAGAGGGCAGAGCTTCCGCTTTCAACTTAGTTTGAAATGAATGATCAAGGCCTCTATTTATAGGAAACCTTGGAATCAAACTGGGTTTTGAATGGTCCGACGTCGGTTCAATGAAAAGTATGAACCGAGCGTAGACGTGAGTAAAGATGACATCGGGAGGGTTTTCACGTGCGGTGTTTGCGTAGGGATTGACATGTCAATAATAGGAGGATTCCAGACCGTCCCGAGGTATCGCGCGGATTCCGGGAGGTCCGGGGTAACAGGACAATCTGGGCACGGCTTAAGTCCAGGGCGTGTACGCGAGTGCCCCAGACCTTTTAGTTCTCGCGGGTGAATAATTCGAAACCGTTTAGTGAGTTTGACGTGTATACGAAGTCCGAATAATATAAAACGAACCTGAATCAGACGTATACCCATCACCTCTTGATGAACTTGGTCTTTAATTCTTCCCATGAATCTATGGAATTGTCGGGGAGGCCATAGAACTATGTAGAGGCTTCTTCTTTGAGAGTGGTCGGGAAGAGAGCCGCGTAATGATCCGGGGTTGCCCCTCTCCCAAAAAGAGAAGTATTATGAGCATTGATGTGGCCGAAAGGATCTCCTTCGCCAGTATAGTCCTTAATGTTCCTCGCGAAGACTTGCAGAGGAACTCGAGTATCAAAGAGTATTTTGGAGAAGGGGTGAGGGGTATGATCTCGAACGGTTAACATGTCGCTTGCCCCTCTTCTCTTCTTCTCGAGTAATTCTTCTACCTGTCTTATAGTGAATAAGACAGGTTCTCTCGTTGCTTTATCAGACTTGGAAGTTTTGTGAACTTTGTTTTCCGGAAGGTTGATCTCATTGATTTTCTCGCTAGAGGCCACATCCTCCTTTCGAGAGATTTCTTGAGCTGGCTCTTTGTTGCTGATGGTTCTTATTTGAGCTTGGTTCCAGAAGGCTATGAACGCTGCCATTGTTTCTTGGGGAACCACAGTAGGTGTCGCCCCTACTCCTACCTCTAGATCCACTGTATTAGGAGGTGGGTCAGAGTGGAGAAATTGCTCTTCTTCCGGAGTACCATTGTTTCGAGGGAGGTCTTCCTCGTTTGTTGGCTTTGAAGTGGTGGGATCTGTTTGAGATCCGACCATCTCTTCCACCACTTCCTTTGTCTTCTTATTATTCTTGTTGGGAGCCATGACTTTTTTATCACAGATTCCCACAGACGGCACCAAATGTTGGGATAGAAATGACGTGGCTTGAACTTCTGGTAATGGATTTCGAGATCTCGCCCGTGATTAGATCTTTTAGGTGTCTATGTCGACCAATCTGGGGACTTAGTTTCCTTTAGATGCTTGTGATAGGCGAGGACCTGAAAAGGGTTGGGGATGGCCCCTGATTCCACTCTGAAACTTAAGTCAGTAATGGAATTTAAGAGAATACTATAGAAATATATGAATGTAAGTTGATAAATAATGAAGGTATCCCCCTATTTATAGGGGAAGTGTACCAACTTTAGTGGCGGCTACTCTCTTGGGAAGGTTTCTGTCCTGAGTCGGTGTCAGCAGGTGACAATCAGGTCGCCACCTCACCTGTCCTTTAATAGTTTCTTGTGTTCTTGAGAGGATTTAGAGTATAAATGAATGATTGTATTCACAGAACTACAAATCAGTTTGTACAATATGATCTAACTAACTATATATACTAAGTTAGCTACGTACATAGGAAAGGAGTAAAATGTTACTAAGGCACAAGCATTGTGTAGACATACACAAGCATTGTGCAAACACAGCATAACAAGTATTGTGTTAATATTGTGCAAACATAGTTTGCAATCATAATGTCCTATCCTATATTCCCCCACATTTCTCATCTATGTAGTTAAAAACTCGTTTCTAGCTCGTAAAAACGCACGTTTTTACGTCTTTACCTTAAAAAACGAGTTAAAACGTAACAAAATCGCTTTCTGAGTAGAAACGGGTAGAAACGCGTGTAGAGTTGTAAAAACGTGTAGAAACGGGTAGAAACGTAAGTTTCTACCGTTTCTAGAATTTTTACCATAATTTACTCAAAATTTTCCAAATCTAATAAATTATACCAAACCCAAAAAACTTATCAACCAAACACACGAAAATTTTGTCATGGATTGTAATTTGTGGGCAAATCAACTTTTTATTGACTCAAAACCTATTCATATTGCATTTAAGTTTAACATTCATCAATCATTTAATAATAATACTAAAAATCTTAAACTCCATCGATATTCATTTCTATTTTATGTTTCTCAAACCCTAGAATCTTGAATTCTTAATTCATTGACCCATAAATTCTTCATGACAATCTATAAAAGTTGATCACCGTGACGACTGAAGTGACTACTAATGGGTCCATATTTTTTATTAAAAATATGTTATTAACTATTAATGAGTATATTTACTATTTTTGTAGTTCTTGTGCATAATTACATTTATAAATTTCATTTCTAATGTTATTTTAGCAAATATGTAGAAACTTACGTTTCTACGTTCCGTTTTTACGATCCGTTTTTACCTACCCATTTCCGTCTCTACGTAGAAACTCGTTTTTGACTGCATAGTTTCTCATCTCCTCCCTTTTCATGGAACACATCTTTTATCCCATATAATTTGAGGAGAGCAATGTGCTGCCTCTTCACCAAAGCCTTGGTGAGCAAGTCAGCTACTTGATCCCTCGAAGCAACATGGATAGCAACAATGGCTCCTGACTCAATGTGATGCCTAGTAAAATGGCAATCAAGCTCAATGTGTTTTGTTCTCTCATGAAACATGGGGTTTTCGGCCATTTTTACAGCTGACTCACTATCAGTGAAAATACGAATTGGTAATGTAACTTGAACTCCCAACTCCTTCAACAGCCTGCAAATCCACAAAGCTTCCTGAATAGCTACTCTCAAGCACCTATACTCTGCCTCAGCACTTGACAAAGAAATGGTGTGTTGTTTCTTCACCTTCCAACTCACCATAGCATTCCCAAGCCTAACACAATAGGCACTCACAGACTTCTACTAAAAGGACAAGCTGCCCAATCTGAATCACAAAAGAGGCTGAGATCAAGCTTGTTGGTGGAAGGATACATAAGACCTTGTCCAGGGAAACCCTTGATGTATCTAATTACCCTTAAGGCAGCATCAAAATGGGACTTCTTAGGCTTATCAACAAATTGACTCAACCTTTGCACAGAGAAAGTGATATCTGGCCTAGTCATAGTCAAGTAGAGAAGCCTACCAATAAGTCTTCTATAAGAAGTAGCATCTTCAAGAGGAAAATCATCCAAATTGGAATTAGTTGCCTTATCATACTCACAAGTAGTGAGATTGATATTGAACTCCATAGGAGTCTCAGTAGGTCTGGCAGCTCCCAATCCAGCTTCTTCAATCAACTCAAGAGCATACTTTCTTTGATTGATGATTAACCCTTCATGTGATCTAGCAATCTCCAAACCCAAAAAATATCTCAAGGTCCCCAAATCTTTGAGTTTGAAATGAGACTGAAAAATGGACTTTAATTGGCTAATTAATCTCTCACTTGAGCCAGTGATAAGCAAATCATCCACATATATAAGAAGAAACACCCTCTCCTGGCCTTCAATCTTGGTGAACAAGGAATGATCAGAAGCACTCTGATGATAACCATTCTTCACCAATGTATGTGTAAGCTTGATGTTCCATTGTCTTGAAGCCTGTTTGAGACCATAGAGACTTCAATAGCTTACAAACTCTCCTAGGTGCCCCACTAGGTGACATAGCTAAATCAAAGCCTTTAGGTATATCCATAAAAACCTCTTCATGTAAGTCACCTTGTAGAAAAGCATTGTTCACATCCATGTGAAACAAGCCCCATGAATAAGTTGCTGCCATTGCCAACACAATTCTCACTGTAGTCATCTTCACAACAGGGGAGAAAGTCTCATTGAAATCAGTACCTTCCACTTGAGTAAACCCCTTAGCAACTAACCTTGCCTTATACCTCTCAATCGAACCATCAGAGTTGTATTTCACTTTGTAGACCCATTTGCAACCAATGGTAGACTTTCCGTGAGGTAAATCAACAACCTTCCATGTCTGGTTATCTTGAAGAGCTGTGATCTCCTCCTTCATGGCAATCACCCAATTAGAGTCTTTAATAGTCTGCCTATAAGTGGTAGGCTCCTTGATCTTGTCAATGGCAGCTAGAAAGCAAGTGAAATTTGGACTCAAGTGATCATAGGAAATGTATCTCTCCATTCCAAAGACAACATTGGAAGAAGATGAAGAAGCCTTCAGTTGAGCAAATCTAGCACTTCTCCTCAAAGTTGGCACTTGAGGGGGAGATAATTGAGAAAGCCTTGCACTTATCCTCAAAGGAGGAACTTGAATTGGCACTTGAGGAGCATTATCCACAATGATTTGTGGCTGAACAATACTTTCTTCTTCAAACATTTGAGAAGAATCAATAGAAGTTAGATGGGAACCAGAATCAATATCAAGGTAAGAGTGAAACTTGGAATCCAAGCAAGAAGGCAACAAGTGCCTCAAATCATCCCTTGACATGCTGAAAGGAAATATATGTTCATGAAACACAACATCCCGAGACACTTGGAAACTTGAGGTTGAAATACTCATCAAAAGGTATCCCTTTTGAGATGTTGAGTACCCCATGAGAACACAAGGCTCAGCCCTTGTGCCAAACTTATCTGAATTGGCCAATTTGGTAGCAAAACATAAGCAACCAATAATCATCAAATGCTCAATGGAAGGAACCTTTCCATATAGCACCTCCATAGGTGACTTGAAATGCAAGGAAGAAGAAGGTAGCATGTTGATCAAGTAACAAGTAGCTAGGACTGCATAAACCAAATACTTGATTGGCATGGATGTTTGAAATCTAATGGCCCTTGCAACATTCAATATTTTTCTATGCTTGGTGCATAATACCCAATTGAAGGAACTGATCCTTGCAATTTGAGTTAATAAACTCACCTCCATTGTCACTTCTCACTGCCTTGACCTCTGTTCCAAACTGAGTCTTCACCATCATCAAGAAGCTCTTTATATGAAGAAAGGTGTCACTCTTGGATCTCATCAAAAACACCCAAGTAGCCATTGAGAAGTCATCTACTATTGTGAGAAAATATTGATAACCTTTGATGGTAGGAACCTTGTATGGACCCCATAGATCCATATGTATTAAGGCAAAAGGTATAGAAGCATGAGAAGAGCTAATAGGAAAAGACAATCTAGTTTGCTTGGCTAAAGGGCAAAGAGTACATTGTTTGATACAATCAATGGATTCATTCAAATCCAATTTATTTTTCAAATGATCCATGTGTGAATCTGAAACATGTCCCAATCTCTTGTGTTATGTCCAAGCATCCACTTTATTAGTTGAAATGGATGGAGCAGCCACCACCTTTCTTGCACTTGAAGGTATTGCATCCTTGAGAAAATAGAGTCCCTTAGCTCTTTCACCAATCACCACAAGCCTCCCAGCTTGGCCCTGAATCAAGACATGATCAAAAGTGAATATCACTTTACAATGTAATTGATTTGGAAGCTTGGACACTGAGATCAAGTTAAACTTGAAATCAGGAACTAAGAGAATATCATCCAAGGTGAAACCAGAGAAGGAGCAACTTCCAATATGAGTCACTCTACACTTGTGTCCATTGGGAAAATGAACAAACTGATTTGTGGAATCAGTCCTTCTTAAATTGTGCAACCATTCCATCTGGTGAGTAATGTGATTTGTGGCCCCTGAATCCACAATCCAAGTCATAGAAGAAGCCAATGTTGTACCTGCCATATTCACATGTGAGTTATCATCACCCTCATAAACAAGAGGATCAAATTCATTTTGTGCAGCTACATGCTTGACCCTCTTCTCAACACCAGTGTGGAGCACCTTCTTATCAAGAGTCCCATGAAAGATCCTCTTGTCACCTGCCACAGTGTGCTCCACCAAATTTGAAGGGCCTTCATCAAGACTACATTGGCTGAGGTGATCCTTTTCTTGAAATTTGGAGGATAACCAAACTTCTTGAAGAAAGTATCCTCTTTGTGTCCCATCTTGCCACAAAAGGTGCACTTCCAAGTAGCTTTCTTAGCTTTGGATGGCCTATCATTCCCACCGCCTTGACTTGAAAAGATGTTTCTGCCTGAATAAAACCTAGAGCCAGAATTTCCATTCCTAGAATTGTAGGCAGGATTCCTCATGGAATACAAACCAGTGGACTCACCAACATCACCAATGGATTCAGCAATTGCCCTCTGACTCTCTTCTTGCACAAGCACTGAAAATGCCACACTTAGATAAGGAAGAGGCTGCCTCATTAAAAGACTACTCCTCACATGTGCAAAGGAGTCATTAAGTCCCAAAAGAAATGCAATCAGCTTTTGCTTCTCCTTGTGATCATTCACAATCTTCATGTCATCTGGGCACTCCAAAAACATACCATCAATGGAATTTAGAGCATCCCATAATTGCTTCATTTTAGCAAAGTACTCAGTGATGGACATAACACCTTGAGATGTTTGATAAATCTCCCTAGTCAATTGGAAGATTTGAGTTCCATCAACCTTATCAAACATGTCCTTAAATCACTCCTTGGACTGAGCAGTGGAGTTGTAAACCAAGCCATTCACAAGCTCCTTAGCAATTGTGTTCCTTAACCAAGCCTTCACAATTTCGTTTGCCCTGTGCCACCTTAGCCTTTGTCCCACAGGAACATCCATTCTAGCAAAGGTTCCATCAATGAAACCAAGTTTGTCCTTGACCAAGAGACCTTCCATCATGGCAGTGCTCCAAGCATGGTAGTTACTTGAGCCATGAAGTTGAAAAGGAATCAACATCAGGCCAGTGGTGTCCGAAGGATGAAGATACAATGGATCCTCAATGGTGTTTTCAGCCATAATACCAGAGAAAGTGACAACAATAGCAATGACAGTGTACTAAAACCTTGAAAACCACAGCCAAAAATCTCGAAACTCGATTGAATTAGCTATCCAATGACACAATCAGATCAATGTAGCAAAATCGAATCCATCTTCGCAGCCAGAATCACACGTAAAGGAAGCAACACAAAGAAATCCAGAATCGCAGGCAAAACTGAGCTTAGAAGTGAGAATGCAGCTACGCAACAATTCGTAACAGCAAACAACGTCGCATCACAACAGAAAGTATCGCAACTGATTCAATTTGAAGAAAATCTCAATCGTAATGCAGTAGAAACTAAGATTCAACGCATAATCGATGCTAGCTTGCGATCGAAGAAACGAACTAGCAAGAACAGAACGGCTGAGTAATCTGATCCAATTGAGCTGAAAAACGAACATATCTCAATCCAAGAACACTTACAAGAAGTCTTAATCAACAATAGAAGCAAAGTCGAAGCTCAGAATGAAGATCCAAAGCTGCTGTTGCGTCCGAGGCGAGTTGGGTCGTGGGGACGCGTCTGTCTGTATGGTTTTGCGGGTTTTCGGGCTGTAACCCTTCGTCTGGAAGAGGTTTGTGCCACGGACGAGTGTTCGGTTGATCCCGGAAAGGTCTGTGTCTCGAAGCGCGGTTGTGTCTCAAGAGGCGGTGGTCTGTGCACAAATCCGGATGTCTGGGCGACGATTCCTGCACAAAGGACTAATGCTAGCACGGAGAGGCGGGGTGGTGCTAGCGGGGCCCTCTCCGAAGCTTAAGTCACTATAGGGGTAAAAGAGTAATTTCTAGAGAGAGAATATTTCTAGAGAGAAGTCAGAGCTCAAAATACCAAAGTTGGGCAAATGAGAGGATGTGTGAAAATGGGTGGCCAAGGCCTCCTATTTATAGGCTTCCTTGGGACTGGACCCGGTTTTAAAGCGGTTTGATGACGGTTCAAAAGCAAATGGTAACTGTCATCCATATTGGTAATGCGCGAACTTGACTTCTCTACACGTAACGGTAATCGCGGAAACGGTAATCGCACGATACCCGCAATGCAATCCGGACCTCGTCGAATTTGGGCAATTCGGCGAGGTCCGGATTGCAAGCAACCCGGAGGTCCGGTTGCAATGCAATCCGGAGGTCCGGTCCGGATGCGCGTAAATGCGTTTCCGGACCGTTTTGACCCTTTGGGAGACGTTTTCAAACCGAGATGTAATTTTGACGTGTTTACGAGGCCCGAAATATAAATACGAACCCGAATTGAACATATATCCATCACTTGCCCCCGAGTCAAGTAACGGTTTAGAACCTTTCTTGACTCTATTTTTAAGTTAGGATACGTGTCCAATTTGAGTTTGACGCTAACCTTTCGGTTTTGATCGTTAGTCGGACGTAGACATCTTGATTTCGTCCGTCCTTTGATTTTCCGACCGAATGACTTTGTTTCCTGTCATCACGGTTAGTGCAATAGGGAATGCGCATACGTAGCGTGCAAGTATGGTTATGGTTGGAGATATAAGCAATTAGTAATACATCATGCGAACATGCCTTTTTCAATATGCATGCACAAGTAATGGTCAAGGCAAGATCGTAATTACATAATGCGAGGAATATAAACCGTACGCTTTTAAAACGACTTAGCGATTATCAAATCATGAATCATGCGATATGAAAACATGCGCGTAGAATGACGGGTTTGATATGTGCAATATCAAAATAATCACGTACGTAGGAGTAGATATTTAGAAGAGAGGGTGGAGTATACCATAGGTGTTTAGGCGTGAGTGTAGATAAGTTAATCCTTTAATCCTTATCAACAAAGCATCTTTTGGGATATGTAATTTACACACATCCCCAACTATCCTTCCAGCACCTTGGGAATTCATTATTCCATCTTCTTTGCAGGTAATTCCTTCATCATTTCCCGAAATTGTTTGTGTGTTCATAACTTCTTCACCGTCGTAGAGCTTAGGCATATCCCGAAGGTTTCGTGTTTGATCCTTGACTTGTTTTCAGCAATTGACACCACCAATCGCCAGGAGACGCCGGACGCGCCCTCACGCGCCCTCTGCTCGTCGCGGTCCTTACCTTTCCGAAATGATCTCGACGAGGGGAGTCCATTGTGATACTTTTCGTCACGTTTTGAGGTAATTTGGAAACTCGATTTTACAGGACAGCTTCGACTTCATTTCGAATGTCGCCGTATTGTTGTTCGTTTGAGCTATTTGTCGTTGTTGTCGTGTGGAACTGCTTATTGGTGCTTGTATGTCGAATAATTGCTGATTGGTTGCCGTTATTATCGCCGTTGGTCCATGACTTAGATGATTTTTCATTTCCGTGGATAGTTGAGGTAGAATTCCTTGTTTGGACATAGTGCCCCCGTGTCTTAGTGTAGAGGCTTTTTGGTCGTTATGCGTAATTTTTTCCCTTGGTGGGTTTTTTTGTTGACGGGGATTGCCAAATGACTTTAGGAGTAATTGTTTGTCGTTTTAACGCCTTAGAGAAATATTTTCCCTAAGTGTTGCCGCGTTCGATCCTTGCGGTTCGTCGCGCTAATCCCGCCGTTTGCATGATAGCCTCTTAAGATATTAATCCCCTTTATCGCACGTACCCACTTTGCTATGCGCATGGACTTTGGCTATGTGCGTTGACTTTTGCTACGCGCGTTGACTTTTGCTATGCGCGTCGACTTTTGCTATGCGCGTTGACTTTTGCTACGCGCGTTGACTTTTGCTATGCGCGTTGACTTTTGCTACGCGCGTTGACTTTTGCTATGCGTGTTGACTTCTACTACGCGCGTTGACTTTTGCTATGCGTGTTGACTTTTACTATGCGCGTTGACTTTTGCTATGCATGTTGACTTCTACTACGCGCATTGACTTCTGCTTGATTTTTGCAGATTGTGGAGCCGTGGTAACCTCTTGTGGAGCTTCCTTCCTTTTGACCAAGTTGTCGCAATGAGTAAGTCTATCCCTCCTCTATCGCAGACTCCCTTTAATTCTGATATAGAGGACGACTTGGAAGTAGACCCGGTTTAGCCAGTAGATAGTGTTTTAGACACCGACGAGGGTGTAGCTGCTGGTCCTTTTGTTGGGGCGTCTCCTGCTGGAGAGACTGAGGTGTTGGTTAGGTATTATACTAACCGCTTGGATAGATCCCTGTTCACCTTGTATGCGAGTGCTTCCGGACTCGACGCTTGTACCGAGGCTTTTTACCCCTTTGAGATACTCCCTGATAGCAGTTTAGGAGATGCTACTCCTCAGCCTGTAGATCTATCCGTTGTGTACACATCTCATGTTAGGGAAGGTCTGCGGTTTCCCTACTGCTCTGACCTGATTGAGCTCTGTAACGGTTACGGGATTTCCCCTTTAGATCTTGCGCCTAACGGGATTCGAGTATGGACTTGTTTTAGAGTGTTGCTTCACCAGCAATCTTGGCGTTATTCTCGCACCCTCTTTCGCTGCTTCTACCAGCTTAAGAGTCCAGACTCTGCAGGATTGTGCAGTGTAAAGGTTCGTTGGCCGAATTTGCAAAGCGATGCTTTTGAGGAGCTCGGTCTTGGAGAAGCCAAGTGGGATTCTAGTTACCGATTAGTCGCCGCAGCGGATCGGTCTGCTGATCATTGGAGACATCATTACTTTTTTGTTCATGATGCGGGAACGACTTGGGATGTCGAGTATGTTCGGAAGGCTGATCCCGCGCCAGCCTTTCGGGAACTTTCTTTGTCGGATAGGGAGGTGATAAAGAAGATATACCACTGTCAACAATCGTGCGACTTTACTTGCTCGCTGCGTGCATCCGATCAGGAATTAGTTGATGCTGGGATTCATGTGCTCCCTTCTGCAGCTTCGGTATGTTAATCATTTTTATAACCTTTTACCGTGTTGCACTGTAGGTTGGTTTGACGGAAAAAGCTCGTCTTTGCAGACGGCGGCCGCTCGCAAGATTGCTTCTAGCGGAAGGATTGTCCCCCCTCTTGCTTCTGGAGCATCGGCGGCTTCTGGACGTGGAAAGGGTAGATGGTTTTAAAAGAACAATCTTCCTTATGTACTCTCTTGGTTGGGTTGTAACTTTGCATGTTACTTGCAGGTCGCACGACGCTTGTTACTGATCGCGTTGTTGCCGTTTCTGACTCTTCCAAACGGTCCACCACTGGGGCGCGTTCTTCGAGCAATTCGAAGCGTCCGAAGACTACTGTGACCGTCCCTACTCCTTCCTGTCATAAAAGGGAAGGAAGTTGACGGTTGCGAGGATGCGTTGTCTGCCCCCCGCTCGAAGGAGCGGTCCGAGGTGGAACGTTCTCTTCCTTCTGATATAAGCTGAACACTTGATTGTGTGCTTATGTGCCCTTTGTTTTTGGCTTTTGCATAACTTTGTTTGGTTTGCATGTAGGGATCCCGCCACTTGGGCGTGCGGATTTGCTTCGTCCTTTGGAAGGTGACATTTCAGATGGTAAGTGGATGCCATATGTGGCAGGAGATATTACTTTTCCCAAGAACTCCCAGCTGAGCATGCCTGAAGTTGGCGTGCGCGTTCTTCATCGATCTATTCCTCCCGGTGATCGAGTTATTAGGCCCTCGAGTGACGAGGAGGCACGCACTTTTGTTGAGAGATCGCTATCTGGATTCACTCCAGTGAGTATCTTTTTTCACTTTGCTATGTTCATTGTTCCCGAACATGTATGCTTATTGTCTCCTTGTTTTCAGGTTGTTTTTGATGGTGCACATGGCCTCCTTCATGTTGGACCTTGTCCAGGAGAGGCGTGCCATTGCTGACAAAGCTGCCACTTTGTCCAAGGAGCTTGAGGAAGCTAAGGACGAAGTGCGCCATCTTTCGTTGAAGAAGAAGGATTCTGATGCTCGTTATGATTCTGATCATGCTAGCCTTGTTCAGCTTGAATCTGAGAACGCCGCCATTGAGAAGGCAATTTCTGATAACGCAGGCAAGCACAAGGTTGCCTGTCGGAAAGTGCGCGAGGCAGAAATGAAGGCTGGCATTGAAGAGGGACTTAGCAAGTTCCCTTCTACTCCTGGATTTGATAGCGCAGTTACTGCTGCTGCTACGGCGAAGGCCACTCCTATGCTCAGCGAGTTTGCTGAGGACTTTATTCGTAGAGTGAGCATTCTTGCTCCTGGCTTTCCTTTTGACAAGTTAGGGCCGTACGCGGAGTCTGCTGTTGGGCAAGTTGCCGAGCTTCGTCTCTTAGATACTGCAACATCTCAGTTTGCATTTTTGTTTGGAGAAGACGGTGGCGGCACTAATGTGCAACTTTTGCCTGTTCCGCCCAGCCCTGTCAGGGATGATGGACTCCTTTGATTTGTGCCATCTTCTCGATATGTTGAACTCGTTTATGAGTCCGCTTGCCCCCTGGCTTCTATGTTTAGAAACTTGTTGGAGTTGTTCTTTAATTGTTGCTTGTGACTTGTTCGCTTTGAACTACGTCGTTTGAACCTGTTTTATACACAGCAGTTTGCATGATAACTTGTTAGTAATATTTCATACCGTTATCACTTACTGAGTTTACTGAACGTGGATGACTAGTAGTGTAAACGTAGTCCCCGCAATCGTGACCGATAGCCACTTTTGATTCAAGATTGTTTGTACGATGCGTTATGCATGTTGTATGTCTTCCTGCATAGCTTGTCACTATATCTTGTCGAAACCTGTCAAGTGATTCGCGTATAGCGACTTAACAAGTAGTATGTTTGAAATGTGTTATCTTGGCTTGAGCAAGATACTAGTTTATACCGTCTCTTAGTTCCACTCTAAGGCGACGTTGTACAAGACTCTACTTGTAAATTTTATGAGTTTTAAACAGGGTGCGCACCTGCCAGCGTGTATCAACCCGCGTTGGGGAAGCATACGTAGAAACATTTTTGGGTTTTGAAAGAGTGTTTTGTGAACCCTAAAAAGGTTGTTTGATAAAAAATTTGAAAAGGTGTTTCATATAAAAAATTTTATAAAGTATTTGGCAAAATATTTGGTAAAAATATTTGTGATACATGATTCCTGCGTCCAGGGACCATGTAGCACTTTTGAGAGTATGAATTGTGATGCATGTTTTCTGCGTCCAGGAACCATGCAACACGGTTTTGAAAATCTGTAGTGCGGAATTGTCATCTAGCAAGACGACTTCCGCCGTATAGAGTGAACCCTAACCAGGAATTCGTAATATGGGATTGTCATCTAACAAGAGGACATTCGTCATGAAGAGTGAACCCTTACCAGGAATTCGTAATATGGGATTGTCATCTAAACAGAGGACATTCGCCATGAAGAGTGAACCCTTACCAGGAATTCGTAATATGGGATTGTCATCTAAACAGAAGACATTCGCCATGAAGAGTGAACCCTTACCAAGAATTCGTAATATGGGATTGTCATCTAAACAGATGACATTCGCCATGAAGAGTGAACCCTTACCAGTAATTCGTATTATGGGATTGTCATCTAAACAGAGGACATTCGCCATGAAGAGTGAACCCTTACCAGGAATTCGTAATATGGGATTGTCATCTAAACAGAGGACATTCGCCATGAAGAGTGAACCCTTACCAGGAATTCGTAATATGGGATTGTCATCTAAACAGAGGACATTCCCCATGAAGAGTGAACCCTTACCAGGAATTCGAACTTGTTGTAGCGTGGTGTTGTTGTCTGTTAAGAGAACTTCTGCCACTTATGGGGTGATCAGTCCCGTTATTGTATTTGCCCATCCTGTTCTGAATCCAGGGAATGGCTATGAACATGAGGATTTTCCTTTAATAAGAGATGTCACAGCATGTCATTTTCTATAAGTAAACATGGGGTTTGTCTTTTCAAAGAAGATACCTCAACATGCCACCTTTGATAGTAGGTCTTGGTGTTAATCCAAGATATTGCTTGTAGATGACGGCTCTTGAATAGTCGTCACCTGGAGTAGAGAATTGCTATAAGTTCCTTTTTTGTAGATAATCCGCAAATTGTCCTTGCGTCATATAAGTTGGCTGTGGACATAGCGCAATGGTTTTGTGTTGCCGGCTCCTTCTTGAGATAGATGCCAATTTATGAATGGAGAAATAAACTCCTTGTTGGTGTAGGTATGCAAATATCATCCATTATGTGTATTTGCAGTATGCTGTCTTTGAAAATGTCTTGGGCTTAACTCCAAGTTTTTTATTCTATGATGATACCTTTTGATGCGGTCATCCATATAGGTAAATTGTTGTTGATGATAAGCGTTGTCATAACGCGTGATAGATTTTGCTTGCACATGTCATAATATCTTGGATTATTGATGTAGATAATAAGCGCGTAGTTTAGTTGCTTCGCGTTTAATCCAAAAAATAGCGTGCAAGAGATAGATGTGTACCTACAAATGTATATTGACTTTATTAGATACTTGCGCGTATTTACATTGATTATACTAGAAACACTAGGATAGTTGTTTCTCCCGTTTCATTAAGGCTGGTTTGATGACGACGTCGCGGAGTCGGTTGCAACAAATCGCCTTAATGCACCTAGCGCGATGCATTCTTCAATCTCCCACCTTAATGGTAGACACATGTTTGTGTTGTGCCCCCAAGTTTTGTGGTACTTGCACCATTCTCTGATGTTGTTGCCCAAGAAAGCTGTCTTCGGGACAAGTGGACTTGGGAGCTTGTTTTCCAGTAGGTTGACGTAAATTTCTTCAGCAACCGTGTTTAGCGGTGTGAAGATGTTGTCGATATCGATGCTTGCGTCTTCCTGTTTGTTCATTTTTGCTCGAACTCCTTTGTCCCAACTGAGGGGTGTACCTCACCTCAGTTCTTGTTCGCATAAGACTGCTGTCTCAAGCTTATCCTTTAGATCTGCCATGGTTTTTGTTGTTCGCCATCCATGAGTTCGTCCGAAGAGAAGGAAAGATCTGGCGTTCATGTTTGCATAGAACACGCTTATCACTTCTTCTCTTGTTGCTTTCGCCGAGGAGGCGTTAGAAGCGAATCTGATGAAGTATTCCATGATTGGCTCGCCTTCTCCTTGCTTGACGAGCCATATCTGGTGCCATGGCGAATACTGGATGCTTTCTTGTGGGGTCCAAACTGTAACAGCTTGTTCCACCACTTGCTTCTTTCTTTCATCAACAACTTTCTGCCTCTTGAAGGAATTTATCATTGCCACATGGAATTGGTTCTTTGCTCTCAAGGCATTGACGTAACAACGTCTTGCGGTTATCTGGTCGCCTAGCACTTCCCCAATCCCATGTTCCGTAGGGAACTTCATCTTTTGGTGGACGGTGGAGGGCACGATCACATAGGGGTTGATCGTTGTTCGTCCCAAGATTCCGTTGTAGGCCCCGAGAGATTCTACAACGACGAAAGTGACGTTGACATGCAATGCTCTCCACCCCTGGCCAAGGATGACAGGAAGCGTGATTGTACCCAGGGGTTGTGTAGCTGCTCCGGCGAAGCTGACTAGCGAGAAGGTTCCTGGGGTCAAGTCCTTGATAGATCTTCCCAGTTTCTCTAGGACTCTGACATGTAGAATGTCAGCGGAGCTTCCACCATCGACAAGGATTCTTTTCACATCGTATCCGTCAATGTCCATGGTTATGACTAAAGCGTCATCGTGAGGGTAAACGATATGCTTTAAGTCTTCCCTGGAGAATTGGATGACTGCGTCTTCTTGCTCCGGTTGCTTGCGCTTTCCGTATTTCGGCAATGTTGCTGCTTGGGATGCATAAATGTCCCGTGCATTAGACACTTGTCCTCCGGCGGCAGGTCCTCCGTGTATGACGTTGATTACACCTCGCTTAGTTGGCGGAGGGTTGTCATTGACCTTCTCTTTTCCCTTGTTTCCTCTTTTTGATGACTCTGCTTGAGCCTTTCTCGGGGGGTTGTCGCCTTGATCGACAAACTGCTTCAATTCACCTTTGAGGACGAAGTTGTTAATGCAGAAGCGTAGACTGACACAGCTGTCGGTCTCGTGGCCGAAGACCTCGTGGTTTTCACACCACTAGTCCTTGTCTCTCCCCAGTGGACCCTTCCTGAAATTGTTCGGCTCTTTCCACATATTCGCGTCCTTCATCTCTCTCAATATTACAGACAGCGGAGCATTCAAAGGAATGCAGTCGGCAAGATTTACTTCCTTTGGCTTCTGAAAATCTCCTTGAAAAGGTCTTTTCGGCTGAGGTTGCCAATGTCTTCCTTGTTGACCACTTGAGTGTGGTTTTGGTTGGTTCTGCTTTGGATTCTCTTTTGCCTTTTCCGCAGAGATTTTTGCCTTGTTCTGACTTCTGAACCTTTCGAGGTCCACGTATTCTTTTACTCTTGCGGCTAGCTCCTCCATGGTTTCGGCTGGGCGCTTCGCCATCTTTTCTGCTAGGGCATAGCCTTTTCGTTCGAGGTTTCGAATGAACGCTCGAACAATCTCTCCTTCTGTCAGGTTCCCCTGAATATCAGAGATATTCTGATTGAAGCGGACGTAGTAGTCGGCGAGAGATTCTTCGTTTTGTTGTTGGACGTCGTCCAGAGCGTTTGACCCCTTTAGCAATGTGCGCTCGCCCATGTATCGTTGAATGAATTTAGCCTTCAGGTCCGCCCATGAAGTGACGCTTCCGCATGGCAGCGAGAAGAACCAGTGTGTTGCGGTCCTGGCAAGAGTTTGTGAAAATGTCATTGCGAAGTGATGTGGGTTCTTTGTTCTGCCTAGCAGGGAGGCCTCGTGCTTTTGCACGTGTTCCACTGGATCTCCTTTTCCGCGGTAGAGATCTCCTCCAATCCGGTACAGTGCGTCTGGGACGCGACTGTTTACAAGGTGGTCTGCGAACGGATGTGACGCCCTTTCTTCAAGTGCGTGCATACCCTTCATTTTTGCTTCCTTCATCTTCTTCTCCACCATTTCTTCTAACATCTCGGCGGTAAACCCTTTTACAGGCTCAGCGTAACCTGTTGAAGTATTTTGTCGGCCATTGTTGTGGTAGATGTCGGATTGATCTTTGCTTGTGGCCTGGAAGGGATCATCCCTCGTTGGGTGCTGTGGGTGGTAGAATGGGGGCCGCCTTTCATTCCTCCAATGACGGGCTCCTTGGGAAGGAGTGTATGACCGTGTAGCTTCATATCTTGCGTGTTGGTTTCTGCCCTGGAAAGGATTTCCGTGGCGAGTAGTGTCGTGCGACACCTCTCTTGCTGGAGCGGCATGCTCTTGGTTAGTTGGAGGTGGTTGAGCAGTATATCCCTGGTTTTTTAGAGACTCGCGGAATGCGAGTAACTCTTCCAACGCAGCCATCATCGCTGGAGTAACGGTGGGCATTGGGTTTGCTCCCGTTCTTTGTTCGCCTTGCGGCATTTCCGTCTGAGATTCCTCTTCATTCACTTCTGGCTCGAAACCAGGTGGAGGTGAGTGATGCTCGTTCATTGGCTCTCTGTGCTGTGCGTCGGGCACATTGTCAGTTGGCAAAGATGAAGCTACGGAAGTAGCTCTTGGAATGTGGGAGGGTCCCGACTGACTTCCAGCTGGCATTTGGCCTCCTGTTCTTTTGTTTGCCGGGGACTTCTTGGGACGTCCGGGCCGTTTCCTTATGTTCCTTGTGTTCACCTCTTCGGGAGATTTGCGATCACTCGTCATGATTTTGCGGTATGGTAGCTTCTTGTTCGAATCACGTAGACGGCGCCAATGTTGCGTCCGAGGCGAGTTGGGTCGTGGGAACGCGTATGTCTGTATGGTTGTGCGGGTTTTCGGGCTGTAACCCTTCGTCTGGAAGAGGTTTGTGCCACGGACGAGTGTTCGGTTGATCCCGGAAAGGTCTGTGTCTCGAAGCGCGGTTGTGTCTCAAGAGGCGGTGGTCTGTGCACAAATCCGGATGTCTGGGCGACGATTCCTGCACAAAGGACTAATGCTAGCACGGAGAGGGGGGGTGGTGCTAGCGGAGCCCTCTCCGAAGCTTAAGTCACTATAGGGGTAAAAGAGTAATTTCTAGAGAGAGAATATTTCTAGAGAGAAGTCAGAACTCAAAATACCAAAGTTGGGCAAATGAGAAGATGTGTGAAAATGGGTGGCCAAGGCCTCCTATTTATAGGCTTCCTTGGGACCGGACCCGGTTTTAAAGCGGTTTGATGACGGTTCAAAAGTAAACGGTAACCGTCATCCATATTGGTAATGCGCGAACTTGACTTCTCTACACGTAACGGTAATCGCGGAAACGGTAATCGCACGATACCCGCAATGCAATCCGGACCTCGTCGAATTTGGGCAATTCGGCGAGGTCCGGATTGCCGCGCAACCCGGACGTCCGGGTTGCTATGCAATCCGGAGGTCCGGTCCGGATGCGCGTAAATGCGTTTCCGGACCGTTTTGACCCTTTGGGAGACGTTTCAAACCGAGATGTAATTTTGACGTGTTTACGGGGCCCGAAATATAAATACGAACCCGAATTGGACATATATCCATCAGCTGCAAATCCAAGATCCATAGAAAGCTTGGTCGTCAAGTAAGCTTCGCCGTGGCTCTGATACCATAATAGCTTCTTGTGTTCTTGAGAGGATTTAGAGTAGAAATGAATGACTGTATTCACAGAACTCCAAATCAGTTTGTACAATATGATCTAACTAACTATATATACTAAGTTAGCTACGTACATAGGAAAGGAGTAAAATGTTACTAAGGCACAAGCATTGTGTAGACATACACAAGCATTATGCAAACACAGCACAACAAGTATTGTGTTAAAATTGTGCAAACGTAGTTTGCAATCATAATGTCCTATCCTATATCCTTAGCTAGGAAGGTTATCTTCTGGCGGTTGAAGCAGGTCGTCACCTGTCCCTTCCTTAAGAGGAATGGTTTTCTCTAAGGTGGCAAGCAGGTTGCCAGTTTTCATTTCCTTAGGAGGAATGTTTCTTCGATAGTACTTGGCTGTCGACTCGACTATTTCCTTAAGAGGGAGAGTTTGAAGCTGACTAGTCGCCAATCTTTGAAGGCCTTGAATGTCGACCTTCCCAATATTTGGTGTCGACTACTTATCTTCGTTTTCATATTCTGAGCGTGATTAGTCGTCGACTTCTTTTATGAGTCTCGACTTATATGCTCTCGACATGTACGTACTGGCTCATCCTAACAATCATTGTAAACACCTAATTTACTTCCGCGCGTAGCACGTTCAAAATGTCATATGTGACGCGTTAAAAAAGGAAGTATTTAAATATGGAAGGTTGCGAAGTTTCTAAAGATAGGACTGGCTTAAATTAGGATAGTTATTTGTATTTATTGCATAAAATATTTGTTTAATGTTTAGTATTAAATTTCTGAATATTTTGCATTTATTAGATAATAAATCAACAATATATGTTGCTTAGTTTAGATTAGGGTTATGTATTATAAATAGCTAGTTTCTTTACCATTTAAAAAAAACAGAACAGAAAAAATAGAAGAAAAATAATAAAAGTGATCGGTGTTCAACAGATCGACTTTAAGTTGTTTTATTATTGTTGTTATATTATTATAATTATTATTATTATTATTATTTGAGTGGTGATAGAAACGTGAAATTATTATCATCATCATCGTGTTCTTCTCAAATTGCTGCACATTACAACTGTTCTTCTCTAACCTCCATCATACAAAATTCCACCAGGGAACCGACGACGACCAAGCTACCACCCGGGAACCGACGAAGACCGAGAAGCCACCCGGGAAGTTGTTATCCACCGCAGTCGCTCCACCAACGTACCAGACGCCCCCTCCGTCGTTCCGACCTGACCTCGGCAGCACCCGCTGATCACCTCCTTCCTGATGGGTTCCGATGTAATCGTTAGCCCCGTTAACAGCCAATGGACGGCGAGTAGGTCCAGTGGGCCTCGTGAAAAGCCTAGAAGGCCCAGAGGCCCAACATGAAGGGCTCCGACTTTAGCGGTCCCGATGTATGAGCTGAATGCTCCCGATAAGAAGCCTCTGAGTAGGCCCCGATAAGCCTTAGTAAAGGCCCCGATAATAAAGCCCCGCAGAGGCTGGACCTGTCCCGTAGAGGCTGAAGGTCCTGGGTGGTGATCTTGAATGAGACAACTCTGGAGTCTCCGACAGGAGTCGGGACTTGTGATCAGAGGATAAAAACCGAGAAACCTGCCTACTAGATAGAGTAGTGGAGACGTTTAGAGATAGAGATAAATCCCCCGAGATACGCAGGGCGTGCCCGAGATACGCGGAGTACGGGTAAGATACGCGGAGCGTGGGGCGAGATATACGGAATCCCGACCGAGATATGCGGAATCGTGGCGAGATACACGGAATCATGGGTAAAACTGCCAGGCGCAGTAACAGGTAACTGAGTAACTTCCCCTCCTATATAAAGGAGGAAGTTACCTCAGAAAACCATCATCTAATACGAACTTAGACTTTTTGCTTACCACCCCATTGATCACCATACTCATTTAAGCATCGGAGAGGGATTCTGGGTCACCACCCAGGTCATCCCCTTTTGCAGGATTACGCGGAGCCCAGGAGTCCAAAGCTTTCCGTCAAGGAGTAACGGAGCTTCGCCCGTGATCCAACATTGGCGCCGTCTGTGGGAAACTTACAAAAAGTCAAGATAGTTTCTACCATATCAATGGCCGGTGGTGGCAAGAAGAAGCAAGTTCAGGCTGGCAGTTCCCGTCCCGCAGGAACTATGAATTCCCAGTTGCCAGAACGTGTTGCTGAGCAAGGTGAGAACCCCGCTCTTTCCCAGACAGGGGGGGCAGGGTGATGGCTATGAGGTCTCAGTCCGAGAAACAGAGAGGAACAGGCAGGATGTCCCGCGTAGGGAGGAAGATGAGGCTCCCTCGAACCCGGTGGGCCATGGAGGAGAAGGAGTCCCGCGAAGGGAAGAAGGGTCGTCTTCGAACTCGGAGTTAGCCAAGGCAGTAGCAGATGCTATGCCCATGTTCTTGGCTGCCATGGAGGCCTTGCCGGACAAGAGAGAGGCCGCCAGGAGGGCGGAGGAGTTGCCTCCGCGAGAAGAATTACCACCACCCCCGCCGAGGGTGGACCCAGAGGAACAGGAGGTTCCGCCCAGGAGCAAGGGTAAGGAACCAGCACACCTGGAGAAGTTCGTGGTCGACGGCCCAGGACTAGTCCAGAATAGGACCATTCCCCTGAATGGCCCCATCACCCCTGATCAGGTGGTGAAGATCGTTAGCATCTACATGGGTGATCAGAAGCAGATGAAATCAGAGCTAAGGGATCGGTCCAGCCATCCTTTCGTGCCACGGCTGATAGATACCGTCGCCCCGCCCGGGCTAGGTATTCCGACCATCAAGGAGTACGATGGTGAGGGGGACCCAGTTCGCCATGTTCAGAGGCATGTCCAGGCCTGTATGGGACGAACATCGAACGATGACCTCATATGCTCATTGTTACCGATAACCCTGGGAGAAAGGGCCATGACTTGGTTCTTCAGCCTCCCGCCAGGATGCATCACGTGCTGGGCTGATATGCACGATCGCTTCATCAAGCAGTACCAAGGGCGGAGGCGTCTTCTGAAGAGTGTGAGGTCCTTGACCCAGGTGGTGCAGAGACCTGATGAATCGTTGGCATACTACTACCAACGATTCACTGCCAGTGCTGCGGAGATTGATGAAGAAATCTCGGAGGGAGAGACAATCCGTACTTTCCTGCGGAACTTGAGTGCTCCGTACGGCTCCGACCTGATGCACAGCGTAGACGCGAAGGCTGTGTGGAGTATGGAGGCCCTGCAAGCGAGGGTGAAACAGCAAATCGACGTCCAGGAGTCGAAGATTGCTGCCGGAGAGCTAGATCCCCCAAAATCGGGGAGAGGAAAGCCATCGTCCAAGCTATCGGATGATCGCAAAGGGAGCGACAAGTCGGAAGGAAGTAGGAACCGTGGTCGTCCCGATAAAAGAGAAGACAAGCGTCCTCCGAGGAAGGATAACCGAGAAGGTTGGGCTGTTCCCATCAATAGCTCGATGACCTCTGTGTTAGCCGTGATGGACAGACAGGGTCTCGCTCGATACCCCCCGAGGAAAGAAGGCGAATTCCTAGGAGGCCGCCCTGACCGTTACTGTCGCTACCATCGAGCCAATGGTCACGACACCGAAAACTGTCGGGAGTTGAAGAAGGAAATTGAGAAGCTGATCCAGAAGGGGAAGCTAAAAGAGTTTGTCGGAAGGGGGCGGTGCCGATCCCGTTCCAGAAGTCGGTCCCGATCCCGTTCCAAGTCCCGCGACCGCTCCCCGAAGAAGAAGAAGGTTGAGCCAGAAGCCTCAGGCTCGGGTGCCCGCAAGGAGAGGCGGGGAACTATCAACGTCATCCATGGAGGAATGGCGGCGGGAGGAGATACCTCTGCTTCCCGGGAGAACTACGCTTCTCGCATATCTGCCGCGGTGGTGCTAGGCAAAAGGTCCCGGTCGTGGACCCTGAAGGAGGAAATGGTAATTTCTTTCTCGGCGGAGGATCTAATAGGCGTGGAGAGCCCTCACGATGACGCCCTGGTTGTGACCCTGGACGTAGACGGATTCGAGATTAAGCGGATCCTGATAGACGGAGGGAGTTCCTCCGATATTCTCTTCATGGACGCTCTGGAGGCCATGGGAAAGACGAAGAAGGACCTCACACAGGTGGACTTCCCGATGGTAGGATTCTCTGGTTCCACCTCATACCCGCTGGGAATGATTACCTTACCGGTGGAGTTTGGTAGTGGCTGGAAGATGGAGAAACGAAACGTGGATTTCGTTGTCGTGGAGTCTGCGGGAGCATACAACGCTATTATCGGGAGGACCACTATCAACCCTCTTATGGCAGTCGCCTCGACGGTCCACCAGAAGATGAAGTTCCCGACTGACAATGGGGTCGGAGAGGTCAAGGGTGACCAAGTGGCATCGCGGAAATGCTACGTTAACGCCACCCGACGGAGAAGGAGGGAGGCCATGACTGTCCTTCAGACTGATGCTGATCCTCGAGAGGAGTATGGGCGTCCCGCCCCCATGGAGGATTTGAAGGAAGTTGAGATCGATGGGCCTTAGAGGAAGGTGAAGATCGGGTCTGCTCTGTCGGAGGAAAGAGCCAAAGAGTTGATCGAGCTCCTGAAGGAGTTTAAGGAGCTGTTTGCCTGGTCCCCGAGTGATATGCCAGGAATCAGCCCCGACGTGATAGTGCACGAGCTGAAGATAGACCCAGCGATCAAGCCTATCGCGCAGAGAAGACGTCCGATGGGCGCGGACAAGAGGATCGCGATCCAACAAGAGGTGGGCAGACTGCTCGATGCAGGATTCATCAAGGAGCTCCGATTCCATACTTGGGTGGCTAACCCAGTCCTGGTGCGAAAGAGCAACGGGAAGTGGCGAATGTGTGTCGATTTCCGCGACTTGAACAAGGCTTGCCCGAAGGATTGCTACCCGCTCCCGAGGATTGACCAGTTGGTGGATGCCACATCGGGACATGAGCTGCTGAGCTTCATGGATGCCTATTCCGGGTATAACCAGATCAAGATGGCGAAGGAGGATGCCCCCCATACGGCCTTCTACGCCGACAGTGACGTCTACCATTACGACTTGATGCCCTTCGGATTGATCAATGCCGGAGCGACTTACCAGCGAATGGTGAACAAGTTGTTTGGAGACATGTTGGGGAAAACCATGGAGGCGTACGTGGATGACATGCTGGTGAAGTCCCGACAGGCAGGAGACCATGTCCAGAACTTGGCGGCCGCGTTTGAGCGGATGAAGTTCCATCAGGTTCGGCTGAACCCCGACAAATGTGCTTTCGGAGTAAACTCGGGCAAGTTCCTAGGGTTCATGGTGAGCCAGAGAGGAATCGAGGTGAATCCCGAGAAGCTGCGAGCAATCGAGGAGATGCAGTCCCCGAAGACTCATCGGGAGGTCCAGGTGCTGAATGGCCGGTTGGCCGCGATGAATTGCTTCCTATCCAAGGCGAGTGACCGAGCCATGCCATTTTTTTATGTGCTGAGGGCCCACAAGAAATTCGAATGGACCGACAAGTGCGAGGAGGCATTCCAGGCACTCAAGCAACACCTCCGTACCCTTCCGCCGTTGGCGAAACCAGTTCTAGGCGAGCCGCTTTATCTCTATTTGGCTGTTTCTGATGTGGCTGTTAGTTCTGTTTTGATTAAAATTGTCAAGGGCAACCAAGTGCCTATCTACTATGTAAGCAAGGCGTTTGCCAAGTCCGAAATAAACTATCCCGCTATTGAGAAGTATCTCTTCGCGTTGATTATTGCCGCTCGAAAGCTACGACCTTACTTCCATGCCCATGAAGTCACGGTATTGACTAATCAGCCCCTGAAACACTTTTTGAACCGACCGGAGGCGTCGGGGAGATTGGTGAAATGGGCCATCGAGCTGACGGAATTCCGCATTCATTTCGCTCCGAGAACCGCTATTAAGGGCCAGGCATTGGAAGATTTTATAGCTGAGTCTACGGCACCCGATCTGGAAGTAACGGGTCCCACAGAGGGGGCAACCATGGAAGAAGTCCCGACAATAGAACAACAGCCAGAGCAGCCAAATGAGGAGAACACCTGGGAGATGTACACTGATGGTTCATCGAGTGTAGAAGGCTCGGGGCAGGATTCGTATTGATATCGCCCGGTGGAGGCGAGCCCCTACGATATGCCTTGGCGTTGACGTTCAAAGCCACCAACAACGAAGCGGAGTATGAAGCTCTCATCACAGGCCTTAAAATTGCCAAGGGTACGGGGGTCGATCATTTGAAAGTGAAGTGCGATGCCAGTCTGATCGTGAATCAGGTCCAGGGGAACTACGAAGCCAGGAGCCCGATAATGAAAAAGTATTTGCACGAGGTGCAGACTTTGAAGGGAAGCTTCAAAAGCTTCGATATCGAGGCGATCCCGAGGGAAGAAAACGCGGAAGCAGATGCCTTAAGCAAGTTTGCTCTTGGAGTGGCCCCCGAGGAGAATCGGAAGGTACATTTCCTAGAAAAGGTGATTATCTCAAACATCGATCCGGCGGAGGTCTGCGCTATTGAGACAGGATCGGAGGAAGAAGAGAAGCCCACGTGGATGACCCCGATGGTCACGTATCTGACTACAGGGACACTCCCCGATGACAAGGTGGCAGCTGTCAGGTTGCGGCGGATTGCGGACAACTACGCGATGGTGGACAACCAGTTATACAAAAAAGGGTACGTAAAGCCTTTCTTAAAATGCGTAGCAGAGCCTGACACAAATCGGATCCTGATGGAGCTACACGAAGGAGTCGCGGCCTGCCATGAAGGGGCCCGATCTCTAGTGAGGAAGTCATTGAACTTAGGCTACTATTGGCCCTCGATGAACAAGGAAGCGACCGCGATGGTCCGATCCTGTGATGCATGCCAGAGGTACGCTCCAAATATCGTGGCTCCCGCCGCGGACTTAATGCCCATCAGGAGCGCATGGCCCTTCGCGCAATGGGGGATTGATTTGGTGGGACCTCTTCCCCAAGCGAAGGGTCAGTGCAAGTACTTGCTCGTGGCCATCGACTACTTCTCAAAGTGGATAGAGGCTAAGGCATTGGCCAGGACGACGGGGCAGCAGATCCTCAAGTTCCTCCAAACTCAGATCGTATCCCGGTACGGGGTTCCTCGAGTGTTGATCAGCGACAACGGCCCTCCGTTCAATGGGGCTCAGTTGAAGGAGTACCTGGAAGAACTAAACATTGAGCATCGGACCGCTTCAGTCCGCCACGCTCAGACCAATGGCCAGGTAGAATCAGCCAACAAGATCGTGATGGATGGCTTGAAGAAGAGAGTCTATGCCTTGCAGGGCCATTGGCTGGATGAGCTCGAGAACGTGTTGTGGGCTGTGAGAACAACACCCAAGCAATCAACAGGAGAAACTCCGTTTGGCCTGGTCTATGGCACGGAGGCAGTCGCTCCCGTGGAAATAGCGGTGGCGTCCCACCGCGCGAAATATTACGAGCCTCTGACAAACGAGGAAATGAGGCGTCTAGACTTAGACTTACTCGAGGAGAAAAGATGGAAGGCTGATGAAGTTCAGGCCCGAATGCGTATGGCAACAGCCCGATATTACAATCGGCGTGTCAGGTCCCGACAATTCTTCGTTGGAGAACTTGTCTGGCGGAGGAACGAGTTTGTTCACCAAGATCGGATCAACAAACTATCGCCAAAATGGGAGGGACCTTACAAGATCGTAGGGATGCCAGCACCCAATGCATATAGGCTAGAGGACCTTGATGGCAAGACGTTGAAGCATTCCTTCAGTGGTGAACACTTGAAGAAGTATCATGTTTGATATTAAGCCGCCGTGAAGGGCACAAATTGTCTATCAATAAGATCCGATGTAAGCCTATTTTGAGTTATTTATGAATAAAAGAAGTTGTTTCCGATCAAATTACTTTTAGATTTATTCTAAACTGTTAGTAAGACGTCCTGAAGATGGCGACAAAAGCCTTCCAAGGTACGATAAAAGCCTTCCGAGGTATGTGTAAGTCGTCTATATGATGCGGCCAAAAGCCTTAACGGGTATGGACAAAAGCCCTACGGGGTACACGTAAGTCGTCTATATGATGCAACCAAAAGCCTAGGTACGAAAAGGCCCTGATGGGTCCGCGTAAGTCGTCTATATGATGCGGCCAAAAGCCCTAATGGGTACGAAAAGGCCCTGATGGGTCCGCGTAAGTCGTCTATATGATGCGGCCAAAAGCCCTAACGGGTACGTAAAAGCCTTAACAGGTCCGCGTAAGTCGTCTATATGATGCGGCAAAAAGCCTTAAAAGGTACGATTAAGCCGTCCGGTAGAGACGCAGTAAAAGCCCTAAGGGGTGTGAAAATGGCCTTGAAAGGCAGGGACGAGAAGCCTTAAGTGGTGAAGTCCCGATTTTGGACGAGAAGCCTTAAGTGGCGAAGTCCCGATTTTGGACGAGAAACCTTCAGCGGTAAAGTCCCGATGGGACGAGAAACCTTAAATGATGAAGTCCCGAGTCAAGCGTCGGAAGAACGTATGGAGCCATCTCAAATGGTGCATCGGAACGTTCGGAGTAACGAGTTTAAAGCCGCTTTATATAAAGTAAAAACGAGTATCGGTGCCAAAACAGATGGAAAGAAACTACTTATATAAAGGCTAGAAGGCCAAAGAGGTTCGATACAAGAGACAAAGGAGAAAGACAACAAGGACTAAAAGATGTAAACATTAAGCTTGGTCCTTGTGGGAAGGTGGATCCTCAGCAGCATCGGAGGGAACGGAGTTCGGAGGGACCTGGGCGGAAGGCTCCGCAGTTGGCGGAGTCGGGTCCACGGCAGCAGCCTCTTCACTCTCCGCGGGGAGGTTGAAGTATTTCTCCGCGAAGGGGGCGAGGGTCTCGGACTTCTTGAAGTCGATGGAATCCTCGTATGCTGTGTAGAGCTCTTTGACAGCATTGAACAGAACGTTCTCCACCTCGGACTTACAGAACTCTACAGCAGCCACCTTGAAATCTTCAGAGTCCCGATACTCCTCGAGGCCCCGCTGGCGGCCCTCCTCGAAGCCCCGCTGGTGGCCCTCCTCGAGGCCCTGAGCCTTTGCCTCAGCCAGCTTGGCAGAGAACTCAGCCCTCTCCGCCTCAAACTTTGCCTTGGCCTCCGCGAGGAGATCCGCGAAGACGTTTTTCTCATGAATGAGCTGCTTCTTTTCCTCCTCATTCCACTGCTGCTCCACCTGGACCATCTTCCGCTCCCGACGCATGACAGCCTCATGATCGTGGACCTTCTTGAGCAGGCTTGAGGACATATCATCTAGGAGAGCCTTCTCCTTAGCCATCTTGTTCTTGGCTGCTACTGCCTTGTCGAGTTCCACCTGAAGCTTGGCTAAAGCATCAGGGTTCGACTGGGCCTCCGCCGCCTCCAAAGCACCCTTCAGGGCTAAGATAAGGCCGAAGCAGCGCTGTTGGTTCGCGGTGTCCTGAAAGAAGAGAGGAAAAGATCAAGATACAGTAATCGGAGACAAGAGTGACGAAGAAAATAAAACAAAGATAAAGTTTCACCTCCATCCGACGAATAGCCATGTCGCGGATCTCCTCCTCAAGGTCCTCCCGCGCAAAGGACAGGGGTCGCCTTAAGGCTGGAGGAATTGACCCCGCCAGCAGATGCAGGGCCAATCCAGGATCAAGGTTTCCCCGCCGGAGTGGAACCCCTCGGAGAGACTCGATCGGGTTCCAAGGCATCATCCCCTGGTCGGGGGTGAAAACCTTGTAAAGGTTTTCATCCACAGGGAGAGGGGGGATGACCCCAGAACTTTCAGCCGGAGGAGCCACCTCGGCTGGTGGCTCAGGAGTCGGAGTGCGGAACTCGGGAGGAGGACTCCGGGACACATCCTCCACGACAGGCCTCGAGGTGCTCCGACCACGCCTACGCCGGAGCAGGCCACCTTCAGCAGTCTCCTCGGAGGAAGGAGAAGCCTCCAAATCAGTCACCTGACGGAACTGGGCTTCCGTCGGGGTTTCCTCTGTCACCGGCGCCGGTGGAGTTACGGCCCGGGCAGGAGTAGCAGCACGCCCCGGAGTGACAGCCTCCGATGGACCTGCGGTGGCGGGACGAATAAAGTCAAGAAGAATACCTTTAGGGCACCAGATGATTTGACGATCGAAGTGTTGGTTCTTCCCAAAGACGTTGTAATATCCCGCCTTGAGAACGCGGGGGATTTCTCCTTGAAGGATGTACTTGATCTCTTGAACCCGCGTTTTTCGGTCAGCGGGAATAAATTCCCTGGGAACTAATTTCTTATATCGTTTAATTGCACGACGAACACGCTTACCTTCCTCGGCGGTAGTGACCCCGAAGGCTTGGTCAATCTCCTCCCTCCTGGCCTTCTTGGCCCCGACTTGTTCTTCGGTCGGAGGAGCAGCAGATAGAGGAGTGGAAGAAGAAGCACCTTTCTTCACCAACTTCCGCTTCCGCTTGGAGCCACTCTGGACGGCATCAGTCTCGCCCTGCTTCAGAAGGAGATGAGTCAACAGAGAAGCCTTCTTGGCTGCAAAAATAAAAGACAAGATGGTTAGAAATATTACCCAGATGACCAAGTCCTTGGAAACAGAGTCAAGGAGCCGAACTCCGATAGTAATCAGGTTCTTCTCCTGGAGCTTATTGGCGTCGAGGGGAATGAAGTTGTCTCCCCAGCGGTAGAGTTGAACCATCTGGAGGGTATTGAGGTCATCCTCAGTGTAGTCTAAGAGCTTGGGGGCAGGGTCCGCCACGACCTCCCATCGAGGCCAAGGGACAGAGCTGTGCTGGACGAAGAAGTAGTACTTCTTCCATCCGCTGTTGTCGGACCCCGAATCACGAATCAGCACCCGATCTTTGTGGAACTTCCAAGTTTCGCTATCCCAGCTGAAATGTGAAAGTTGCTCCTTTGTCCACTTGGGGAGTCGAGGGGAGAAGGAGCAGACACCAGCTTTGTTGCACTTCATGCCGTAGAAAGTGCGGAACAGCAGAAGATTGTACATCCACTGCTGGCGGTGACATAAGAGTTGGAAGGCATTCCACACGCGGATGGCGTGTGGAGAGAAGGTACAAGGGTGCGTTTTGTAGAAGTTGCACATCTCCACCATATTTCCACAGAAGGGGAACCGAATTCCCGCACTTATTTGTCCGGCGGAGACAAACACTTCCCCTGCTCGAGGAGGCGTAATTATGTGCTTCCTTCTGACGGCAGGTTTAGACTCGTACGGGAAGCGAGGCTCCCAATCCGAGGTGATACACCCCTCTCTAAGGGCAGCCTCATACGAAGCCTCAGATATCTCATTGACAGCAAACTCGAAAGTGAAAGGAGCTCTAACCTCAGAACTAGCTTCGTTTAAAACGATTGCAAACAAGAGGATTTGAGAAAAGAAGAACAAACAGCAAGTAAATCACGAAAACATAGAAGAAAGTCTTACCAGACATGATCGATGATCGGAGAGATAAAATGGAGGAAGATCGGAAGCTTGAAGGCCTTAGATCACTGGAACAGTAGGAAAAGCTTGGAGAAGAGCTGCGAATGCAAGGATGGCTGAAATCGAGAGAGTGCAGAAGAAATGAATAATGCCAGGGTTTTGGCTTTTATAAGCAAAAGGGCAACTGAGGGAACTTAATCTGCACCGTTGAAGACGAAACGACTTGATCTCGATCGTTGAAATTATGAAGACGGTACGGAAGAGACAGCTGGAATGGGCACGATCTGCACCGTTGAAGAGGAAACGACACGATCTTAATCGCCGAGATCATAGGTACGGAAGGGACGTGCGTGACGTCATGGCTGCTTTTCCAGAAAATAGCAGTCACGCTGGTTTAAAAGTCATTTCCTTATCCCTAGGCATTTAATGCTACAGTAACCGAGGAGTCTCCTCGGATTTGGCAACTGCCCATGGGGCCTGGTGGGCCCAAGGTAATCATGAGTAAGAGACTCTGTTATACAACAATCATACGCAATGCAAAAGCCTCCGACGGTGGTATCGGAAGGTATGAAAACAAAGGCCTCCGACGGTGGTATTGAAAGGTATAAAAACAAAAACCTCCGACAACGAGATCAGAAGAGCTGAATTAAAAGACATGACGAACTAAAAGTCCCCCATGTCTTGGGGGCAAATGATGGGTTCCGATGTAATCGTTAGCCCCGTTAACAGCCAATGGACGGCGAGTAGGTCCAGTGGGCCTCGTGAAAAGCCTAGAAGGCCCAGAGGCCCAACACGAAGGGCTCCGACTTTAGCGGTCCCGATGTATGAGCTGAATGCTCCCGATAAGAAGCCTCTGAGTAGGCCCCGATAAGCCTTAGTAAAGGCCCCGATAATAAAGCCCCGCAGAGGCTGGACCTGTCCCGTAGAGACTGAAGGTCCTGGGTGGTGATCTAGAATGAGACAACTCTGGAGTCTCCGACAGGAGTCGGGACTTGTGATCAGAGGATAAAAACCGAGAAACCTGCCTACTAGATAGAGTAGTGGAGACGGTTAGAGATAGAGATAAATCCCCCGAGATACGCAGGGCGTGCCCGAGATACGCGGAGTACGGGTAAGATACGCGGAGCGTGGGGCGAGATATACGGAATCCCGACCGAGATATGCGGAATCGTGGCGAGATACACGGAATCATGGGTAAAACTGCCAGGCGCAGTAACAGGTAACTGAGTAACTTCCCCTCCTATATAAAGGAGGAAGTTACCTCGGAAAACCATCATCTAATACGAACTTAGACTTTTTGCTTACCACCCCATTGATCACCATACTCATTTAAGCATCGGAGAGGGATTCTGGGTCACCACCCAGGTCATCCCCTTTTGCAGGATTACGCGGAGCCCAGGAGTCCAAAGCTCCAGCAGCAGGACGTAACGGAGCTTCGCCCGTGATCCAACACTTCCCTACCAGCAGCTCGATGAAGTTCCGCCATCGGTCATAGCTTCAAACTCCGACCATCACCCGCTGTCAGTCGGTGTCCGTGATTCTTCGATCCCGACTGCAACCATCCTAACCTCGAGCTTCGTCACTGACACGGATGTTCTGTCCTCGCTCCGGTCGCCTTCCTATTCGCTCTACATCCGGTGACCTCCGGTCGCATCCGGTGACCTCAGTTTGTGTTCTTGTTGTCTGTTTGCTGTATTCTTGCAATTCCAAAATTGCTAGCAGTTCGTGGCCGTCTTCCTACGATTTCCAGGTAAAGATCTCCTTCTATACTATTATTATATCATTATTACATTGTTATTATTATATTACAGCATTAGATAGAAGACTTGGGCTGGCCTAGTCATTCCCTAGCACCAGCACCAGCTTCGTCCAATTCCTGCGACCTCAACACGGGCTTCCAAGAATCTTGCTCTCTGCTCTGTATCCTATCTCTATCTCCAGGTTGCTGTTTAGGTAAAACTCTTCTTCTTTAACATATTAATTATTATTATATATATATATATTAGTGTAGAAGACATTAATTATTATTATATATGTATGGTGTAGAACATGGACCTAGTTAAGTAATATAATGTAGATCTATATATATTATCTTTGGATTTAATTACATCATATGATTATTATTGTTTAAAGGTTTCATTGTTGGTGAGTTTTTTTTTTATTTAAAATTTGTTTGTACTTGATTATCTTGTAGTAATTTGATTTTATTATTAACTAATCTAAAGTCACATATATTTGAAAGATAAAACTGGCAAGTACGTGAATTGAGTACCGGAAGGGCGACTTTAATTCCATATGTTTTAAATCCGTAATAGAACCCCCCGAATCCGAATATCTGATCGTATACCTATTTTAGACATAGATGATTAGTCATGTTTTTCCTTAGGAAATTTAGATTTCTAGTTAGCCTTAATTAACTAGTGGCGACTCTATTCAAAATTCATGTTTTCAAAACGTATCGCCCTAGGTCAGATTTTAGGGTCTGACAATTTGACGACTCTTCTGGGGAAGTCTAGAGGGTTCGGGCTCATTATATTCACTTTTTGCCATCTTTGAGTTTTGTAGTTTTTATTTTATTTTATTCCGACTTCGCTGATTTAACTGGGTTTTTTTATGTGATTTCAGGTGTTGAGTTAATTTTTTATTATGACTGACTATATTTCTTTGTTGTATCATATATTATTTGAATTCGCACACACTCACTTTAGTGAAATGTCCAAAACGCCTAAAACCCAGGGCGACTAGAAACCCCGGAGGTTTAGTACGGTACGACCGGAGCGGTTGGGCCACCGGTACGACTCGAAAAAACTCCACTCGCTTGTGAAGGTCTTATGATCCCTATGATGGGAGAGGAAACCACATTGTCAGAAACGTATCAGTGGAACCTACTTGTAGAGCAAAGCCACACATTTTTTACCCCCTAACATGTTATGTTTTATCCGTTTTTTTGTTGTGAAAAAAAGTTGTCAGGAAAACTGTAAGTTATTTTTAACTATGTAACTTTTGTTCTCATGCATTCATCTTATTGCATTTAAAAAAAAAAAAAAACTTTTTCAGCTAAGTGATTAGTCATTTAGTTATAAAAAAATTTCTTTTCAAACATGCATCTCGTATCCGTTGTTTTTTTTTTAAAAAATCTCTTACCTGAATTTTTTTTATTTTAAACTTGTGTTTCATACGCATTATTTAAAAAAAAAAAAAAAAAACTCTTCAGGTAAGTTGTAATTTTGGTTAGCGCGTCACATATGCAAAAAAAAACATTTTAGGAAAAATTATAATTCTTCTATAGCTATTAGAGCTTCTAATTTTGAGTGTGCATTCCATATGCATCAGTTAAAAAAATTAACTGAACTGTTTTATTTTAAATAATACATCAAGTATGCATTAATTTAAAAAAAAAACTTTTTAGATAAATCATAAGCTCTCTTAGTTTTAGGGCTCTTTGTTTAAAAACTCTTTTACCTGAAATTTTTAATTAAAGATGTGCATCTCATATGCATTATTTTCGAAAAACCTTTCAGGTAAATTGTAATTTTTCTTAGTTGTATAACTTTCATTTTAAGTTTGCATCTGGTATTTATTTTTGTGCATCTCATATGCATTTTAAAAAAACTTTTAACCTGATTTTTTATTTTGAGCAACTAGGATGGATTGATTTTTTTTCCTCTTTAAAAAAACAAAAAAAATTCAGGTAGCTTGTAAGTTTTCTTAACTGTACAACTTTCATCTCATGTACATATCATAGGAATTTTTTTAGAAACAAAAGTTTTTAGATGGATTGTAAATCTCCTCTTAGTTGTTGAGCTTTTAATTTCAAACATGCATTGCATTTACATTTCTTTTATAAAAAAAAACTTTACCTGCATTTTTCATTTCGTACATACATTACATATGTATCATTCAGGTAAACTGATTGTAAGTTGTAAATTTCTTAACCGTAAAACTTTAACTTTCGAGCATGCATGAGCATTAAAAAAAAACTCAAAGTGTCATTCGTTTTATCCAAGGTGTATTGCACTTTTTTGGCAAGATTGTCTCAAACTTCGCATGAGTTAGCGTTTAAAAAAAAAAAGATTTGATTCTATTTTTTGAGAAAATAGTTTAATTGTGCAGTTGAGTACGACTATTCAAGTTTAAAAAAGGACGAGAAAACATTTTTGAAAAAAACTCTGTTTTTGAGCATCTGTCCTGCGTTCGAGCCAGACAGTGCGCTCAGCAAACTCAGTAACTTCATGATGGTGCGAAATACCTTAGATCATAAATTTTGATTCTTATTTGAAATGTAATCAAAATTATGAAATGAATGACATTAGAGTTTTCAAAAAAAATCTTGCATGATTTCTCATATTCTCTACACTGGTTTTTCGTTCACTCTTTTCAGGTACCCTTGGTTAGGTATCTTGTACATATAACTTCTGCCGGCCAAATGGGGCAACAAAAAAGAACATACAGCAGTCGAGTTGCACGGAGAACTAATTGCGCATTCCAGATATCCAACACTCAGGTATGATGAATTGTACTTGATTTTTCCTTGAGATTTGAGTGTCCCTACTCTTTTTGCAAATCAGACGGCCACTTCGACGAGGTCGCAACCACATGAATTGTGACTGCTTCAGAGAAATTCCATGCCAAAATCCCACCTATCATGTGTGGAATTCATACGCGTCCCCGAACCAAGCTGTACATCCATTTTACGACGTCTAAACTGGTCAATGGTAACCAAATGGCATATCCTGTTCAGATCATGCACAACCGATATATGAAGCAAAATTCGGAACATGCAACGGATCCATTCACATATGGAGTAAATTTCCGTTAGAGATGTCGAGCACCCAGGTAAGAGAAGTTGTGATCAATTTTATCCCCGAAATTTGAGTTTTTCCTTACTCATTGTGCAGCTCGGATAATCATCTAAATCAAAGCCCTCGAAGAGCATATCTCATGCATGGCCCTTTGCTCGCCGACCGTTCTAAGGTCAACTACCAAGTTTGTCCCGGATATTTCAGACAATTTTCGTACGTGGCCTGCCTTGCCAGACTCCACGTCATCCATGTGTGATCCTCAACCAAGTCATACATGCGGCAAGGTCCTAACCCAATAGGTGCTAGCAATGGGTTATCCGCAGCTGAGATTGAGTAATGGCTAGAGCACTCGAAAAACCGAGAGAAGAAATCACTGTCTACGTCATCCATTGGTCGTAGGGTCAATCCAGGGCGTCGACACGACCGACATATTTTGACTCAATCAACTAAGTCCTTCTATAGAAGATGTTTTGAATTAAAATGTTCTAATTTTCCACTAGGGGCATGTACATAATTGTTGTTGATTATTTTCATTATATTTTCTTTTCAAAAAATAAAAACAAAAAAAAAGAAGCAAAAAAGAAAAAAAAAATCATTTTTCTTTAGGGTCACAGCCGCCCTTTAATTGGCTACCGAGAAAAATAAAGAGAGTGATCATTCAAATTTTGTGAGAGGAGTGAAGAAATAAAAGGGTCACAGTTGTCCCTAAATCAACTACAAATAAAAAGGGTCTCAGTTGTCCCTAAAACGACTATAAAGAAAGAGCCACAGCCACCCTTCAAATGGCTACAGATAAAGAGCGCCCCCGCAAAATCAAAAGCGGGAAATAAGTGAAAGGGCCATAGCCACCCTCCAAATGGCTGCAGATAAAAGAGTGACCCCGCGAACACAGTGAGGGCGGGAGAATAAAAAAGGGTCACAGCCACCCTTAAAATTGCTACACAAAAAGAGTGATCCCGCGAACCCGATGAGGGCGGGAAAATAAAAGAAAAGGTCAAAGTCTTCCCTTTAAACAGCTACAATCAAAAGAGGGCTCCCGGAACATCGATGACGGGTATTAAGTGAAAGGGTCACAAACACCCTAAAAATGGTTACATACAAAGAGTATTTCCCGTATCAGAGACGGAGAATAAAGGGCCACATCCACTCTCTAAATGGCTAAAAATTAAAAGAGCTCTTGTAACATTGAAGACGGTGAGAAAAGGGTCACAGCCACCCTCCAAATGGCTACAAATACTCCCGCATCGAGGCGGAAAATAAAGTACGGGTCACAGCCACCCAGCAATTGGCTACCACCAAAAAAAGAGTGCTTCCGCTAGGAAATGAAGGGCATGATTGCGAATTCAGAAATTGCAATCATGAAAAAAAGGAGAGAAAATAAAAAACCGAGGGGCACAGTCGGAAATCTCTCAATCGACCGTGGCAAAAGGAGAGAATAAGAGAGAAATTCCAAAAAAAAAAGGAAAAAAGAAAGATCCCGCTAAGTTGTCGCACCCTGCGCAATTTAGGCAAAAATTAGGCACAAACATTCATGCGCATATGTATTTCCTACGGTACAACGTATTCCAAAGTCAACTTCACGGAAAACGGGACGGTTACAGTCTGCTCTCGCGAGACGGAATTCAAGGATGAGTAGGAGTTTTACAGTCTGTTCCTACAAGTCACAAATTGATAATCAGGATCTATAGTTTTCCAGGTTTCTGAGAGTCACAACCTGACGAACGAATCCTTGGTGTTCAAGCCTTCGCAAGTCACGCCACTAGAGGCACTTCTCCAACAAATGCCACTAGAGGCACTCTTCCAACGATGCTGCGCTTTCCCAGATATGCTAGTCATCACATTCTTCGACGGTGTTGCGCTGCCCCAGGTATGCTAGTCACCACAACCGGTGTTGCGGTATCCTAGATATGCTAGTCACCACAACGATTCTGCGCTGTCCCAGATATGATAGTCATCACGTCTACTCTTTTCAACGGTGTCGCGCTGCCCCAGGTATGCTAGTCACCACCGACAATCAAGATCTGAAGTTTTCCAGCTTTCTGAGAGTCACCCTCGACGAACGAAGCCTTAGTATTCAGCCTTCGCAAGTCACGCCACTAGAGGCGCTTCTCCAACGGAAGCCACTAGAGGCTCATCTCCGACATACGCCACTAAAGGCTCTTCTCCAACGGACGCCACTAGAGGCTCTTCTCTGACATACGCCACTAGAGGCTCTTCTCCAACAAACACCACTAGAGGCATCATCTATCAAGATTTTACTTTATTGCACGCCACTGGAGGCTTTTCCTTGTCGCTCGCCACTGGAGGCATTGTCGATTGAGGTTTTACTTTACTGCACGCCACTGGAGGCTTTTCTTTCCGCACGCCATTGGAGGCTTTTCGTTTTCGCTCGCCACTGGAGGCATTGTCGATTGAGGTTTTACTTTTACGCACCGCCAATGGAAGCACCATTGACAGGGGCACCGCCGACCGAGGCTTTACTTTTACGCACCGCCAACGGAAGAACCGTCAACAGGGGCACCGCCGACCGAGGCTTTACTTTTCCGCACTGCCACTGGAGGCTCTTATTTACCTCACTACCGTTGGAGGCTCTACATTCTGCACTACCAATGGAGGTTTTCTTTCGCACCGTCTGAAATAAGCCAAGAGTTTCCTTGAAGATTCGAAGACTCTAAAGAAGATATACTTCCAACCAAAATTAGTGTTTACTCGTCTTTGGACAAATCCCCTCGAACATGTTCTACAGGAATTCGCCCAAAGAGAGGCAAGCTGTAAACACCTAATTTTAGTCCGCGCGTAGCACGTTCAAAATGTCATATGTGACAAATATGAAGTATTTAAATATGGAAGGTTGCGAAGTTTCTAAAGATAGGACTGGCTTAAATTAGGATTGTTATTTGTATTTATTGCAGAAAATATTTGTTGAATGTTTAGTATTAAATTTCTAAATATTTAGCATTTATTACAGAATAAATCAGCAATATATGTTGCTTAGTTTAGATTAGGGTTATGTATTATAAATGGCTAGTTTATTTACCATGTAAAAAAACAGAACAGGAAAAATCGAAGAAAAATAATAAAAGTGCTCGGTGTTCAACAGATCGACTTTAAGTTGTTTTATTATTGTTGTTATATTATTATTATTATTATCACCGTGTTCTTCTCAAATTGCTGCACGTTCCCACTGTTCTTCTCCAACCTCTATCATACAAAATTCCACCAGGGAACCGACGACGACCAAGCTACCACCCGGGAACCGACAAAGACCGAGCAACCACCCGGGAAGCTGTTATCCACCGCAGTCGTTCCACCAGCGTACCAGACGCCCCCTCCGTCGTTCCGACCTGACCTC
This sequence comes from Clarkia xantiana subsp. parviflora, assembly GCA_036873135.1. Classification (NCBI taxonomy): domain Eukaryota; kingdom Viridiplantae; phylum Streptophyta; class Magnoliopsida; order Myrtales; family Onagraceae; genus Clarkia; species Clarkia xantiana. Next base: position 46,108,932 of record JAPTYO010000002.1, on the reverse strand, counting down.
GGCAGCACCCGCTGATCACCTCCTTCTCTACCAGCAGCTCGATGAAGTTCCGTCGTCGGTCATAGCTTCAAACTCCGACCATCACCCGTTGTCAGTCGGTGTCCGTGCTTCTTCGATCCCGACTGCAGTCATCCTAACCTCGAGCTTCGTCACTGACACGGATGTTCTGTCCTCGCTCTGGTCGCCTTCCTAGTCGCTCTACATCCGGTGACCTTGGCATCCAGTGACTGATGGGTTTCGCTATAGCCGTTAGGCCCTTTAACGACGAGTAAACGGTGAATAGGCCCATTGGGTCCTAAAAGAGGTCAAGAAGACCAATGCGAAGGGTCCCGACACGAGGAGTCCCGATGGTGAGAGGTCCCGACAAGGTCGGTCCCGACAAGCGAGCTGGATGCTTCCGACGAGATGCCTTTAAGTAGGCCCCGATGAGATTGCCTTTAAGTAGGCCCTGATGATGAATCCCTGAGAATGTTGGCCCTGTCACGATGACGAGGGTCCCCGAGCGGTGACACAATGAGATAACTCAGGAGTCCCCGATATTGGTCGGGACTTGCTATCAGAGGTTGAGGCCGAGAAACGCGCCCACTATCAGAGTAGTGAGGAAGTGGCCCGAGATAAGCGGGATCGTGGCCGAGATAGGCGGGATCGTGGCCGAGATAAGCGGAATCGTGGCCGAGATACGCGGAGCGTGGGCTAACTGCCCTGGCAAGTCACCAGGTAACTGGGGTAACTCCTTTCCTATATAAAGGAGGAAGTTATCTCAGATCAAAGACGATTACATACTCATACTATTGCTTGCTTTTACCTGCCACGAGATTCTCATTTAAGCATCGGAGAGGGATTCTAGGTCACCGCCCGGTCTATTCCCCTCTTGCAGGATTTCGTGGAGCGAAGGACCTTGGATTTCCGTCAAGACCGTACCGGAGTTCCAACCGTGATCCAACATTGGCGCCGTCTGTGGGAAGCGTAACGAAAAGCCTAAAATGACTTCTACTCGTTCAAGGGCGGCTGGCAAGCAGAAGAAACAATGACGATCTGGTGGTTCCCGGCACCCTGCTGGAACTTTGAATTCAGGGCTGCCGGAGCATGATGTGGACCAAAATCCCCCTTCTGAGGTTTCCCAAACAGGGTGGCACAATGAAGTTCCTGAGGATACTGCTCAACATCAAGAGAATAGGGAGGAGAATGCCCCTCCAAACGCGGACCTGGCGAAGGCTGTGCCAGATGCCATGCCGATGTTCTTGGAGGCCATGGAGGCTCTCTTAGAGCGGAGAGAGGCTGCCAAGAGGCAGGAGGAGGTGCCTCCACCGAAGGAGGTTCAGAATGCACAGGAGTCCCAACCTAGAAACCGGGACAAGGGCAAGGAGCCCGCTCAGTCGGAAAGATTTGTGATCGATGGGCCTGGACCGGTGCAGCATAGGACCATTCCCCTTAATGGTCCCGTCACCCCCGACCAGGTGGTGAAGATCGTGAACATCTGCATGGGGGACTAGAAGCAGATGATGTCGGAACTGAGGGATCGATCCACCCATCCCTTTGTTCCCCGATTGATAGACACCCTCGCCCCGCCAGGGCTGGGTATCCCCACGATTAAGGAGTATGATGGCGAGGGAGATCCAGTTCGTCATATCCAAAAGCACCTCATGGCTTGTCTAGGCAGAGCCCCGAATGACGATATTGTGTGTGTATTATTCCCAGGTACACTGGGTGAGAGGGCCCTGACGTGGTTCTTCAGCCTGCCCCCAGGATGCATCTCCAGCTGGGCTGATATGCACGACCGTTTTATTCAGCAGTACCAGGGTCGTCGACGCCTCTTGAAGAGCGTGAGGTCCCTGGCCCAGGTAGTGCAGAGGCCCGACGAATCATTGGCGCATTATTACCAGCGGTACACTGCTAGCGTGGCTGAGATTGATGAGGAGATATCGGAGGGAGAGACTATTCGCACCTTCCTTCGGAACCTGACAGCCCCCTATGGTTCTGACCTGATGCACAGCGTGGCTGAGAAGGCTGTGTGGAACATGGAGGTGCTGCAAAAGAGGGTGAAGCAGCAAATCGATGTGCAGGAGTCGAAGATAGCTGCTGGAGAGCTTGATCCTCCGAAGTCAAATAAGGGGAAGCAGTCGTTCAAACCATTGGATGACCAAAAGCGGAAGGATAAATCCGAGGGCAGTCGGAGTCGAGGTCGTTCTGATCGAAGGGAGGACAGACGTCCCCCGAGGAAGGACAAGCGGGAGGACTATCACATTCCTCTCAACAGTTCCATGGCTGAGGTGTTAATGGTGATGGATCGACAGGGTATCTCCAGGTACCCCCCGAAGAAGGAAGGATAATTTTTGGGATCACGCACCGATCGTTACTGTCGGTTCCACCGCGCCAGTGGTCACGACACTAATCATTGTCGGGAGTTGAAGAAGGAGATTGATAAGCTGATCCAGAAGGGGAAGCTTAAGGAGTTTGTGGCTGAGAGGCGGTGTCGATCCCGCTCCCAATCTCGATCGCGGTCCCATTCCCGATCTTGCGATCGGTCCCCAAAGAAGAAGAAGTCGGAGCCAGAGTCTTCTGGTGCCCGTAAGGAGAAGCGGGGCACCAGTAATGTGATTCATGGAGGATTGGCAGCAGGAGTTGATACTACAGCCTCTCGGGAGGTCTATGCCTCTAGAATTTCCGCTGCCGTGGTGCTGGGTAAGAGGTCCCGATCCTGGACCGCGAAGGAAGAGATGGTGATTTCCTTTTCAGCGGAGGACCTGATAGGTGTGGAGACCCCGCACGATGATGCTTTAGTCGTGACCCTGGACGTGGATGGGTACGAGATGAAGCGAATTCTGATCGACGAAGGGAGATCTTCCGATATTGTGTTTATGGACGCGCTGGAGGCCATGGGGAAAACGAAGAAGGATCTGAAGCAAGTGAACTTCCCGATGGTTGGGTTCTCTGGTTCTACCTCCTATCCGTTGGGAATGATCACCTTACCAGTGGAGTTCGGTAGTGGGTGGAAAGTGGAAAGGAGGAATGTGGAGTTCGTGGTGGTTGAGTCCGCGGGAACCTATAATGCAATTATCGGGAGAACTACCATCAACCCGCTGATGGCAGTTGCCTCGACTGTTCACCAGAAGATGAAGTTCCCGAGTGACCACGGAGTCGGGGAGGTCAAGGGCGACCAGGTGGCTTCCAGGAGGTGCTATGTTAATGCCACCCGAAGGAAAAGACGGGAGGCTATGATTATCCTCCAAACTGATGCTGATCCCAGAGAGGAGTTTGGGCGTCCCGCCCCTATGGAGGATTTGAATGAGGTTGAGATTGACGGGCCTCAGAGGAAGGTGAAAATCGGGTCCGCCCTATCTGACGAGAAGGCCCGAGAATTGATTGAACTGCTGAAGGAGTTTAAGGGGCCGTTTGCCTGGTCCTCGAGTGATATGCCAGGCATCAGCCCCGATGTGATTGAAAAGGCGTCCGATGGGCGCAGACAAGAGGATCACGATCCAGCAGGAGGTGGGCAGGTTGCTCGATGCTGGATTTATCAAGGAGCTCTGATTCCAGACTTGGGTTGCCAACCCGGTTCTGGTGAAGAAGAGCAACGGGAAATGGCGCATGTGTGTTGATTTCCGCGACTTGAATAAGGCTTGCCCGAAGGATTGTTACCCGCTTCCGAGGATCGACCAGTTGGTGGATGCTACGTCGGGACATGAATTGCTGAGCTTCATGGATGCTTACTCGGGCTACAATCAGATCAAGATGGCTAAGGAGGATGCCCCCCACACTGCTTTTTATGCTGATAGTGACATCTATCACTACGATGTCATGCCCTTTGGATTAATCAATGCCGGGGCAACTTATCAACGGATGGTGAACAAGCTGTTCGGGGACATGCTGGGGAAAACCATGGAGGCTTACGTGGACGATATGTTGGTAAAGTCCCGACAGGCTGAGGATCATGTTCATAACTTAGCCACAGCGTTCGAGCGGATGAGGCTTCATCAGGTTCGCTTGAACCCGACGAAGTGTGCCTTCGGAGTGCACTCGGGGTGAGCTTTATGGTAAGCCAAAGAGGAATTGAAGTGAATCCCGAGAAGCTGAGGGCAATCGAGGAGATGCAGTCTCCGATAAATCATCGGGAGGTGCAAGTGCTGAATTGCCGACTAGCTGCAATGAATCGCTTCCTGTCTAAGGCGAGTGACCGATTCATGCCATTTTTTGAAGTGTTGAGGGCCAATAAGAAGTTTGAGTGGACTGCCAAGTGTGAAGAGGCATTCCAGGCGCTCAAGCAGCACCTTCGCACCCTCCCGCCGTTGGCAAAACCGATCCCAGGCGAGCCACTCTATCTATATTTGGCTGTTTCTGAGTTTGCTAGTAGCTCTGTGTTAGTGAAGATAGTCGAGGGTAATCAAGTCCCCGTTTATTATGTAAGCAAGGCGTTTGCCAAATCTGAAATGAATTATCCCGCTGTTGAGAAGTATCTTTTTGCGTTGATCATTACTGCTCGGAAGCTGAGGCCTTACTTCCATGTGCATGAGATTACTGTGTTGACAAATCAGCCTTTGAAGCATTTTTTGAACCGACCTGATGCGTCGGGGAGATTAGTGAAGTGGGCAGTCGAGCTTAGTGAGTTCCGCATTCACTTTGCTCCGAGAACGGCTATTAAGGGCCAGGTGTTGGCGGATTTCATAGCAGAGTCTACAGCCCCCGATCTAGAAGAAGCGGGCCCTGTAGAGGGGGCAACTACGGAGGTCCCGATAGCAGAGCAACCAGAAATGGCAGTTCAATCAGAACAGCCAAATGAGGAAAATACTTGGGAAATGTACACTGATGGCTCTTCGAGTTCAGACGGATCAGGAGCAGGGTTCGTACTGATACCACCAGGCGGGGGTGAGCCCCTTCGATATGCTTTGGCCTTAACGTTTAGGGCTACCAATAGGCCTGTCAACGGGTCACAACCCGTGACCCGTGACCCGCGGGTCACCGACCATCCGACCCGTGATTGACCCGGGGGTCACCACGGGTCAGGGGTCGCAGACCCGTGACCCGGGTCAGACATGCAGCAAAGCTGCAAAATGGTGACAATTCACATCCTAAGGAGAAGAACCGAAGAGAACTTGAACCGATTTTATTCCTTTTCTTATATATATATATATATATATATATATATATATATATATAAAATAAAATTGAACCAAACTCCAACCAAACTCCAAATGAACCAAAACCAAATTCAAGCTTCCAAAATCCAAATCTAAAATTTCAAGTAAGCATCCAAACCAAAGTCTAAGCATCGAAGACCAAGACTAAGAATCCAATTCCAAAACTCTAATAGAATCAAACTCCAAACTCTAAAGTCCCAAAATGTAAACGTTAATTGTTAGGTCAACTATCAAAACTCAAAAGGCTCAAAATGTAAACGTTAATTGTTAGGTCAACTATTAAAAGTAGAGTATAGACGCATCCAAATTTTCAAACTTCATGAGGTACTCGTAGCATTTGTAGACCTACAAAAGTACAAATAATGATTAATGAGTAATAACATAGAAAAAATCACTTTAACTTAATAAAAACAATGGTTTAATAACATTACCTTGTACTTGTACCAGCGTTACTTTCTTCAATTGTTGTAGACTCTTTCCCCGCTAGATCCTCTCCCTAGAGAATATTTTCAAAACAAGCATAGATAGATCAAAGTAAAACACTCTAATTGCACATTAATCATATGTTCCATCGTAGTTGTAGCTCTAAGACAATAAAATATTATTCAAGGCATTCCACAAACATAAAAACAACAAATGCAAACTCACTCACAAGTCACAAACAAGAACATCAAAACAAAAATCAAACTTCAAAGGTTCAAATGCACGTAAAAGTGAAAAAAAAAATAAGAACATGGAATTTTAATACAGTTAAGTTTAAACTGAGCCTTGAGATTCTTCTACCTTCAACATTGTGACACAATGTTCAATATCTTCATCCTCCATGTTTCCTTCTTCTATTAAAAAAGATATTTAAATTTGTCGATTAAAACTTAAAAAAAATGTTTACCACTTAATAAAAGAGATGACAAAGTAATACAACTTACCTGAGCCAAGAACACAATCTCTGCAACACATAATAGCTCGCACCGTCTCAGAATTCAACGAACTCCTCTCTTTACTTAGAACACGACCACTACCACTAAATGTTGATTCAGAAGCAACTGTCGTGATAGGGATGCTAAAAATATCACAAGCCATAGCGGAAAGAGTAGGAAATCGGGTAGATTCTCCATGCCAATAAGTAAGAACATCAAATTGTTGTTTCTTATCGTGCAACTCTTCCTCCAGATATCGATCTAGTTGAGACTTTTGGTTTTGGCTTGATTGGGTGCATGATATTAAGTCTTTAAATTCCTGAATAAAAGAAATATATTTTATAATTTATAGAAACACCAAATAATAATAATTATATCAATAATAAAAAGAGAATACTTACATTAATAAACCCATCCCCTCCAAAACTCGAGTTATGCAATTGATCAAGGACGTAAGAAGTTGTACGAGGCTTTTTGCTAACATGAGAATCTTTCTCCAAAGAAAAAGGTACCTCAACCGATGACTTGTCAACATATTCATTATACATCTCATATAACTTCGACCGGATCACTTCGGCTTCGATACTGCCATAACTCTCACCATGCAACTTCTTATACACAAAGTCCACAAAGGTAAACTTGTATCGTGGATCCAAAATGCAAGCAATGGCTAAAATGACACTAAAGTTGGACCAATACTTGTCAAATTTTGATCTCATACGATCAACCATATCTCTCATGAACAAGCATTCACCTTCATACTTTTTCCCCAACTTGAAATTGATCATCACCACCAAGGGGAAGTACAAATTTGCAGTTGGATACTTCGATCCTGAAAAAAGCATAGTCAAATCATAGAAGGCTCCTAAGAAATCTGCAATTACTTCAACTTTTTTCCATTCAGTCTGAGTAGGACACAGACAATCTTCTGAATTTGACCTTCCCCAATCCATATGACGAATTGCATCCTTGAAGTATAAAGCACTCTTGAGCATAAGAAATGTGGAATTCCACCTGGTTGGTACGTCTTGACGCAAGCCTCTTCTAGTGTCTAGCTTCCAAGAACTGACATTTTTCAAAAATTCAGTCTTTCTAATCTGAGAGCCTTTAACATACTTACCGATTTCTCTGATTTTCTTCGCAACACCATCCACTTCTTTCAAGCCATCTTGAACTATCAAGTTCAAGATATGAGCACAACAATGAATGTGGAAAAACTCACCACCTAGAATAAGTGAGTTGGAGTTGTGAAGTGTCAACTTACCCTTCAACAATTCAACACAAACATCATTAGCAGAGGCATTATCCAAAGTCAAAGAGAAGACTTTATCAAGAATCCCCCAATCTTTCAAGATGTCAAAAATATTTTCAGATAATGCCCTACCCGAATGAGGAGGTTCCATATAGCAGAAATCCAAGAGCACCTTACGCAATGCCCAATCCTTATCAACAAAATGTGCAGTCAGACAAATATAACCATTAGTTCTGACAGAGGTCCATAAGTCTGAAGTTAGACAGATCCTACTACGAGAAGAACATATCACCATCTTCATGTTCTCCTTCAAAGATGTATACTTCTTCATAAGATCAGATTTACTTGTGTTCCTACTAACAGACTGCACATTATGTCGAAGATATTTAAAAACCTTCCTTATGCGAGGATATTCAACAAACTTAAACGGCATATCATGTGCTACAATAGCATTAATAAGCAGCTCTCTAAATATCAGAGGATCAAACTGAGTGGTCTCCAGAGAAACAGAATTTTTGCTACTTGCAATAATCATTTGACCTATATCCTTGTACTCTCTGTTTTCACAAGTTACTATATGACCTCTCATGTTACTTGTTCCATCTTTAGTAGGATGACTTCGGTACTTTACTCCGCACTTTAAACAATTACTTATAAACTCCCCACCGGTTTCTTCAAACGGCAATCGCTTAAAATATTTCCACACATAAGACTTCGATGAAATTATAGGTTTTCCTTCTACATCTTCACTAACCTTCTCTTTAGAAGTATCCAATTTGTTCTTGCCTTTGCCTGTGTCAGTGGCTTTGACTTTGGGTTTGGCTTTGACTTTCCCTTTGCCTTTGGTTTTGGCTTTGCTGCTTTTAGACTCGGCATTGACATCGACTACATGTTCGGGTGCATCTTCATCATCAACTTCATTGAATCTATCATCGTCAAAATCAAGCTCCCAAAGTTCATCATCATTCTTCTCATTCATCTTGATCTATCAAACAAAATTAAGCACGTTGTTAATGGCCTTCATTTCATTTCTTGGTTTCCATTGGAATATCCATCCACAAAATAATGCCAACCAAAGATCCCATGCATCGTGTGTCCCATGAATTCAAACGTTTTTTGCTAATGTGATGAGAAATGTAACCTAGTTAACTAACTCATTATCCGATCAGTCAAACTCAGATTAGTGAAGTGACCAAAAAAAAAAAATCGGACTAGCAAACCGTCCAACCCATGAAACTTGGATTAGAGAACCAGCAAAAAAAAAAATTAAGCAAGTTATCTGTAATCTGTATACACACCATTCGACAATCGACTTTGGCCTTTACTACCTACAGCCCAGCCCTACATCCTACAGCTACAGAGCCTACGCCCTACAGTGGAGAGAAGAAGGCTGACCTACCTTTGGTGCAGACTGCAGAGCAGTGGCCGCCGGCGCCGGCCGGAGTGCCGGAGAGCGAAAGAGGGACAGCCGGAGACGGAGAGCGGGAGTGCCGCGGAGACGGAGAGCGGGAGCGCCGCAGAGACGGAGAGCGGGAGCGCCGCGGAGACGGAGAGCGGGAGCGCCGCGGAGACGGAGCCGGAGACGGAGAGCTGGGCGCCGCGGGAGTCGGGACGGGTCACGGGAGTCTTCTTTAGTTCTTCAGTTCTGCTGGACTTCTTTAGTTGTTCTGTTCTGTCTGTGCCGCTGTGCCGAGTGCCGCCTCGCCTGCCCAGCTGCCCTAGGTTAGAAATTCTAAAATACAAGAAAAAAAAACGATATCGACACGGGTCACGGGCCGGGTACGGGTCATTGCCCTAAACCCGTACCCGGCCCGGCCTCAACGGGTCATTAACGGGTTGACCCGTAAATGACCCTTTGGTGTGACTAGGGTCACCCGTACCCGACCCGTGAACGGGTCGTTTGTGGGTCGTTTGCGGGTCGCGGGTAATTTTGACAGCCCTAGCCACCAACAATGAAGCTGAGTATGAGGCTCTTATCACAGGCCTCAAAATCGCCAAAGGTACGGGACTTGGTCACTTAAGAGTGAAATGTGATGCTGGCCTGATTGTGAATCAAGTCCAAGGACGATATGAGGCAAAGAGCCCGATGATGAGAAAGTACCTTCGCGAGGTGCAAGTCTTGAAGGAGAGTTTCAAAAGTTTTGATATTGAAGCAATCCCGAAGGAGGAAAATACGGAAGCGGATGCCTTGAGTAAATTTGCCTTGGGGGCACCCCTCGAGGAAAATCGGAAGGTGCACTTCTTGGAGAAGGTGATCTTGTCGACCACCGATCCATCGGAGGTATGTGCCATTGAAGCAGGATCGGAGGAGGAGCCCACTTGGATGACCCCGATAGTCGCGTATCTAACTACGGGGGCAGTCCCCGATGATGGAGTACTAGCTGACAGGATACGTCGGATCGCGGTTAATTACGTGGTGGTGGACAATCAGGTATATAAGAAGGGGTGGTTCTCGACTCCTTATTTGAAATGTGTGGCTGAGCCCGACGCGAATCGGATCCTTAGGGAGGTGCATGAAGGTGTCGCGGCTTCTCACGAAGGTGCCCGATCCATTGCGAGGAAAGTGCTGAATTTGGGCTATTACTGGCCTTCGATGAGCAAGGAGGCGACGTTATTAGTCTGATCTTGTGACGCGTGCCAGAGGTACGCCCCGAATATCGTGGCTCCGGCTGCTAATCTGATGTCTATCAAGAGTTCTTGGCCCTTCGCGCAGTGGGGGATCGACTTGGTGAGACCCCTCCCACGGGCACAAGGTCAGTGTAAATATTTGCTTGTGGCCATTGATTATTTTTCGAAATGGATAGAAGCTAAGGCATTGGCCAAGACAACGGGGAACCAAATCGTCAAGTTTCTCCAGACCCATATTATATCCAGATACGGGATTCCTAAGGTGTTGATTAGCGATAATGGTCCTCCATTTAACGGGGCTCAAGTGAAAGAGTATCTGGAGGAACTGAACATCGAGCATCGGACAGCCTCTGTCCACCGTGCTCAGACTAATGGCCAGGTGGAATCAGCCAACAAAATCGTGATGGATGGCCTGAAGAAAAGGGTCTATGCCTTGAAGGGCAAATGGCTGAACGAGCTGGAAAATGTGCTTTGGGCTGTTAGAACGACACCCAAACAATCAACGGGGGAGACTCCGTTTGGCCTTGTTTATGGCACGGAGGCCGTTGCTCCCGTGGAAATAGTTGTGGCGTCCCATCGGATGAGGTATTACGAGCCTTTGACGAATGATGAAATGAGACGTCTGGAACTGGACTTGCTCGAGGAAAAGAGGCGGGATGTTGATGAAGTCCAGGCTCGGATGCGTTTGGCGACGGCCAGATATTACAATCGGCGAGTTAAGTCCCGACAGTTCTTCGTCGGAGAGTTGGTTTGGCGTCGGAATGAGTTCACCCTTTTGGATCGGATCAACAAGATGTCGCCAAAATGGGAAGGACCTTATAAGGTCGTGGGGATGCCAGCTCCAAATGCGTATAAGTTGGAAGACCTCGATGGCAGAGTACTGAAGCATTCTTTCAGTGGTGAACACTTGAAGAAATGTCATGTTTAAGATTAAGTCGCCTTTAGTGGTGCACGATGTTATTAAGTCGCCTTTAGTGGTGCACGATGCTATTAAGTCGCCTTTAGTGGTGCACGATGTTATTAACTCGCCTTAAGTGGTGCAAGTTAGCTATCGTTTGATTCGATGTAAGCATATTTTGAGCCATCAATGAATAAAGAGGTTGCTTCCGATCAAATTGTTCTTAGATTTATTCTAAGTGTTGTTAAGTCGCCTTAAGTGGTGCGAGTTGTTAATTCGCCTTAAGTGGTGCGAGTTGTTAAGTCGCCTTAGGTGGTGCGTGGTTCTTAGATTTATTCTAAGTATAATTAAGTCGCTTTGTGAAGTGCAATGATAATCGGAACCAAAAAAGATATGATATTATAAAGGTCTGCGAGGATTCACGATAAAGGAGGAAATTACAAGGACTGTAAAGATAAAGCATTAAACTTGGTCCTTGTCGGCATCAGCGGGAGCAGGATCCACGAGATCTGTGGCAGAAGGCTACACAGGTTCAACTGTTGGAGTGTCGATTATCGGGGAATCAACTGTCGGGGGATCAGCACTTGGAAGCTCCGCCATGTCTTCAACACCCGCGGGAGTGTTGCCCTCATCACTCTCCTCCGAGAGGTCGAAGTACCTCTTCGCAAAGGGGGCGAGAGTCGCAGACTTGTCGAAGCTAATAGCGTCGCCATACTCCAGATGAAGCTCCTCGACCACATTGAAGAGGGTGTTCTCCACCTCCGCGGTGCAGAACTTCATCGCGTCAGCTTGGAAGTCCTCGGAGCCCCGATAATCTTCCCGACCCTTGGTTTCACCCTTGGTTTCAGCCTCGGCCAGTCGGGCAGGGACCTCAGCAAGTTCCCGTTCCAGTTTCGCCTTGGCATCTTCCAGAGCCTTCTTCTCGAGGACAAGTTTGTCCCGAGCCTCCGTGTACTTTTTCCGCTCCTGCTGCTCCCGCTTGAGCAGCCCCTCGAAGTCCTGAACCTGCTTTTGGAGGTCCCGAGTCTTTCGATTGAGGATGGCTTGCTCCTTAGCCAGTTTTCCCCTCGAAGACTCGGAGGCGGCGAGATCCTCCTCAAGCTTGGCTACAACCTCGGAAGCCCCCTTGGCCCGCTCCTGCTCCAACGCCTCCTCGAAGGCCATAATGTACCCGAAGCAGCGGTTGATATCCGCCAGCTCCTGCGAGGAAAAGAAGAAAAGGTTAGCACAAGAGTATATTGCCTTATCGATTGAAGAGAGAAAAGAGAAACATTACCTCCACCCGACGGATAGCCATTCCACGGATTTCCGCGCGGACGTCCTCCCGATCCATGGAGAGCGGAAGCTTCAAAGATGGCAGCACCGAGCCTGCCACCAAATGAAGACCCAGCTCCGGGTATGTGTCACCTTGTCGTAGCTGTACTCCTTGCAACGTCTGGATTGGGGTCCAAGGAGCCGCCTTCTGGTCGGGGTCATAGACCTTGTAGAAGCTCCCGTCCAAAGGGAGATGAGGAGGACCGACTGGAGTCGCGGAGGTGCGCATCTCCGAGTCGCCCTGGGACCCGGAGGGAGTCAAGCTGTGGATGGGCGAGTGCTGCGGCAAAGGAGGTGAGGGGGGCAGCCCCCCGGAGGTTGGCTTCAGCGGGGGTGAGGACTGCCTCGTCCTCCGACGATGAATTAAGGCGAGGCCCTCGTCCGTCTCCTCGGAAGAGTCCAGATCTTCCACTCGACGAACTTGATCGCCCGTCGGGGTTTCTCCAGCCCCTGATCCCATCGGGGCAGGAAGTTGAGGGAGACCCTCTCCAACCAGAGCACCGGAAAGTGGTGCCCCTGCTGAAAGTGGTGCCCCTGCTGAAACTCCAGCCCCCGACTGAGTTCCCGAGTGACCTGCACCTGGAGGATAAGATGCTTCAGAAAGATAGTCAGGAAGTTGGTCAGGGTCCTTACACCAGATGACGTGCCGAGAGACGTATTGATCTTTCCCGTGGTAGTTGTAGTAACCCGCTTTGAGGATGCGGGGAGTTTCCCCTCGGAGGATGCGTTTGATCTCCTTGATTCGGGCCTCCTTGGTGGAGGGGATCAACTCCTTAGGTACTTGCTTCCAGTATGATTTAATAGCTAGGCGGAGCTGTTTACCTTCTTCAGCATTTTGGACATTGAAGAGTTTGTCCACCTCCTCCATGCGGCTCCGCTTAGTCCTCTCCGCGGAGGGAGATCCCGACGGAGCAGCAGCCTTCTTTGCCGACTTCCTCTTCCGCGCGGGGCGTTGGACAGCGTCGGTCTCCCCCTGCTTAAGGATGAGATTGGTCAGCAGTGATACCTTCTTAGCTGCAAACAATGGAAAACATAGACATGGTTAGAAACGTTACCCAAGGAACCATATTGGAGGGGCCGTCGTGGAGTTGACCCCCAGAGATTATATTGAGGAGGCGGATACCGGCATTCACCAGGTCCCGCTCCGTTAGAGACTTAGCATCGAGGGGAGTGTAGGACTCCCCCCAACGGTAAAGCTGGATACAGTGGAGGATCTGAAAATCTTCATCAGAGTAAGTGTGATAAGCGGGAGGAGAGTCCGCTTCCACCTCCCATCGGGGCCATGGGATGGAACTGTTCTGGATGAAAAAGTAACTCCTCTTCCACCCGCTGTTGTCAGACCCCGTGTCAATCAGGAGCCCCCGACCCTTGACAACCTTCCAGGTGTCGCTGGTCCAACTGCACAGAGCAAGTTGCGCCTTATTCCACTTGGGCATCCGAGGATAGAAGGCGCAAACCCCAGCCTCATTGCACTTCATCCCGTAGAAAGTTTGGAAGAGTTGGAGGCTGTAGACCCATTTCTGTCGGAAACAGAGGACTTGAAAGGCATTCCACACGCAGATGGCGTGTGGGGAGAAGGTAGTTGGATGCGTCTTGTAGTGGGTGCACATCTCAATCAGATTCCCGCAGAAGGGGAATCGAATTCCTGCCGATATTTGTCCAGTAGAGACGAATATCTCCCCTTCCTCGGGACGAGTGACCACAGGGTCACCCGAGGCACGGTGGCGAGAATAAGGAAGGCGAGGCTCCCAGGTTTGGGTAATGCATCCTTCTCGGAGAGCTGCATCATAGGCAGTCACCGAGATTTCGTTGGGAGCGTAATCGAAGTTGAAGGGTTTTCTCCCCTCGGAACTGGATCCGCTGTCTGAAAATTAGCCATGGCAAGAAAAGCCGTAGTGGGTTTTCGGAAAAAGTGCAAGCAAACTGATCAAAGATAAGGAAAAGGCTATGCTAACATCAGAGAATGAATTCTTACCAGACATGATGAAGTGGAACGGAAAGGGTGATCCTAACGATTGCCGGAGAGCTGATTGGAAAACGGGAAGCCGAAGAAGAACTTGTGCTTTCAAGGTTGCAGAGCTTTTGAAATTGCAGAAACGGTAAAAGAGGAACAGTGCCCAGGGTTAGGGTTTTATAGAGGAAGGGACAGTCGAAAGGACCTTCTAATCTGGACCATTGAAGGCGAAGCGTTTCAATCTGAGCCGTTGAGATAAAAGGGGGCAGAATGGAAAGAGACGTTAATGATGAAACGGCCTGAAAAGTGCTTTTTCAGAAAAATCAGGCACGGGTGCCAAAACCGTCGTTTCGTCACCTGCTTCATTTAATGGCCGAGTAATCGAGGAGTTTTTCGGATTTGGTGACTATTCTCGAGGCATCGAAGAATCGTGGACGAGAAGATCCGTGTCAATAAATCTTGTCAAGAATAGAACCTCCGATACCGATATCGGGAGGTCGGGAGTTGAAAGACACGACGAACTGTAAGTCCCTCTTGTCTTGGGGGCAAATGATGGGTTTCGCTATAGCCGTTAGGCCCTTTAACGACGAGTAAACGGTGAATAGGCCGATTGGGCCCTAAAAGAGGTCAAGAAGACCAATGCGAAGGGTCCCGACACGAGGAGTCCCGATGGTGAGAGGTCCCGACAAGCGAGCTGGATGCTTCCGACGAGATGCCTTTAAGTAGGCCCCGATGAGATTGCCTTTAAGTAGGCCCCGATGATGAATCCCTGAGAATGTTGGCCCTGTCACGATGACGAGGGGCCCCGAGCGGTGACACAATTAGATAACTCTGGAGTCCCCGATATTGGTCGGGACTTGCTATCAGAGGTTGAGGCCGAGAAACGCGCCCACTATCAGAGTAGTGAGGAAGTGGCCCGAGATAAGCGGGATCGTGGCCGAGATAGGCGGGATCGTGGCCGAGATAAGCGGAATCGTGGCCGAGATACGCGGAGCGTGGGCTAACTGCCCTGGCAAGTCACCAGGTAACTGTGGTAACTCCTTTCCTATATAAAGGAGGAAGTTACCTCAGATCAAAGACGATTACATACTCATACTATTGCTTTCTTTTGCCTGCCACGAGATTCTCATTTAAGCATCGGAGAGGGATTCTGGGTCACCGCCCGGTCTATTCCGCTCTTGCAGGATTACGTGGAGCAAAGGACCTTGAATTTCCGTCAAGACCGTACCGGAGTTCCAACCGTGATCCAACAGTGACCTCCAGTCGCATCCGGTGACCTCAGTTTGTATTCTTGTTGTCCGTTTGCTGTCTTCTTGCAATTCTAAAATTGCTAGCAGGTCGTGGCCATCTTCCTTCAATCTCCAGGTAAAGATCTCTTTCTATACTATTATTATATCATTATTATATTATTATTATTATATTATAGCATTAGTTAGAAAACTTGGGCTGGCCTAGTCGTTCCCTAGCACCTAGCACCAGCTTCGTCCAACTCCTGCGACCTCAACACGGGCTTCCAAGAATCTTGTTCTCTGCTCTGTATCCTATCGCTATCTCCAGGTTGTTGTTTAGGTAAAACTCTTCTTCTTTAACATATTAATTATTATTATATATATATTAGTGTAGAAGACATTAATTATTATTATATATGTATGGTGTAGGACATGGACCTAGTTAAGTAATATAATGTAGATCTATATATATTATCTTTGGATTTAATTACATCATATGATTATTGGTGTTCAAAGGTTTCATTGTTGGTGAGTTTTTTTATATTTAAAATTGGTTTGTACTTGATTATCTCATAGTAAATTGATTTTATTATTAACTAATCTAAAGTCACATATATTTGAAAGATAAAACTGGCAAGTATGTGAATTGAGTACCGGAATGGCGACTTTAATTCCATGTGTTTTAAATCCGTAATAGAACCCCCGAATCTGAATATCTGATCGTAGACCGATTTTAGACCTAAGTGATTAGTCATGTTTTTCCCTAGGAAATTTAGGTTTCTAGTTAGCCTTAATTAACTAGTGGCGACTCTATTCAAAATTCATGTTTTAAAAACGTATCGCCCTAGGTCAGATTTTAGGGTCTGACAATCATAACCCAACACTACGTGTGCCATGTTCAACCACGGGGTCATGCTCGGTTGTGCTAGGTAGAATCCTTGAGGTTCGGATGGGCACAAACTTCTTCACCTCGAGCGTGTGATTGATCCCGGGAGCCTTATGAAGAGCCACCCGAAGTATACTCTGTTAGATTACGGGGAGTAATCACTACGGATACTATAAACATGGTACATGCTGGTAATCGAAATTACACAGCGGAAGATTCGCACATACCTCAACAATAGTCCGTAGTCCCAAGATCCTTGCAGAAGGGAGTTCACGATCCTCCGGTCGGTACCCGTAGAGGTTCTTGTGAAGGAATCCCTACGCGGTATATTCTCCACAGTAAAGCCTCAGATCAATTCTTGGCAAGGGACGGATCTACGGAGTGTTTGCTCGAAGGCAAATTGGCACACCCTTTGGTGTAGTGTGGTTCAGCCGAATGTGGTGATGTTATAGGGGAAGGGTTTTCTCTCAAATCACCACTTAAAGGGAATTATGATTAACCCTAATAAAACCCCTAACACCCCATATATATAGGAGTAAAGTGGACAAAAGTCAAATTCACCCCTCACTAGTAATTCGGCCGGCCTATGTATAGGGAGGCCCATATTTTTGGCATCTCATGTCAATTGAGATTTGAGTCTGGCCCAATTTCCTAATGTGACATGTACCCAATTAACTTAGGTAACATATACATATAATGGGCTTCTTTTTACGGCGCCCATCACTATATGCTTACAGCTCCCACTCACCGGAATGGGAGGGTGCCTGTTAATATATTGTCGTCCAAATATGCATCAACATTTCACTCATTTGATCTCGTCCTTGCTTCCGAATAGTTCAAACGAGGTTTGCCGTGCTACAGGCGGACACGACGGGCATCGTGCTACTCATCTGTTAGGAGTATTGTAGCGCCCGCGGAACGTTGATTCCCTTTTCTCCAATCAACCTGTTATAAAAAACTTTTATATAGTGTCGCACTATATCCAAGGTCAACTGATAATTCTCTATTTACCTAGTTTCCAGATAGGAACACTTCTCCAAGGCATCCGTACAAGTATTCACAACCTTCAACTAATATCCGGTTGGTGGCCACCTTAGTGAATACAAGATTCGGTGAATTATAGGTGAAATTGACCATCCCCATCGCTCATATCCTTAGTCAAACCCAACCAGTTTCCAAAGACGTGGTCACTGGGTCTTTTTGTTCAGCACTACGCTCGTATGCCGGGAAGCGAACATTGAGGCTGACCTTAGATATGAGTTCCGATTCCGTGAGAATACTTTGGGTGCCTCTTCATAAGGCTCCCGGGATCAATCACACGCTCGAGGTTAGAAGTTTGCACCCACTAGAATCACGAGGATTCTTATCTAGCACAACCGAGCTGTGACCCCGTGGTCGAACATGGCACGCGCAGTATGAAGCACGCGTCGATAGCATACCTGAACATTTAAGTTGACAGGAATGAGATATATCAATCATGCTATCGCAGATTCTCATCTGGCCCAGAATTTGGATTAATGACGAACGAAGTTCATCACGGCGATTTGCAAAACGAAGATCATTTCGAGTTACTTCGAGACTAGATGATCGTCTTGCGTAATCAAGTTTATCCCCCTGACTCTTAGCCAATCTTGCTTGGTCAAAGCCTCCCTCCACCGCAAGATGACCGTACATGTGTGACGAGGTAAGGCCCACATTCGACATAGTTTTTGCAGAGGATTGCGTCCTCTTACGACTTATTTTATAAACCGTAAATCTGATGTTTCAAACATTATGACGTCAATTGATCATAAACTCAATTTCAGTTCTTTCGTTTCAAAAATGTAACTTTCAAATATCAAAATGTTATCACAGATACATGCAACTTTTAAACCCTACACAATCCAAGCAATTTTACATGTTTTTCGAATATCTTCTTGCGTAGTGGTTTAGTTAATGGGTCCGCAACCATGTTATCAGTGGACAAGTATTCCAAAGTGATTATATTGCCTTCTACCATTGATTTAACATAAAAATATTTCACATCAATGTGTTTGGTCCTACTATGGTACTTCAGATTCTTTACTGCCGCAATGGCTGCCTGACTGTGTCAGAACACCTTCACAGGTTACTTCCGACATCGCCATCAAGCAGCACAGTAAGAAGCCTTTTCAGCCAGACCGCTTCCAGTGTGTTCTTTGAGAGTGCTACGGATTTTGATTCCATCGTGGACAGCGCGACACTGGTTTGCTTCTTGCTCGTCCATGAAATGACGACATTAGCAAGGAGAAACACTCCTCCTGTGGTGGACTTACGATCATCCGGATTTCCACCATGGTCAGCGTCACTGTAACCGGTCAATTCTAACTTTCTGCCCTCATAGCACAGTGCGTAGTAGGCAGTACCTTTCAGATAACAAATAATTCATTTTAAAGCCTTTAAATGATGACAGCCAGGATTTGATTGGAAACGTGCTACTAGGCCCACGGCGTAACAGATATCCGGACGGGTGCATTGCATGGCGTACATCAAACTACCAACCATTCTTAAATACTTTGCACCCTTCATCTGTTCCCGCTCTGCCAGATTCTTGGGGCCGTCAGGTTTTGACAGTGCGCACCCAAACACCACCGGCGTATCCACGGGTTTGGCATCCTGTAATCTGAACATTTTCAACAGTTTGTTGATATAGGCTTCTTGAGACATACAAAATTTCCGGGTAGCCCGATCTCTAGCAATTTCAATGCCTAATATGTACGTGGCTTCTCCCATATCTTTCATCTCAAATAAAGATGCCAACCATGACTTTAACTTGTTCATAAAACTCACGTCGTTTGCGGCAATGAGTATGTCTTCCACGTATAAGGTTAAGATGACATACTTAGATCTGGAGGTCTTATAATACACGCACGGATCCTCGTGAAGATTCACGAATCCGTTTACTACAATTTCCTTGTGGAATCTGCGGTACAACTGCCGAGGTGACTATTTAAGACCGTAGATGGACCTTTGGAGCTTACAAACTTTACGTTCGTTACCAGGAGTAATGAAACCCTCTGGTTGCTCCATATATCTAGATTTCCGTGGAGGAATGCGGTCTTAACATCCATTTGGTGCAGCTCGAAATCGAGTGTTGTGACCAGGACCATAAATGGCCCTAACCGTGGTTTTACGCACAGTTGGTGAGTATGTTTCGTCAAAGTCGTATCCGTGAATTTGGGTATATCCTTTCGCAATTAGTCAAGCTTTGTATTGCCTAACTTGTTCCATCAGTGGTGAGCCTTCTTTCAAGACTCACCTTATCCCCGTGCCCCTGTAGTTAGCAGGTAAATCAACTATAGACTATAATGGCTTTCATTTAACCGATCTGTCTCTTTTATTATTTCCCTCCATTTTCCCACTTGGGGTCTTTCCAATGCTTATTGACAGCTGTTAGAGCGAGGTTATCACCCTACTCAATGGGTTCGATGCCTTTGACTTTCGTCCAGGCTAGTTAATCCCATCTTGAGTCTGAACGTTTCTCCCACTCGGAATAATGCCTCTTATCGTAGCATCACTTCCATTGGGAACAAGAGCAGTGCTTAGACCTTGACCTACAACTTTCCTTGGACGAGCTCTTGGTCTCGGGGTTTTATTTCCGAGACAAATTCCTATATCACTAGGAAAATGGAACCAAGTTGGTCGGATCACTCCCACTGGAAACAATGGGTAACTCCCACTAGAAACATTGGGTAGTCTATGCAATTGTGGCATTCTTGGTTCAGCAATATGATTATTAGGTTCTACTTGATTCGTCTCTACGGCAACAGTGATCTCATGTGGTAGGGTTTATTCCTCCCACTGGATTTACTATGAAAATGTTTCCATTATCATTAACCATGTCATTCACCTGAGTTGCCGGTTCAAATCTCTCCCACTCGAATTAAGTGGGACCTGATTGTCAGTGTTACTGCTTTGGTTTGATCAAGACTACATCAGTTTGAAACTGACCATGCATTGGAAATTCGTCCTCAAGTGATGTACTCATGTTCGACCACGACACCATTTTAAAAAGCTTCAAACAGGTATTTTCTAAGAGTAGGTAACGTACTCTTGTCCTAAATACGTGTTTAGTGCGCAATTTAATGTCGCGCGATGATATGATTTTAACTAATTATCATTCCTTAGCTTTTATGGTTACTTGTCTTACCGATTTTATTGTAACATAGTTTACATACATGTGAGTCATCTTCTTCATCCCATAGGGAACGCCTGATAGATTGACTCTAACATTATGTTCTTGTAATGTGCTACTTGAAGTGTGCGTCACTTGATTTGAATGCCTAGCCTGACTTATCGTTCAAGGCGTTTGGAAGGAAAGTCGTTTATCCAAATTTATCCTTCTTCGTTAGCAAAACTTATCTCAGGGATTTCATCCCATCTCCGAACTGAGCACCTTTGGTTTTCACCCTATGCGTCAGCTGATACTTTTACAAGGTCGTGGTAGCTTATGAAGCATACTTCTTTCCGATGTTAATGTTATCAGTAAGTTATTTCCGAAGGGATGCACTTAATCATTCAAAGCACTTCATCATTAAACTCGTATTTTGAAACGATGTGTTCCGTCTTTCGAGGTCCACTTGCGCATTGCGCTATTTACCGAAGCTTTAACCCTTGGTTAAATCGTTTCATTTCTGAATTTAATTTTAATCCAATCGGTTTCGCACATGATTATAACTAATTATTTCATTTAATGGAGTACTAATAATAAAGCAAGATTTATAACCGGTTCATTATTAGAACTACGCAATCAATGGATTTTAATTGCATTATGATTTTACTCAAAGAATTGGATGTAGGAGAAAATGTATGGAGTTGTTAGATTCGGCTATTTTCAATATCCCTATTGCTTCAGTTTACTTAAATTTCGGATCGATCTCGTTTCTAGCCGAGTCGATTAATCTTGATAAGCAGAACTCATTTCGAATCGAAGTAACTACTTTATTCAATGAATTCGAAACAATAATAACCAGAATTCAAACAAAAATGAACATTTGGAAAACCATCATAAACAATACTGGGGTCTCAGATCTCAAACTTGAAGCAATCACGAAGAAGAGTGATCGACAGGTCGTCTTAACCGAGTTGTACCGTGAAGGTACTGATATCATGGTGGTTATCGCACCGGATCATCGTTTAGACCTTTTGTTTTCGGGGGTTGCCAAGCATTTCAGCATACTATTGAATCAGTCATCGAATGCCTCGGGTTCTTTCGGAAAGTTTCCTTCATTATCATCTGCTTCGAATAAGTCTATTGTTGTCTTAATCGATGTGATCAGACGCGTGAGCCCTTTTTTGTCAACAAACCATAAAAGAGGAAACATCCTCATTACTTTCCGAGCACTTGTCCATACGTCTAACTCGTCAGCGGGATCATGAAAGGCTATTACACCGTCATTAGTGCATACAATACTGTAGTATTCTGCCATTAAAGCTCGTGCTTCAGCGGCCTTACCCTTACCGAAGCGAAGGTATATGGCACACCAAAGATGCAATGCGCTGAGTTGTATGAACTCTCCTTCTACTTCAGTTGATAATTGCGAGAGAATTAATTCTCGTGCATTACGATCCTTCCTCAACCTTTTCTTGTTGATGCTCTCATGTGGGTTTCCATATTCTTACAGGCTTATCCTTTTCTCTTTCAAATTGACTTGATCGTCAAGATCCGCAACGATCAGGAGCTCCATAACATTATCTCTCCATGCATCATAATCCATGTCGTCTAGGTTGCGAGGTTCGTAGAACTGTATCGGTTCAGCCATGAAAACTAACACATTGATAATCATGCAAAAATCAGGGAGACAATAACATTTTGAGAAAGAATCGCATACATCAAATATCTATTTAGATGGAATCCGACAAATAATGATTCCTCAGTCATCTAAACCAACCGACCACCAGTAAACCAATGGAAGATGACTGTGAAAGAGTACATATTATCGTCGTCTTCTATCCAATAGATCAGTCTTTTAAAATGGTTTTAATCGCAAATTATCAAAAACGGAATTTTAAAACAAGCATACCCGATCTTGGCTTTCCCAATGCCCTTTTTATTTTGGAAAAGTATTCCGATAAATTCACTCATGTATATATAATTCTAATATCCACGTAAATTATCATATGCCAATAACATTCATCATACAAATCACACTCATGCTTACGCGTCATGCGTCTAATGTTCCGAGGAACTCATGCTTGCATATATAATTCTACTTCCAAGTAAATTATCAAATGCGGCTACATCCTCAACATTCTAGCATACGTGTCAATCATGCAACATTCACAATCATGATACACATTTGGCGACTGGTTTTCGATTTTAAAATATTTTAAACATTAGGGGCTGATTTGCAATTCATGCTTATATTCAATTACGCAACATTCTAGACATGAATCCTAGGCATTTCCATCCATCACAACATGTCTATCCTAGTGCGCATTCCATATATTTAACCAGGGCTCCGCCCCCAATATGTAATATCCAGCTAGCTTGACTCAGTCAAGACAATAGTTCTAATCATGCGTAAATATATATTGAATAATAAACAATTGCAATTCAGCCCACTAATTAATCCAGTCCCAAAAACATGTATCTCCGAGATCCATCCCCATAATCGAAACAAGGCATTAAGGTTATCAGCCTTTGAGCACTGTGTAGGCCATATTAAGGTTCAAAGCATTTGGATTTTAAAACTTGACCTCCCTATTTTAACTGACTTGAATTTGGTTTTGAAAATTCAGTTCGGTTCAGTCAATTTCGGTCCGGTTTGGTTCGGTTCGATTCGGACCAGAAATTTTGGTTCGGGTCCGATGTAAAATCTGATTCGGTTCGATCCGGTTTTAATTTCAAAATCTAGTTCGGTCCAAACCGGTCCAATAAAATAGGGTTCGGTTTGGTTCGGTTCAACACACAAAATCGGTTCAGTTAGATCCACTTAGTTACCCCGGTCCGACCCGATTAGGTCGAACCGATTGAGAAAACTCGGTTTGGTTTTAATTCGTCCCAGTTTGACATATTGGACCGGCCCAATAATTAAAAAAACATAAAGGTTGGGCCGAAATATTTACTTGTGGCCCAAGTAGGGTTTTTAAATCCATTAAAAATATTTAACTTAGCCACCAAGTAACATTAACTATATAAAATAATTTCCAATATTATATATATAATTCCGTCCCCTAATTATTGCCAAGATTCTATCTTTAATACTAAATCAATCAATAATATATATATATATATATATGAAAAATTCGGCATACACATATATAAATATATATTTTATTTATTGTCAATATCTTAAATAGGGTAACAAATATACTGACAATATATTTTCTCAATCTTTTTTGTAACTAAATCTATTAATAATATCTTTAACCCTATTAAATATTTAGATATATTGATAGTTATATATATTAATGTGAATCTATCCTAATGTTTCCAATTATAGATAAACTGTTACCTAGAATAAAAATTAAAATATGGTACACAATATACTAATTTATTTTGGCCGAAATTTTGAAACTTGATGCCTAAGAAATTAAAAATTTTACCTTGTAATTTAACTTAGGGTTCGGCCAAAAAAACCATACTGGAAATAAGTTGTCAAATTTTAAGATCAAATTTTAATAAGATCTACAATCCAATGTTTGATTTTGATAAATATCACTTTTTTCTTGAAGATCGTGAACATCAAATTTCCAAAGAACATCATGAAAATTTCGGACCTATATTAACTCAAAAATTCGAAAATTTTAAATATTTTCTTTTAATATATTCGGTCCAAACTTAAATATTTCAAGAACACCAATTTATCAAAATCATGAACTCCTAACACAGGCTCTGATACCACTGTTAGATTACGGGGAGTAATCACTATGAATACTATAAATATGGTACATGCTGGTACTCGAAATTATGCAGCGGAAGAGTCGCACATAACTGAACAGTAGTCTGTAATCCCAAGATCCTTGCAGAAGGGAGTTCACGATCCTCTGGTCAGCAATCGTAGAGGTTCTTGTGAAGGAATCACTACGTGGTATATTCTCCACAGTAAAGCCTCATATCGATTATTGGCAAGGGACGGATCTCTGGAGTGTTTGCTCGAAGGCAAATTGGCACACCCTTTGGTGTAGTGCGGTTCGGCCGAATGTGGTGATGTTATGGGAGAAAGGTTTTTCTCTCAAATCACCACTTAAAGGGACAAAAGTCCACTTCACCCCTCACTAATAATTTGGCCGGCCTATGTATAGGAAGACCCATATTTTGGGCCTCTCATGTCAATTGAGATTTGGATCTGGCCCAATGTCCAAATGTGACATGTACCCAATTAACTTAGGTAACGTATACATATAATGGGCTTCCATTTACAGCGCTCATCACCATATGCTTATATCCACATGGACTCAGAAATATCTAAGGTCAGACTCAATGTTCGTTTCCCAGCGTACGGGCGTAGCGCCGAAGAAAAAGGCCAAGTGACCACGTCTTTGGAAACCGGTTGGGTTTGACTAAGGATATGAGCGATGGGGATGGTCAAGCTCACCTGTAATTCACCAACTCTTGTATTCACTAGGTGGCAACCAACCAGATATTAGTTGAAGGTTGTGAATACTTGTACGGATGCCTTGGAGAAGTATTCATATGTGGAAACTGGGCAATTTGAGAATTAACAGTTGACCTAGGATACAACGCGATACAATTTAATGTTTTTAACAAGTTGATTTGAGATAGGGAATCAACGTTCCGCGGGCACTACAACACTCCTAACAGATGAGTAGCACGATGCCCTTCGTATCCGTCGGTCGCACGACAAACCTCGTATGAACTATTCGGAAGCAGGGGCAAGATCAGAAGAGTGAAATGTTGATGTTATTTGGACAATAGTTCATTAACAGGCACCATTCCATTTCGGCGAGTGAGAGCTGTTAGCATATGGTGATTGGGCGCCGTAAATGGAAGCCTATTAATATCTAAATGTTACCTAAGAAATTGGGTAAATGTCAAATTAGGAAAATTGGGCTTGACCCAAATCCCAATTGGCATGAGAGGCCCAAAATTGGGCCGCCCTTATACAACATAGGCCGGCCGAAATTAGGAGAGGACAAAGTGGACTTTTGTCCACTTTGCTCCTCCTATAAATAGGGATTGTTAGGGATTTTATTAGGGTAATTCACAATTCCTCCTTGGTGGTGACTTGAAAGAAAAAAAAAACCCTCCTCCATAAACACTAGACTTCGGCCGAACCTTGTACCAACATCAAGTGTGTGCCAATTTGCTTTGAGCAAAACACTCCGGAGATCCGTCCCTGCCAAGAATCGATCCGAGGCTTTGCTGTGGAGACTATACCGCGTAGGGCTTCCTTAACAGAACCTCTACGGGTTTCGTTCGGTGGATCAAGAACTACCTTAGCAAGATCTTGGGACTACGAAAAAGGTTTAAGGTATGTGCACATCTTCCGCTGCGTAATAGTGATTACTAGCATGTACCTTGTTTATGTGTTTCCGTAGTATTTAGCCCCATAATCCAACACTATGAGGGAAGTAAGATTGAATTGATAGGATATAGTGACGTCGACCATGGTGGTGATCTAGTTGATCGTAAGTCCAGCTCAGGAGAAGTGTTTCTCCTAGCTAATGTTGTTATCTCTTGGATGAGCAAGAAGCAATCATGTGTCGCGCTGTCTACTATGGAATCTGAATTCGTAGCTCTCTCAAAGAATGCACAGAAAGCTGTCTGGCTAAAGAGACTCTTGACCGCCCTGCTTGACGTCGAGGACGGGAGTAAGCCTTTGCACATTTACTCTAACAGTCAAGTAGCAATAGGGGCATTCAAGAATCCTAAGTAGCATAGTAGGACAAAACACATTGATATTAAATACAACTATGGGAAGAGTGTGGTAGAAGACAAGCTGATCACAGTTGAATTCATGACTTCAGAAAATATGGTTGCGGATCCATTGACCAAACCCTTAAGCGAGGATGTTTTTTAAAAGCACGTAAAACTGCTTGGCCTGCGTAGGATATAAAAGGCTTGTAATGTGTGACAGTAACATTTTTGGATTTGAAGTAACTTTTGAATAAATGAATTTCTATTTGATTTTATGATTTTTACGACGTCATAATGACAACATTACATCAGATGGACGGTCTATAAACGAGTCGTTGGAGCGTAAAACCTCCTAATAAAATATATCGAATGTGGACCCTGCCTCGTCACACAGGCACGGTCGTCTTGATAGATGGGAAACCTCAGCCATATCAAGATCGGCTAAGAGCCATGGTATTTAGATAGAGAAACCTGGTCATGCAAAACGATTATTTGGTTCGGGGTACACGATATGATCAAATTTTTGCAGATCGTCGTGACGAACTCCGTTCGTCTACCACCACATTCTGGGCTAGATGAGAATCTACGATAGCATATGAAATTCTCATTCCTGATATAAAACAAATCTGTGTTATGCTATGGACGCGCACTTCATATTGCGCGTGCCACGTTCGACCATGGGGTCATGCTCGGCTGTGTTAGACGGAATCTTTCAAGATTCTGAAGGACACAAACTTCTACACCTTAAGCGTGTGACTGATCCCGGGTGCTGAATGAAGCAGCACCCGAAGTACTCTTACCACTCGAAACTCATATCCAAGGTTGGGCTCAATGTTCGCTCCCTGGCGTACAAGCGCAGCGCCCGATCAAAAAAGGCCAAGTGACCCCGTATTGGGCACCGGTTGAGTTCGACTAAGGATATGGATGGTCATGCACATCTGTCATTCTCCGACTCTTGTATTCACTAGGTGGCCACCAGCCAGATATTAGTTTAAGGTTGTGAATACTTGTGCGGATGCCTTGGAGAAGTATTCATTTGGGGAAACTAGGCAATTGGAGAACAACAGTTGACCAGGGGTACAATGCGGCACGGAGAAGTAATAGGTTGGTAACAGGTTGGGAATCAACGTTCCGCGGACCCTACAACACTCTTAATAGATGAGTAGCACGATGTTTGTTATGTGTACCGGTCGCACGGCAAAGCTCGCATGAACAAGACGGAAACTGGATTGGATCAAAGAGTAAGTATTGATGTTTTGGTCGACAACATATTAATAAGGCACCCTCCCATTCCGGCGAGTGGGAGTTGTTGACATTTAGTGTAAATGGGCCGCCATAATAGGAGCCCGTTAATATAAGTCCAACATGCTAAACAAAATTGGGGTATGACACATAATAGGATTTTGGGTCGGGCCAAAATCCCTATGAGCCATACATGGCCCAAAAAGGGCCAGCCCAATTACCTAGCTAGTTCGCCCGAAATAGGTGAGCAACCCTTGATGGGTTTTGCTCACATTGTCTTTATAAATAGGAGGTGTTAGAGATTTCTTGGGGATTGTCACTATCTCCCTTTAGTTGCCAGAAAAGAAATTCTCCCTCCCTACATTCTAAAGGGCTCGGCCGAACCTCACCATACATAGAGTACGTGCCGAATTGTGACAAACAATTCACCCCGGAGATCCATCCAGCAACTGGAAGAGACCATTGTCTGCGGATTGCTCCTTAACCAAAGTTCTCATAGGACACCGTCCGGCAGATCGTGAACTCCCTCGTGACGTTCCTTGAACTACGGATTGCATAATTGTAAAATAAGTATGTACACTCTTTCACTGCATAATTCGTTTAATAAGCATGTACCTGTGTTTATGTTCCGTACTGTTTATCTCTTAGAATCCATCACGAATATCAACATTTTAGATTATGACAACCTTTAGATTATGGTTAGGGATTGTTTTTAAGGTTCTAAACCCAATTATATTATATTCAATAGTAATAATATAAATTAGTGAAATCCATTAAGCTGTTCAAACTTGAAAGTAATAGCTTTGTCTGGGGTGCTAGTGTTACCTTACCTAATTAAATCAATCAGGACTTAATTAATTAATTAATAAGAAAAGGGAATCTAGCTAAGCTTATAAGTCAGTCCTGATTGCACACCTTTTTAAGATGGAAATTTGTTTGATTGGAAGAGAAGTCGGATCATTGTTGTGTAAAAAAATGCGGTCATGAATACTACTTGGTGACAAAAGAGCCCACTCACTCACTCACTCACTATGAGACCGACCATATTTATCAAAAGAGATGATGCAACTTGCTTTAGCTTTATTACTTGGTCATCATCATTCTAATGCTCATCCTTTTCATACATTTGATTGATGATTTGATTATTGGTGATGATGATGACCAGCTCAGCTCATCTCAGCTGTGGATATTGGTAATCAATCTTATAATACAAGTTGTCCTTTCTTGACTATCAAACTATTATTCTTATTAAATAAACTAATCTTCTATATATCACAATACAATAGGAACGCAAATAAACATTTATCACCTCACCTCCACATGTCAATAATAATATGTTTACAATAGTTTGGTTCTAAACACGCCAATCATTTTAGAACAAAGTTTAAAAAAAAAAAAAAAAAAATCTACAAGATTGATGTATATTTTAATTAAATTTGTTAGAGATAAAATAAACTTAACACAAGGAGGATCCCTTTCTAGATTTGAGATGTAATGAATAATAAGCACGTGAATTTGATGCCGTCTCCAATAAATGTGAATGGATGCATTGATTTCATATGACAAAACGTCCGAATAATATAAATTCATTTTTTTATAGAAAAAGAAAGACATAATAGAGTTATTCTGTTACTTAATATTCAGACTTTAAGTTTTATTTGCGAGTGTATCATTAAGCCATCAGTGCATACATACATTAGCTAGTCATGTCAACGTAGATCCATCAATAGCCTAATATAGTTGAGAGACCGACTCGTTAGACACAGTACCAATAAATGATTTTAATCAAGTCACTAGAGGAATTCGAACTAGTGATCATGAAACCAAATTGTATAGAAAGAGAGTTCTGTCAATAATAATAATAATAATAATAATAATAATAATAATAATAATAGTTTAAGATCTACTCATAAGTTTTTTTATATAAATATTTACTTTTATATACTTATTATTATTATTAAAGAATCACTTTTTTAAGTACTTTCCATATAGGGTAAATTTGATAATTCGACTGTAGTATTTTGTGCAAAAGCAAATAGTCTTATATGTTTAAATTAAAAAAAATTATTATTTCTTAATAATAATAATCATTAAAAAAAACTTGGCCACAATAATTATAAATAAGAAAATAAAAACTTTGTAAATTTCGTTTAATCATATGTTTATAATATAATATAATGAATAATATTAATTTAAATCAAGTAGTATTTTTTTTAAATAAATATGTCGAATTAAATTTTTTTAGATACTTATAATATGATATTAGTTAATTATCTTTGACTTAATTTTAAATATTATACAAACATTTATTTTTATCGTATATTTAATATGAATGAGTTAAATTTATTTATCAATTTTATTTAAAAAATACCACTACTAATATAATTTATTTTGTAATGGAGTTAGATTTCCGTTTTAAAAATTAATTGGTTCTTAAAACTTACATAACTCCTTAATTAAAAATATATTGGTCATATGAATATAATATATACCATATGTACATATCCTATCGTGTAATGATTTTTTTTAAATGACAAAAAAAAAAAGAATTCTACTTTTAGGGTATACTTAATACATTTTTTCGTGCCCAGCAAAAAAAAAAGTTTTTTCAAACATAATTATTTTCTATAAATATAATTTTATAGTCTTATAATTATTATTATTAATTTATATATAAAAAATATTTAGAAAATACATGTTTTACAAATGTGACAGTGGTGAAAAATGAAATATAATTAAATCGAATATCAAGTTAATATGTTGCTATTATACAAAAATACTTATACTAGTCTCTATCCAAATCAAACTTAATATCAAATTTGATAATATTAAGGTTAAAATAAGAGTATTAAAAAACACGAAAAAGTAACAATCTTCTTATTATTTATAGATATCATTAATAATTGTTATTATTATTTGAAAAATGAAAAAAAAAAAAAAAGTCAAGTACTCTAATTAATTATATTTATCTATATGGAAATAAGACATCATCTATGAGAAATGAAAATTGATATGTACCAGTAAAATTACTCAACTTTCATACATAACTCACATTTTTTTTTTGTCATAATTTTGTTAAACTTATCCAAATTATCATTATTATTATTGTTATTATTTTTATATATATATAGTAAAAAATAGTGGAAATGTAATAGTACCTTCTCTTTTGGGGATAAAGAAATAGTAAGTACCGAAATATCCGATTTATACACATGCAATGATGGTCTAATGGTAATGGTCTAATGGTAATGAGCGCTTACATGCAATAACGAGTTTATACAGTTGCCCCAGTGAGCTTCAGCAATTTATTTTAGGTAGGTTTTTCAATTTGATAATTTTTTAGCTCTTTGCCCCACTGAAATTGGATGCTCTTTGCCCTTTTAAGATAAATATAATACACTAAATTCTTGATGTCAAGTATTGATCTTCATAAATTCTTGTTTTACTCATTGGTCCGAAGAGATAAAACCAAATTTAGTCTTCGGTGACTTCTTCTTCTGTAAATGGTGGATTTGAAGAGAGGAGGAAGAAGAAGAAAGGAGAAAGAGAAAGAGACATTTCTACCATACTTTTGGAGCACCATGTTTTTGTCACTATTTTTTTATTTTTTTATTGCCCTAAAGGTGAATCCCATAGGGAAATTAATATTATTAATAGTATGATACACATCTTATGTGCAGTTAAAAAAAATTCATACTTTTAAAGTTTTACTTATGTTACAATTAAGTCCACCATAGTATTGAAAAAAGCAAAAGCATGGTGCTCCAAGAGCATGGTAGAAAAATCCAAGAGAAAGTTAACTTTATTTCTTTATTTTATTTATTTTGTGCTTTTCTTTTGCTAGTGTAAGTGTTAATTGTATTTTGTTTTTACTTTTTCCTACAATTTTATATTCATTGGAAAATGGAACGAATTCATTCAAGGTAAAAATAAAGAAGAAAATAAAATTGGAACAATTTTCCTTCCTCATTGAAAATATAAAAATATTTAGATTTTTTAGTTGGTAATTTTAAATTTCTTCTAGGAATGTAAAAGTTCTCATGAAATTGCAAATTATAAAACTAATTCACCTCTAAACTGTAAATGGTAATTGACATTTGAACTTAAGAAACTATATGCTACTTTTTATAACACATGATAGTAGCAATAACTCAAGTAATTATATAAATAATTTAGTAACATTTATATATTATTATTATTATTGTCATCTATTTGAATTTTTTTTTGCCAAATATTATCTATTTAATTAATAATAATAATATTTTAAGAGAAATAATTAAGTATAGAGATCCTTCATCACTTACTAAAAATATTTATTTTTATTTTGTAATTATAATTTATATTTATTTTTTTAGTAAAAACTTTATCCCAGTGAAAAAAGTTTCTGACTCCGTCCCTACATACATGTAGTTTGACTATTAAGTCTTAAGTTCGAAACCTCTCATATACGATACCTTACAATGATTTGATTATATGATGTCCCGTTATTCACTAAATTACCTATTCCTTTCATTGGAATAAAAAAAATATGTGAGTTATGGTGACACATGTCACCTTCTATTAGCGTATGAAGCGGGTCAGACGACTTGGAATATATATATATTAGGTACAAGTCGTCCTTGTCCTTTAACCTCTAAAGATGGAGCTAATTGGTTCCCGGACTTACCATAGATTCAGTTTTAGTCTTTAACTTTTTTTTAGTACTCTTTACTTGGAAGACTCAGAGCTAATATACTACTTTAGCTTCTTTTAGTTAACATAACAACACAAGTCAAATTTACTAATTTAGCACTTGATCAGTTTGATGAGGTTGTAGCTCAGGTAGGCATTTGGGACTAGACTGAGGGTCAGTTTTAAGATTGGCCAATGCATATTGAGTTCAGTGGGCACCAGTTTAATTGACCAACTTCGACAGTTTGATCTGGAAACCAGATACACCAATGACACGTTTAATATGTGTTGTTTTTACCTATGCCGACATGTTAACTTTATACATGAAGATCAAAATACTTGTATACAAGATTTCATTTTATTTTCAAATCCAAGCTTACTAGGAAGACTTGATGTTATTGACAAATTATGTAATATAATGTAGTTCTTTATCTTTTAACGAGATGTCAGGAGTTCAAACCCCAGTGTTGACCATGAGAAGAAAATTGATATTATTATGGGTCAATAACCTGGGAGAGGTCTGAAGTTTGGCCCTTGTGAATTTGAGAGGTCTGAAGTTTGAAATGGTGATAACAAAGGTCTGAAGTTTGGACTTGTAGATAATAGAGGTCTCCGTTAGTTTTTTCCGTTAAAACTGACGGAAGTTGGTCATGTGCATTGCATGTGACCAGAAATAAAAAAAATTCCAAAAATACCCTTCTTGCATCTCACATGATTCAATGAAAAGACGAAAATGCCCTTAAGGCCACCACCCAACTCCAGCCACCACCACGGCTCCGGCCGGCCACTACCCAACTCCGGCGACCACCACTCTCTCCGGCGACCACCACCCTCTCCGGCGACCACCACCCTCTCCGGCCGGCCACCACCCTCTCCGACGATTGGGCCCAAATCGGAGCCACAAAGCTCCGATCGGAGCTCGGTGGCTCCGATCGGAGCTATGTGGCTCCGATTTGGAGCTCTGTGGCCCCAAATCGGAGCCACAGAGCTCCGATCGGAGCCACCGAGCTCCGATCGGAGCTTTGTGGCTCCGATTTGGGCCCAATCGGGACCGGTGGCTCCGATTTGGGCCCAATTGAGGCCGTGGTGGCGGTCGCCGGAGAGGGTGGTGGCCGGCCGGAGAGGGTGGTGGTCGCCGGAGAGAGTGGTGGTCGCCGGAGAGGGTGGTGGCCGGCCGGAGCCGTGGTGGTGGTCGGAGTTGGGTTAGGTTTAAATTATGGACAGGGGTATTTTTGTCATTTCATCTTTATATTAATTAAACTTTTTATTAATTCAAATATTACAAAAGGGTATTTTTGACATTTCACACGGTTCTGTTAAATTTGACAGAAAATTTGGACGGAAAACCTAAAAATCACAAAGTCCAAACTTCAGACCTCAGTTATCACCATTTCAATCTTCAGACCTCTCAAATTAACAAGGGTCAAACTTCAGACCTCTCCCAGGTTATTGACCTATTATTAATGTTATATATACTAAGTTTAGTTTAAAAAAATGGATTTTTCTAGCATACTCCAGACATGCTTTTGATTTTTTTATTACTAGGGTGGACTTAATTGTAACATGTGTAAAACTTTAAAAGTATGAAAAAATATGAAATTTTTTAACCACACCTAATATTTGCATCATACTATTAATAATAATATCAATCTTCTTTCAGGTTTCACTTTTAAGACAATAGAAAAATACGAAAAAAAAAAAAAAAACTAAAAGAATGGTGCTTGTGGAGCATTGTAGAAAAACCAAAAAAATGTAACAGAAGGAACTGAATAATACAGGCATGCTAAGTTCAGTTATGAAACTGGCAATTTTATAAGTTGGGGGACCCAAAATACCAAAAATAGTCGACCCCCAAATCCCGAATTTTTTTTATTTTTTTTTTAAGAAAAGAAAAGAAAAGCATATGATGAGGTAGGGTAGCTACAAAACCCACAAATAAAAGGTGAATAGAAGAATACAAGATCCACCTCGATCTTCTCCCTCTCCTCTCTTCATCGTCGTCTAGTCTAGTCTAGTCTAGTCTACCACAAACCACTACTGTTTGGGTATCGGGCTTGGTCGACAGTGAAGTGAGCTTGAGAAAGAGTTTGGGAGAAAACAAAGAAGGATGATGAAGGAGAGGAGTAATTGGTTCTCCAAGTGGGAAGAAGATCTTCCCTCTCCGGACGAACTCATGCCTCTCTCTCAGTCCCTCATCACTCCTCACCTCGCTCTCGCCTTCCACATCTCCTCCAACTCCAATCACCAACCCTCCTCCGATCTACCACCTCCACCTTCCATCGGGGCTCCCACTTCCGCTGACTTCGCCACCGCCGACAGCGCCGACGAGCCCGCCCGCACCCTCAAGCGCCCTCGCCTCGTCTGGACCCCGCAGCTCCACAAGCGATTCGTTGACGCCGTTGCTCACCTGGGGATCAAGAACGCCGTCCCCAAGACCATAATGCAGCTCATGAACGTCGATGGGTTGACCCGAGAGAACGTCGCCAGCCATCTCCAGAAGTATCGCCTCTACTTGAAGCGCATGCAGGGTTTGTCCGGAGGTGCCTCGCCCGCGCCTTCCTCCGATCCAGCAACCGATCACCTCTTTGCTAGCTCCCCTGTCCCCCCGCACTTCCTCCACCCACCACCTCGATCTAATTCAGACCATTACTTGCCGTTCGTCCCCGTCGCCTCTCTGCAGCACCACCAGCAGATGGCCGCCGCCGTCGCTCATCCTCCTACGATACAGATGCCGTACCACCGCCCAGTGGGTCAATTTGGGTCGCCACCAAATGGCCAATTCGACCACCCTTTCCTCTCTAGGCACCGCCTCAGCTCCGCGATTCATGCTCCGGTACTGCCTTATCCACATGACTTGGATTCAACTAATGGTGCCCGAAAACCTCTCACCCTCTTCCCCACCGGAGATGACTGACCGACCTATGGTATAAACTCCCTTTTTTTTTTCTCCTTTCCAACGCATCTTTTGATCTACCCCCACAAATTTTTTATAAAAACTTTCGATCCGTTGGTTCAGAGAGAGATTCGGAATTCTTTTGCTTTAAAGTTGTGTTGATCTTCAAAAGTTTTTCCTTTTCTTCTCCAGGTCAGGAGACTGTCCTAGTAAAGTGGCAACTGTTCATCAATTGCAGTTTCCTGAACTAATGACATGCCTTATAATTACAGATTATTAAGAGAATTTTGATATATTGTTTCAGATATTGACAGTGATCCATTTTTGTAAAACTTGCAGAAGTGGTTTTGCTGGAAGGAGTTTCAGTTACTTGTACTTTTTATCCGGAACTGGAAGCATTGAATTGACAGGTGGCAATTTGGTCAGTTCTCTTGTTCTATAGGAGGAAGTTGATTATGAGTTAGAAAGTTGATATCCAGTAAAGTGTACAAGTAAGTTTGAGCAGCTCGTATTTAAACTGAGATGAGTGAATGTGTAGAGGTGACTGTAATTGTTGTTGTACATTTGTGGTAGAGAACATCATCATAGCTCAGATTTAGGGGATGGATCTGTTCAGATAGACAGACAAACTCTAATGTCTTAAAATGTTTTATCCTTCCTTATTATAGTGTTGCATATATTTCTTGGTACCATTCTAGACTAGTTGTTCTCTCCCATTATTCTGCAATGTTAGTTTGTCCATATCTGGTGATCTAACTATTTATAGTCTCCCAAATCATTTTAATTTTTGTGCAACTGTTGATTGTCTCACCATGAGGATATAATATAGGAATGAGTGAGTTAGGATTTGGTTTGTTGAGATAATTGAATTGTAAGCAAGAAGTTGAATGATTGGATTTGGATCTGTATGGTTGGGTTGGGGGGGCTGAAGGAAAAGCTTTTGATTGCATTAAGGAAGGAAGGAGAGGTGATATTAATAAGGTGAAGCATCATATCAAAGGAAAGGAAGTGAAGGAGTTTGCTTTTGGTTTGAATTTATTTAAAATAAGAGTATTTCTTCATCTATTTTATTATCATCATCATGCAATTTATTTTGTTTGGTAGCACAGCAGAGTAGAGCAGAGAGAAATATTCCTTTCAAAGTAAATGCCAAAGCCCCCTTTCCAAGTTATTGGAGGCCACCCTGGATCTCACCCAATTATCATCAGATTTGGATATATTATTGTCAATTTTATTATCGGGAATATATAATATAATAATAAATATATATATATAAGGTAAAGTAAAGGGGGGTAGCTAGCAATCTGTGATGATGCTGTTGTGTTTGTTGTTGTCCCCCAGTTGTAAGCTAGGCAGCTAATTTGATTCAACATATAAAAGCCTTGTCTTTCTCTCTCTGGCTTTGTCTGTGTGTTTGTCCAGTCCAGTTAAGAGATTCGTGTTCTTGTTTCCTTTTATGGTTCCATCATCTTCCTACCAAGAGACATCCATCATTCCACATGCAATGCAAGGATGGATACTCTCTATAAAAATAAATAAATAAACGGATAATTATTATTTGTAGAGTAGACTGAATGATGGCTGCTAATTAAATAAACTAAAATTTAAGAGATGATTTTTCTTTATTGATTGATTATTATATATATCCAATACAATCATTTTTCAATCTTATAATAATCACTATATATATATAGCCAGCCGTCCATGTGAGACATTATGAGTTAGCACAAACAAAGACTTTGGATACATATATATTCTATCAAGTCAAAGGATTGGTTGGAGAGAGAGAGACTTGAGAGTTGAGAGAGAACATATAGAAGATAAAGTAGAAGGAATAGGGGCTAGAGTCGAAATGAATCGAGGATGGCTTTAAGTGTGTTTTCGGAAGTTTGCCACTGCCTGTCATTGGCACTGGCCACAAACAAGACCACGGTGTTGCCCTTGGCGGTTGCCTTGGCAAGATTGTGTGTTCCTGTCAGTGCAAATGGTGTCTCCAACACATACTTGTAATACTGCATTCCATTCCATTCAACAAAACAAATCAAATTTAATTCCTTCATTTAATTTAATTAAACAAGAAGAATTAGACTTACGGTTTGATCTCCGAGTATTTCGACAGATGCTTCAACAAGTTCATCAGGATCGTAACTGTTACCGGTGACAAAAGGCCCCAAGGATGCAATCAACTTGTCAGGAGTACCTATATCTTGGATGGTTGCATTGGGTTTGTTGGTAAGGCGAATGAGTGGGGAAGCAACAATCTGGACTTTCCCTTGTTTCTCGTCTTCGAATTTAACTTCCACCCATGGCTCTGCACATTTTGGTTGACAGTAGTTTCCTGATAATATGTTTGCTATCCTAAGCTGCTTCCACGTTGGTGGCAGAATGAATTGGTACGGCTCTACATTTCCTGCAACCCCCCCACTATATTTCAACCATCATTATTACTTTACCACTACCACACCACCCAACTCAACTTTATTATAAACACACTTCACTACAACCTCAAATATCCAAACTCATCTTTTAACTTCTCAACCCATAAAAACTCCACAGTTCATACCAATCTTTTTTAATGTATTCGATAGTTCATCTACTTAGAGTTACAATCTATTTTATAGAAACTATATTCATGCATTTACAGATACAAACCATTTACGATCCTTCCATATGTACCAATATATATGTGATCAAATGAAGAAGAAATTAACAAGTTTAGACTAGTGGTAGGTGTAGGAATTTGAGAATCTAGAACAATTATCATTTTTTTTTCTATAAAAGTGATTCGAAAATACATACAATTCAACAAGTTTGATCAACTTTTACTTATCAAACAATGAATTTTTAGAGCTCGACATCATGTTTAATACAATAGGAACAAATTGTATGTATAAAACTACTACCTATATATATAATATAATATAATATCTAGAGATGTTTATAACTTAGTATATGTACTTAATGTAATTATACATATTATTTGAAAACACTATAGTTTATATGAACACGCACGTGATTGAGGCATGGTTCTCTTTATCTTACTTCCATGGACGACACGTATATATATATATATACTAGTTATTAACGCGTGCGTTGCACGCGTATTAATCGTCTAAGTTTTAAAATACATAATTTATCTTCAATTTTCTAATATTTTAACATGTAATTAATACATGGCCAAGTTTAGGGGTTGCGAGAAATGAATCTGTGATCGAAAAGAACGACACAAAGTAATTCAAAATGGGAAAAATAGAAGAGGATAATTAAGTCAAAAAAATTAACTATTTTTTAAAATTACGATACTAATTTACTGTTTTAACTAATAATGAGTTGGATTGAGCATGATGTGAGTTATTAACGACAAAGTTGTATCTAATTTATCAACTTGAGGAGTGGAGAATGTAAGCCCGTAATTAACCACTTAGAGTCATCGGTGGAGCAGTTTGACCTATACAAACGTAACTATACACTTTTCATGCAACTTTATATCATAATACCAACAAAAACTTATTTAACGCTAAAGGAAATTTCAATTCATTAAAATCTAAAGTTTATACTTGATTTTATGTCAATTGCTTATTTAACTACTAATTAGGTTGTACACAGTTTGATTTAATTGACGGGCTGAATAACTAAATTAATGATTCGAGACCCTAAATGTTGGACGATGAGTACCCGGTTATCCATAAAAATCAAAATTCAAGAACCGTGGTTGACCCATATTTTAACAATTGATATGATTTGACAAGTGACTGATCTATGTGATACGAAAAAAATCTCAACATGTACTCGAAGTTTGCACGAGTTGAGTACATATCTTACTTTATGGGTGGCTCAAATTTATAGGTATATTGTATTAATAAGTTAATTATAATTAATGTAAGATGTCAGTTAAGCAACCTTAACAAAAAAATTAATGCAATTATCTAATGAAATTTTTAGTAATACTTAAATATTATACAGACTAAATTATCAATTTTTTAAAACAGTAATGTCGAAAGTTTATACTTGAATTCAACTTAACAATTTATTCAACTACCAATTAGGAGATACCTAATATGATTGAATTTACAAACGCAAGAACTAAATCGATAGTTCGAGTCAATAAGTATTAAACATTGAGTAACATGTTATATCTAAAGTCAAATTTCAAGAACCACGTTTGATCCATATTTGATATGTTATATGAGTTAGCAAGTGACTAATTTATTTGATACAAAAATGTCAACAAGCGGAACATCCCTAAATCGGTGATATAGTGAATGGAAAAATGCATCTACCTGACATTTGCACCTATTGAATGCATGTTGACTCTAATTGATAAGTATATTTGATGGAGAAATTAATAATAACTACGGTGACCTACCAATTAAGCGACCTAAAAAACTAAAAATAACAAAATGTAACTAAATGGTTTTTTTAGTAATAGTAAAGATAAATAGATGGGTCTCAAAGATAAAAAGACTAAATCGCCGATTTTATAAAAACAGGGGAACTAAATATAACACGTATATATATATATATATATATATATATATAATAAAATAAAAATATGTGGGAACTAAATATAGTATATATATATAATAAATTAAAATAAAAATAAAAATGTTCAAGAGGTACCTTTTGGGGGTGAGGACAACTCTAACATTTTATATTGGTATAAAGATATATAATTCAAACCAAAAATCAGAAATAAATAGTATCTCCCCATTTCATCAATCTAGAGCCGCTATTCTTTGAGACAAATAATAAATTTCTCATTCCCTCTCCACATCTCTTCTACATACATACATTTATACACTAACAAGTGGTATCTGAGCCAAGTTTAAAGATTGTGATTGGCATCGACAAGCATGCAAGTGCCAAGTTTGATGAACAACATCTATGATATATGGTGCATCCAAATGAAGGTCCTTTTGAGATCTCTAGATGTGTGGGAGCTCGTGGATGAAGCCACGTTCGAGATAGTCACTCCAGCCAAGACATCATACGAAGCATGGGGAATAGTCCAAAAGGCGTACGGTGGCGTCAAAAAGGTAAAGAAAATTCACCTACAAGATCTATGTGCTCAATTCGAACCCCTCCACCAAGAAAGCTCGGAACCTATCTCCAATTACTTCACAAGGGTCATTTCAATGGCTCATCAAATGTGAAGAGAGTGAGAAAATTTGGAAGATGTTCGTGTCATAGAGAAGATCTTGAGATCCCTTAATCTAAAGTTCGATCTTGTTGCCGTGGCGATTGAAGAATCCAAGGACTTAGAAGAGATGTCCGTGGAACAACTCATGGGTTCTCTACAAGCCCATGAACAACGACTTATGAAGAGAAGAGAAGATAAGTCCTTAAAGTAAGCTTTACAAGCGAAGTTGACGTTGAAGAATGACGGATCACGAGGTGGCTTCCAATGAGGAAGATTCACACCATAAGGAGGAAGAGGTAGATCAACCACCAACGAAGCCGATGAAGATGGAGAGTTAATCCAAGAGGGAGATCGAGGAAGTGGTCGCGGTCGCGAAAGAGGTTGTGGTGGATGGAGAAACATCAAATCAGGAGTCCAATGTTGTGTGTGATAAAAATACGGCTATTATGCAGCAGAATGTTGTTATAACACCGACATTGAGGAAGAAAATGTGAAATTCGCGGAGAAGATTGACGACGATGGAGTTCTTTTGATAACATACAATTAAGTGGAGGAGACGGAGTCCAACATATGGTTCGTCGACACAGGAGCTTCCAACCATATGTGCGGAAGGAATGAGTTTTTTGCGAAGCACGATGAAAAACACAGTGGGCAGATCACCTTTGACGGTCATTCCCAACACTCAATTAAAGGGAAATGTAAAGTCCACTTTGAACTTAAGAATGGATGAAAGTTGTGCATCACCAATGTTTATTTTGTTCCCGACATGAAGATTAATATTTTAAGTGTTGGAAAATTGCTCGAGAAGGGATACGACGTCCGAATGAAGGAGAATAAACTCACAATCCGTGATAATAACAACAATGTTATCACGAATGTAGCCATGACAAATGATCAAATGTTCCCGTTGTAGATAAGGATCAATGAGCAGAATTGTTTGAAGGTGACAACCATAGATAACTCGACTCTTTGGCATCTCTTGTATGGCAATCTGAATTTCGCGACGCTGAAATTATTGGAGAAGAAAAACATGTCAAAGGCTTGTCGAAGATCGATCATTCCAGTGGTGTGTGCGAAACTTGTGTCGTCGGAAAGCAAGAAAGGAAACCATTCAAGAAGTACCCCTCGAAAAGAGCAACCGACCGTCTTGACTTAGTCAATTCCGATGTTTACAGACCAATCATCCCATGTCCATTGGCGGAAATAGGTAGTTTTTAACCTTTACTGACGATTATAGTGGTAAGACCTGAATTTATATGATGAAGCAGAAAAGTGAAGTCTTGACGAAGTTCAAGGAGTTTAAAAACATGGTCGAGAAGCATAGCGGCCGTTATTTGAAGTGCTTGAGAACCGATCGAGGAAGTTAGAACACATCGCATGAATTTGACAAGTTTTGTAAAGAAAACGGGATCGTGCATCAACTCACCATGTCGCAAAGAATTTTCACACTGTTGCTACTGCAGTTTATTTGCTTAACAGGTTTCCTACAAAGCGCATTGGAGACATGGCACCTAATGAAGCATGGAGCAAAAGGAAGCGGTGTATCAATCATCTTCAAGTTTTCGTGTGCGTGTCATACACAAAATTATAAGGAAGCCAGAAGTGTGTCATGCTTGGATATGACGAATATATAAGCGGCTACAAGTTATATAACCCCGTCTCAAAGAGAGTTGTGATATCAAGAGATGACAAGTTCGACGAAGGACAATCATGAAGCTTGGAGATGAATAATGACCAACCAAAACAGGTTATGGAAGTAGAAGAGTCGCAAAGGAAAGAATACCGACGTGTTGAAATTCAAGAACCATTATCACCTCCACATGTAGGCACTCATCAATAAGAAGACAACTCGAGTGAATCACCGGTGCTGAGGATGGCGGATCCGAGACGTATACAATTCTGCGCAGGTCG
This sequence comes from Clarkia xantiana subsp. parviflora, assembly GCA_036873135.1. NCBI lineage: Eukaryota > Viridiplantae > Streptophyta > Magnoliopsida > Myrtales > Onagraceae > Clarkia > Clarkia xantiana. Next base: position 46,067,021 of record JAPTYO010000002.1, on the reverse strand, counting down.
TTGAAGTGAATGATGATGAAGAATTGTATCGTAATCTACGTCTCTCTGCAGGATGTGAAGTCAAAAAGACGATGTGGATAAAGTAAAAGACGACAAAGCATGGAAGATTCAAGGATCGTAGAGTGCGAAGACATAGATGGAATACGGGTTGTTGACAAAGACAATTGGGAAAAGACCACCAAGAATACTCAAGTGGTTATGATAAAGACAAGCACAAGACCAGACAAGTTACAAGGAGAAGTCATGAAGATCGTGCAGACGACAACAGAAGAAACAAGTTTAAGGGGGATGTTGGAAAAAAAAAAAACTTGTTAGGTTCATGTATTAGATGGTTCATGTACTTAGAGTTACAATATATTTGATAGAAACTAGATTTATGCATTTAGAAATACAAAGCATGTAGGGTCTTTCATATATATATATCTATATATCTATATATATATATGTAATCAAATAAAAAGAAATCAACAAATTGAGACAAACAATAAGTCTCTCATTCCCTCTCCACATCTCTCCCACACACGTATATTCATACACCAATATATTTTCGGTGCATCGCATTGTTAAAAACTGTCAGGTTTATATGCACGCAGAATTTAAAGATGATATTATCTGTTTTTCTTTTCTTTTGACGCAATAATTGATTTTTTTTTTTTTGTATTTTTTTAGGTCTCAGATTTGAACTAAATGTTTAATATTCCTAATATCAACTTCAAATTTAAGCTGAATGTCCAAAATTCTTAATATCCCAATATTTCATGAAATTGAGGATAATTGGACATTCACCTCAAATCCAAATTTTAGTGGAATTGAGAAAATCATGATACCAACTAATCCCTATCATTTTACTAAATCAAGCTTACTAACTACTATTATATTTCTAGACTAGGTATAAGAAAATTTAGTTCAGCACCATGTATATAAATATTAGAAACAAGCCATGTAATATAGTGTAGCGCTTCAGTACTTTATCAATAATTTGCTAAAAAAATTAGGTTCAAATTCCGTCGGAGTTCTGGAAATGAAAAAAAAAATAAAAAAAATACAATGATTGCTTATGCAAAGCAAGCATACTATATGTGACACCCCTAAAATACATGCACAACCATTCCCTCCCTAATTCACTCATATTCCACATATTTGCTATTGAATTAACCAAACATGTCAGTTAGCTAATGGAGGTCAATGTTAAGAAAGTTGGACTATATTCCACCAATGTTAAAAGGAAAAGGAAATTTCAGGGGTAGCTACCTGCGCGGAGGGCAGGGGTGTCCTTAGCGGAGGCTTTGAAGAGGACGAAGGAAGGGTCAGTGGGAGACGGCGGAAGATAAGAGCCAACTGCCGCTTCTTTGGCTTCAGACGGCGACCCCCACAGCAGCGGAACCAGAGTGAGACTAGTCAATAACTCTCTTCTTCTCTTGCTACCACTAGCCTTTTCACTGAATGTGGCTCGGATGTTGTTAGCTCTAGCTGAACACTTTTGGGCCTTGGAGGTTGACGGCGATAGTATTGAAGGAAATGGAGATCCAGCTGCTATCATGCCTGCCATTGCCATCTCTGTGTTCACTTCAGACAAACATATATATTTATTATTCGCCTTATCTTTCTCTATTTCTGGATAATAAACCAACCATTAGTTTTTCGCCACGTAACCACTTGTTCAAGTTTGTTTTTTTAGTTTGCCAATAAAAAGTAGACTTTTATTTTATATATATATATATATTGATGAAAAAGATACCATATATTAAGCAAGCGCATCAAAAGGTAAAAAAGCCAACGACCTCCCCACACACGGAGAAAAGTCGAGGGCAAACCAGCATCCCGTTACATCAGCTGTAGTTAGGGCTGGCGATGGTGAGGGTATGGTGCGAATAGCACTAATACCATCACCATACCATATTTTTTTTCACTCAAACCATAACCATAACCAAAACCATGGTTTTTAACCACGATTAAACCATTTAACCACAATCATTCAAACTAATACAACATCATTGTTTCATATAAGAAAAGTAATCATACATTCATTGTTTCACTTAATTAAAAAAACACATATTCAATTGCATATCACTTGCGATCCTCGATCCTTATTCGCCATCACTTCCAATCGTGGTTACCTAATAATAAGAAATATAGACAAAAAATGGTGGGTGGGAAATGGAACGGAATAAGAATTATAATATCTGACTAATAATTAAAGTAAGATAATAATGTATATATATATAACAATATAAGTATTAGTAATAAATATATATATATATATATATATTATATATATATATATATATAGAGGTGATGCTTATAACCGCGGTTATGGACCGAATACCATAACCATTGCGGTTACAAGATTCATCACCATAACCGCCCCTCACCATAATGGTGCGATTAACCATTGCGGTAAATGGTACGAATAACCTAGCCGTAGCTGCCGAGGTAACAATGTTATGTGCTAAACGAACTCTCGCCCTAGGAACAGTCTTAATACAAACCGGAAATGAACTAATAAGAAAACTAATATCCTGAACGACCCCAAAAAGTGAAGGATTACAGCTTGTGGAGGAGGAACAAATCTGTTTCAGCAAGATCGTCGAGTCCGTGAATAGGATATGCGGCCCTCGATTTGAAGATCGTGCAAGCAGAAGCCCTGCTTGGCAAGCTAATCCTTCAGCCAATAGAGCGTCATTACCAAAAGCCGATACGATTGAGACCGCCGAGATATCCCCACTCTCGTTTAGTAAAATTGCGGCCCCATAAATAGTATTAGTAGTGCTTCTAACGGCCCCATCGCACACAATGGTGGGGACGATGTGTGCTGGGGTGAGTGAATTGGGTCTCACGATTTGTCGGGCGTTTGTGAGAGAGACGCCTGCATTTGGATCATAGATAAGCATATTAGAACAATCAATATTAGCTAGACGTATAAAATTTAGTACCGACTGAGCAGACGGACTTTTCTGCTTAAAGATAAATGTGTTTCTCTCTAGCCAAATGCCCCAAACAATCAGGCACTTTTTCCTGAACAATTCATCTTCATGCCCCGGGTTCTGACATCTGGGGTCCTTCTCAAACAGCCATCCACTCACCGTTGAGAACGGTGTGTTGGACTGGTGGATTCCTAAACTCGAACTAAACCATACTCTCTTAGCGAACTGACAGTTCCACATGACATGGTCCCAAGTTTCGTTAGCCCTGGAGCAAAGATGACACTTGGGATTGAAGGACGAGATTCGTCTGTGGAGATTTTGCCGAGTGGCAGGCCGTTGTTGCAGCCCATCTAAATGAACATACGAATTTTTGGGGTAACTTTGATTTCCAAAGTTTATCCCAAATAGACGTACTGGCGATCGTGGAGGCGGCTGACGAAGTTCCCTCTGTCTCCGGATGAGGACAAGTGTAAATAAAGTGGTACCCGGTTTTTACCGTGTAAATTCCAGTATCACTGTGGAGCCACAGAAACAAATCGTTCGTGTCAAAGAGTGGGAGTGTGAGTGAGGAAATTGCATTTGTGATGACTAAGGGAAGAACGGTCGTCAGTAAGTCGAGATTCCAATGACCATTATGAATGAATTGATTCACCATGATATTTTGGGACAACATGGCTTGTGGAACCCAGTCCTTTAGTAGTCCCATGTTGGGTACCCAAGGATCTGTCCAGAAATTGATAGAATGACTGTTGTCGACATGCCACTTAGCCCCCGAAGAAGGAACTTTTGGAGTTTGACGAGAGTTTTCCATACTGGCGAGTGGTACTGTTGAGCTCATGCGGTGAAGAAGGTTGATTTTCTTAGATACTTGAGGTTGATGCACTTTACCCAGAGAGAATCCTTATCCGTGATAACTCTTGCTGCGTGTTTGGTCAACAGGGCTAGATTGAATGCCTGGGTATCTCTGAATCCCAACCCCCCCTTTTTTTTTATCTGCAAACTGTCTCCCATGATAGCCAATGGATTCCCTTCTTTGTGCTGTTGTTATTCCACCAGAAATGCCTTATCGTTTTGTCGATCTGCTCGGTTGTTTTCTTTGACAGGTTGATACATGACATCGTATATGTGGGGATGGCGCTCACTAATGATTTGATAAGAATCTTTCGGCCTGCTGGTGATAGTAATTTATTCATCCTGTCGGACCTAAAATCTGATCTATGGCGAATTACGTTTTGAAAACGTGCATTTTTTAAAAAGAGTCGCCACTAGTTAATTACGGCTAACTATAAACCTAAATTACCTAGGTAGATAACGAATTAACACCTAAGTAAATTAATTGGTCTGCGTTCAAAGATTTGAGTTCGGGGGTTCTGTTACGAATAAAAAAAAAAAATCTAATCACGCCCTTTCGGTACTCAATTAACCTATTTGCCAGTTTTAAAATTAAACTAATTTCATGCGAAAATATTATCATCAGCAAAATTAAACCTAAAAACCCCATTATGCACCTTGTCAGACCTAAGGCGAATTACGTTTTGAAAACGTGTATTTTGAAAGAGTCGCCACTAGTTAATTATTAGGTTAACTAGAATCCTAAATTACCTAAGCGAATAACTAATTAAACACCTAGGTATCGAGTCGGTCTACGAACAAAAATTCAGGTTCGGGGGTTCTATTACGAGTTAGAAATATAATTTTTAACTACGCCCTTTCGGGACTCAATTCACTTAATTTGCCAACTTTATTATTAATCAGTTATTGAATCGAGCATGAACAACGATAAAATTAAACATTACTAACAGTTATCATATATAATTAAATCGACGCGAACTAGCATGATGAATATACACAATTAACTTTTTAATTAATCTAAATTAATCAAATTTTGGACTTTTTATGTTAATTTAAATCTAATAACATAACATGTATAAAAATAATAAAATAAACAATGTTACAACAATGTAATTAGTATCATATGTACATAGTTGAATTAGAAGTCAATTTATCCTAATATAATAATAAATAAACATATAAATAATACAATAATAAAATAAATAAAAAAAAAAAAACTACAGTAGCGGGGGGCTTCTTACCTGCAACAGGGGAGATGGCCGGCAGCAACCAGCGGTGGCCCGGACGGCGGTGGCTCGGACTCGGACGACGTCGGCGCAGGTCGGAATCGAACAGCAAGGTCGACGCGAGGTCATAGACGGACGGATGGCTAGTGCTTCGGCAGCGTGGACGGGCAGATCTGGCGGGCATGGCTGGTCAGGATTCCGGGGCAGCGGTCGATCCCGGTGGTTCTTCCGACAGTGACTCCGGCGCAGCGACAGCGCGGACGGGCCAGGCGAGGATGAGCACGGCGATGGCGAGGGGCTGTTGGTCGGGATGGCTGGGCTGGGTCGTGGAGAGAGATAGAGAGAAGAGAGAGAAAGCGAGAGAGAGAGAGAGAGAGAGAGAGAGAGAGAGAGAGAGACAGGCAGACGCGGTGGGCCGGTGGTTGCCGGCGGGCAGAGTGAGGCGGAGGGCGGCGGCAGCGGCGTTGGCTTCGACGGTCGGCGGCGGTGGGAGGAGTAGCAGCAGCGGGAAGAACCAGAGAGAAGGAAAAAAAAACTACTCACTAGAAGACAAAAATCGCACAGAACCCGAAAATAGTGTACTTATTGCTTCTTTTTGGTGTTTTTCTGTGTGTCCCTACAATGTAAAACTAGACCCCTATTTATACTAAAAACCTAGTTTAGATTACAGATAAAATTCAAATAGAAAATGCTAACAGATAATTATTCTAGAGAATATTCCTAACTATATTTATCTTTATAGATAATTATTTTTTTTTAATAAAAAATATTATCTGGAGATAAATATCTTACAGATAATTTTCTAAAATTAAAAAAAAAACTAATTATTATATATATATTTTTAAATATACCGAAAATATTAAATAAATTCGAAATAATTTAAAATATATTTTATAATAATTTCCCTAATGTGCCCTTGAGCATTTTTGGAGACTTTGTGGCTTGACGCGTCCGGAATTTGACGTATCATGTGTAACGTCGTTACGTCCGGGTCAAAATCGAGTGTTTACAGTTTGCCCCTCTTTGGACGGACTCCCGTAGAACGTGTTCGAAGGGGTTTGTCCAAAGACGAAGAAACACTGATTTTGACTAGAAAGTATATTCTCTTCCAATTCTTCAAAGTCTTCAAGGTGGCTCATATGCTTATTCTGGTGCGGAAAGATAAAACCTCTGTCGGCGGGACGCCTGTTGGCGGTGCCTCCATTAGTGATGCAGAAAGTAAAGTCTCCAGTGGGTGTGCGGAAAAGTAAAGCATCGGTCGGCGGTGCCCCTGTTGGCGGTGCCTCCGTTGGCGGTGCAGAAAGTAAAGACCTCGATCGACGATGCCTCCAGTGGCGTGCGACAAGGAAAAGCCTCTAGTGGCGATGCGGAAAGTAAAGCCTCCAGTGGCGTTCAGAAAAGTAAAGCCTCCAGTGGCGTGCGGGAAAGTAAAGCCTCCAGTGGCGTGCGGGAAAGTAAAGCCTCCAGTGGCGTGCGGGAAAGTAAAGCCTCCAGTGGCGTGCGGGAAAGTAAAGCCTCCAGTGGCGTGCGGAAAACTAAAGTCTCCAGTGGGGTGCGGAAAAGTACAGCCTCCAGTGGCGTGCGGAAAAGTAAAGCCTCCAGTGGCGTGCGGAAAAGTAAAGCCTCCAGTGGCGTGCGGAAAAGTAAAGCCTCCAGTGGCGTGCGGAAAAGTAAAGCCTCCAGTGGCGCGCGGAAAAGTAAAGCCTCCAGTGGCGTGCGGAAAAGTAAAGCCTCCTATGTCTGAGAAATGCCTCTAGTGGCATCCGATGGAGAAGAGCCTGTAGTGGCGTGTGTCGGAGAAATGCCTCTAGTGGCGTCCGTTTGGAGAAGAGCCTCTAGTGGCGTCCGTTGGAAAAGAACCTCTAGTGGCATCCGTCGGAGAAGAGCCTCTAGTGGCATATGTCGGAGAAATGCCTCTAGTGGCGTACGTCGGAGAGATGCCTCTAGCGGCGTCCGTTGGATAAGGGCCTCGAGTGGCTTGACGACTTGAATGCATGTCCCTAATTTTTGCCTAGACTGCGCATGACGCGACAACTTAGCGGGATCTTTTTTTTTTTTTTAATCTCTCATATTCTCTCCTTTTGCCACAGTCAGAATTTTAGACAGTGCCCCTCAGTTTTCCTAATTTTTGCATGGATTGCCCCTTGGGGTTTTCATTCCATCGGGATTTTATTTTCTCTTCTTTTGCCATGATTGCAATTTCTGAATTTGCTATCATGCCCCTCATTTCCTAATTTTTCCTAGGCTGCCCTTTCGGGTTTTCAACCTAACGGAAGCACTCTTTTTTTTTTTTTGGTAGCCGATTAAACGGTGGTTGTGACCCGTACTGTATTACATGTCACGATGCGAGAGTATTTGTAGCCATTTGGAGGGTGGCTGTGACCCTTTCTTCACCGTCTTCAATGCGAGAGCTCTTTTTATTTGTAGCCATTTGGAGGGACGACTGTGGCCCTTTTTTATTTTCCCGCTCTTTCAATATTCACGGGGTCACTATTTTATCTGTAGCCGTTTGGAGGGTGGCTGTGGCCCTTTATTTTGTAGTCGTTTTAGGGACGACTGTTGCTCTTTTTATTTTCCCGCCTTCACAGGATTCGCGGGGTCACTCTTTTATCTGTAGCCATTTGGAGGGTGGCTGTGGCCCTTTATTTTGTAGTCATTTTAGGGACGACTGTGGCCCTTTTTATTTTCCCGTCCTCACAGGATTCGCGGGGTCACTCTTTTATCTTTAGCCGTTTGGAGGGTGGCTGTGGCCCTTTCACTTATTCTCCGCTTCTGATGTTGCGGGAGCGATCTTTATCTGTAACCATTTGAAGGGTGGTTGTGGCCCTTTATTTTGTAGTCGTTTTAGGGACGACTGTGGCCCTTTTTATTTTCCCGCCCTTTCAAGATTCGCGGGGTCACTCTTTTATCTGTAGCCGTTTGGAGGGTGGCTGTGGACCTTTATTTTGTAGTCGTTTTAGGGACGACTGTGGCCCTTTTTATTTTCCCGCCCTCACAGGATTCGCGGGGTTGCTCTTTTATCTTTAGCCGTTTGGAGGGTGGCTGTGGCCCTTTCACTTATTCTCCGCTTTGATGTTGCAGGAGCGCTCTTTATCTGTAACCATTTGAAGGGTGTTTGTGGCCCTTTCACTTATTCTCCGCTTTTGATGTTGCGGGAGCGCTCTTTATCTGTAACCATTTGAAGGGTGGTTGTGGCCCTTTATTTTGTAGTCATTTTAGGGATGACTGTGGCCCTTTTTTTTATTTTCCCACCCTTTCAAGATTCGCGGTGTCACTCTTTTATCTTTAGCCGTTTGGAGGGTGGCTGTGGCCCTTTCACTTATTCTCCGCTTTTGATGTTACGGGAGCGCTCTTTATCTGTAGCCATTTCAAGGGTGGCCGTTGCCCTGTTTTTTTATAGTCATTATAGGGATGACTGTGACCCTTTTATTTGTAGTTGATTTAGGAACAACTGTGACCCTTTTATTGCTTCATTGTTCTCACAAGATTTGTACGAACGGTTTCTTTATTTTTCTGTAGCCGATTAAAGGGCAGTTGTGACCCTTAAGAAAACTGAGTTTTTTTTTTGCTCTTTTTTTTTTTTGCTTTTTTCATCTCACCTTTTGCCATGATTGCCCCTGCGGGTTTTCAATCATGCCCCTCTCCCTGATTGTTGCCTAGGTTTTCAACCTAGCGGGAATTTATTTTTTTCTCTCCTTTTTTTTTCAAATGGAAAGAAAATCAACAGAAACTAATCAACAACAACTATGTTACATGCCCCTAATAGCAGATTAAACCTTTTAATTTCTCGGAACTTTTCCGGAGGAAAACTTGTCAAATAAGTTGATTATGTCGATGTCTTGAATGGAGGATCCTTTCAATGGGTGGACGACACCGACAATAATTTCTTCTTCTTCTTCCTCTCAAATGCTCTTTCGTTAGCACGGTCGATCTTCATGGAATCTCGATCTTTTTTAATAGGAAGATCTCTGGATGTCTTCTATTTTCAACCATGCTTGATCTTAACAGGAATGCCCCACGGCTACATCTGACTGGTTCATAATTCGTCGCATGTTGGACGAATGGCCTGGGAGTTGGATTTTTCAGTTGGCAATGTGCTCGCTATGCGACTGGGCCTGCTGCATGTCCTGATTCTCTTGCTCCACAACTTGTGTATGTACACCTACTGAAAAGTACATGCCCATAGTGGCAGACTGAAAATTTCAGAACTTTTTCGGAAAAGGATTCGGTTGAATGAGTCAAGCTACATTGATCGGCACATTGAATCTTCACGGGATTCTCGATGATCTCTTGAAATTTTCTCATCTCCTGACATGTCCGACCTCGAAGGGAGATGCCCTATGGTTACCGCTGAAGGGTTTAAACCTGGCCACATAACGGTTGTATACCTCGTCTTGGAAAGCGTATGAATTTCACACATGGTAGGTGAAATTTTTCATAGAAACTCTTCGAAGCGCTCATGTTTCACGCGGTTGCGGCATTGGTTGAAGTGGTCATCCGACCTGCAAAAGAGTAGGGACACTCAAATCTCAAGGAAAAAATTAAGTACAATTTAACGCACCTCAGCGTTAGATATCTCGAGTGTGCGATTTGTTCGTTGTGCAACTTGATGACTGCATGTTCTTTTTTTGTTGCCCCCATTTAGCCGGCATAACTTATGTGTACATGATACCTTAATCAAGGGTACCTGAAAAGGGTGAATGAAAAATCAGTGTAGAGAATATGATAAATCATGCATGATTTTTTGAAAACTCTAATGTCATTCATTTCATAATTTTGATTACTTTTTTGAAAGAGAATCAAAATTTATGATCAAATGTGTTTTGCACCATCATGGAGTTTACTGAGTTTGCTGAATGCATTATCTGGCTCGAACGCAAGACAAATGCTCAAAAAAAGTTTTTTTCAAAAAGGTTTATCGTCCTTTGTTTAAACTCGAATAGTAGCACTCAAATGCACAGTTAAACTATTTTCTCAAAAAAGAATCAAAACTCCCATTTTTTAAATGCTTGCTCATGCGAATGTTGAAATGGCGATCTTGCCAAAAAAGTGCAATACACCTTGGATAAGAACGAATGAAACTTTGAGTTTTTTTTTTAAATGATCATGCATGCTCGAAAGTTAAAATTCTACTGTTAAGAAAGTTACAACTTACAACATATTAGCTGAATGATGCATATGAAATGCATTTTTGAAAGTGAAAATTCTATTCTAAGAAATTCACAACTTACAACAGTTTACCCGAATAATGCATATGAAATGCATATTTTGAAATGAAAATTCTATTCTAAGAAATTCACAAACAGTTTACCTGAATAATGCATATGAAATGCATATTTTGAAATGAAAATTTCAGGTGGATTTTTTTAAAATAATGCAATTGAGATGCATGCGTGAATTTGAAAGCTCTATAGCTAAAAAAAACAATTTTTCTGAAATGTTTTTTTTATAAAAACTAATGCATATTGAATGCATGCTTAAAAAAATCAGGTAAAAATGTATTTTTTGAAAATGATGCATATGCAATTCATGTTTGAATTTAAAAAACTCTAAGGGCCAAAAAGGAATTACAAATTTTCCTAATTTTTAAAAAAGGATGCACATTGAATGCACTAACAGAATTTTACAACTTATATGGAAAGTTTTTCCAAAAAATAATGCGTATGAAACACATGCTTGAAATAAAACATTATGGTAAGTAGTTTTGAAAACAACATATGGAATACATGTTTGAAACTAAAGGTTCTGCGACTAAGAATGTGTACAATCTATCAACATATTATTTTTCCTAAAACAATGCACATGCGATGCACATGAGATGCATACTTGAGATGAAAGTTCTACAGTCAAGATAATTTACAAGTTATGTGAAAAGATTTTTTTAGTTTTTTTAGTTTTTTTGTTTTTTTAATGAGGGAAAAAAATGCATCTTGGTTGCTCAAAATTAAGAATCAGGCGAGAAGGTTTTTTTTTTAAAGGATGCATATGAGATGCACAAAATTAAATACAAGATGCAAACTTAAAAATAAAAGTTTTACAACTGAGAAAAATTACAATTTACCTGAAAGTTTTTCGAAAATAATGCATATGATATGCACGTTTTTTGATTAAAAATTCAGATAAAATGTTTTTTTTACCAAAGAGCCCTAAAACTAATAGAGTTTACGGTTTATCTAAAAAGTTTTTTTAAAATTAATGTATATTGGATGCATTATTAAAAATAAAACAATTCGGTTATTTTTTTTTTTTTAAATGATGCATATAGAATGCACGTTCGAAATTAGAAGCTCTAATAGCTAAAGAGGAATCACAATTTTCCTAACATTTTTTTTAAGCAACGCGTATACAATGTACTAAGCAAAATTACAACTTACCTGAATAGTTTTTTCAAAAATAATGCGTACAAAACACATGTTTAAAATAAAAATTCAGGTAAGAGTTTTTTTTAGAAAAAAATGCATATGAAATGCATGTTCGAAAGGAAGCTCTAATAGCTAAAGAAATTAATTTTTTTGAAATGTTTTTTTTTTAAGTAATGCACATGTAATGCACTAACAAAAATTACAACTTACCTGAGTGTTTTTTTTTTTTTAAATAATGCGCATGAGACGCATATTTAGAATAAAAATTGAGGTAAATATTTTTTTTTTTTTAAAACAATGCATCTGAAACACATGTTTAGAAATAAAAATCTACAACTTAGGGATTAACTACTTAGCTAAAAATGATTTTTTGGTTTTTTCTGAAAGTAACGTATACAAAATGAATTTTAAAATTAGAAGCTCTAATAGCTTAAAGGGAGTTAAATTTCTCATGAAGATTTTTTTTTTTAAATAATGCGCGAATGATGCATTAATTATGAATTACAACTTACCTGTGTTTTTTTATTTTAAATAATGCGCTTGAAACACATATTTTAGAAAGAAAAAAAATTAGGTAAGAGTTTTTTTAAAACCGTGCATAAGGAACGTACGTTTGAAATGAGAGTTCTACCTAAGAAACATGCTGCAAATATGATTTTTTTTTAGATGCGATTGGATGCACGCTTAGAAATAAAAGTTACGCAGTTAGAAATAAAAATTTACAGTTATCAAATAACTTACAACAAAAAACACGGATAAACACGACATGTTAGGGGGGTAAAAAATGTGTGGCTTTGCTCTACAAGGTAGGTTCCACTGATAGGTTCCCGACAAGGTGGTTTCCTCACCCCATCATAGGGATCACAGGACCTTCACAAGCGAGTAGAGTTGTTCTGAGTCGTTCCGGCGGCTCGGCCGCGCGGTCGTACCCTTACTAACTCTCCGGGGTTCCTAGTTGCCCTGGGTTTTAGGCATTTTGGATATTACACTAAAGTGGTGTGTGCGAATTCAAAAAATGCCATAAAAAAGAAAAGAATTAGTTTAAATTCTACACTTTGTACCTATAAAAAAATAAAAATAAAGTTAGATTAATCAAGATAAAAAAGAACTAGATTAAATAAAAAACATGACAAATAAGCGAATATAATGAGCCCGAACCATCTAAAACTTCCCCAGCAGAGTCGCCAAATTGTCAGACCTAAATCTGACCTAAGACGAATTACGTTTTGAAAACGTGTATTTTGAAAGAGTCACCACTAGTTAATTATTAGGCTAACTATAATCCTAAATTATCTAAGAGAATAACTAATTAAACACCTAGGTATCGAGTCGGTCTACGAACAAAAATTCAGGTTCGGGGGTTCTATTACGAGTTAGAAATATAATTTTTAACTACGCCCTTTCGGTACTCAATTCACTTAATTTGCCCACTTTATTATTAATCAGTTATTGAATCGAGCATGAACAACGATAAAATTAAACAATACTAACAGTTATCATATATAATTAAATCGACGCGAACTAGCATGATGAATATACACAATTAACTTTTTAATTAATCTAAATTAATCAAATTTTGGACTTTTTATGTTAATTTAAATCTAATAACATAACATGTATAAAAATAATAAAATAAACAATGTTACAACAATGTAATTAGTATCATATGTACATAGTTGAATTAGAAATCAATTTATCCTAATATAATAATAAATAAACATATAAAATAATAATAATACAATAATAATAAAAAAAAACTACAGCAGCGGGGGGCTTCTTACCTGCAGCAGGGGAGATGGCCGGCAGCAGCCAGCGGTGGCCCGGACGGCGGTGGCTCGGACTCGGACGACGTCGGCGCAGGTCGGAATCGAACAGCAGGGCCGGCGCGAGGTCATAGACGGACATATGGCTGGTGCTTCGGCAGCGTGGACGGGCAGATCTGGCGGGCATGGCTGGTCAGGATTCCGGGGCTGCGGTCGATCCCGGTGGTTCTTCCGACAGTGAGTTCGGCGCAGCAATAGGGCGGACGGGCTAGGCGAGGACGAGCACGGTGATGGCGAGGGGCTGCTGGTCGGGATGGCTGGGGTGGGTCGTGGAGAGAGAGAGAGAGAGAGAAAAGAGAGAAGAGAGAGAGAGAGAGAGAGAGAGAGAGAGAGAGAGAGAGAGAGAGAGAGAGAGAGACAGGCAGACGCGGTGGGCCGGTGGTTGCCGGCGGGCAGAGTGAGGCGGAGGGCGGCGGTACCGGTTTGGGCTCCGACGGTCGCCGGCGGTGGGAGGAGCAGCAGCATCGGGAAGAGCCAGAGAGAAGGAAAAAAAAACTACTCACTAGAAGACAAAAATTGCACAGAACCCGAAAATAATGTATTTATTGCTTCTTTTTGGTATTTTTCTGTGTGTCCCTACAACGTAAACCTCGACCCCTATTTATACTAAAAAGCTAGTTTAGATTACAGATAAAATTTTAATAAAAAATGCTAACAGATAATTATTCTAGAGAATATTCCTAAGGATATTTATCTTTAGAGATAATTAATTTTTTTGAATAAAAAATAATATCTGGAGATAAATATCTTACAGATAATTTTCTAAAATAAAAAAAAACTAATTATTATATATATATTTTTAAATATTCCGAAAATATTAAATATACTCGAAATAATTTAAAACAAATTTTATAATAATTTCCCTAATGTGCCCTTGAGCATTTTTGGAGACTTTGTGGCTTGACGCGTCCGGAATTTGACGTATCATGTGTAACGTCGTTACGTCCGGGTCAAAATCGAGTGTTTACACACCTAAATTCCCTGATTGAAATAAAATCTAATTAACATTAAACATGCTCAAAATCTTGGTACAATTTGATAATTACATATTATGCACATATATTCAGTAGGCATATTATTTAACTAATCTACATCTAAACTAGTTAATTAACATGGTATAATAATAACAATAATAATAATAATGATAATAATAACAGAAAATAAAATAATAATAATAATAATATTTATTTAAAAAAAAAAAAAATCTCACCTTCGTCTTCTCCTTGGGCAAGCAGCGATGACCTCCTGAAACAGCAGCGAGACTTCCGGAATGAGGACAGCGAGTCTCAGGCGAAGACTCCGGTGGTGCTGGTGGGCGAACGGATTCCGGGGCGGCAATATGCAGTCTTGGTCGGGGGGCGAGCTGCCAGCTTCCGGCGAATGGAACAGCAGCAGCAGCGGATGTGAGATGGACGACGTGACCGGAGCTTGCAGCGGCAGCAGCGGTCGACCGGTGGACCTGGGCAGGCAGGGCGGCGCGATTTTGAGAAGTCCGGTGACTAGGTGAGCGACGGAGGCGGCCGGAACTCCGACGACCAGGCTTCCGACGGGAATTGGGTGCTACAAGGAAATTGAGTTTGCACGAATTTCTAAACAAAATAATATTTTATTCATGTATTAATTTTCTGTGTGTTTTACATTGATACTAGGGACTATTTATAGCTAACCTAGACCTAAAAATTAGGAAAAAAATATATTTGCTCTAATATACTCTATAAATTCCGAAAATTATACAATATATTTATGAACATTGCCATAAATATTTATTATATATTTACTGAATTTTACATAATATTTATTGCATATATATTGTCCTAATTTGAGTCAAACCCATTTTTAGCAAGCCTGTGACCTTTTATATCAAGATACATCCTTTTTTAAACGCGTTACACATAACATTTTTAACGTGCTATATATGTGTCGCGTGTACCAAAATTAGGTGTTTACAGCTTGCCCCTCTTTGGACGGACTCCCGTAGAATGCGTTCAAGGGGGTTTGTCCAAAGGCGAGTAAACACTAATTTTGGCTAGGAAGTATGTCGTCTTCGGGATCTTCAAGTCTCCAAAGTGTATTTTGGCTTTATCGACGGACAACACCAAAGAAACTCCTCAAATGGTAGTGCAAAACGTAGAACCTCCAGCGGCGGTGCGATAAAGAAGAGCCTCCAGTGGCGGTGCAGTAAAGAAAAGCCTCCAGTGGCGTTCAGTAAGGTAAAATCTTGATCGATGATGCCTCCAGTGGCGAGCGACAAGAAAAAGCCTCCAGTGGCGTGACTTGCAAAGGTTGAATACTAAGGCTTCGTTCGTCGGGGTTGACTTCCAGGAAGCTGGAAAACTTCAGATCCTGATTGTCGGTTATGACTTGTAGGAACAGACTGTAACAGTCCTACTTATCATTTGAGTGGTGACTTGCGAGAACAGACTGTAACCGTCCCGTTTGCCATGAATTTGACTCGTAGAAACAGACTATAATAGTCCTACTCGTCCTTGGAATGCGATCTGCGAGAACAGACTGTAACCGTCTCGCTTGCCGTGAAGTTGACTCGTAGGCACAGACTGTAACAATCCTACTCGTCCTTGAATGGTGACTTGCGAGAACAGACTGTAACCGTCCCGCTGGCCGTGAAGTTGACTTTGGAAGACGTTGTGTCGTAGAAAATACGCTTGCGCATGAGTTTTTGTCCCTAATTTTTGCCTAAATTGTGCATGGTGCGACAACCTAGCGGGATCTTTTTTTTTTTTTTTTTTTTGAGAATTTCTCTTTTTTCTCTCCTTTTGCCACGGTCGATTGAGAGATTTCCGACTGTGTCTCTCAGTTTTTTTTATTTTCTCTCCTTTTACCATAATTGCAATTTCTGAATTTGCATTCATGCCCCTCATTTCCTGATTTTGCTTAGGCCGCCCCTTCGGGTTTTCAACCTAGCGGAAGCACTCTTTATTTGGTAGCCGTTTAAAGGGTGGCTATGGCCCTATCTTTGTTTTCCTCATTTGTTGTTGCGGAATATCTTTTTTAGTAGCCAATTTCGGATTGACTGTGGCCCGTCCTTTATTCTCGGCTCGATGCGGAAGTATTTATAGCCGTTTGAGGGTGGCTGTGACCCTTCTCTCACCTTCTTCAACGTTGCGGGAGCTTCTTTTGATTGTAGCCATTTGGAGGGTGGCTGTGGCCCTTCCAAAATTCTCATTCCCTTACAGGGTTCGCGGGAGTTACTCTTTATATGTAGCCATTTGAAGGGTGGCTGTGGCCCTTTCAAGAATGCAGTTTGAAAATCTCAGGTAAGTAGCTCAGGATGCGCTATGAAGCTTGTCGTCATCGCTACTTAAGGTTTTGTTTTGTTTTTTTTTCAACTCTCCTTTTACCATGATTGTCCTTTCAGATTTTCAATCATGCCTCTCATCCCTAACTTTTGCCTAAGTCGCCTTTATAGGTTTTCGACCTAGCGGGAAATTTTCTTTTCTCTTTTCTTTTTTCTCTTTTTTTTTTCTCTTTTTTTTAAGCTTTACACGGAGAAACTGCTCTTTTCAGGCATAATACCTTTAAAGTGCATCCGCGTTGATTGGACTAGGAAGGTCTTGACCGTCCATATCCGAGATGATCAGCGCACCTCCCTTAAACACCTCTTTGACCACATAGGGTCCTTCGTACTTTGGCGCGAACTTCCCTCGCGAATCAGGATTGATACGCAGTACCTTACGCAACACCAGGTCCCCCGGTTGGAAAATACGTGGTCGCACCTTCTTGTCAAAGGCCCTAGCCACCCGTTGTTGGTAACATTGCCCATGACATAGTGCCGTGAGCCTCTTTTCGTCGATGAGGTTCAACTGTTCATACCTTTGTCTAGCCCATTCTTCCTCGTCGAGCCCTAATTCTGCCAGGATCCTTGCAGAGGGGATCTCCACTTCCACGGGTAGAACAGCTTCAGTTCCGTATACGAGAGAAAACGGAGTTGCCCCGGTTGAGTACGGATCGAAGTTCTGTATGCCAAGAGTGCCCAAGGTAGCATATTATGCCAATCTTTGTATGTGACTGTCATCTTCTCAATGATCTTCTTTATGTTTTTATTTGCTGCTTCCACCGCGTCGTTCATCTGAGGGCGGTATGGGGACGAATTCCTGTGCTTGATTTTGAGTTGAACACATAAATCGTTTATCAACTTGTTGTTGAGGTTCTTGGCATTGTCTGTGATTATCGTCTCGGGCACCCCGTAACGGGCAACAATGTCTCTTCGTAAGAAACGCTCAAACGCTTTTGCAGTAACTGACGCAAGTGTGACAGCCTCTATCCACTTGGTGAAATAATCAATTGCCACCAAAATGAACTTGTGGCCGTTAGATGCATTTGGTGAAATGGGACCGATCACGTCAATTCCCCACATTGAAAAAGGCCACAGAGAAGACATCAGATGCAACTCATTTGGCGGCACATGAATCTGACTAGAGTACACCTGGCATAAGTGGCATCGTCGGACGTGCTCTACGCAGTCTGATATCAGGGTAGTCCAAAAATAGCCCATCCTCATGATTTTTCTCGCGAGCATGTGACCGCTCATGTGCGGTCCACAACTTCCTTCGTGGACTTCCTCCATCAATCGCTTCGCCTCTTCCGAACCTACACATCTCAAAAGGGTGGCATCAAAAGATTTTCTATAAAGAACCTCACCACTAAGAAAGTAATTGCATGCCATCCTGCGGATGTTTTATGATCCTTGCTACTTGCACCCTCGGGAAACTCGCCTGACTGCAAGTATCTCTTTATATCAATGAACCAGGGTTCGCCATCTGATTCTTCAAGTGAGCAACAATATGCAGGACTCTTGTTTACTTCAATCTCAAGAGGCTCCATGGAATTCCCGTCTGAGATATTCACCATCGATGCGAGGGTCGCCAACGCATCTGCGAATTGGTTCTTACTCCGAGGCATCTGCGTGAATGTTATTTCCTCAAAATTCTCGCTCAACTCTTCGATATGATGATGATATGGTTGCAACTTGGGATCTCTTGTTTTCCATTCTCCCAAGGTTTGGAGAATGATCAGCATGGAATCTCCATAAACCTCCAGTTCATGTATCTTGAAATCAATTGCCGCTCGCAACTTGAGAATGCACGCTTCGTATTCCACAACGTTGTTGGTGCATGGAAAAGTAATCTTTGCTGCTACAGGAAAATGTTGACCTTTTGGGGATACGAGTACTGCCCCTACACCACATCCGGTGGAGTTTGCAGCTCCATCAAAATACATTCTCTACATGCTTCCATTTTCTGTCTCTTCTTCCACGTGAAGTATGTCGCTATCCGGAAGCTCGTGACTTGCTTGATGATCGTCATCAATGGGAAACTCGGCTAGATGATCTGCAATAGCCTGCCCTTTTATAGAAGTACGCGGAATGAACTGTATGTCGTACTCAGCAAGCTGGACCTGCCATTTGGCGACGTTCTTCATTAATGCCGGCTTCTCTAGTATGTATTTCAAGGGATTCAGCTTAGAAATGAGAAGTATGGTGTAATACAACGTATACTGTCGGAGTCGCTGCATCACCCATACTAACGCGCAACTTGTCCTTTCAACCTCCGTGTACTTGGCCTCTCCTTCAGTGAACTTCTTGCTGAGGTAATAAATGGCGTGCTCTGTCTGGCCATCTTCGTCTAGTTGCCCCAACATGCATCCTAATGAGCCTTTTCGAACCGCCAGATACAAAATGAGCGGCCGACCCGGAGTAGGCGGGACCAGGACCGGTGAATTGACGAGATATTGTTTGATTGAATCGAAGGCATGCTGACACTCTTCATCCCATTCAATCAATGCATTTTTCTGCAGGAGGCGGAACAAAGGTTGACACTTGTTCGTCATATTGGCGATGAACCTCGCGATGTAATTCAAACGTCCGAGCAAGCTTCTGACCACCTTCACGGTAGACGGTGCTGGAAGGTCTAGTATCACCTTGACCTTGTCGGGATCCACTTTTATACCCTTCTTGCTGACTATAAAGTCCAGCAACTTACCGGATGTTACTCCGAATGTGCATTTTGCTGGATTTAGCCTGAGCTTAAACTTCTTGAGCCGTTCAAAGAGCATCCGCAAGTTAACAAGGTGGTCTTCATTTTCGCGGGATTTTGTGATCATCTCATCGACGTACACTTCTATCTGCTTATGCATCATGTCAAGGAACAATGTCACCATTGCTCTCTGGTAAGTTGCCCCCGCATTCTTGAGTCCGAAAGGCATGACCTTGTAGCAAAACGTGCCCCACATTGTGATGAAGGTGGTTTTTGACTTGTCCTCTTCTGCCATCTTGATTTGATTGTATCCAGAGAACCCATCCATGAATGAGAACGTTGTTCCGCGCCGTGTTATCGACTAACATGTCAATATGAGGGATTGGAAAGTTGTCCTTCGGACTAGCCTTGTTGAGATCTCGATAATCAACACAGACTCGAACACGACCATCCTTCTTCGGTACAGGGACAATATTGGCGACCCAGTCGGAGTAGTTGCACACCTCAAGGAACCCCGCGTTAATTTGCTTGATGATCTCTTCCTTGATCTTGAGGAGTAACTCCGGACTCTGCCGCCTTAAATGTTGTCTTTTGGGCTTGAACTTCTCAGTATCTATGAGCAGAGTATGTTGCACAATCGCTATATCTAAACCTGGCATGTCAGAATATGACCAAGAAAAGATCTCTTTGTACTCGTCTAGTAGCTCGATCATCTGGGCTTTCTGAGAAGGATCAAGAGTTGCCCCAATTTTGAGCTCTCGGGGTTCTTCCTTCGTACCGATGTTAACTATTTCTATAGTTTCGGCAGTTGATGGCTTTCTCTCTTCAAATCTCTCGAGGTTCTTTCTTCTTGCGATCGGAACATGGTCATCATTATATTCCTCTGATGGAATCACATCGTCATGGTTTTCGTGCTGTCTTGTATTTTTCCTACGGTAAGGAAAATAAACGGAATCAATGCGAATTTGACGGAAAATAAATGAAAACGAGTAAAATTGAAATAAAGGGATTTATTTATATTGATAAGATCATGAAAATATCCCTCTTTCCTATGCGAGGCTCATGATCTTGCCGCGCAAAGGAGTACAACAGAAACTCATAAATCTGACTCATCGCTAAGCGAAAGAGCATAAACCGGAATCGAAAACCAATTGGTGATTGCTTCTCCTTCAACAAACCGTCAGACATAAATGCCTGGGGGAACTTCTTCGAGGATGGCTCCAACTGTGGTGTCAACGATGAATAGTCCGGCCATTGCTTGTAATGCTTCATCTTCATCAGTTCGAATGACCTGAGCTGGCCCTGGGAAAGTGATTGACAGTGGCGGAATGTTCATAGGCCTCCACCTTCTAGCGAATCGTCCCATCTGGAAATCCATTAGTTGTTGCTCTCCATGTGCACTTTGATCATCTTCTTGGAGCGGGGAATACCCTAGCCCGTATCTGCATACACTTTCCTTCAGCTGGAGGGGACGCGGGATTCTATAGAAGTATGATGTAAATCATGGTGCCTAAGTAATGCCAAGCATGCTCACATGGTGCATGTGCACCTGCCCTTGTCTTATTGTATCATTAGTTTCCTGCACCCTAGTTTGTCTATATATAGAGTGTGCTTAGTATCTTGTAAACCTAGTAATCAATGAATATATTTTCCATTTATATGGTATTAGAGCTGAGGATGGAGGCGCTGCCGTGGCCATGAAGAAACCTTGAATTTCTTCAAGTTTCTTCTTGGATTCAGCTTGGGTTCTTTGGATTCGAGTTTGGGTGCTCTTTTGATTACTCATTTCTGTTGGTTTGTGTCATTTCTTGTTCAAGAATGGCTGTGTGTATAAATGGAAAATATATTCATTGATTACTAGGGTTACAAGATACTAAGCACACTCTATATATAGACAAACTAGGGTGCAGGAAACTAATGATACAATAAGACAAGGGCAGGTGCACATGCACCATGTGAGCATGCTTGGCATTACTTAGGCACCATGATTTACATCATACTTCTATATTTTTCCTTGACACCTGATACCCAGGCCTTGACCCGGGACGAAATTATTCCTCAACATGAACCTTCCTACCATGATGTCTGCTTTGCTCAACGTTGGCTCTCCTCAATCCCTGACGACGGAGATTAGCTCAAAGGAATGGTATGCGGGTGGCTCATCTCCACTAGTGTTGATGACAGGGACCGCCGTTTCCTGATAGATGTTGTGATCACCTTCTCCCCTGATTTCCACAAGGCGGTTGTTGATCACGTACTTCAACTTCTGGTGTAGGGTGGATGGATCCGCCCCAGCCGCGTGGATCCATAGTCTTCCCAAGAGAAGACTGAAAACATTCGGGATATCCATGACCATGAAAGTGACATAAAAAACATTCGGACCAATCTCGAGCTGCAACTCAATCTCTCCATAAACTTCCTTTTTCGTACCATCGAAAGGTCAAACCGCCGACTTGCTCGTACATATATGGGACAGGTCAATCTTCATTTGCTTGAGCGTGGATAATGGGCAAATATCGATTGCCGAGCCACCGTCAATCATGACCTTCGAAAGCACAAATCCGTTACACTTGCAGACGATGTGGAGGGCTTTCACATGGTTCTGACCGTCGACTCCTAGATCATCATCCCCGAAATAGATCTGGTTCGAGAATATAGAGCCAATAATATTGCCCATCTGTTCAACAAAGGTATTCTTCGGCACTAACGCTTCTTTGAACACATTCATGAGAGCTTCATGGTGACTTTCTGAGCTTAAGAGGAGAGCAAGCAAAGAAAATTGAGCCGGAGTCTTGCGGAGCTGATCAATCACTTTGTCCTACTCCTTCCTTCATGAACTTTACAAAGTCCACAATTTCTTCGTCAGTCACCTTCTTCTTCGGTGCTACTTCTACAGCCTTATCTTTAGCAACATCCTCTATGTACGAACGACCCGAACGTGTCATGATCATAACATGATTGTCTGGTTTTGCTGCCCCGACTATCTGAGCTTCGTAATTCCAAGGGACCTTCTTGTTGCTTTCATATTGGAAAGGAGTCCGGCCCTGCATCACTAGCGGCAACCTGGCTGACTGTTCAGGCACATAATCAAGTATGAACGGCGTGATTACTGCAATAGCGACATCTTCTGACGACTCCTCTTCGAGACAGATCATGTTGATGGATGATGATGAACCAGCATTGTGTTGTGGCAAAGGGTTTGTCTTGACATTAGGAGGAGGGATTGGGTTGAGAATAAGGAGCTTATTGTCAATGAGGTCTTGAATCTTGTGCCTCAGACTGGTGATTTCTCTATCAAGTGTCTAGCTACTCCCATGTGGAACTCGCATCTCGAGTTTGGATCGTCATTGAGTACTTTCGAATCTGGCCTCATGAACTCGGGGCCAATGAGGTTTTGTTCCAACATCTTCTGGTACACCTCAGCCATTGACACAGGTAAAGGGGTGAAGGCCCTTGTTTCTCTCTGCCTGAAATTAGCTCGATTTGCTTGTCCGCCCGTAAAGGAGGGTTGTGGAGCCGGGGGTACTTGAGTCACTGGCTGAGCCGTGGGGGTTGTCAACTGCATCGGGTAGACTGCGCCTACAGTTGCATCTTTCGGGAGCGGCTTTTTGGCGCCACCCTTTTTTAGACTGTCTCATTGGTAGCCTTTGAGAGGATCTTCAATCTTCCCCATTCAGATTCCTTACTCAATCATCTCTCCGGATTTCACCAGGTCGGCAAAATTTGCAGAAACATGTCCCAATAAATGGGAGTAGTAGGCTCCCTTTAAAGTTCCGATGAACATAGATACTGCTTCTGTGTCTTCCAGGTCGGCCTTCTCTCTCCACGCCTGCATGTAGCTTCTGAAGGATTGTCCGCCAGTCATCTTCATGCCTTGAAGATCCATGCGGGTCGGAGTAGTGTCCAGATTAAACTTGTATTGGCGAACAAAAGTGTTAGCCATTTCCTCCCAGGTTGAGATATCATCGGCCTTCAAGCTGACGAACCAAACCAAAGCTGCTCCTTTCAAGCTCTCCTGGATCGTCTGGATCAAGAACTTCTCGTACTGCTGATAAGGGGCCATCATTGCAAGGTAAATCCTCAGGTGGACGATGGGATTTCCGGTGCCATCATATTTCTCGAAATCAGGCACTTTGAACTTCTCTGGTCTTGACATGTTAGGGAACAAGCATAAGTCGGAGTAACCAATGCCCCCGTACTGCTCAAGTCCGGACAGAGCCTTCATCTTTTCCTCCATTTTCTTGAAGCGGCGATCCTGCTCGGATTCGATGACCGGTGATGATGTGAATGCATTTGTACCGGTAGCACCCCCTTGGTTCACGTGCCCATATATTTTTGTTGGATTCGGAAGGACATACGACTTTGGTGCGGATTGGTCCGGTATGACTAAAGCTGGGGGTTGGTCACGAGGAGCTTCTATCGTGACCTCGGGAAGCACGGCGGCAGCTGGCGCTGTCAGCCCAGTGTTTGGAATGGGTGTTTTGGAGGAGGTTGGACTTGTGAATTCTGTCAGCAAAGCTGGGTTTGGGGCGCGGTGAGCTGGCTGAGCTTCAAGCAGTGCCATGATGCGTTCCATGCTGGATGACATGTCGGCCATATCCTGATGCATCTTTGCATTGGTTGCCTCGATCTCGGCCCTTCGCTTGTCGTGTTGCTCGATCTTCTCAGTGTTTTCCATATTGGTTGTTAATCTTGTGATCGCCAGTATTAGCTAAATTTTCCTGCGTTGGGAAAATCGACGATTCAAAATGTGGACACCGAATACCATGCATGATTGTTTTTTTAAAAAAAATGTGTCATTCATTTTAGCGTTTTATTCATGAAGGAGATAATTTTATAAATAATATTTAAACTCTAAAACGCTTTACACGAATGCGCATCTCGCCGAGTGCGTCGAGTGCTTGTTCTTTAGTCCTAATGAATGCAACAGACAAATGTTTTGAAAAAAGTTTCAGTCTTCTTGCTCTTCGTTTGAACTTTTCAAGATCAGCACTTAACTGCGTCTTCTGTCTCTCTTTCACTTTAATAGTCCACTGCTGGTGCATGACAGTGGCATTTGCTTTGGCTAGGTCTTCTCGTAACTTCATGACTTCCTCTTTGGCTCTTGCACAGTCTTGGACCCATGTTGCCCACTGCATTTCTACCCGAGCCGCCAGTGTATCGTACACATCTTCATTAGAGGGGTTTTGAACTTGCGGCTTTTGTCCGAGGATCTCTGTAGGGTCAATGAGTGACTCCCTTGGGTAGTATGAAACCGGTAAATGTATTATTTGGTGGCGCAATACATCCTCTCCTATTCTCCTAGATCATTTGGCATTTGAACTTTCTCCTCATCTCAATTCTCCCAAATCTTTTGAATCTGCTCGGCACCTTTCTTGATTGCGGCTTGAGTGATTTTGTTGTCGTGCCAGTTGAAAACCAGAGAAGATCCCTGTGCGCTCTTTGGTATACCTTGGAGGCCCCCAAGTTGTCGTGTGACTCGAGCCGGGTAGGTGACCACTGAGCCTAGGTGACTAATGAGAGGAATACCTTTGAAATCTTTGCATTTTAAAAATACGGGTTTTGGTGAAAACCAACGAGCTACCCACAAAATATCTTTAGGTAAAAGTTTCGAAAAATGTTTTTTCCACTCAAGGGCACTCCATCCTCTATTTACATGGCGAGAATAATCTATCATCTTTGATATAATTTGTTGGTCAATGAGGAAACGAAATTTGGGGAAACCCGCGCCAATCTCAACTAAATGACTTAAAAACCATATTTGTAGTAAAGCTGGACTTGCCCTAATTACCCCTTTTCCTTTAGCCTTTACGAGATTTAGTGACATGATTGTTTCAGCAAGCAACACCACTGTGTAACCTCTGCCTTCGACCACCTGAAGGACGACGTGTGCCAGGGCCACGTCTATATGGCTTTTAGAGCGGGAGAATAAGACAGCCCCAAAGAATAGTAGGAGATAGGCGTGAGTTTCTCCTCGGATCGCTCGATCATCTTTCATTCTAAATTCGATCCATTTTATTAAACGCTCGATAGATATTCCATGCTCTACATTCACCATAAGCTCGTCAGCTACCCTCCCTTTTTTAGCTCGTAGAAGGGCAGACATGATACATCTCTCTGGGGCTCCAAATTGTGGCAATATAATATACCTATTCCACTCGATGCCTTGGACCAGTTGTCCGTATTCCTCCAGCGTGGGGGTTAGCTCTATGCCATTGATGACGAACACTGCCTTCTCTGGGTCCCAAAAGTTGGTTAAGGCATCAAGCATGTGCCACTCTATTTGATAGTCGGGGAGACGTTGAATTCTACCAATGAACTTGGTGACGTACTCTTGTTCCCTGCTTAGCATGGCATTCCAGATGCGATTGATATCCTCCTTGGGGGTCGGCAAAGTCATGATGTGCGGGCATTAGCGCAGTGCTTCCTTCCTTACCAAAAATGGAGTATAAAGCGTTTTAGAGTTGGTGAGACGAATGACACTTAATTTTTCGAAAAGTGATGATGCATGCTTTAAAAGTAAAGTTTCCCCTAATATCCACGCCTCAATTACAATTACAACATTACAAAAGTGAGATTACACAAGGACCCATATCCTATACACCATAAAACCTAAGGGTCGAGAACGACAAAGCGAAAACGATAACCACGCAGGTACGCATATCGGCCGGATTGAAGCTTCGGGTAGTGTGTTTTTTGCTTTGCTCTATGGTTGGTTCCACTGACAGGTTCCCGACAAGGTGGTTTCCTCACCCCATCACAGTGATATAGGACATTCACAAGCGAGTAGAGTTTTTCCGAGCCGTACCGGCGGCCCAGCCGCTCCGGTCGTACCGTACTAAACCTTCGGGGTTCCTAGTCGCCCTGGGTTTTAGGCGTTTGGTTCTTATTCTAGAGTGGTGTGTGCATGTTTTAATAAAAAAAACAAACGTTAGTGAAAAAAAAAACTTGTACCTATTAAAAAAAAATTAGAGTAACATGTATATAACACTAAAACATGGCAAACAAGCAATTTTAAGAAGCCCGAACCCTCTAAATTTCCCCAGCAGAGTCGCCAAATTGTCGGACCTAAAATCTGACCTATGGCGAATTACGTTTTGAAAACGTGCATTTTTTAAAAAGAGTCGCCACTAGTTAATTACGGCTAACTATAAACCTAAATTACCTAGGTAGATAACGAATTAACACCTAAGTAAATTAATTGGTCTGTGTTCAAAGATTTGAGTTCGGGGGTTTTGTTACGAATTAAAAAAAATATTTTTCTAATCACGCCCTTTCGGTACTCAATTAACCTATTTATCAGTTTTAAAATTAAACTAGTTTCACGCGAAAATATTATCATCAGCAAAATTAAACCTAAAAACCCTATTATGAACCTAAATTCCCTAATTGAAATAAAATCTAATTAACATTAAACATGCTCAAAATCCTGGTACAATTTGATAATTACATATTATGCATATATATTCAGTAGGCATATTATTTTACTAATCTACATCTAAACTAGTTAATTAACATGGTATAATAATAACAATAATAATAATGATAATAATAACAGAAAATAAAATAATAATAATAATATTTATTTTTTAAAAAAAAAGATCTCACCTTCGTCTTCTCCTTGGGCAAGCAGCGATGACCTCCTGAAACAGCAGCGGGACTTCCGGAATGAGGACAGCGAGTCTTAGGCGAAGACTCCGGTGGTGCTGGTGGGCGAACAGATTCCGGGGCGGCAACAGGCAGTCTTGGTCGGGGGGCGAGCTGCCAGCTTCCGGCGAATGGAACAGCAGCAGCAGCGGATGTGAGATGGACAACGTGACCGGAGCTTGCAACGGCAGCAGCGGTCGACCGGTGGAACTGGGCAGGCGGGGTGGCGCGATTTTGAGAAGTCCGGTGACTAGGCGATCGACGGAGGCAGCCGGAGCTCCGGCGACCAGGCTTCCGACGGGAATGGGGTGCTACAAGGAAATTGAGTTTGCACGAATTTCTTAACAAAATAATATTTTATTCATGTATTAATGTCGGACCTAAAATCAGACCTAAGGCGATTACGTTTTGAAAACGAGGAATTTTGAATAGAGTCACCACTAGTTAATAAAGGCTAACTAGAATTCTAAATTACCTAAATGAATAACGAATTAAACACCCAGGTATTAAATCGGTCTACGATCAGAAATTCGAGTTCGGGGGTTCTATTACGAATTAAAAATATAGATATTTAATTACGCCCTTTCGGTACTCAATTCACTTAATTTGCCCATTTTAAAGTTTAAATATGCGTTACGACTAATTAATCTAATGTTATAAAGAAGACTAAACTAATTTATATGTGGAACTATTATTAACGACAAATATAAGCATGAAAAACTATTAAACTTCTAAAACTCCTAATTAAGATAAAAACTAAACGAAACTAAACATGCTATGCCATATACATATATACAATAACACATGCTATCTTATCTAAATTACCCAATTAACATGACATAAATTAATAATGATAATAATAATAAATAATAATATTAATAATATGAATAATTAGAAAATAACAGAAATAATTAACTATTTAAATAATAATAATTAATTTAAATTAAAAAAAAACAAAGCAGCGGGAATACCTGTGAGGAGATGAAGACACAGCACCGGTGCAACACAGCAGGGAGGACGACACCGGATCTGGGACGGACGGCACCGACAAGACAGGCGGCGCCGGCAGGAGTAGACCACAGCGACGGTGGCCGGCGGGCGGACAGATGACGGCGGGGCGAAATGAAGCAGGAATCACTGGCGCTATCGGATGGAAGGGTCGTCGTAGAAGGCAGACGAAGGGCAGCCGGCGACGCGGGGTGGAGCTCTGGTCGTGGTCTGGAGACAGCGTGGCGGTCATGCGAGGCGTGGCTGCTGGTCCTGCGGGAAGAGCAAACCAAAAGAAAAAAAAAGAAAAAACTTTTTTGACACTAGATGACAAAAATCGCACGGATCCCGATAAGAGCTGATTTATTATTTTATGTTGTCCCCTTTACATATAAATCACCAATCTATTTATACTAATCTAAGCCTAAGCTAACTAGGAAATAAATATTACATATTTATTCTAACCATAAATGCTAAATATTCAGAAAATATACTCTAAATATTCAACAAATATTCTCTGCAATAAATACAAATAACTATCCTAATTTATGCCATTCCTATCTTTAAAACTTCGCGACCTTCCATATTTAAATACTTACTTTTTTTTGACGCGTCACATATGACATTTTGACCGTGCTACGTGCGGACCAAAATTAAGTGCAATAAAATAAACCCTTAATCGACGATGCCTCCAGTGGCGAGCGATAAGGAAACGCCTCTAGTGGCGTGTATCGGAGAAGAGTCTCTAGTGGCGTCCGTTGGAGAAGTGCCTCTAGTGGCGTGACTTTCGAAGGCTGAATACTAAGGCTTCGTTCGTCGGGGTTGACTCTCAGGAAGCTGGAAAACTTCAGATCCTGATTGTCGGTTGTGATTTGTAGGAACAGACTGTAACAGTCCTACTTATCATTTGAGTGGTGACTTGCGAGAACAGACTGTAACTGTCCCGTTTGCCGTGAATTTGACTCGTAGGAACAGACTGTAACAGTCCTACTTGTAACCGTCCCGCTTGCCCTGAAGTTGACTCGTAGAAACAGACTGTAACAGTCATACTCATCTTTGGAATGCGACCTGCGAGAGCAGACTGTAACCGTCTCGCTTGCCGTGAAGTTGACTCGTAGAAAATACGCTTGTGCATGAGTGTTTGTCCTAAATTGTGCATTGTGCGACAACCTAGGGGATCTTTTTTCTTTTCTTTTTTCTTTTTTTTTCTTCTTCTTTTTTTTTTGTTGAGAATTTCTCTTTTTTCTCTCCTTTTGCCACGACCGATTGAGAGATTTCCGACCGTGCCCCTCGGTTTCTTTATTTTCTCTCCTTTTGCCATGATTGCAATTTCTGAATTTGCAACCATGCCCCTCATTTCCTGATTTTGCCTAGGCCGCACTTTCGGGTTTTGAACCTAGCGGAAACACTCTTTATTTGGTAGCCGATTAAACGGTGGCTGTGACCCTTTTCTCACTGTCTTCAATGTTGCGGGAGCTCTTTTGATTGTAGCCATTTGGAGGGTGGCTGTGGCCCTTCATTCCTCGTCTCTGATCCGGGAAACACTCTCTGCATGTAACCATTTTGAGGGTGGTTGTGGCCCTTTCACTTAATACCCGCCGTTGATGCTCCGGGATCGCTCTTCTGATTGTAGCCGTTTAGAGGGACGACTGTGACCCTTTCTTTTATTTTCCCGCCCTCACCGGGTTCGCGGGATCGCTCTTTTTGTGTAGCCAGTTTTTTAAAGGTGGCTGTGGCCTTTTTTATTCTCCTGCCCTCATAGGGTTCGTGGGGTCACTCTTTTATTCGTAGCCGTTTGGAGGGTGGCTGTGGCCCTTTCACCTATTTCCCGCTTTTGATGTTGCAGGAGCGCTCTTTATCTGTAGCCATTTGAAGGGTGGCTGTGACCCTAAAGAAAATGATTATTTTTTTTTTGTTTTTTTGTTTTTTTTTGTTTTTGTTTTTTTTTGCTTGCTTTTTTTTTTTATAAAATGAAAATTTAACGGAAATAATCAACAACAATTATGTACATGCCCCTAGTGGCAAATCTGAAATTTCTAATTCAAAACATCTTCTAGAGAAGGACTCACTTGATTGAGTCAAAATATGTCGATCGTATCGACGCCCTGGATGGACCTTACAACCAATGGATGACGTAGACAGTGATTTCTAATCTCGGCTTATCAAGTGCCCCGGTTATTGCTCAATCTCGTCTGGGGATGCCCCATGACTAGCACCTACCGGGTTAGGCTCGTCGCATGCAGGATGAATGGCCTGGCCAATGAACACACATGGATGACGTGGAGTAGTCCGCATTGGGGCACAGATATTGCGCGAGATAAATTCGGCAACTGACACAAGAATGGTTGGCGAGCAAAGGGCCGTGCACGAGATGTGCTCTTCAGAGACTTTTAATTGGATGATTATCCGAGCTGCACAATGAGTAAGGAAAAAAAATCAAATTTCGGGGAGAAAATTGATCACGACTTCTCTTACCTGGGTGCCTGACATCTTTAATGGAAATTTTCTCCATCTGTGAATGGATCTGTTGCATGTTCTGATTTTCCTGCTCCATCTAGAAATCACAACTTGTATATGAACACCTCTCGGAAAGTAAATGCCCCTGAACCTCTGACGGAAGGCACAAACAATAATGCTTCATTTGCTTGACATCTCAAACGATCATTGATCGGCACATTGAATCTTCTGGGGACACTCAATGATCTCTTGATATTTTCCATATTCGAACATGTCCTATCTCAACGGGAGATGCGCCTTGGTTACCGCCGACTGGTTTTGACCTCGCCGTAAAATAGATGTACGGCTTGGTTCTGGGACGCCTATGAATTCCACACATGGTAGGCGAAATTTTAGCACGGAAGTTCTTTGAAGCAGTTACGTTTCATGTGGTTGCGACCTCGTCGAAGTGGTCGTCTGATCTGCAAAAAGAGTAGGGACACTCAAATCTCAAGGAAAAATCAAGTACAATTCATCGTACCTGAGTGTTGGATATCCCGAGTACGCGATTTGTTCTTCGTGCTACTGGATGATTGCACGTTCTTTTTATGTTGCCCCTTTTGGCCGACACAACTTGTATGTGCGGGATACCTAACCAAGGGTACCTGAAAAGACCAAACATGTAAGTTAGTATAAATAATAAAAGAAGTCATGCATGATTTTTCGGAAAACTTCTAATGTCATTCATTTTGATTACATTTAAGAAAGAATCAAAATTTATGATCTAAGGTGTTTTGCACTAGCATGGAGTTCGCTGAGTGCACTATCTGGCTCGAACGCAGGACAGATGTTCAAAACAAATTTTTTTAAAAAAGATTTTATTGTCCTTTGTTTAAACTCTAATGGTCACACTCAACTGCACATTATTTCCTCAAAAAATAGAATCAGATCTCTTTTTTAAAACGCTAACTCACGCGAAGGTTGAGACGATCTAGCCGAAAAAGTGCAATACACCTTGGATAAAAACGAATGACACTTTGATTTTTTTAAAATGCTCATGCATGCTCGAAAGTTAAAGTTTTACTGATAAGAAACTTACAACTTACGACCGGTCTACCTGAATGACACATATGGAATGTATGTACAAAATGAAAAATCCAGGTAAATTTTTTTATAAAAACAAATGCAAGTGCAATGCTCAACAACTAAGAGAAGATTTACAATCTATAAAAAAAAAAGAATCGTTTTTCCTAAAACAATGCCTATGAGATGTACATGAGATGCATACTTGAAATGAAATTTCTACAGTTAAGAAAATTTACAAGTTATCTAAAAGTTTTTTTGTTTTTGTGTTTTTTTAATGAGGAAAAATTCAATGCATCTTGGTTGCTCAAAATTAAAAAAATAAAAAAAATAAAAATCAAGTGAAATTTTTTTCTTTTTTGAAAAGGATGCATATGAGATGCAAAAAAATAAATACAAGATGCAAACTTAAAAATGATAGTTCTAAAACTAAGAAAAATTATAATTTACCTGAAAGGTTTTTCGAAAATAATGCATATGAGATGCACGTCTTTTGGAAAAAAAAATCAGGTAACAGGTTTTATTAAACAAAGAGCCCTAAAACTAAGAGAGCTTACGATTCATCTAAAAAGTTTTTTTTTAAAATTAATGTTTATTGGATGCATTATTAAAAATAAAACAATTCAGGTAAAAATTTTTTTAAAAAAATGATGCATATGAAATGCACGTTCGAAATTAGAAGCTCTAATAGCTAAAGAGGAATTGCATTTTTTCTAAAATGTTTTTTTTGCATGCGCGACGCGCTAACCAAAATCACAACTTACCTGAAGAGTTTTTTTTTTTCAAAAAATAATGCGTATGAAACACAAGCTTGAAAAAAAAATTCAGGTAAGAGGTTTTTTTTTTTTTAAAAAAAAATGCATACAAAATGCATGTTCGGAAGGAAAATTTCTAAATGACTAACTACTTAGCTGGAAAAAGTTTTTTTTTTTTTTTTAAAAAAATGCAGTTAGATGCATGAGAATAAAAGTTACACAGTTTAAAAAAACTTACAGTTTTCCTGACAACTCTTTTTTACAATAAAAAAAACACGGATAAAACACAACATGTTAGGGTATAAAAAAAATGTGTGGCTTTGCTCTACAAGGTAGGTTCCACTGATAGGTTCCCGACAAGGTGGTTTCCTCACCCCATCATAGGGATCATAAGACCTTCACAAGCGAGTAGAGTTTTTCCGAGCCGTACCGGCGGCCCAGCCGCTCCGGTCGTACCGTACTAAACCTCCGGGGTTCCTAGTCGCCCTGGGTTTTAGGCGTTTTGGTGATTATTCTAAAGTGTGTGCGAATTCAGAAAATGCCACAAAAAGAAAATGTCAATTAATTACTCTAAATATGTACCCTTCACTCAAGAAAACGAAGTTAGAATGGTGAAGATAATAAAAGATGAAATCTCAAAAAACATGGCAATAAGCTGATACGATGAGTCCGAACCCTCTAAATCGTCCCCAGCAGAGTCGCCAAATTGTCGGACCTAAAATCCGACCAAAGGCGATTATGTTTTGAAAACGTGAAATTTTGAATAGAGTCGCCACTAGTTAATAAATGCTAACTAGAATCCTAAATTACCTAAATGAATAACGAATTAAAAACCCAGGTATTAAATCGGTCTACGATCAGAAATTCGAGTTCGGGGGTTCTATTACGAATTAAAAATATAGATCTTTTATTACGCCCTTTCGGTACTCAATTCACTTAATTTGCCAATTTTAAAATTTAAATATGCGTTACGACTAATTAATCTAATGTTATAAAGAAGACTAAGCTAATTTATATGCGGAACTATTATTAACGACAAATATAAGCATGAAAAACTATTAAACTTCTAAAACTCCTAATTAAGATAAAAACTAAACATGCTAAAAAACATGATACAATTTAATAATTACATGCCATATACATATATACAATAACACATGCTATCTTATCTAAATTACCCAATTAACATGGCATAAAGTAATAATGATAATAATAATAAATAATAATATTAATGATTTACCCGGATTCAGCTTGGTACACATCTAGAATGTGCCTTAGGCTCGTTGCGTTTTCCGCGGTTGCCTCGATGAAGAGAAATCTATCGTCGACAAAGAATAAATGAGAGAATTCCTGCGTCATTTTCCCTGGCTTGATGCCTCGAAGACGACCTTCCTGTTGTGCCCTGGATAGTTCTGGTGACAACATTTGGGCGACTATGATGAAGAGATATGGTGACAATGGATCGCCTTGTCTCAATCCCCTAGTTGGTTTGAAAGATGGGTCAGTTCTCCGTCAATCAAGTCCCTGATGGATGTCGTAGAAATGCACTCCATGATCCAGCCTATAAAATTTGTTGGAAAGGCCATGCTTATGAGCACTTGCCAAAGGAATTGCCATTCGATTCTATCATATGCTTTGCTCATGTCCAGTTTTAGAGCGAGGATACCTTTGCGGCCTGTTCTTCTCATCGTGTTTTCCGTAGTAGTTCTTTTTGGGACGAATGCTGTTTGGAATGGAGAAATCAAATTGGGGATGAACTCTCTGATGCGATTAGCCAGGATTTTTTCAAATATTTTGTAAGTGGTATTGCAAAGACCGATTGGCCTCCAGTCTTTCATGGTACGTGCTGATTCCGTTTTTGGAAGAAGGACGATTGTGGTGGCATTCGTCTCAGGATCAATTATGCCTTGCTCGAAAAACTGCTTCACTGCCCGTGAGACGTCTGGATTTGTGATTGCTCCGGTACGCTGGAAAAAACCAGTCTGGTAGCCGTCCGGGCTTGGTGCTTTATCTGGGCCCATGAAAGCAATTGCCGTGTCCTTTTCCTTGACTGAGACTTCGATGCAAAGAGCGGTTGCTTGGTCTAAACCCAACGTGAGGGTATGAAAGAAGGTGAAGTTGCCTGAGCCAAGTTCGGTTGAGATTGAAACAGATTTTGGTAGTGGTTGTTGATGAAAATCTTGATCCCCTTTGGGTCTTCAATGCATGTCCCGTCTTCAAGTTCGATTTTGAGCATCGCATTCTTCCTTCTCCTTGCTATCGTGTAGGCATGGAAGAATTTGTTATTGCGATCACCTGCTGAGAGCCACAGCTGTCTTGATTTCTGCCTCCACATCGTCTCTTGGGCATTGTAAAGCGTCTTGAGTTGTTTTGTTAAGGAGACATTTTGGGTTGCTTGTGCATCGTGGGTCTGCTATTCTTCTAGCTCAGTGAGACATTTATGGATTGATGTGTCGAGGTGGCCAAACACTGTGATATTGCATCGTCGGACATCCGCTTTAAAGAGACGAAGTTTCTGGCACAAGCAAGCTTGGGCTGTGCCGGATTGGAGCCAATTCCAAGATTTCTTCAAAAGCTCCCAAAATGAGGGATTTTCCATCCACATTGCTTCAAAACGGAAATGCCGGTTTTCCGTTTTGCCTTTGAGTTTGGCCTACATGACAGGAGAATTGGACAGTGATCTGATCCAATTATTTCCAGATGTCTGTTGTGTGCTGATGGGAATAGAAATTGCCATTCTACGTTGCTGATAGCCCTATCCAGTCTTTCTCTGACAGTGTTTGGAAATTCTCGCCTGTTAGACCAGGTGAAGTCTTGTCCTAAATATCCCAAGTCCAGAAGGTTCAGCGAGTCGGATCTGGAATGTGCTTGGAGAATTCTGGCTGCAAGGGCTGGATTTCCTCATTCCTTCTCCGAGAAACTCTAGATGTCATTAAAATCGCCGATGACAAGCCACGGGGGATTGTCCTCTCTGGAATTCCTAAAGTCATAGATTTGATTCCAGAAAGCCAGTCTATTAATTGGTTTAGATGGGGCGTAAATGAACGAGCCTTCCTAGGATGGGCCAATTTGTTGACTTGTGATCACTGTGTGGATAGCGTTTTGATCCGCTTGTGTTATTATGATGCTCGTAGTATCGTCCCAGGCAAGAACAAGGTCGCCGCGGGTATCGTCAGGTGGTACATGGAATGAATCGGAAAGACCGGCTCGGACGATTGACGCAACTAGTCTACCTACTTGACTTTTTACCTCCGAAATAAAAACTATATTTGGTCTATGTATACCTATAATAGTCCTAATATGTTGAACTTGTCAGTTTATTGCCCGCACCCTGACAGTTCCAAGCTAGTATTTTCATAATGATTCTGGCGGATCCTTCCTTGGATCTGCCGTACTAAAGTCATCTAAAGCGTCTAAATAATCACATATAGGACCGTGAAAAGATAGACATTTATGTTTCAGGCGTGCTACCTCATTGTTGTGAGCTTTCCTCATAAGTTGGCGGCGCATGTCCCGCTCTTGAAAAGGCCTTAGAGACATTGAGATCCTAGCGCCAATCTGTGGTGGATTACGCCTTTGTTGGGGGATAGCTGGAGGCGGCTCGTAGCGAGCCCTCTTCTTTGGTTGCTGGTCCTCAGCCCTGTCCTCCTCTCCTATGATCATTGGCTCCTTTCCCGGGCGTCTGCTGACCACTAACTCCATGCCCTCCGGTGGGGCCTCAGATACCTCGCCCTCCGATGGGGGCTCGGAAGTGGCCTCGTTTACCTTGCCCTTTGGCAGGGGCTCGGTGATGTCTTCAGTATTCAGGAGTTCCTGATTCAGATCGAACCCATTATGCTCCGTTTACACACCCGGTGGTGACTCTGGGAGGGTCACGGTCTGACCCTGGATTGTTGTCCCTTCTGTTAACAAGTGTAACTGGATTTCGTCCAGGCAAAGATCGAAATCAAAATCCGGGAGAGATGGACATGGGGATCTGTTTGCTGACCACACGGGTCTGAAACTGCCAGGCTAGGTTGGATAGGGGTGATAAAGGCGGTGATTTCGGTATCTGGATCAGATTTTCATGAGGTGGAATCATGTTCGCTTGTATGAAACCGGACTGGTTCTGGTTAGCCCACCCGGTTGTGTTGCCCAGGCTTTGTTGATTCGGCATCATCTGGGTCTGGTTCAGGTAATGGTCCTTCGGATGATGTATTAGCGGGGATGTCCATAAGGATGGGACATACATCGTTACCTCATTCTGTGGGGGGGGGGGGGTCATGGCTTCCATTCCAGTGTAATGCGGCCCAATGGGTTGTGGGAAGAACTGGGGTGGTGCCATAGCGAGTGCGGCGTTGAGGATGTTCTGGAATCAGCTATCTTGAGTTTATTCTCTGCTAGGTGGGGACTGTCCTGCATGTTGTGATGGACGTGAAGATGATTCCGCATGGTGTTTCTGCTTCTGCTTCTGCTTTTGGTTTCTTGGTTTTGACTTCGAGGGACTCTCATCGCCTGGAACTGTAAATCCTGTGCCTGGCTCCCATTTGATCCAATTCATCAACCATTCGTTGGCCTTGTTATTTCTTGAGGTATAAAGGATTCCTCCTACTCTCTCAATCGCCCGCATACCTTGCTGATTGTTGATCCAGTTTTTGCAAATGAGCAGTTGTTCCTCCGCCAGCTCTTTGGGCGTTGGGCACAATTTTTGTTTGTGGCCAAAGCGGCCGCAATTGTTGCATGGAGGGCCATTGCGGTAATGGATGGTAACAGGGTTATTCTCCGGGCTATTTGCCAAATACATGCCCGGGACTGCGGGAAAGTCGAGATCCATTGCCACACGAACCCTCGGGAACGCGATTTCCCAAGGTTTGGCAAAATTATCCCCGATTTGTACTACCTCACCCACACACGACGCAATCGAGTGTACGGTTTCCCAATTGATTGTGCCCGGGGGAAAATTTTTTATTTCGATCCACGAAGGGACGTTTTGGGCTGGTATGGATGTTGGGACGTCATTTTGTGTACATTCGGACAATATAAGGAGAGATCCTTCTATATTGTATGAGGAATTTGCTAGGACTTCTAGGGCTTCGAGACGATTTTCGAAGGAAAATTTGATTTTCTGGTCCTTTCTATAGTAGATTTATGGTTTTTTTGGTGGTTTTCCATACTTGGTCGATGCAAATTCGGACTAGGTCCCGTCTAATCCTATTATTTTCTAGGAATCTACTTGCCAAAATTAAAGACCAATCCATGAAAATAATGAGATCATATTGTATATTGCGGGAGTGTTGTCTAGATTCGATAAGGGTGCTTTTGTAAGGCATGAAGTTAATTATGCAGAGGTGGATACTGTTGTAGCTAGATTTTCATTGAGATTAACGAAAAAAGTTACGTATTTGCAAAGTTTGAGCATACTACCTGTTGGATCACGGGCGAAGCTTCGTTACGTCCTTGACGGAAAGCTTTGGACTCCTGGGCTCCGCGTAATCCTGCAAAAGGGGATGACCTGGGTGGTGACCCAGAATCCCTCTCCGATGCTTAAATGAGTATGGTGATCAATGGGTGGTAAGCAAAGTCTAAGTTCGTATTAGAGAGTATGCCTTTTCTGGGGTAACTTCCTCCCTTATATAGGAGGAGGAGTTGCCCAGTTACCTGTGACCATGCTTGGCCGTTGTACCCATGATTCCGTGTATCTCGCCACGATTCCGTATATCTCGGCTGGGATTCCATATATCTCGCCCCACGCTCCGCGTATCTTACCCGTACTCCGCGTATCTCTGGCACGCCCTGCGTATCTCGGGGAATTTATCTCTATCTCTAACCGTCTCCCACTACTCTATCTAGTAGGCGGGTTTCTCGGTCTTTATCCTCTGATCACAAGTCCCGACTACTGCCGGAGACTCCAGAGTTGTCTCATTCTAGATCACCACCCAGGACCTTCAGTCTCTGCGGGACAGGCCCAGCCTCTGCGGGGCTTTACTATCGGGGCCTTTATTAAGGTATATCGGGGCCTACTCAGAGGCTTCTCATCGGGAGCATTCAGCTCGTACATCGGGACCGCTAAAGTTGGGACCCTTCGTGCTGGGCCTCTGGGCCTTCTAGGCTTTTCACGAGGCCCACTGGACCTACTCGCCGTCCATTGGCTGTTAACGGGGCTAACGATTACATCGGAACCCATCATTTGCCCCCAAGACATGGGGGACTTTTAGTTCGTCGTGTCTTTTAATTCATCTCTTCTGACCTCGTTTTCGGAGGTTCCCGTTTGCATACCTTCCGATACCACCGTCGGAGGCTTTTGTTTTCATGCCCTCCAATACCACCGTCGGAGGCCTTTGCCTTGCGTGTGATTGTTTGTATAATAGAGTCTCTTACTCATGATTGCCTTGGGCCCACTAGGCCTCATAGGCAGTTGCCAAATTCGAGGGGACTTCTCGATTACTGTAGCATTAAATGCCTAGGGATAAGGGAACGACGCCTGAACCAGCGTGGCTGTTATTTTCTGAAAAAGCAGCTGTGACGTCACGCACGTCCCTTCCGTGCCTATGATCTCGGCGATTAAGATCGTGTCGTTTCCTCTTCAACGGTGCAGATCAAGCCTATCCAGCTGTCTCCTCCGTACCGTCTCCATAGTTTCAACGATTGGGATTGAATCGTTTCATCTTCAATGGTCAAGATTGAGTCTCTCCAATTATCCTTTTGCTTATAAAAGCTAAAACCCTGGTACTATTCACTTCTTCTGCACTCTCTCGATTTCAGCCATCTTTGCATCCAAAGTTTCCTCTTCAAGCTCCTCCTGGTGTTCAAGTGATCCAAGGCCTTCAACCCTTCCGATCTTCCTTAACCTTACTTCTTCGACCACCGATCATGTCTGGTAAGGACTTTCTTCTAAGTTTTCATGATTTACTTGCTGTTTATTCTTCCTTTCTCAAATCCTTTCGTTTGCAATCGTTCTAGACGAAGCTAGTTCTGAGGTTAGGGCTCCTTTCGTTTTCGAGTTTGCTGTCAATGAGATATCTGAAGCTTCGTATGAGGCTGCCCTCAGAGAGGGGTGTATTACCTCGGATTGGGAGCCTCGCTTCCCCAATGAGTCCCAAGCTGCTGTTAGAAGGAAGCACATTATTACGCCTCCTCGGGCAGGGGAGGTGTTCGTCTCCGCTGGACAAATAAGCGCGGGGATTCGGTTCCCCTTCTGCGGAAACATGGTGGAGATGTGTAACTTCTACAAAACGCATCCCTATACCTTCTCTCCACAAGCCATCCGCGTGTGGAATGCCTTCCAGCTCTTGTGTCACCGCCAGCAGTGGACGTACAGTCTTCTGCTGTTCCGCACTTTCTACGGCATGAAGTGCAACAAAGCCGGTCTACACCGAGGATGATCTCAACACCCTCCAGATGGTTCAACTTTATCGCTGGGGAGACAACTTCATACCCCTCGATGCCAACAAGCTCCAGGAGAAGAACCTGATTACTATCGGAGTCCGACTCCTTGACTCTGTTTCCAAAGATTTAGTCATCTGGGTAATATTTCTAACTATCTTATTTTTACCTTTGCAACCAAGAAGGCTTCTCTGTTGACTCATCTCATTTTGAAGCAGGGCGAGACTGATGCCGTCCAGAGTGGCTCCCGGCGGAAGCGCAAGCTGGTGAAGAAGGGTGCTTCCTCCTCCACTCCCTTATCTGCTGCTCCTCCTACCGACGAGCAAGTCGGGGCCAAGAAGGCCAGGCGGGAGGAGATAGATCGGGCCTTCGGGGCCACCACCGTCGAGGAAGGTAAGCGCGTTCGTCGTGCAATTAAACAATATAAAAAATTGGTCCCCAAGGAGTTTATCCCCGCTGATCGGAGAACACGGGTTCAAGAGATCAAGTACATCCTTCGAGGAGAAATTCCCCACGTTCTTGAGGCCGGATATTACAACGTCCTTGGGAAGAATAGACATTTCGATCGTCAAATCATCTGGTGCCCTGAAGGTACTCTTCCTAACTTTATTCGTCCCGCCACCGCAGGTCCCTTGGAGACTCTTGCCCCAACGGAGGCTATCATTCCAGCGGAGACTGCAGCTCCGCAAGAACTGATGCTGGAGGACGTCCCGGCGGGAGCTCAGTTCCGCCAGGTGACCAATTTGGAGGCTTCCCCTTCTGTCGAGGAGCCTGATGAGGGGGGCCTGCTTCCCCGCGGCAGATCGAGGTCAAGGAGCATGGGGCCTGCTGTGAGGGACGTGTCCCGAAGTCCTCCTCCTGTTTTTCGCACTCCGACTCCTGAGCCACCAGCTGAGGTGGCTCCTCCGGCTGAAAGTTCTGGGGTCATCCCTCCTCTCCCCGTGGATGAAAACCTTTACAAGGTTTTTACTCCCGACCAGGGGATGATGCCTTGGAACCCGATCGAGTTTCTCCGAGGGGTTCCACTCCGGCGGGGAAATCTTGATCCTGGGTTGGCCCTGCATCTGCTGGCGGGGTCAATCCCTCCAGCCTTGAGGCGACCCTTGTCCTTGGCGCGGGAGGACCTTGAAGAGGAGATCCGCGACATGGCTATTCGTCGGATGGAGGTGAAACTTCCATCTTTGTTTCATTTTCTTCGTCCCTCTTATCTTTGATTGCTGTATCTTGATCTTTTCCTTCCTTCTTTCAGGACACCGCGAACCAACAGCGCTGCTTCGGCCTTATCCTGGCCTTGAAGGGTGCCTTGGAGGCGGCGGAGGCCCAGTCGAACCCTGATGCTTTAGCCAAGCTTCAGGTGGAACTCGACGAGGCTGTAGCGGCCAAGAACAAGATGGCCAAGGAGAAGGCTCTCCTCGATGATTTGTCCTCCAACCTGCTCAAGAAGGTTCACGATCATGAGGCTGTCATGCGTCGGGAGCGGAAGATGGTCCAGGCGGACCAGCAGCGGAATGAGGAGGAGAAGAAGCAGCTCATTCATGAGAAAAACGTCTTCGCGGATCTCCTTGCGGAGGCTAAGGAAAAGTTTGAGGCAGAGAGGGCTGAGTTCTCTGCCAAGCTGGCTGAGGCCAAGGCTCAGGGCCTCGAGGAAGGCCGCCTGCAGGGCCGCGAGGAAGGTCTTCAGCAAGGTCGCGAGGAGGGTCGCGGGGAGTATCGGAACTCTGAAGAATTCAAGCTGGCTGCTGTGGAGTTCTGCAAGTCCGATGTGGAGGACGTTTTGTTCAAAGCTGTCGAGGAACTCTACACAGCCTATGCGGATTCCATTGACTTCACGAAGTCCGAGACTCTTGCCCCCGTTGCGGAGAAGTATTTCAACCTCCCCGCGGAGAGTGAAGAGGCTGCTGCCGTGGACCCAACTCCGCCAGCTACGGAGCCTTCTGCCCAGGCCCCTCCAAACCTTGCTCCCACCGACGCTGCTGAGGATCCATCTTCCAACAAGGACCAAGTTTAATGCTTACATCTTTTAGTCCTTGTTATCTTTCTCCTTGGTTTCTTGTAACGAACTCCTTTGGCCTTCTGGCCCTTATATAAGTAGTTTTCTTTCCATTTGTTTTGGCATCGATATTCGTTTGCACTTTAACTAAAGCGGCTTTAAAGTCGTTACTCAGAACGTTCCGATGCGCCATTAAAAAGACTTCATACGTCCCTCCGACGCTTTTTCTCGAGATTTTACCACTCAAGGTTTCTCACCCAAAATCGGGACTTCACCACTTAAGGTTTCTCGTCCAAAGTCGGGACTTCGCCACTTAAGGCTTCTCGTCCAAAATCGGGACTTCGCCACTTAAGGTTTCTCGTCCAAAGTCGGGACTTCGCCACTTAAAGCTTCTCGTCCAAAATTGGGACTTCGCCACTTAAGGCTTCTCGTCCAAAATCGGGACTTCACCACTTAAGGCTTCTCGTCCAAAATCGGGACTTCACCACTTAAGGTTTCTTATCCCCGCCTTTCAAGGCCATTTTCACACCCCTTAGGGCTTTTACTGCGTCTCTACCGGACGGCTTAATCATACCCTTTAAGGCTTTTTGCCGCATCATATAGACG
This sequence comes from Clarkia xantiana subsp. parviflora, assembly GCA_036873135.1. Taxonomy (NCBI): domain Eukaryota; kingdom Viridiplantae; phylum Streptophyta; class Magnoliopsida; order Myrtales; family Onagraceae; genus Clarkia; species Clarkia xantiana. Next base: position 46,024,975 of record JAPTYO010000002.1, on the reverse strand, counting down.
ACTTACGCGGACCTGTCTAAGGCTTTTCCGTACCCGTTAAGGCTTTTGGCCGCATCATATAGACGACTTACGCGGACCCATCAGGGCCTTTTCGTACCTAGGCTTTTGGTTGCATCATATAGACGACTTACGTGTACCCCGTAGGGCTTTTGTCCATACCCGTTAAGGCTTTTGGCCGCATCATATAGACGACTTACGCATACCTCAGAAGGCTTTTATCGTACCTCGGAAGGCTTTTGTCGCGTCACTCAGGACGTCTTACTAACAGTTAGAATAAATTTGAAAGCAATTTGATCGGAAGCAACTTCTTTTATTCATAAATAACTCAAAATAGGCTTACATCGGATCTTATTGATAGACAATTTGCGCCCTTCACGGCGGCTTAATATCAAACATGATACTTCTTCAAGTGTTCGCCACTGAAGGAATGCTTCAATGTCTTGCCATCGAGGTCTTCTAGCCTGTATGCATTGGGTGCTGGCATCCCTACTATCTTGTAAGGTCCTTCCCATTTTGGCGATAATTTGTTGATCCGATCTTGATGAACGAACTCGTTCCTCCGCCAGACAAGTTCTCCCACGAAGAATTGTCGGGACCTGACACGCCGATTGTAATATCGGGCTGTTGCCAGACGCATTCGGGCCTGGACTTCATCAGCCTTCCACCTCTTTTCCTCGAGTAGGTCTAAGTCCAGACGTCTCATTTCCTCGTTTGTCAGAGGCTCGTAATATTTCGCGGGATGGGACGCCACCGCTATTTCCACGGGAGCGACTGCCTCCGTGCCATAGACCAGGCCAAACGGAGTTTCTCTTGTTGATTGCTTGGGTGTTGTTCTCACAGCCCACAGCACGTTCTCGAGCTCATCCAGCCAATGGCCCTGCAAGGCATAGACTCTCTTCTTCAGGCCATCCATCACGATCTTGTTGGCTGACTCTACCTGGCCATTGGTCTGAGCGTGGCGGACTGAAGCGGTCCGATGCTCGATGTTTAGTTCCTCCAGGTACTCCTTTAACTGAGCCCCATTGAACGGAGGGCCGTTGTCGCTGATCAACACTCGAGGAACCCCGTACCGGGATACGATCTGAGTTTGAAGGAACTTGAAGATCTGCTGCCCCGTCGTTCTAGCCAATGCCTTAGCATCTATCCACTTTGAAAAGTAGTCGATGGCCACGAGCAAATACTTGCACTGACCTTTCGCTTGAGGAAGAGGTCCCACCAAGTCAATCCCCCATTGCGCGAAGGGCCATGCACTCCTGATGGGCATTAGGTCCGCGGCGGGAGCCACGATATTTGGGGCGTACCTCTTGCATGCATCACAGGATCGGACCATCGCGGTCGCTTCTTTGTTCATCGAGGGCCAATAGTAGCCTAAGTTCAATGCCTTCCTCACTAGAGATCGGGCTCCTTCATGGCAGGCCGCGACTCCTTCGTGTAGCTCCCTCAGGATCCGATTTGTGTCAGGCTCTGCTACGCATTTTAGAAAAGGCTTTACTACCCTTTTTTGTACAACTGGTTGTCCACCATTGCATAGTTGTCCGCGATCCGCCGCAACCTGACAGCTGCCACCTTATCATCGGGGAGTGTCCCTGTAGTCAGATACGTGACCATCGGGGTCATCCACGTGGGCTTTTCTTTCTCCTCCGATCCTGTCTCAATAGCGCAGATCTCCGCTGGATCGATGTTTGAGATAATCACCTTCTCTAGGAAATGCACCTTTCGATTCTCCTCGGGGGCCACTCCCAGAGCGAACTTGCTCAAGGCATCTGCTTCTGCGTTTCCTTCCCTCGGGATTGCCTCGATATCAAAGCTTTTGAAGCTTCCCTTCAAAGTCTGCACCTCGTGCAAATACTTCTTCATTGTCGGGCTCTTAGCTTCATAGTTCCCCTGGACTTGGTTTACAACCAAGCTGGCATCACACTTCACTTTTAAATGATCGACCCCCGTACCTTTGGCAATCTTGAGGCCCGTGATGAGAGCCTCGTACTCCGCTTCGTTGTTGGTGGCTTTGAATGTCAACGCCAAGGCATATCGCAGGGGCTCGCCTCCACCGGGCGGTATCAATACGAATCCTGCCCCCGAGCCTTCTACACTCGATGAACCATCAGTGTACATCTCCCAAGTATTCTCCTCATTTGGCTGTTCTGGCTGCTGTTCTGTTGTCGGGACTTCCTCCATGGTTGCCCCCTCTGCGGGACCAGTTACTTCCAGATCAGGTGCCGTAGACTCAGCTATAAAATCTGCCAATGCCTGGCCCTTAATAGCGGTTCTCGGAGCAAAATGAATGCGGAACTCCGTCAACTCGATGGCCCATTTCACCAATCTCCCCGACGCCTCCGGTCGGTTCAAAAAGTGTTTCAAGGGCTAATTAGTCAGTACCGTGACTTCATGGGCATGGAAGTAAGGTCGCAGTTTTGGAGCGGCAATAATCAACGCGAAGAGATACTTCTCAATAGCGGGATAGTTTATTTCAGACTTGGCAAACGCCTTGCTTACATAATGGATAGGCACTTGGTTGCCCTTGACAATTTTAATCAAAACAGAACTAACAGCCACATCAGAAATAGCCAAATAGAGATAGAGCGGCTCGCCTGGAACTGGTTTCGCCAACGGCGGAAGGGTACGAAGGTGCTGCTTGAGTGCCTGGAACGCCTCCTCGCACTTGTCGGTCCATTCGAACTTCTTGTTGGCCCTCAGCACATCAAAAAATGGCATAGCTCGGTCACTCGCCTTGGATAGGAAGCGATTCATCGCGGCCAACCGGCCATTCAGCACCTGGACCTCCCGATGAGTCCTCGGGGACTGCATCTCCTCGATTGCTCGCAGCTTCTCGGGGTTCACCTCAATTCCTCTCTGGCTCACCATGAACCCTAGGAACTTCCCCGAGTTCACCCCAAAGGCACATTTGGTTCAGCCGAACCTGATGGAACTTCATCCGCTCAAATGCCGCCGCCAAGTTCTGGACATGGTCTCCTGCCTGTCGGGACTTCACCAGTATGTCATCCACATACGCCTCCATGGTTTTCCCCAGCATGTCTCCAAACAATTTGTTCACCATCCGCTGGTAAGTTGCTCCGGCATTGATCAATCCGAAGGGCATCACGTCATAATGGTAGACGTCACTGTCGGCATAGAAGGCTGTATGGGGGGCATCCTCCTTCGTCATCTTGATCTGATTGTACCCGGAGTAGGCATCCATGAAGCTTAACAGTTCATGTCCCGATGTGGCATCCACCAACTGGTCAATCCTCGGGAGCGGGTAGCAGTCCTTCGGGCAGGCTTTGTTCAAGTCGCGGAAGTCGACACACATCCGCCACTTTCCGTTACTCTTTCGCACCAGCACTGGGTTAGCCACCCAAGTCTGGAATCGGAGCTCCTTGATGAATCCAGCATCGAGCAGTCTGCCCACCTCTTGCTGGATCGCTATCCTCTTGTCCGCGCCCATCGGACGCCTCCTCTGCGCGATAGGCTTGATCGCGGGGTCTATCTTCAGCTCGTGCACTATCACGTCGGGACTGATCCCTGGCATATCACTCGGGGACCAGGCAAACAGCTCCTTAAACTCCTTCAAGAGCTCGATCAACTCTCGGGCTCTTTCCTCCGATAAAGCAGACCCGATCTTTACCTTCCTCTGAGGCCCATCGATCTCAACTTCCTTCAAATCCTCCATGGGAGCAGGGCGCCCATACTCCTCTCGAGGATCAGCATCAGTCTGAAGGACAGTCATGGCCTCCCTTCTCCTCCGTCGGGTGGCGTTAACGTAGCATTTCCGCGATGCCACTTGGTCACCCTTGACCTCTCCGACCCCGTTGTCCGTCGGAACCTTCATCTTCTGGTGGACCGTCGAGGCGACTGCCATGAGAGGTTTGATGGTGGTCCTCCCGATGATTGCGTTGTATGCCCCCGCAGACTCCACGACAACGAAATCTACATTTCGCCTCTCCATCTTCCAGCCACTACCAAACTCCACCGGTAAGGTAATCATTCCCAGCGGGTAGGAGGTGGAACCAGAGAATCCCACCATCGGGAAGTCCACCTGCGTCAGGTCCTTCTTCGTCTTTCCCATGGCCTCCAGAGCGTCCATGAAGAGAATATCGGAGGAACTCCCTCCGTCTATCAGGATCCGCTTCATCTCGAATCCGTCTACGTCTAGGGTCACGACCAAGGCGTCGTCGTGAGGGCTCTCCACGCCTACTAAATCCTCCGCCGAAAAAGAAATTACCATTTCCTCCTTCAGGGTCCACGACCGGGACCTTTTGCCTAGCACCACCGCGGCAGATATGCGGGAGGCGTAGTTCTCCCTAGAAGCAGAGGTATCTCCTCCCGCCGCCATTCCTCCATGTATGACGTTGATAGTTCCCCGCCTCTCCTTGCGGGCACCTGAACCTGAGGCTTCTGGCTCGACCTTCTTCCTCTTCGGGGATCGGTCGCGGGACTTGGAACGGGATCGTGATCGACTTCTGGAACGGGATCGGCACCGTCCCTTTCCGACAAATTCTTTTAGCTTCCCCTTCTGGATCAGCTTCTCAATTTCCTTCTTCAAATCCCGACAGTTTTCGGTGTCGTGACCATTGGCTCGATGGTAGCGACAGTAACGGTTAGGGCGGCCTCCTAGGAATTCGCCTTCTTTCCTCGGGGGGTATCGAGCGAGACCCTGTCTGTCCATCACAGCTAACACAGAGGTCATCGAGCTATTGATGGGAACAGCCCGACCCTCTCGGTTGTCCTTCCTCGGAGGACGCTTGTCTTCTCTTTTATCGGGACGACCACGGTTCCTACTTCCTTCCGACTTGTCGCTCCCTTTGCGATCATCCGACAGCTTGGACGATGCCTTTCCTCTCCCCGATTTCGGGGGATCGAGCTCTCCAGCAGCAATCTTCGACTCCTGGACATCGATTTGCTGTTTCACCCTCGCTTGCAGGGCCTCCATACTCCACACGGCTTTCGCGGCTACGCTGTGCATCAGATCAGAGCCGTATGGAGCGCTCAAGTTCCGTAGGAAAGTACGGATTGTTTCTCCCTCCGAGATTTCTTCATCAATCTTCGCAGCACTAGCAGTGAACCGTTGGTAGTAGTAAGCCAACGATTCATTGGGTCTCTGCACCACCTGGGTCAAGGACCTCACACTCTTCAGAAGACGCCTCCGACCTTGGTACTGCTTGATGAAACGATCGTGCATATCAGCCCAGCACGTGATGCATCCTGGCGGGAGGCTGAAGAACCAAGTCATGGCCCTTTCTCCCAAGGTTATCGGGAACAATGAACAGATGAGGTCATCGTTCGAAGTTCGACCCATGCAGGCCTGGACATGCCTCTGAACATGACGAACTGGGTCCCCCTCACCATCGTACTCCTTGATGGTCGGAATACCTAGCCCAGGCGGGGCGACGGTATCGATTAGCCGCGGCACGAAAGGATGGCTGGACCGATCCCTTAACTCCGATGTCATCTGCTTTTGATCACCCATGCAGATGCTAACGATCTTCACCACCTGATCGGGGGTGATGGGGCCATACAGGGGAATGGTCCTATTTTATACCGGACCTGGGCCGTCGACCACGAACTTCTCCGGATGTGCTGGTTCCTTACCCTTGCTCCTGGGCGGAACCTCCTGTTCCTCCGGGTCCACCCTCGGTGGGGGTGGTGGTAACTCTTCTCGCGGAGGCAACTCCTCCGCCCTCCTGGCGGCCTCTCTCTTGTCCAGCAAGGCCTCCATGGCAGCCAAGAACATGGGCATAGCGTCTGCTACTGCCTTGGCCAACTCCGAGTTCGAAGACGACCCTTCTTCCCTACACGGGACTCCTTCTTCTCCATGGGCCACCGGGTTTGGGGGAGCCTCATCCTCCTCCCTACGCGGGACATCCTGCATGTTCCTATCTGTGTCTCGGACTGAGACCTCATAGCCATCACCCTGCCCCCCTGTCTGGGAAAGAGCGGGGTTCTCACTTTGTTCAGCAATGCGTTCCGGCAACGGGGAATTCACAGTTCCTGCGGGACGGGAACTGCCAGCCTGAACTTGCTTCTTCTTGCCACCACCGGCCATTGATCTGGTAGAAGCTATCTTGACTTTTCGTAAGCTTCCCACAGACGGCGCCAATGTTGGATCACGGGCGAAGCTCCGTTACGTCCTTGACGGAAAGCTTTGGACTCCTGGGCTCCGCGTAATCCTGCAAAAGGGGATGACCTGGGTGGTGACCCAGAATCCCTCTCCGATGCTTAAATGAGTATGGTGATCAATGGGTGGTAAGCAAAGTCTAAGTTCGTATTAGAGAGTATGCCTTGTCTGGGGTAACTTCCTCCCTTATATAGGAGGAGGAGTTGCCCAGTTACCTGTGACCATGCTTGGCCGTTGTGCCCATGATTCCGTGTATCTCGCCACGATTCCGTATATCTCGGCTGGGATTCCATATATCTCGCCCCACGCTCCGCGTATCTTACCCGTACTCCGCGTATCTCGGGCACGCCCTGCGTATCTCGGGGAATTTATCTCTATCTCTAACCGTCTCCCACTACTCTATCTAGTAGGCGGGTTTCTCGGTCTTTATCCTCTGATCACAAGTCCCGACTCCTGTCGGAGACTCCAGAGTTGTCTCATTCTAGATCACCACCCAGGACCTTCAGTCTCTGCGGGACAGGCCCAGCCTCTGCGGGGCTTTACTATCGGGGCCTTTATTAAGGTATATCGGGGCCTACTCAGAGGCTTCTCATCGGGAGCATTCAGCTCGTACATCGGGACCGCTAAAGTTGGGACCCTTCGTGCTGGGCCTCTGGGCCTTCTAGGCTTTTCACGAGGCCCACTGGACCTACTCGCCGTCCATTGGCTGTTAACGGGGCTAACGATTACATCGGAACCCATCACTACCGAGATGAAAAGGGCATAATGTGGTTACCACAAGAAAGGGTACTGCTTCGTATTGTTATCTCTCGCTCTCTATTAGCAAGAAAATATAAGATAAATAACAAATAAAAAGGTTAGCATAAAATGTTTATGCCTTTTCATTTATAATCTAAATTATAGAAAGAGTTGTATATAATATTTGTTATTATATATAGTAACTAAATTTTCTCTTAACGGATAATATAATGAGAAAATTAACATTATTCATTAATTTATATTCAAAAAACATATTAAAATTTTAAAATAACATTGCATATTCAACAAATTAAGATAACTTAATTTCTTTTAGTTTTTAATTTTATTTTCAATTTTACAAATGGTAGGTTAACGGTTTAAATACTTGAATTTTTAAATATAATTATCTTTAAAAATCCTCAAAATAATTTTATTTCTCATCAAATTCAATTTCATCGATTAGCTTTTTAACACTTAACACAATTTTCTTACTTCATTTTTCTATTATTTTATTTATAGTCTTATAAAAATGATATATTATGTTGACTATTTCACTACTATTAAATATTTTAAATAATAAATAGCGTTAAATACTATAATTAAACTAATGCACTACTATTAATTAATTTTTGGCAAAAAAATATATTAAATTTTTAAATATCATCACATATTTCAACAAATGAAGAAATCGTAATTATTTTAGTTTAATTTATTTGCAATTTTTCTCGCGCGGTGCGGGGGGTTAGTGACTAGTATTATAATAATTCGGCATCGGAAGCCATCTAGCTGACATTTGGACAGTTTGCCCTGTCACCGTTTCATAATTTAGTTGGAATTTAATATGGGTTCTATAAATTTAGATACAAAATATTGATTTATTGTAAATTAAGAAGTATTTTTATCTCCTATTTCGATCTCTACGCAAATTAAAGAAACAAATTAATTTAAAGTTTCTATTTAAAACTTCTTAGGCTGCCTCCACCGTTAGCCATATATTAATCCACAGTTTGTCATATATTTAGAATATATATACAATCCATTATAACATACGACTACATATATAAAGCTCAATATGGACGAGTTATTATAGGAAGCTTTTACATTTGTCTACAATTAATGAGACTGTGGGCAAGGAGGATGTTATGGTAATTATTAGGTAATTATGTAAACATATAAGTTTTAACGTATATATATATATTATAATAGGTGATCACTAAATATGATTTAATTTAGTAAATGTTAGATCGTGTCCCTCGGGTCGTTGGGTCTCTGATCCGAGTGGCACTTCTCACGGGTTATTCGCTCTCTTTTTTTATCCGTCTAGCTTGTCTGTCTGATCCGCTCCTTCGCTTCTGTTGACCTGCACAAGAGGCAGTAGCACGGAGAGGGGGGGGGTGGTGCTCGGTGAACCTTCTCCGATGCTTAAGGAAGTCTGAGTTCTCTAGAGAGATAAAATCCTAGAGAGAAGGCAGAGCTAGGTATGCAAAGATGTAAAACCTTGTTCGAATGAATATAACTTATGGAGTATATATAGGCAACGGTGTCATTAAGGTGGCTTAATGACACCATTAATCCCTAAACGCACTTAATTAACACATAATGACAAGATTAATCCCTTAATAGCATGGAGAGGTGGGTGGAAAAGTTTAAGTCTGTGCCGGGTAAAAAAGGATGTCGGGGCCCTGGGGTTCGGACGAGAAATCCGACTCCCAAGGCTTAGGATCGGGTGGACTTGTCCAACCCCTCATAGGAGGGGTGGGGCTGCCCACCCGATCTCTCCTAGGAGAGACCGGGCGAGGCCACTCGATCTCACTTAGGTGAGACTATTGGATGGGCCCGGACGAGTACTTTGGTCCGTCCGGGCCGTTCGCGCTATTGGTGGAGTGTTCGGGTTAAAGTTTCGATTTACAATCGTAAGAGGGGTGGTTAAAATAAGACAATCTGAAGGGAGACGGGTTCAAATTGGGCGTATATCCATCACGTGACCCCGAGTCAACCAATGGCTTAACCCTTGATTGACTCTATATTACGATGGGATGACACGCATAATTTGAAACCGTGTTGTTACCTCTTGTTGAATCTTTTGTTTTTCTGCAGGCGCCTTTCCCGGGCCTTATCCTCCATTTCTCAAATTAGAGGAGGAGTAAACGTTAGAGCAAAAGGGGACATGCTTAGACATGAGCCCGAAAAATGTGGATATAAAAATCCGATCTTCTCTTCTATGTACTAAAAAATATGTATATGCACGGGGATGCAATGTGATCATGAATATTAACTAATGCAATCCAATTTCGGGTTATTATAATCAATACGTGTCCATGAGGGGTGAATTCTATCCGTGAGAAAATATTTAGACCGGGTCCAAAAAATTTCTAAGTATGGAAAATTGAGATATATGCCTATGGAGTGTTAACTTGAATAAAAATATGCCTAACCATAATTAAAAGGGGGTAAAGATGATAGTTTTCTATCTAGCCCTTAGCTCTCCTTTAATTCAAATTGATGGTGGTGATTATGCCTTCTCTAAAAACCCTACATACCTTTACTTATAAAATAAAGGAATAGAATTACCTCACTTGGAGCCACCATCATCTTTTTCTTCACTTCACATTCTTGGGGACCAAGAAAAAACTCCAAGCCCTAAATTAAGGGGGTGGCCGGCCAAATTCTCCGTTGGGGGAGAGGAAATTTCCGGCGCGGCGCCACGGGGGGCTTCGGACTGAGGCGGGCGGCGCTGCGGGTGGCGACAGGCTCTCCGGTGAGCAGAGTGCGGTGATGATAGTTTTCTATATCTGTTCATGAGGGGTGAGATATATCTCTTTTTATCTGAGAGTGCAAGCTCCGTTCCTCGATGGAACACAACGTTATGTCTCCCTTGCACTAGCGCGAGCATTGTCTTTTAACTTCGGCTTGTGACAGGTGTGACATTCTCCTTCATTGGTAGGAGTGTGTGTATAGCTCTTGAACCTTATCCTGCAATTCGTTCCACATAAAAGTGAGGGTGAAAATGCTTACAAGCTTTCTTCTTACCTGCCGCGTGCGAAGGGGTTTATCGACATATGTTAAGGGTTGACCCTTCCTTCGGATGTGTCAGAGTGTTGCTCCTTTTGGGGAAGCTAAAAGTTCACCCTCTTTGTGACGCTCTGGGGTTTGTTCCTTTTGGCGGTGTATCTCGCCCTTTGATGGTCGGATCTCTTGGGTGTAGGTTTTGCCCCCGTAGCTTGATGTTGAGGTTGCCCCCGTAATGGGCGTATCCAGCCCTTCCATGAGTAAGGGTCGACCTTTGCGTCGGTTGCTCGGATGGCTGGTCCACCTTTGGGGAGTTTTCTCCTCTGGACAAGGAGACCATGAAGATCATTTATCAAAGCAATGGGATCAAATCTCATTGTTCTGTGTCTTGGGTGTCCGAGGTGGACTTGTATGAGGCGGGGATTCGCTTGACCCTTCCTTTCATGAGTCTGGTATGTCAATAATCCTCTTGTTTTCATTCATCTTTTGTTTCCTCCTTGTAGGTTGGTTTCATGGAAAAACGTATAATGTGCAGGCGGTACGTTCCGAACGCACCGTTGATTTGGATAGGCAGAAGGTATCCTCTAGCTCCGCTTCTGAGGTCAAGAAATATTCTAAGTCAGGGAAGGATGCAGAGGCTTCTAGTGTGTTATTTTTCTATTCTCTTTCCTTTATGATATACTTATGACTGTCCTCATGTTGCTTTCTTCTTGTTGTTAGAGCATTCGCCCCTGGTTACCAAGCGGGTTCTTGCAGTGGCCAAGAGTTCAAGTCAATCCAAGTCTTAGGCACATAAACCTGATTCGGAGGTCGGGCCCTTGACTGCCAAGAAGAAGAAAGCCGCGAGAGACTCTCCTTCAAGTGCCCGTTTGCCAACTCCCTCTCATGATAAGGAGATAGTGGTCGAAGAGGCGCCCTTTTTGCTTGACGAAGGGAAGCAACCTGTGGATGGTGATGGGATGACCATAGATCTTGATGTCTCTCCTCTATCCTGTGCCCCCCAGTCGAGGGGCCGAGTCTCAGGTCTGTTTCTTCTTCATGTAGGTTTGACGACTTTGAAGGTACCTTTGGCATATCTATGGGGTCATGTGATTGACCATTGTGTTGAAGATCTTGCTTTTTGTGATGGGTGTGATCATCCCCTTTCATTGAGATTCCTTACTTTTGCCATGGCTTAAGATAGCAAATTTCTGCTTGAAAGTTTGGTGGAGACTGCTCTCGAGTTAGCCTCTACTAGTATCATAGTTGTGATCGTTGTGGGGGTCGTTTCATTATACGCCCCCGATAGTGCTTGTCGTGATTCTCCGCTTTATGTTTGATTTCGTGAAATATAGAGGTTGTCTTCATAATGAGGACGTCGCCTACCTGGTATCGTTCAGGAAGGTTGAAATATAATTGCAGACCTTTGATGAGCGGTTGAAGGGTATTGCTTTTCCCTTTTCCTTGAACCTCCTCTTAAGGTTAGACGTAGGCTCTTTAGGTTTGTGGTCGTGATAGCATCCTCGTGATGTGTATACTTGATAGCCTTTTCTTGGTGTGTGGACATGATAGCCACCTCTTGGTATGTGGACATGATAGCCACTTTGTAGTGTGTTGACATGATAGCCACTTTGCGTCGTGTGGACATGATAGCCACTTCGTGTCGTGCGGACATGATAACCATTTCGCGATGTATGGAGTTGTGCTTTAGCATTCCTTTCTTATTGGAGAACCTTCATTGCTATAGTTGCCTTTTGCTTAGGCTATGTTTGTTGGGTTTGGTCCCGACATCTCGTCTTGTCTGATGTTGTATCCTTTATGCTTTTGGATACCCCCTTCATAAGATGTGCTTGACAATATGCCAAGGCGATGCTTTGTCGACAGTCATGCTTGACGATGTTCAAGTCGAATGCAAGCAGAGGTCACGCGAGGGCGGCATGCGGGACAGTAATGTTTGTCAGAGGTTGCCTTGGGTGACTTGTTAGGCGATTCTTCTTCGTATGTCGTTTTGAATGACTTGTGATTTGCTTGCCTATTGTTGTGTTTCTTTTTTTTTTTGTCAGAGGGTTCTTTTGTTACTCCACTTTACTTTTGTCATGCCTGCATTGTCATCTTAAACAAACTTGGATGTTTCTCATATCATATAACCTTACTTTGTAAAAAGGAAGGCTTTTCAAGATACATTCTTGGGGACGTTATAAATTTTTTTCACGAGATAGGCTCTCGGATGGCGTGGAATGTGCTCCCGAGATAGGCTCTCGAATGGCACAAAGTTTTATCACGAGATAGGCTCTCGGAGGGCACATAATATGTTCGCGAGATAGGCTCTCGGAGGGCACATAATTAGTTCGCGAGATAGGCTCTCGGAGGGCACATAATTAGTTCGCGAGATAGGCTCTCGGAGGGCACATAATTTTTCACGAGATAGGCTCTCGGAGGGCACGGAACCTTTCACGAGATAGGATCTCGGAGGGCACAGAACTTTTCACGAGATAGGCTCTCGGAGGGCACGTACACGAGATAGGCTCTCGGAGGGCACATAATTAGTTCGCGAGATAGGCTCTCGGCGGGCACGGAATTTTCACGAGATAGGCACTCGGAGGGCACAGAACTTTTCACAGGATTGGCTCCCGGAGGGCACAGAACTATTCACAGGATAGGCTCCTGGATGGCACAGAGTTATTTAAAAAGATACGCTCTTGGGGGCGTCGAATCTTTTCACGGGATTGGCTCCCGGAGGGCACATAATGTTTCACATGATTGGCTGCTGGACGACACTGAATTTCGTAGTCTAAAAACTACTCTCAAGATACGCTCTAAGGGGCGGCGGAATTTTTCACGAGATAGGCTCCCGGAGGGCACATAACTGTTCACGGGATAGGCTCCCGGAGGGCACAGAATTTCGTAGTTTAGAACTACTCTCAAGATACGCTATTGGGGGGCGTAAAAACTATTCACGGGACTGGCTCCCGGAGGGCGCATAATTTGGTCGTAGTTTAAAACTACTCTCAAGATACGCTCTTGGGGGCGTCGAAACTGTTCGCAGGATAGGCTCCTGGAGGGCTCATAATGTGACTTTTACCTGGTGGTATTTTCTATGTAGGATGTGTCCTTGGTAAGTCGTCTGAATCTTTACTTGAGTTTTCTTTCTATGATATTGCCTGTTACCTAGGCTTTTCTTGAGTGTGGGAGATCACCTTTCGAGGGCGATGCTTGTATGGTGCCAACTTAGGACGAGTCCGTACATGGAGTTGATGCTGTTTTTCCTCTTATGTGACCTCTTCTAGGAGAAGTGGTGCTGCATGTTCTTGTGACCTTCTGCTTCTAATCTCTTCTTTTACACTTAGGTGGACTACCAAGCACTGGTTCGTTTGGTGCCCCCCAAGTTGCTTGGTGGTCACACTGCCTTTCATATTTAGCCGTTAAAGGCCCCTCATTCATTTTCTTGGTTGGGTACCCCTTATTCTTGGGGCTCCCTAATCTTGTATTGTATTTTATATGTATGCTTGTTTGGGTGCGATGGGTGGCCCTTGTAGGACTTACTCTTTCTCATGCTTGCTTTTTTCAGTCATAGCCATGGTTTGGACCGTGCCTTTGCCTGATGTATCTCTTAGGATTGGGAGGGAGCGTTTGCTTTGGGTGGGGGTGATTTATGTTCTGTTGGTAAATAGAATGTGGCAGTGTCTGTATCCTAGGGGTGCTTGTAAATTCTTACCCCCACTTCCTTGTGTTTTTGAGAAAAATGCTTTTACGGTGATGATCGAGTAGGAGTAACGTATCTTAGATGGGGTTGCATTTGGGTTTAATAGCTTTCTCATAACATGGTGTCTTGATTTGTTTAACTTGAAGATGTGTTTCAGACTAGTGAATCTAATCGCTGCTCCTTGCTCGGGCATGGGGGGTCTGATCGGCTGTAAAAATCTTCTTGAAGTGTAATGGTACTTAGTGTGCTTCGTATTTGCCTTTACATTGGAGTATTTTTCCATGCTAATGGGAAGTGTCACATTGGTCATGCTCCTCCCACCTCGAATCTTGATTATGGGCTCCCTTTGAGTTAGGACTTGAACTTAAAAAGGATATTTTCCTTTAGGTTTGCAGGTGCTGTTCCATGATTTTCCATGGGTTTGCCCCCGTACTGGCTATGCCTTGTTGGATAAATTCATTGGAAGTTGCGTTTGTGTTTCAGGCGCATACATGTCTGAGGTGTGTCGAGCTGACGAGTCCCTCCTTTTTTCTTTATGTTGTAACCTTCATTCATCATGTGTTCTGCGTATGACCTTAAAGGCGGGATCTTCCCCTAGTGCCCCCTCTATCGAGGTTTTCCTCTAGATGGGATGTCAGAGGCAAATGTCTTACCATTCCCAGACAAGGTGCTTGATCAGGATGTGCATCTAGAGTAAGGGTTGATTTGGAAACCTTACTTCCCAAGCTTTTGAGTTGTGGATTCGTTTTCCTTAGATCTGAGCCTGAGTTCGGTGTTGATTCATTGCTCAAATAATGACGTTGATGATTCTGAATTAGGAGTTACCTCTTCCTTGGTTGATCTTGTAGAACTATTATCCTGCCCTATGGCCCCTGATGGAGGTGTATCTAATTTTTCATATTCTGGTTGTTGCACTATCTCTTTTGCTATTGTATCTTTAGGGTTTCTTGTTTGGTGTATGACATTAATGGCAGGATTTTCTACCGCTGCTAGTTCTGTTAGGACTTGTATTCTTGGTTGCCTTCCTTTCTTATGAGATGGTGAAGGAGTGTCCATGACCACTCAAATGCGTCGCACTTGGTAGAGGTATGCGTCTAATCTTGAGGGCGCTATCTTGAATCTTCATGTACCTATCTTTGATAAACATGTCATTCATTGCATATATAATACGGAGTCCAAAGATCTCCGATTTAGGATCATATTTTATGAACATAAACATGGTCATCTTTTGGATAACCTATCTATCTAGGGAGGTAATTTTTGCAAGGATACTTGTAAGGATATGTCTTCCATCCTTATTTCAGCCTCCTTTGTAATGCTTTGTCCCTAATGGGTATGTTGATGTTATGAGCACCCTTACTATTAGGAGGTCCCTTGGTATTACGTATGCCGGACTCTTCCCTAGTATCATCAATAGTTGGGCATGGGGGATGTGTGGCGAACTCCCTTATTGCACTATGATTCACTTCATGTCAGAGCTAGTGATTCCCTCTGTTATGACCAATATATCGTTGTGTGGAAATATTATCCCTTTTTGAAAGCTGGATGATGGTTTCACCCTTCTTCCCTTGCTAGGCTTGGGGCCCTTGAAAGTTCCTTAATGGAAGTGTATTCCATTTCCTGAAATGAGCTTACTAGGTTTAGTCGCGTCTCCTGGTTATTTTGTGAAATCATATAGATCCATTGGAGGCATTTTCCTCTGAAGATGAGCGTTGTCCATGTGATATGGTTTCCCCATTTTTTTAGAGGGATGTACTCGCGGCTGCCCCCTCTTATGCTAAAAGGTATTCTCTTTGTTTTTGCGAGGAAGGCATGTTATGACTTGTGCCCATCTTGCATATCAGCGCCTGATGTTGTCTTCCGACGAACGTAGCACTAAGATTCTTGTTGGAAGGTTGTAGTGGGGGGTAGTCCTTTGTGAATCTCATGGTAATTCTTCTATAAGATGTTGAGAGTGTTCAACTTATTTTTGGAAGTGAGCCTTCAATCTTGGTGATCTTTTCCTAGTGTCTTCACCTTATAGGCGCCCTTTGAGATTGAGCAATCTGTTCCTTATGCGTTTTTGGTGGAATTTTTTAGTCGTCAACCTGTGTATATATAATACGGAGCCCAAAGACATCCGGTATGATCATTCTTGGAAAACATGGTGATATCATGAGTAGGCGATTGCATCATGAGTAGGCGATTGCCTTGTCGAGTAGGCGATTGCCTTGTCGAGTTGTTGGGATGATGTTCCTCACTTTGAGCTCTCCTTGGAATGTCCCTTAGTGGGGCGTGGTCAGTCGGATCCACTGGCGGTGGTCTGTATCTTCTAGCTCTCATTGCCTCCTAGTATACTATCAATTCATATATGGCTGACATGATTCCTTCTTTGATTTTCACTATGCCCTGTTGGAGGCGCGGGTGTTGCTCTTTCTCTGGAAGCTGCTCTACTTGTTGGTACTGCTCTGCCTGTGGATGTTGCTCCACTTGCGGGTATTGCCTTCCTTGCTTGTTCCTCAAACTTCCCTATAGGCTAATAATTCTTCTAAGGTATTCATGAACCCTGGAGTTACTGTCTGTGCTCCTTGTGAATATATAGGCCTTGGGTTGGTAGTATGAGCGCGGTTGTTGTTCCCTGGCCTTCCTTGTGCTGGCATACCATAAGGATTTCATTAGGATGTGTTCCCTAATGGTACCCCTGTGGAGGTGCCGTGTATTGGTTTCCTTGGGATGGCACTCCTTGTTGCACGCCTTGCCCCTGTGGTCGCCGAGCCAATGGGGTCGAGGCAGTGGAAGACACAGCCCCAGCTGGGCGTGATGGTCCTTCCTGGTTGTTTGGCTGAGGTACCTGTAGGGTTGACTGAGGTTCAGGCGGTACATGCTGCTTTTGCTGGTTAGTCTGCCTTGCTGGGGGTACAGGCTGTCCTCCTTGGTTGTTTGGCCTGCTGCCCCCAGGTGGACGGTTGTCCCTAGATGGTAGACTGTTCTTCATCGCTCTTGTGATAACATGGCTTTTTGTTCAAAAACCACTGACGACGCCAAGTGTTAGATCGTGTCCCTCGGGTCGTCGGGTCTCTGATCCGAGTGGCACTTCTCATGGGTTATTCGCTCGCTTTCTTGATCCGTCTAGCTTGTCTGTCTGATACATTCCTTTGCTTCCTGTTGACCTGCACAAGGGGCTGTAGCGAGCACGGAGAGGGGGGGGGTTGTGCTCGGTGAACCCTCTCTGATTCTTAAGTAAGTCTGAGTTCTCTAGAGATATAAAATCCTAGAGAGAATGCAGAGCTAGGTATGCAAAGATGTAAAACCTTGTTCGAATGAATGGAACTTATGGAGTATATATAGGCAACGGTGTCATTAAGGTGGCTTAATGACACCGTTAATCCCTGAACGCACTTAATTAACACATAATGACAAGATTAAACCCTTAACAGCATGGAGAGGTGGGTGGAAAAGTTTAAGTCTATGCCGGGTAAAAAAGGATGTCGGGGCTCTGGGGGTTGGACGAGAAATCCGACTCCCAAGGCTTAGGATCGGGTGGACTTGCCCAACCCCTCATAGGAGGGGTGGGGCAGCCCACCCGATCTCTCCTAGGAGAGACCGGGTGAGGCCACCTGATCTCACCTAGGTGAGACTATTGGATGGGCCTGGACGAGTACTTTGGTCCGTCCGGGCCGTTCGCGCTATTGGTGGAGTGTTTGGGTTAAAGTTTCGATTTACATTCGCAAGCGGGGCGGTCAAAATAAGACAATCCGAAGGGAGACGGGTTCAAATTGGGCGTATATCCATCAGTAAACATATAAATTTTATACGTGTATATATATATATATATATATATATGTATAATATTTATACAGCCTAAACTATACAGATACTTCGTACATATATATATTTTAATCGGTTGTTCCCTAAGTCGAAGGTTTAGTTAGGTGTTTGATAATGCAGGAAGTGATTACATCGAAGGATATTGGTGCGTAAGTTGGTGTTCGCTTAATGGTCTTCGTGTATATTAAAAATAGCATTAATCGTTATTGATCTCTTGCCTCCGATTTTTGGTTCCATTCTCTCCGGCTGCTTCGGATTAAAGCTCCCGGAGCTCTGGCAGGTGGGAGCTCACTTCTAGATTCAACGAGGGAAGCGAATCAACTCGTGTTGTGGCCGCCGAAACTGGTTCTTGATCTGTCTCGGATTGCTTTTGATACTCGTGGCGATTCCATCGGGCACTTGATCCTTCTATTATCCCCGGAAGTATATTCCACTATTGATGATTTGGTTCGTTTCCACAACTGTTATAATCATTCAACCTGAAACATTCAATCAAAACATGAAACATCTTTTTGTACTTTTATATATATCTGTATGCATAAAAACAACTATGTATATTGATTTACTTTAGTATCCGACTTTGAGTTATTACTAATTAAGTTGCTGATTTGTTTCGTTGGTGCAGTCAAAAAAATGCTTCTCTTAATGGAACGATAGTAGTTCAACCTCAACACCTTCGGAATTGAGGGTCTGTAGTGATGGATTGTTCATGTCGGCTTCAGTTAAATATGTAACATTATAAATAATCTGATTTCTCAGCCGAGTATATATTACTTTTATAGTTTCATTATATATGTATCTGACTTATTTGTCTTGGTTTTCAATTTATTTATAGGTTCGAAAAATAATAGGGTAGTAGTAATTAATATCATAATAATATATTTTTTTTTATTTTCATATTTTCAGTATTCATTCTCTTTCAATCGCTTTCAACAACTTACCTAGAGCAATAAACAACTAGCAGCTATATATGGCCTGAAATGGAGAAACCGAGGTGGGAAGACACTAGGAGGTTAGCCACAAGAGCCTTCTGCAAAGCGAGCCGGGTAAATTAATTAATTCAATAATTACTCTCTCTATCGATTGACTGATAAATTTTTTTGATAAAAACCTAACTCACTTTGTGCGACATTTCTTTGGTGCTCTTCAAATTGCATCATCTAGCACCCCACCTAAGCATCAAAATCATAAAACCTCTGGGTTTCGAAATTCTCAATCAACCATACTTGTAATAACTACTGACTTACGCTAAATACCAAATAAAGAAAAATCAAACCACTTAGTCTTGCTTCATGCTCATTGTCTTCCTCTTTAAAACACATATATGACCAAATGAAACAAAATCTTGTCTCTTATTTCCTCATAAAATGCTTGTATAGGCGAAACATTTTCTCAAGTGAATTGCTCGAAGGCAAAGTTGAGTGCTTATCCGATCCAGACACCGACAAACAATGAGAATAAAAAACTGTTTGACAGTTGGGAGATAGAGTGAGTACCTAATTTAAACGCATAAAAAGCAACACAAAATGTTGAATTATGGTAGCCGCTCTATTATCGTCAACCTTCTTTATGTCCACTGTCCATATCGTCAATTATGTGGCTACATTCTTCTCATCCATTGATTAGTTAGAGTCCTCATATATCTGACGTCTTCTTCTATCTAAATCCCGGTGTGGTATCTACTCTTTCCGTTAAATTGCACCGTGAATTTTCAATAATATGTATGTTCCCGTCGAGGATTTTGAGAAGATGATGCCAAATTTGTGGCAGAGCAGGAGAGGAGGATGCACCACGATGCACAATCACAAGCCTGGTAGGTGATTTAGTGCGTACGTGTGTACATAATTCTCGTGAACGAATGAAATAAGAAGGGTCGGAGAGAGAATCTTCAAAATGGTTAGGCACGAAGGAAAATATGGTAACGGTTTAAGGGCATATCTTTGGACACAAAACGGCGACTAGTAACGTTTGTAGCGGCGGTCTATGTGGAGAGTATATATATAAAGGAAAAGTGTAAGAGATGAAAAGTAGAATTGAAATTGATCAAACAGTGATGGGCCCTGGCGAAGGCCGTTAGGCCCCTTAACGATTGACTAACGGCGACTAGGCCTAGTGGGCTAGGAGCTGGGCTGCTGGAAGGCTAAGGGCTCCGACGGAAGGAGGCCCCGATATTGAATGGCCCCGAGCAAGTATGGCTCCGACAGGGAAGAGTCCCGAAGATATCGGACCTGGACGTAGTCGGTCCCGATATGGGAGTTGACACCACTCCCCGACACCGAATCCTCAAACGATGTAACTTGGGAGTCTCCGGTAACGATCGAGACTCGCCAGTAAGAGCACAATCCCGGAAATCTCGCCACGGTTACAGTAGTGGTATAATGGGCGAGATATGCGGGATACGAATAACTGTACGAGATACAGGGCAGAATATATGGCGAGATACGTGGGATAGCGGATCACGATCCAACCACCTAATCAGGTAACTGGGATAGCCTCCCTCTATAAAAGGAGGGAAGTTATTCCAGATTGGGGTTACGTTTTACACACATTGACATTGCTTGCCTATTCTGTTGATCGCCATACTTACGTTAAGCATCGGAGAGGGATTCTGGGCCACTGCCCTCTATCCCCTTCTGCAGGATTACGAGGAGCTAAGGAATCCGTCACCGTAACCGGAGTTCCCGCCGTGATCCAACATTGGCGCCGTCTGTGGGAAACGCAACAAAAAGCCAAAAAGTAAGTTTGCTTTCCTTTGATTCCTTATCATGGCTGGCAACAGACCGCAACGTTCAGGCAAGCAGGTGCCGGCCGCCAGCAATCCTCCTGAGGATGCTGCCCAGCATCAGGATCTGAGAGATGAGGGCGATAGCACTCGCCGGAACGAAGCACCTTCCCCGAATCCGGAGTTGGCCAGGGTAGTGGCAGAGGCCATGCCCCTATTCATGGAGGCCATGGAGGCCCTCCTAGACCGAAGAGAAGCTGCCAGAAGGCAGGCTGATCTACCACCGCTCCCTCCGCGGCGAGACAATCCCAGAAGGCAGGGGGACGACAACTTGCCTCCACCTCCTCCATTAAGGGAACAGCCTATTCCCCCTAATCCAGCACCGGCGGAGAATTTTGTGGTCGATGGACCGGGGCCAGTGCAGCAAAGGACCATTCCCCTGAATGGTCCCCTCACTGCCGATCAGGTGGTGAGAATTGTGGGTATCTGTATGGGAGATCAGAAGCCCATGATGTCGGAACTGGGGAGTCAGGAAACCCATCCCTTCGTGCCCAGGCTGATTCATACCTTGGCCCCTCCAGGCTTGGGTATCCCGAAGATAGACGAGTACGACGGGGACGCAGACCCGGTCCGCCACGTACAGAAGCACCTGACAGCATGCATGGGCAGGACCCCAGATGAGGATGTTATCTGTGCCCTGTTCCCAAGCACCCTCGGGGAGAAGGCGATGACTTGGTTCTACAGTTTGCCCACTGGATGTATCACCTGCTGGAAGGATATGCATCAGCGATTTATCGCCCAGTATCAAGGACGTCGACGACTTCTAAAAAGTGTTCGGACCCTGCATGAGGTGGTCCAAAGGCCCGACGAATCGCTGGCCCAATACTATCAGCGTTACACGGCTGGCATGACTGAGCTGGATGAGGAGATATCGGAGGGCGAGGCCATCCGTACCTTCCTGAAGAACCTTAAACCCCCTTACGGTTCCGACTTACTGCACAGCATCGCGGCCAAAAATGTCTGGAACATGGAGGCGCTCCAGGCAAGGGTGAAACAGCAAATCGACGTCCAGGAGTCGAAGATTGCCGCCGGAGAACTGGCTCCTCCCAAGGGGCGTGAAGGAAAACACTTGTTCAAACCATTGGACAACCGGCACAAGAAGGATAACTCCGAGGGTAGTCGGAGTCGAGGACGTTCTGATCGGAGGGAGGATAAGCGTCCGAGCAGGAGGGACAGTCAGAAGGAAGAGTTTACCCCTCTCAACAGACCTTTGAAGGAGGTCTTAGCAGTGATGGAGAAGCAAGGCCTCGCCCGTTTCCCCAAGAAGAAGGAAGGAGAAAAATTGGGCTCCCGCACCGACCGTTACTGCCGATTTCATCGGGCCTCCGGTCACGACACTGACCAATGTCGAGAACTGAAGAAGGAAATAGAGAAGCTTATCCAGAGGGGTAAGTTGAAGGAGTTCGTGGGGGACTCACGCTGCAAGCCCCGCTCACGATCTCGGTCGAGGTCCAAATCTCGATCGAGGTCCCCCAGGAAGAGAAGGTCCGACGTAGAACCTTCGGAGGGCCCATCCGGGTCCCGACAGAAGAGGATTATTAATGTGATCCACGGAGGGTTCGCTGCAGGAGGAGACACATCATCCTCTCGGGAACGTTACGCCAACCAAGTACCAGTCGCAGTGGTTTTGGGGAAAAGATCGCGGTCGTGGACCCCGAAGGAAGAAATGGAGATCACCTTCTCGGCGAAGGATCTGGAGGGAGTAGAGACCCCACACGAGGATGCCCTAGTAGTAACACTGGATGTAGGAGGATTTGAAGTGAAGAGGATCCTCATTGATGGAGGGAGCTCCTCCGACATCCTCTTCTCCGACGCCCTGGAACAGATGGGAAAGAAGAAGAAAGATTTGCGGGAGGTTAACTTCCCGATGGTAGGATTTTGTGGCACGACCTCTTATCCGTTAGGGGTTATCACACTGCCCGTGTGGTTCGGCAGTGGCTGGAAAATGGAGAAGCGAGATGTGGAGTTCGTGGTGGTCGAATCCACAGGAACGTACAATGCAATCATCGGAAGAACCACCATCAACCCTCTGATGGCGGTAGCCTCGACCGTCCACCAAAAACTGAAGTTCCCGACCGAGAATGGGGTAGGCGAGGTGAAAGGCGACCAGGTGGCGTCGAGACGGTGCTATGTCAACGCCACCAGGAGATCAAGGAAGGAAGCTATGTCAGTGCTCCAGACAGACACTGACCCTCGAGAGGAGTTTGGGCGTCCTGCCCCCATGGAGGACCTAAAGGAAGTCGAGATAGACGGGCCCGAGAGGAAGGTGAAAATCGGATCTGCCTTATCCGACGAAAGGGCCCAGGAGTTGATTGCGCTCTTGCAAGAATTTAAGGAGCTGTTTGCCTGGTCCCCGAGTGATATGCCAGGAATCAGCCGGGACGTAATCGAGCACGAACTGAATATCGACCCTGCGATCAAGCCAATCGCGCAGAAGAGACGTCCGATGGGGGCAGACAAGAGGATTGCAATCCAGCAAGAGGTTGGCAGGTTGCTCGACGCTGGGTTCATTAGGGAGATCCGATTCCAGACGTGGGTAGCCAACCCAGTGCTGGTAAGGAAGAGCAACGGGAGGTGGCGGATGTGTGTCGACTTCCGCGACCTGAACAAGGCCTGTCCGAAGGACTGTTATCCGCTCCCGCGGATCGATCAACTAGTGGATGCTACATCGGGACATGAGCTGCTGAGCTTTATGGATGCTTATTCTGGTTATAATCAGATAAAAATGGCGGAGAAGGATGCCCAACACACCGCCTTCTACGCTGACAGCGAAGTCTTCCAGTACGATGTCATGCCTTTTGGCCTGGTAAATGCGGGGGCGACCTATCAGAGAATGGTGAACAAGCTGTTCGGGGATATGATCGGAGATACCATGGAAGCTTATGTAGACGACATGTTGGTGAAATCCCGACAAGCGTCGGACCATGTCGGTAATTTGGCTATGGCCTTCGAGAGGATGAAGCTCCACCAGGTCCGACTGAATCCAGCTAAATGCGCTTTCGGAGTCCATTCCGGGAAGTTCTTGGGCTTCATGGTGAGCCAGAGGGGGATCGAGGTGAATCCCGAGAAGCTGAGGGCGATAGAAGAGATGCAGTCTCCGACCAACCATAGGGAGGTGCAAGTGTTGAACGGTCGACTGGCTTCTATAAATCGCTTCTTATCCAAGGCCAGTGACCGATCGATGCCATTTTTCAAGGTGTTAAGGGCCAACCGACAGTTCGAATGGACTACTGAATGTGAGAAGGCATTCCAAACGCTCAAACAACACCTCCGCGACCTCCCGCCACTGGCGAAGCCAACTCCAGGCGAGCCGCTCTATCTTTATTTGGCCATTTCTGCATTTGCAATAAGCTCTGTTCTAGTTAAAGCTGTCAAAGGCAATCAGATTCCTGTCTATTATGTAAGCAAGGCGTTTGCCAAGAGTGAAATGAATTATCCTCCGATTGAGAAGTATCTCTTTGCGTTGATTATTACTGCTCGAAAGTTACGGCCCTACTTCCATGCGCATGAAATTACGGTGTTGACTGATCAGCCATTGAAACACTTCTTGAACCGACCCGACGCGTCGGGGAGACTAGTAAAGTGGGCCGTGGAACTTAGCGAGTTTCGAATTCATTTCGCTCCGAGAACAGCTATCAAAGGGCAGGCATTGGCTGACTTTATAGTCGAATCTACTATTCCCGATCCTGAAGCAACGGAAACAATAGAGGGGGCAACCACTGGGAAGACTGACGAGGTCCCGAGGGAAAGACAGTTAGAACAGCCAAATAAGAAGAACACCTGGGAGTTGTACACAGATGGCTCCTCAAGCGCAGACGGATCGGGTGCAGGGTTCGTATTGATTCCACCAGGCGGGGCGGAGCCGCTTCGATATGCATTGGCCCTGACATTTAAAGCCACCAATAATGAGGCGGAGTATGAAGCTCTTATAACAGGACTGAAAATCGCCAGGGGTACTGGAATCGAGCATCTGAGAGTGAAGTGTGACGCAAGCCTGATTGTAAACCAGATTCGGGGACAGTATGGAGCAAAGAATCCAATCATGAAGAAATATCTTCAGGAGGCTCAAACATTAAAGGAGAGCTTCAAAAGTTTCGATATAGAGGCAATCCCAAGAGAAAAGAATGTGGAGGCCGATGCCTTGAGCAAATTTGCCTTGGGGGCACCTTTGGAGGAGACTCGGAGGGTACACTTCTTGGAGAAGGTGATTCTATCGACGACCGATCCATCGGAAGTATGCACTATCGGGACAGGGTCAGAAGAGAAGCCCACGTGGATGACCCCGATAATTGTGTACCTAACCACGGGGGCACTGCCTGAAGACAAAGTGGCAGCAGAACGACTGCGACGAATGTCAATTAACTACGCGATGGTGGATAACAGTTGTACAAGAAGGGTTTACTCTCGACACCTTTCTTGAAATGCGTAGCAGAACCTGACACGACCCGAATTCTGAGAGAACTACATGAAGGAGTCGCAGCCTGTCACGAGGGCGCTCGATCCATCCTGAGAAAGGCGTTGAACTTGGGATACTATTGGCCTACGATGAATAAGGAGGCAACAGCGCTTGTTCGATCCTGTGACGCGTGTCAGAGATACGCCTCGAATATCACAGCCCCCGCTGCTGATCTGACGCCCATTGGGAGTGCTTGGCCCTTCGCACAGTGGGGCATTGACCTGGTGGGACCCCTTCCGAAAGCAAAGAGCCAGTGCACACATCTGCTGGTTGCAATTGATTACTTCTCGAAGTGGATCGAGGCTAAGCCCTTAGCCAAGACAACAGCGGGACATATCATTAAGTTCCTCCAGACCCGAATCTTGTCAAGATATGGGGTGCCGAAGGTGATCATCAGTGACAACGGTCCTCCATTTAATGGGGCCCAGTTGGAGAGATTCCTAGACGAGTTCAATATCGAGCATCGGACGGCATCCGTTCGTCACGCCCAGACCAACGGGCAGGTGGAGGCTGCTAATAAAATCGTGATGGAGGGCTTGAAGAAAAGGGTCTATGCTTTGGACGGAAAATGGCTGGACGAACTGGAGAACGTGCTGTGGGCGGTCCGAACGACACCCAAGCGGTCAACAGGTGAAACCCCGTTTGCACTTGTTTATGGGACGGAGGCGGTCGCTCCTGTGGAAATCGCTGTGGCGTCCCATCGAACCAGAAGCTATGAGCCCTCGACGAGCCCAGGAAAAGCCAAGATAGGACCTTTGACGAATGACGAAACCAGGCGCCTGGAGTTATCCTTGTTAGAGGAAAAACGGCTAGAGGCCGACATAACGCAAGCTCGGATGCGTCTGGCGACGGCCAGATACTATAACCGGAAGGTCAGGTCGCGACAGTTCTATGCGGGGGAGCTGGTCCTACGACGGAATGAGTTCGCTCTCCAGGATCGGATCAACAAGCTATCTCCGAAATGGGAAGGACCTTATAAGATCGTAGGTATGCCGGCCTCAAATGCTTACAAGCTAGAAGACCTCGACGGTAAAGTATTACGAAACACCTTTAGTGGGGAACATCTGAAGAAATGTCATGTTTGACAAATAAGTCGTCCGTAGAGGCGCAACGATGTAATCAAGTCGCCCTGAGTGGTGCATGCTATGTTAAAGACATCAATCAATAAAGAGGTTACTTCTGATTAAGGTGTTCCGAAAAATCCTTAAGTTATTAAGGTTCGATTTAAAAGCGTCATTGGACGTCCGAAAAATCCTTAAAGTTATTAAGGTTCGATTTAAAAGCGTCATTGGACGTCCGAAAAATCCTTAAGTTATTAAGGTTCGATTTAAAAGCGTCATTGGACGTCCGAAAAATCCTTAAGTTATTAAGGTTCGATTTAAAAGCGTCATTGGACGTCCGAAAAATCCTTAAGTTATTAAGGTTCGATTAAAAAGCGTCATTGGACGTCCGAAGTGTCCTTAAGCCTCTAAGGTTCGCTTTTAAAGCGTCGTAGGACAACCGAAAGCCTTAGGATCCGATAGAAGAGTTACGAGGAGCATAACCGAAAAAGAAAACATTCTTAGAAGGCTCGAAGGCCCAAAAGGTTCGGTACAAAAAGGATAATAAAAAAGTACAAAGACTTAAGATTTTAAACACCAGGGGCTGAATCTTCGGAAGGCTTTGGAGGGGCAGACTCATCGGCGTCTTCGGAGGAGCTTTCGGAAGGAAGGTTGAGATATGTTTCTGCGGCTGGGCCGAGAGTCTTGGACTTTCTCAAGTCGATGGAGTCCCCATAAGTCTCATTAAGCTCTTCAACAATATCGAGGATGGCGTTCTGTAAGTCTTCTTGACAATATTTCGCCGCATCCTCCTTGAAGTCCTCCGAGCTTCGGTACTCCTCGCGACCTTGGACCTTCGCGTTTGTTAATTGGGCGGAGTGATCCGCCCTCACCTCCTCTAGCTCCGCCCTCGCCTCTTCTAGCTCCGCGACGGCCCTCTGCTTCTCGAGCTTCAGCCGCTCCGCAGTCTCCTGCAACGCCGCCTTCTCGAAAGCAAACTGGCCCCGATCCGCCATGGCCGCCTGCTGCTCCCGCTTGAGCGAGCTCTCAAGACTTAGAATCTGCCGCTGTTGGGATTGAGCTTCTTGAGTGAGCTTGGCTCGGAGTTCCTCAGCCCGCCTTTCGCCCTCCTCCGCTCGAAGCCTTGACGCCTCGGAGGCAGCTAGGTCCTCCTGGAGCTTGGTCAGGCTCTCGAGGTTGGAGTTGGCCCGCTCTCGCTCCAAAGCCTCCCGCAAAGACAGGATGTAGCCGAAGCAACGATCCTGGTCCGCGATTTCCTGAAAAGAAAATGTAGCTTAGTACTCAAAAATCGAAACGCCCCCAGATGAACAAAAGAAAGATTCACTTACCTCTATCCGACGGATAGCCATCTGCCGGATGTCAGCATCGATGTCTTCCCCTTCCAGAGAAAGGGGACGCCTCAAAGAGGGCGGGACCGAGCCCGACACCAAATGCAAGGCCAGGTTCTTCTCCTGGCACCCCCGATGCAGAGGGATTCCCTGAAGGGACTCCACCGGTCTCCAAGGCTCGGAGCCCTGGTCCAAAGAGAAGGCCCGATAGTAGTCCCCGTCCAAGGGGAACGGAGGTACTACCAGGCGAGGCTCCTCAGCTTCCTCACTCACTCGAGCTTCGGGGGTCACTCCCCTAACTGGCGAGGATGGTGGAGCAGAAGATGATGGCGGCGTGGTAGGAAGTGGAGATGCCTTCCGACCAGATGACTTCACGGGAGTCAACCTTGATTTCCCTCGGGGGATGAGGCCTTCCTCCTCAGCTCGATCATCGGAAGGGGAGTCCTCCAAGCTGGTCACCCGACCGAATTCGCCCCGGTCTTCCGTCGGGGCATCCTCCACCACCGGCTCCGCCGCAGGCGCAGAGTCCGAGCCAGCTGCAGCAGGGGCGGCGTCCGCAGGACCTGCAGCGGGGCGAATAAGTCGAGGGATTAATTTGGTATCAGTGTGCCAGATTAAACAACGCTCCATAAATCTTTCTTTGCCGAAAAAGTCATAATAGCACGCCTCGAGAACATGTGGAGTCTCCCCCCGAAGGATATTCCCGACATCCCTAATTCGTCCTTCCATATCGGAGGCTTGAAGATCCTGAGGTACTAACTCCCTATATCTTTTAATAGCACGAAAGACTTCCTTACCTTCCTTTTCGGAGCGGACGTTGAAGGCGGACCGGACAACATCCACATTAGTCCGCCCCTCGGAGGTGGGGGCCTCAGAGGTCTTTGCCTTCTTCTTGGACGGCCCCGAAGTGGCAGACGTCTTTCGGTGGGAAGGCTTCTTCTTGCGCTTCAGTGAGTGGGAGGCATCGGTATCCTCCTGAAACAGACGGACGGTCAGCGATGTTCGAGGGGCTGTAAGCAGTAAAAAAGAAACAATTAGAAGATTACCCAGAGAATTACATTGGAAACACCGTCACGAACTTTTCCCCCAGCCATGGGATCGATCAGCATAATCCCAATCTTGATCCGCTGTTGGTCAGTGACAGAGGTGGCCTCGAAGGGCTGGTAACCCTCCTCCCAGCGACGAGCCTGGATAAGCATCAAGGCTCTCCGAGTCTGTTCTGACCACGAACGGAAAGACACGGGAGGATCAGCCTCCACGATGGTCCTCGGCCACTCAATGGGACCAGGCTGAATGAAGAAATATTGCTCCTTCCAATTGGCATTATCGTTCCCTTTGTCGGAGATGATGGCCCGCTCCTTGCAGATCTTCCAGGACACCCTCCTGTCCCAACCCATCTCCTTGTACTGCTCGTCGGTCCCCTCAGGTTGACGGGGAGAAAAGGAGCAGATCCCATCCTTGTTGCAAGTCATCTTATAGAGGACCCGCCAAAGCTCCAGGCTGTAACTCCAATCTTCTGCGTTGATGTCGCACCACACCTGGAAGGCAATCCACGTACGAATCGCATGGGGGGAGAAGGTCGTGGGGTAGGTTTTGTAGTGATTGCACAACTCTACCCAGCTTGGACAAAAAGGGAGTCGAATCCCCGCACGAATTTGCCCCGGAGAAATAAACACTTCGTCTCCTTTGGGGAGCGTAACTTGAGTACTGCGAGAATTGAACTGGGATTCCTCGTAGGGATAACGAGCCCCAAAGGAAGATTCAAAGATGCCACATTCGTTACAAGCCCTCGCATAATTAATAGGCGCGAGGGAGTTCTTCAAGTACTTGAAAACGAAGGGTGGTCCAGCAGTAGCAGATCCCTCGGCTGAAAATCGTCGAGGGAGGAGAAAGGGGAAAATTGAAACCTAGGAAGATCGAAGATGAAAAGGAAAGGAACAATAAGGAGAAGAATCTTACCAGACATAGTGACTGAGTCCTGATCGGAGAAGTCTGAAGTGCCTGAAACACTGGAAAAAACTCGAATCGCCGGTGAAAACTTGAAATCTGGAGAATTACAGCTCTTGGGATCGCAAAGAGGAGGAAGTAAAAGAAAGGTAAAACAGTGCTTGGGGCTAGGGTTTTATAAGAGAAAAGGAAACTGAAGGGGTGGAAAATCTGAGCCACAGAATTCGAAACGATTCAATCACGATCGTCCAAGGGGAAACGTGCCAATTCGGAAAATAGGAACGGTTTTAATCTGAACCGTCAGAACAGATAAGACAAAAGTAATGACGCATTGGAACGGCTGAAAAAGTGCTTTTTCAACAGGCAGGCCTGCAGAGCCCAAAACGTTCCCTCACCTCCTATCAGCATTTAATGCCGATCTTTTCAAAAAAACCCCTTCGAATCCGAACAGGATCCCAGAAGATCTTGAAAAGATCCAAGGCAAAGGCCTCCGACGGAGACGCGGAAGAGTCCGATGTTGGAAGACGCGACGCACTATAAGTCCCCCACGTCTTGGGGGCAAATGATGGGCCCTGGCGAAGGCCGTTAGGCCCCTTAACGATTGACTAACGGCGACTAGGCCTAGTGGGCTAGGAGCTGGGCTGCTGGAAGGCTAAGGGCTCCGACGGAAGGAGGCCCCGATATTGAATGGCCCCGAGCAAGTATGGCTCCGACAGGGAAGAGTCCCGAAGATATCGGACCTGGACGTAGTCGGTCCCGATATGGGAGTTGACACCACTCCCCGACACCGAATCCTCAAACGATGTAACTTGGGAGTCTCCGGTAACGATCGAGACTCGCCAGTAAGAGCACAATCCCGGAAATCTCGCCACGGTTACAGTAGTGGTATAATGGGCGAGATATGCGGGATACGAATAACTGTACGAGATACAGGGCAGAATATATGGCGAGATACGTGGGATAGCGGATCACGATCCAACCACCTAATCAGGTAACTGGGATAGCCTCCCTCTATAAAAGGAGGGAAGTTATTCCAGATTGGGGTTACGTTTTACACACATTGACATTGCTTGCCTATTCTGTTGATCGCCATACTTACGTTAAGCATCGGAGAGGGATTCTGGGCCACTGCCCTCTATCCCCTTCTGCAGGATTACGAGGAGCTAAGGAATCCGTCACCGTAACCGGAGTTCCCGCCGTGATCCAACAAACAGTTGATAAGGTAGTTGGAGTCGCAACTGTTGTTGGTGTTGCTGGAGAGGGTTGTATCCGTTGGTGTTGAAGGAAAGGAAACGTACTGTTGATTTGGAAGAGAGCAGCTGCCAATTGTTTAAGGGGTATTTTAGGGTTTTCATACTGTTGAAACCAGCTCAAATTAACTTTGTCTTTTATAAGAGGAATATATATATATATATAGTGTGACTTGTTAAACCCCAACCCAACTACATATTCTAAGCTGTTGGTGTTACCCCCAAAGGCCCAAATTAAATTGAAAATTAACACTAGCGGCCTGCTAATTTTCTCAGGAGTTCCGTTTTTGGGCCAATGGAGCTGTACCTTACTTCAACTTCCAGCTTCTAAAATCTAAATAGGCCCAATATTCATAACCACTATTGTATAGAGATATTATTAGATAAAGAGTTATAAAAGATTAGAATGAGTTGAAATTAGAGTTGAAAGATAAAAATAATTTTAATATTATAGATTGGTTTGTTGGCATTTGGAGATTGGGCCACCGTAAATAGAAACCCATTAATATGAGAATGTTACTTGAGTTAATTGGGTAATGTCACATTAGAGATTTTGGGTTAGGCCTAAAATCCCAATTAACATGAGAGACCCAAAATTGGGTCTCTCTTCTCATAAGTGGCCGGCCGAAACTTGCATTAGGGTGATATGAGTTTTGTCCGACCTCTTCTTATAAATAGGGAGTGTTAGGGATTAATTTAGGGTTAACTATCTAATCATATTCTCCTAGGGGTTTTAGACAAAGAAATCCCTCCTACCTATTGAAAGTTTCGGACGAACCATATCCTAACCAAGGAGGTGTCAAACTGCTTCGAGCAATTACTATGGAGATCCGTCCTTGCTAAAGAATCGACAAGAGGCTTTGCTGTGGAGACCAATCCGCGTAGGTATTCTTTAATCGGAATTCTTACAGGAACCGTCCGGCAGATCGAGAACTCTCCTCGAAGATCTTGGGTCTACGGAAAGTATTGTAGGTATGTGCCCCTAATTCTGCTGCGTAATTCGTTTACATAGCATGCACATTGTTTTGTTTCTGTAGTATTTATCCCTGATAATCCTACAATGGTATCAGAGCTTGTGTTAGGGAGTTCATAATTTTGATAAATTGGTGTCTTGAGATTTTAGTAAAACTGATGGTTTTAGTAAAACTGATATTCATGAAATTGAGTGTTTTTGTTAAAATTGATGTTCATGATTTTTCAATAAAAACGTAAACTTTATCAAAATTGAACATTGGATTATTGATCCAAGTAAAATTTGATATTGAAATTTGACAACTAGCCCTAAAAGCATGTTTCGGCCGAACCACTTAGGATGAACAATGTAAAATTTTTAATTTCTTAATTCCTAAGTAACTAGGGTTTTTTCTGCCGAACCCTAGAAATTTTAATTTTAAAATTTATGCCGAAAATATTGCTAGGTGAATTAGGTCACAATTAGGGCTAGATTCACAAGATAATTGTGATAATTACTATCGATATATTCTAACATGATTTTAGGAATCTAGGATATTATTGATAGATTTTAGTTGCCTAAAATTGAGAAAATATATATTGTAGATAGATTTTATCCTAATATAGAATCTTGACAATAAATAAAATATATATATGTATATTTATTGATAATGACCGATATATATATATATATATATATGCAAATATTGGAAAACATTTTTATAATTAATGTTACTTGGTGGCTAAGTTAAGTTTTTAAAACCCTACTTAGCACACAAGAAACATTGTAGCTGAACCCTGGCCGGTCCAATTTTGCTCATCCAGATCAGGTCGATTGACCCGGAATGATGGATATATGTCCAATTCGGGTTCGTATTTACACTTCGGGCCTCGTAAACACGTCAAAATTACATGTCGGTTTGAAAACGTCTCCCAAAGGGTCAAAACGGTCCGGAAACGCATTTACGCGCGTCCGGACCGGACCTCCGGATTGCTTGCAATCCGGACCTCGCCGAATTGCCCAAATTCGACGAGGTCCGGATTGCATTGCGGGTATCGTGCGATTACCGTTCCCGCGATTACCATTACGTGTAGAGAAGTCAAGTTCGCGCATTACCAATATGGATGACGGTTACCGCTTGCTTTTGAACCGTCATTAAACCGCTTTAAAACCGGGTCCGGTCCCAATGAAGCCTATAAATAGGAGGCCTTGACCACCCATTTTCACACATCCTCTCATTTGCCCAACTTTGGTATTTTGAGCTCTGACTTCTCTCTAGAAATATTCTCTCTCTATAAATTACTCTTTTACCCCTATAGTGACTTAAGCTTCGGAGAGGGCTCCGCTAGCACCACCCCCCCTCTCCGTGCTAGCATTGGTCCTTCGTGCAGGAATCGTCGCCCAGGCGTCCAGATTTGTGCACAGATCACCGCCTCCTGAGACACAACCACACTGAGACACAGACCTTTACGGGAGTCAACCGAACACTCGCCAGTGGCCCAAACCTCTTCCCGACGAAGGGTTACTGCCCAAAAACCCGCACAACCATGCGAACAGACGTGTCCTCACGACTCAGTTCATCCAGGACGCAACATTGGCGCCGTCTACGTGATTCGAACAAGAAGCTACCATTCCGCAAAATCATGACGAATGATCGCAAACCTCCCGAAGAGGTGAACACAAGGAACATAAGGAAAAGGCCCGGACGTCCCAAGAAGTCCCCGGCAAACAAAAGAACAGGAGGCCAAATGCCAGCTGGAAGTCAGTCGGGACCCTCCCACATTCCAAGAGCTACTTCCGTAGCTTCATCCTTGCCAACTGACAATGTGCCCGACGCACAGCACAGAGAGCCAAGGAACGAGCATCACTCACCTCCACCTGGTTTCGAGCCAGAGGTGAATGAAGAGGAATCTCAGACGGAAATGCCGCAAGGCGAACAAAGAACAGGAGCAAACCCAATGCCCACCGTTACTCCAGCGATGATGGCTGCGTTGGAAGAGTTACTCGCATTCCGCGAGTCTCTAAAAAACCAGGGATATGCTGCTCAACCACCTCCAACTAACCAAGAGCATGCCGCGCCAGCAAGAGAGATGTCGCAAGACACTACTCGCCACGACAATCCTTTCCAGGGCAGAAACCAACACGCAAGATATGAAGCTGCACGGTCATACACTCCTTCCCAAGGAGCCCATCATTGGAGGAATGAAAGGCAGCCCCCATTCTACCACCCACAGCACCCAACGAGGGATGATCCCTTCCAGGCCATAAGCAGAGATCAATCCGACATCTACCACAACAATGGCCGACAAAATCCTTCAATAGGTTACGCTGAGCCTGTAAAAGGGTTTACCGCCGAGATGTTAGAAGAAATGGTGGAGAAGAAGATGAAGGAAGCAAAAATGAAGGGTATGCACGCACTTGAAGAAAGGGCGTCACATCCGTTCGCAGACCACCTTGTAAACAGTCGCGTCCCAGACGCACTGTACCGGATTGGAGGAGATCTCTATCGCGGAAAAGGAGATCCAGTGGAACACGTGCAAAAGCAAGAGGCCTCCCTGCTAGGCAGAACAAAGAACCCACATCACTTCGCAATGACGTTTTCACAAACTCTTGCCGGGACCGCAGCACACTAGTTCTTCTCGCTGCCATGCGGAAGCATCACTTCATGGGCAGATCTGAAGGCTAAATTCATTCAAAGATACATGGGCGAGCGCACATTGCTAAAGGGGTCAGGTGCTCTGGACGATGTCCAACAACAAAACGAAGAATCTCTCGCCGACTACTACATCCGTTTCAATCAGAATATCTCTGATATTCAGGGGAACCTGACAGAAGGAGAGATTTTCCGAGCATTCATTCGAAACCTCGGACGAAGAGGCTATGCCCTAGCAGAAAAGACGGCGAAGCGCCCAGCCGAAACCATGGAGGAGCTAGCCGCAAGAGTAAAAGAATACGTGGACCTCGAAAGGTTCAGAAGTCAGAACAAGGCAAAAATCTCTGCGGCAAAGGCAAAAGAGAATCCAAAGCAGAACCAACCAAAACCACACTCAAGTGGTCAGCAAGGAAGACATTGGCAACCTCAGCCGAAAAGACCTTTTCAAGGAGATTTTCAGAAGCCAAAGGAAGTAAATCTTGCCGACTGCATTCCTTTGAATGCCCCGCTGTCTGTAATATTAAGAGAAATGAAGGACGCAAATATGTGGAAAGAGCCGAACAATTTCAAGAAAGGCCCACTAGGGAGAGACAAGGACAAGTGGTGTGAAAACCACGAGGTCTTCGGCCACGAGACCGACAGCTGTGTCAGTCTACGCTTCCGCATTAACAACTTCGTCCTCAAGGGCGAATTGAAGAAATTTGTCGATCAAGGCGACAACCCCCCAAGAAAGGCTCAAGCAGAGTCATCAAAAAGAGGGAACAAGGGAAAAGAGAAGGTCAATGACAACCCTCCGCCAGCTAAGCGAGGTGTAATCAACGTCATACACGGAGGACCTGCCGCAGGAGGACAAGTGTCTAATGCTCGGGACATTTATGCATCCCAAGCAGCAACATTGCCGAAATACGGAAAGCGCAAGCAACCGGAGCAAGAAGATGCGGTCATCCAATTCTCCAGGGATGACTTAAAGCATATCGTTTACCCTCACGATGATGCTTTAGTCATAACCATGGACATTGACGGATACGATGTAAAAAGAATCCTTGTCGATGGTGGAAGCTCTGCTGACATTCTACATGTCAAAGTCCTAGAGCAACTGGGAAGATCTTTTCAAAGTCTTGACCCCAGGAACCTTCTCGCTAGTCAGCTTCGCCGGAGCAGCTACACAACCCCTGGGTACAATCACGCTTCCTGTCATCCTTGGCCAGGGGTGGAGAGCATTGCATGTCAACGTCACTTTCGTCGTTGTAGAATCCCTCGGGGCCTACAACGGAATCTTGGGACGAACAACGATCAACCCCTATGTGATTGTGCCCTCCAGTGTCCACCAAAAGATGAAGTTCCCTACGGAACATGGGATTGGGGAAGTGCTAGGCGACCAGATAACCGCAAGACGTTGTTACGTCAATGCCTTGAGAGCAAAGCACCAATTCCATGATGCAATGATAAATTCCTTCAAGAGGCAGAAAGTTGTTGATGAAAGAAAGAAGCAAGTGGCGGAACAAGCTGTTACAGTTTGGAATCCACAAGAAAGCATCCAGTATTCGCCATGGCACCAGATATGGCTCGTCAAGCAGGGAGAAGGCGAGCTAATCATGGAATACTTCATCAGATTCGCTTCTAACGCCTCCTCGGCGAAAGCAACAAGAGAAGAAGTGATAAGCGTGTTCTATGAAAACATGAACGCCAAATCTTTCCTTCTCTTCGGACGAACTCATGGATGGCGAACAACAAAAACCATGGCAGATCTAAAGAATAAGCTTGAGACAGCAGTCTTATGCGAACAAGAACTGAGGTGGGGTACACCCCTCAGTTGGGACAAAGGAGTTCGAGCGAAAACGAACAAACAGGAAGACGCAAGCATCGATATCGACAATATCTTCACACCGCTAAACACGGTTGCTGAAGACATTTACGTCAACCTACTTGAAAACAAGCTCCCAAGTCCACTTGTTCCGAAGACAGCTTTCTTGGGCAACAACATCAGAGAATGGTGCAAGTACCATAAAACTTGGGGCACAACACAAACATGTGTCTACCATTAAGGTGGGAGATTGAAGAATGCATCGAGCTAGGTGCATTAAGGCGATTTGTTGCAACCGACTCCGCGACGTCGTCATCAAACCAGCAATAATGAAACGGGAGAAACAACTATCTTTTAGATTACTTTGCGCATTCCTAGTGTTTCTAGTATAATCAATGTAAATACGCGCAAGTATCTAATAAAGTCAATCTACATTTGTAGGTACACATCTATCTCTTACGCGCTTATTATCTACATCAATAATCCAAGATATTATGCCATGTGCAAGCAAAATCTATCACGCGTTATGAAAACGCTTATCTTCAACAATAAGTTACTCATATTGATGATCACATCAAAATGTATCATCATAGAATGAAAAACTTGGAGTTAAGCCCAAGACATTTTCAAAGACAGCAGACTGCAAATACACATAATGAATGATATTTGCATACCTACACCAACAAGGAGTTTATTTCTCCATTCATAAATTGGCATCTATCTCAAGAAGGTGCCGGCAACACAAAGCCATTACGCTATTTGCACAGCCAACTTATATGACGCAAGGACAATTTGCGGATTATCTACAAAAAGGGAACTTATAGCAATTCTCTAGTCAAGGTGACGACTATTCAAGAACCGTCATCTACAAGCAATATCTTGGATTAACATCAAGACCTACTTCCAAAGGTGGCGTGTTGAGGTATCTTCTTTGAAAGACAAACCCCATGTTTACTTCTAGAAAATGACATGCTGTGACATCTCTTTTTAGAGGCAAATCCTCATGTTCATAGCCATTCCCTGGAGTCAGAACAGGATGGGCAAATACAATAACGGGACTGATCACCCCATAAGTGGCAGAAGTTCTCTTGATAGACAACGATACCACGCCACAACAAGCTCGAATTCCTGTTAAGGGTTCACTCTTCAAGGCGAATGTCCTCTGGTTAGATGACACTCCCATATTACGAATTCCTGGTAAGGGTTCACTCTTCATGGCGAATTTCCTCTGGTTAGATGACACTCCCATATTACGAATTCCTGGTAAGGGTTCACTCTTCATGACGAATGTCCTCTGGTTAGATGACACTCCCATATTACGAATTCCTGGTAAGGGTTCACTCTTCATGGAGAATGTCATCTGGTTAGATGACAATCCCATATTACGAATTCCTGGTAAGGGTTCACTCTTCATGGCGAATGTCCTCTTTTTAGATGACAATCCCATATTACGAATTCCTGGTTAGGGTTCACTCTATACGGCAGAAGTCCTCTTGCTAGATGACATTTCCGTACTACAGATTTTCAAAATCGTGTTGCATGGTTCCTGGACGCAAAAAACATGCATCACAATTCATACTCTCAAAAGTGTTACATGGTCCCTGGACGCAGGAATCATGTATCACAAATATTTTTATCAAATATTTTATATCTAACACCTTTTCAAACATTTTTTCAAACAAGCTTTTTAGGATTCACAAAACACTCTTTCAAAACCCAAAAAGGTTTTTACGTATGCTTCCCCAACGCGGGTTGATACACGCTGGCAGGTGCGCACCCTGTTTAAAACTCATAAAATTTACAAGTAGAGTCTTGTACAACGTCGCCTTAGAGTGGAACTAAGAGACGGTATAAACTAGTATCTTGCTCAAGCTAAGATAACACATTTCAAACATACTACTTGTTAAGTCGCTATACGTGAATCACATGATAGGTTTCAACAGATACATCGACAAGCTATGCAGGAAGACGTACAACATGCGTTACGCATCGTACAAACAATCTTGAATCAAAAGTGGCTATCGGTCACGATTACGGGGACTACGTTTACACTACTAGTCATCCACGTTCAGTAAACACAGTAAGCGATAACGGTATGAAATATTACTAACAAGTTATCATGCAAACTACTATGTATAAAGCGGGTTTAAACGACGTAGTTCAAAGCGAACAAGTCACAAGCAACAATCAAAGAACAACTCCAACAAGTTTCTAAACATAGAAGCCGGGGGGCAAGCGAACTCATAACGAGTTCAACATATCGAAAAGATAACGCAAATCAAAGGATTCCATCATCCCTGACAGGGCTAGGCGGAACAGGCAGAAGTTGCACAGTAGTGCCACCACCGTCTTCTCCAAACAAAAATGCAAACAGAGATGTTGCAGTATCTAAGCGACGAAGTTCGGCAACTTGCCCAACAGCAGACTCCGCGTACGGCCCTAACTTGTCAAAAGGAAAGCCAGGGGCAAGAATGCTCACTCTACGAATAAAGTCCTCAGCAAAATCGCTGAGCATAGGAGCGGCCTTCGCCGTGGCAGCAGCAGTAACCGCACTGTCAAATCCAGGAGTAGAAGGGAACTTGCTAAGTCCCTCTTCAATGCCAGCCTTCATTTCTTCCTCGCGCACTTTCTGACAGGCAACCTTGTGCTTGCCCGCGTTATCAGAAATTGCCTTCTCAATGGCAGCGTTCTCAGATTCAAGCTGAACAAGGCTGGCATGATCAGCGTCATAACGAGCATCAAAGTCCGTTTTCTTCAACGAAAGACGGCGCACTTCGTCTTTAGCTTCCTCAAGCTCCTTGGACAAAGTGGCAGCTTTATCAGCGATGGCACGCTTCTCCTGGACAAGCTCCAGCATGAAGGAGGCCATGTGAACCATATCAGAAACAACCTGAAAACAAAGAAACAATAAGCATACATGTTCGAGAACAACGAACACAACAAAGTAAAAAAGTATACTCACTAGGGTGAATCCAGATAGCGATCTCTCAACGAAAGTTCGTGCCTCCTCGTCACTCGAGGGTCGGACAACTCGATCACCAGGAGTAGATCGATGAAGAACGCGCACGCCAACTTCCGGCATGCCCAGCTGGGAGTCCTTGGGAAAAGTAAGATCTCCTGCCACATATGGCATCCACTTACCATCTTAGATATCACCGTCCAAAGGACGAAGCAAATCCGCACGTCCAAGTGGCGGAATAACTACATGAAAACCAAGCAAAGTTATGCAAAAGCCAAAAATAAAGCGCACAAAAGCACACAATCAAGTGTTTAGCTTATACCATAAGAAAGAGAACGTTCCACCTCGGACCGCTCCTTCGAGCGGGGGGCAGACAACGCATCCTCGCAACCGTCAACTTCCTTCCCTTTATGGCAGGAAGGAGTAGGAACGGTCATAGTAGTCTTCGGACGCTTCGAACTGCTCGAAGAACGCGCCCCAGTGGTGGACCGTTTGGATGAGTCAAGAACGGCAACAACGCGATCAGTAACAAGTGTCGTGCGACCTGCAAGTAAAATGCAAAGTTACAACCCAACCAAGAGAGTACATAAGGAAGATTGTTCTTTTAAAACCATCTACCTTTTCCACGTCCAGAAGCCGCCGATGCTCCAGAAACAAGAGGGGGAACAATCCTTCCGCTAGAAGCAATCTTGCGAGCGGCCGCCGTCTGCAAAGACGAGCTTTTTCCGTCAAACCAACCTACAGTGCAACACGGTAAAAAGTTATAAAAATGATCAACATACCGAAGCTGCAGAAGGGAGCACATGGATCCCAGCATCAATCAATTCTTGATCGGATGCACGCAATGAGCAAATAAAGCCGCGCGATTGTTGACAATGATATATCTGTCTTATCACTTCCTTATCCGACAAGGAGAGTTCCCGAAAAGCAGGCGCGGGATCAAATTTCCGAACATGCTCGACATCCCAAGTCGTCCCCGCGTCAAGAGCAAAAAAGTAATGGTGCCTTCAATGGTCGGCAGATCGATCCGCAGTAGCAACTAATCGGTAACTAGGATCCCACTTGGCTTCCCCAAGACCAAGTTCCTCAAAACCATCGCTCTGCAAGTTCGGCCAACGAACTTTCACACTGCACAATCCCGCTGAGTCCGGACTCTTAAGCTGGTAGAAGCAGCGAAAGAGGGTGCGGGAGTAACGCCAGGACTGCTTGTGAAGCAGCACTCTGAAACAAGTCCATACTCGAATCCCGTTGGGTGCAAGATCTAAAGGGGAAATCCCATAACCGCTACAGAGCTCAAACAAGTCAGAGCAGTAGGGAAACCGCAAACCCTCTCTAACGTGAGATGTGTACACAACGGATAAATCTACAGGCGGAGGAGTAGCATCTCTTAATCTGCTATCAGGGAGTATCTCAAAGGGGTAAAAAGCCTCGGAACAAGCGTCGAGTCCGGAAGCACTCGCATACAAGGTGAACAGGGATCTATCCAAGCGGTTAGTATAATACCTAACCAACACCTCAGTCTCTCCAGCAGGAGATGCCCCAACAAAAGGACCAGCAGCTACACCCTCATCGGTGTCTAAAACACTATCTACTGACCGGGTCTACTTCCAAGTCATCCTCTATATCAGAATTAAAGGGAGTCTGCGATAGAGGAGGGATAGACTTACTCATTGCAACAACTTGGCCAAAAGGAAGGAAGCTCCACAAGAGGTTATCACGACTCCACAATCTGCAAAAATCAAGTAGAAGTCAACGCGCATAGCAAAAGTCAACGCGCGTAGCAAAAGTCAACGCGCGTAGCGAAAGTCAACGCGCATAGCAAAAGTCAACGCGCGTATCAAAAGTCAACGCGCATAGCAAAAGTCAACGCGCGTAGCGAAAGTCGACGCGCGTAGCAAAGGTCAACGCGCATAGCAAAAGTCAACGCGCATAGCAAAGTTGGTACGTACGATAAAAGGGACTAACGTCTTAAGAGACTATCATGCAAACGGTGGTACTAACGCAACGGACCGCAAGGATCGAACGCGGCAACACTTAGGGAAGATATTTCTCTAAGGCGTTAAAACAACAAAAAATTACTCCTAAAGTCATTTGGCAATCCCCGTCAACCAAAAATCCACCAAGGGAAAAAATTACGCATACCGACCAAAAAGCCTCTACACTAAGACAGGGGGCACTATGTCCAAACAAGGAATCCTACCTCAACTATCCACGGAAATGAAAAATCGTCTAAGTCATGGACCAACGGCGATAATAACGACAACCAATCAGCAATTATTCGACATACAAGCATCAACAAGCAGTCACATACGACAAAAACGACAAATAGCTCAAACGAACAACAATACGGCGACATTCGAAATGAAGTCGAAGCTGTCCTGTAAAATCGAGTTTCCAAATTACCTCAAAATGTGACGAAAAGTATCACAATGGACTCCCCTCGTCGAGACGATTTCGGAAAGGTAAGGACCGCGACGAGCAGAGCCCGGGAAGGCGGCGCGTGGGTCACACGCGCTGGCAAGGCGGATCTCACGCGGCGGCGCGTGAGGGCGCGTCTGGCTTCTCCTGGCGATTGCGAAGGCGGCGCTAGAATCCTCGTGACAATCTGAGTCGATTGGTGGTGTCAATTGCTGAAAACAAGTCAAGGATCAAACACGAAACCTTCGGGATATGCCTAAGCTCTACGACGGCGAAGAAACTATGAACACACAAACAATTTCGGGAAATGAAGAAGGAATTACCTACAAAGAAGAAGGAATGATGAATTCCCAAGGTGCTGGAAGGATAGTTGGGGATGTGTGTAATTACATATCCCAAAAGATGCTTAGTTGATAAGGATTAAAGGATTAACTTATCTACACTCGCGCCTAAACACTTATGGTATACTCCACCCTCTCTTCTAGATATCTACTCCTACGTACGTGATTATTTTGATATTGCATGTATCAAACCCGTCATTCTACGCGCATGTTTTCATATCGCATGATTCGTGATTTGATAATCGCTAAGTCGTTTTAAAAGCATATGGTTTATATCTCTTGCATTGCGTAATTACGATCTTGCCATGACCATTACTTGTGCATGCATGTTGATAAAGGCATGTTCGCATGATGTATTACTAATTGCTTATGTCTCCAACGATAACCATACTTGCACGCTACGTATGCGCATTCCCTATTGCACTAACCATGATGACAGGAAACAAAGTCATTCAGCCGGAAAATCAAAGGACGGACGAAATCAAGACGTCTACATCCGACCAACGATCAAAACCGAAAGGTTAGCGTCAACCTCAAATTGGACACGTATCCTAACTTAAAAATAGAGTCAAGAAAGGTTCTAAAACGTTACTTGACTAGGGGGCAAGTGATGGATATATGTCCAATTCGGTTTCGTATTTACACTTCGGGCCTCGTAAACACGTCAAAATTACATCTCGGTTTGAAAACGTCTCCCAAAGGGTCAAAACGGTCCGGAAACGCATTTACGCGCGTCCGGATTGCATTGCAACCCGGACCTCCGGGTTGTGCGGCAATCCGGACCTCGCCGAATTGCCCAAATTCGACGAGGTCCGGATTGCATTGCGGGTATCGTGCGATTACCGTTCCCGCGATTACCGTTACGTGTAGAGAAGTCAAGTTCGCGCATTACCAATATGGATGACGGTTACCGCTTGCTTTTGAACCGTCATTAAACCGCTTTAAAACCGGGTCCGGTCCCAAGGAAGCCTATAAATAGGAGGCCTTGGCCTCCCATTTTCACACATCCTCTCATTTGCCCAACTTTGGTATTTTGAGCTCTGACTTCTCTCTAGAAATTACTCTTTTACCCCTATAGTGACTTAAGCTTTTGAGAGGGCTCCGCTAGCACCACCCCCCCCTCTCCGTGCTAGCATTGGTCCTTCGTGCAGGAATCGTCGCCCAGGCGTCCAGATTTGTGCACAGATCACCGCCTCCTGAGACACAACCACACTGAGACACAGACCTTTACGGGAGTCAACCGAACACTCGCCAGTGGCCCAAACCTCTTCCCGACGAAGGGTTACTGCCCAAAAACCCGCACAACCACGCGAACAGACGCGTCCTCACGACTCAGTTCATCCAGGACGCAACACGGAAGACCTAGGGAACCCGAAATGGACTGAACCGGGTCAAGTTCCACGGTTCCAAACAGGGCGGGTCTGTTGGATTACGGGGCAGATTACTACGGAAACATAAACAGAGGTACATGCTTGTAATCAGAATTACGCAGCGGAAGATGTGCACATACCTTAAACCTTTTCTGTAGTCCTAAGGATCCTGCTGAGGGAGTTCACGATCCACTGAACGGAACCCGTAGAAGTTCTTGTTAAGGAAGTCCTATATGTTATTAGCTCCACAGCAAAGTCTCTGATCGATTCTTGGCAGGGACGGATCTCCAGAGTGTTTGCTCGAAGCAAATTGGCACACCCTTGGTGCTTTGGTGGGTTCGGCTGAAACTTGACAAAAGGGAGGAAGGGTTTTTTTTCTCTCAATTCACCACTTAGGAGGAATTGTGAATTACCTTAATGAAAACCCTAACACCCCTTATTTATAGGAGGAGCAAAGTGGACAAAAGTCCACTTTCCCCCTTCATTATTTCGGTCGGCCTATATGTGTAAGGGAGGCCCAATTTTGGGCATCTCATGTCAATTGGGATTTGGGTCTAGCCCAATTTCCCTAATGTGACATTTACCCAATTTCTTAGGTAACATATACATATTAATGGGCTTCCATTTACGGTGCCCAATCACCATATGCTAACAGCTCCCACTCGTCGGAATGAAAGGGTGCCTGTTAATGTTTTGTTGTCCAAATTGCATCAACATTTCACTCTTCTGATCTTGCCCCTGCTTCTGAATAATTCATAAGAGGTTTGTCGTGCGACCGGTGGATACGACGGGCATTGTGCTACTCATATGTTAGGAGTGTAATAGCTTTAGAAGGTTGAATCATTTGTTGATTGATGATTAGGGATTACAATGCAATAGGTAAACTATATATACTAGGTGATAAGGATCACCAACTAGGACTAGCTATCCTATGTGCCCAACTTGGTGCACCAAGGTGCATACACCATGTAACATGTACTACATGATATATGCACCATATAATAACCTTATACAATCATCTAATGACATGATAGAAGTAAATGCAAGTATAAATGACAAGATGCAATGTGAGCATATCAACTTATATACTCTATTTTCTCCCATCCTTTTCTTCTTCTTCTCTTCTTTCTTGGAACACATCCTTGATTCCATATAGCTTTAGCAAAGCTAAGTGTTGACTCTTGACCAATGCCTTGGTAAGCAAGTCAGCAAGTTGTTCCTTTGAAGGAATGTAATGGACACCTATGAATCCTTGTTGAATATGATGTCTTGTGAAGTGGCAGTCTAGCTCAATGTGCTTGGTGCGCTCATGGAACATGGGATTCTTTGCAATCTTCACAGCTGCTTGGCTATCTGTGTAGATTGGGATAGGAAGATTTACTTGTATGCCAAGTTCCTTGAGGATTCTTCGCACCCAAAGTGCCTCTTGAATTGCAACTCTTAGGCATCTATACTCTGCTTCAGCACTTGATAGGGAAATTGTGTCTTGCTTCTTTACCTTCCAGGCTATCATAGCCTCTCCTAGCTTGACACAATAAGCACTCACTGATTTCCTACTAAAAGGGCAAGCAGCCCAATCAGAATCACAAAACAAACTCAAATTGAGCTTGTTGTTGGAAGGATAGATCAATCCTTGCCCT
The DNA here is from genome assembly GCA_036873135.1 of Clarkia xantiana subsp. parviflora. Classification (NCBI taxonomy): domain Eukaryota; kingdom Viridiplantae; phylum Streptophyta; class Magnoliopsida; order Myrtales; family Onagraceae; genus Clarkia; species Clarkia xantiana. Next base: position 45,980,666 of record JAPTYO010000002.1, on the reverse strand, counting down.
GGAGTGCCTTTAATGTATCTGATGACTCTTATGACTGCATCATGATGGGACTTCTTTGGCTTGTCAACAAATTGACTGAGTCTTTGCACTGAAAAGCTAATGTCTGGCCTTGTCATGGTAAGGTATAGCAACTTGCCAATGATCCTCCTATAAGAAGTGGCATCCTCCAAGAGTGCATCATCAATGTTTGAATTAGTTGCTTTGTCATACTCATGTGTGGTGAGTTTGACATTGAACTCCATAGGGGTTTCAGCAGGCCTTGCAGCCCCTAGGCCAGCATCTTCAATGAGCTCAATTGCATACTTCCTTTGGTTGATTACAAGACCTCTATCTGACCTTGCAACTTCAAGTCCCAAAAAGTACCTCAAGTCTCCTAAGTCCTTCAATTTGAAGTGTGTTTGGAGTGTGTTCTTCAATTGATTGATCATCTTGGTGTTGGAGCCAGTGATTAGAAGATCATCAACATAGGTGAGAAGAAAAACTTTGTCATCACCTTGTATCTTGGTGAACAAGGAATGATCTGAGGCACATTGTTTGTAACCATTCTTCAATAAGGTTTGAGTGAGCTTGATGTTCCATTGTCTTGAAGCTTGTTTGAGACCATATAAGGACTTGTTGAGCTTGCACACAAGTTTGGGATATCCCTCAAGAGACTTGGAATGATTAAAACCTTGGGGAATGTCCATATACACTTCTTATATAAGTTGATATATCCATGTCAAAATGAAAAGGATTCTCAGGTGGGAAATCCTCAAGTTGTTGCTTGACTCCCAAGCAAGATGGAATAAGAGCCTTTAGAGCATCCTTAGACATGCTAAAGGGGAAAATATCCTCATGGAAATGAACATCCCTTGATACATGAAACACTGAGTTTGAAATGTTCATCACAAGGTATCCTTTTTGAGATGTTGAATATCCCATTAGGATGCATGGTTCAACCCTTGGACTAAACTTGTCATGGTTGTTCAATTTAGTTGAAAAACATAGACAACCTATAGTTCTCAAGTGATGAAGGGAAGGAGTTTTGCCATATAACACTTCAATAGGTGACTTGAACTTCAAGATAGAGGTGGGAAGCCTATTGAGTAAGTAACAAGCATTGAGTATGCAATACCCCCAATGCCTCAAAGGCATGGATGCTTGAAATCTTATTGCTCTAGCAATGTTGAGGATGTCCCTATGTTTGCGTTCCACCCTTCCATTTTGTTGTGGTGTATGCACACAACTTGTTTGATGAAGAATGCCAAACTGAAGAAGCAAACCTTTGCAAATAGAATTGATGAACTCAGTCCCATTATCACTTCTCAAAGTTTTGACCATTGTTCCAAATTGATTCTTCACCATGATTAGGAAATTCTTGATGTGCAAGAAAGTATCACTTTTGTGCCTCATCAAGTAAACCCAAGTTGCCCTTGAGTGATCATCAACAATGGTCAAGAAGTATTGATTGTTCTTGAAGGTTGGCACTTTGTAAGGACCCCATAAATCCATGTGAACCAAATCAAAGGGCTTTGAAGCAATAGAATCACTGGTTGGAAAAGAAAATCTAGATTGTTTTGCAAGAGGACAAATAGTGCATTGTTTGATACAACCATATGTCTTATTCAAGCCTAAAACATCCAAATGATTCAAATATTGTTCAGAGACATGGCCCAAACGCCTATGCCATCTCAATACTTCATCCTTATTCTCCAAGCAAGCAGCTGCTAACTTCCTTGGGCTTGAAGGCACCACATCCTTCAAAGTGTATAGTCCTCTATTCCATTCCCCAATCACCATGGACTTGCCACTCTGGCCCTGAAGTAACACATGATCACAAGTAAAGATCACTTTGCAATTTAACTGGCTAGGTAACCTAGATACAGAGATCAGATTGAACTTGAAGTCAGGGACCAAGAGTATGTTGGTCAAGGTAAATCCACTTGAGAAAGAACAAGAACCAACATGAGTCACTTTGCATTTGTGACCATTTGGCAAGTGCACATATTGGTGATCTGAATCACTTTTCTTCAAATCATGTAGCCACTCAACTTGATGAGTGATGTGGTTAGTAGCACCTGAGTCAACTATCCAAACCATAGAATCATTAGATATACCTGCCATGTTGACATGAGCTTGATCCATATCCTCAAAGCTTAGGGGTGTATGATCAAAGTGATCATTATGGGCAGCAACATGTTGGATTCTTTTGTCAGCTGTGCCATGAAATATCCTTTTGTCCTTGGCTACCACATGCTCAATTGTGCTTGAGTTGCCACCTTCTTCAACAATGTTGGCTGAATTCCAATTCCTCTTAGGAGCATTTGGATTGGTTTGATGAATTGGGTGATCATATGGGTAGCCATGTTTGATGTAGCAATTGTCTTCAATGTGACCTCTCTTGCCACAATAGTTGCAAGTATTGAGTGGTCTCTGACTTGAAGGATTGAAGTTGCCTCTTCCAAAGCCATTTCCTCTTCCAATGCCATTGCCATTGCCTCTAGCAAAGCCTCTACCCCTTGCATATCCGCTTCCATTGCCTCTACCACCACCATAGGATGGATGCTTTCCAGTGAACAAGGCAGTTGCCTCACCCACATCACCAATGGAACCAGAGATGGTCCTTTGGCTTTCTTCTTGTACCAATACAGAGAAGGCAATGCTAAGGGAAGGAAGTGGTTGTCTCATAAGTAAGGTGCTCCTAATGTGTCCATAGGAGTCATTCAGTCCCAGAAGAAATGCCATCAACTTTTGCTTCTCCTTGTGTTCATTGACAATGGCAATGTCTCCAGCACATTGAAGATCCAAATCATCAATGGAAGCAAGGGCATCCCAGAGTTGCTTCATTTTGGCAAAGTACTCAGTGATAGAGAGCACACCTTGAGATGTTTGATAAATCTCCCTTGTTAATTGAAAGATTTGTGTGCCATCCACTTTATCAAACATCTCCTTCAAGTCATTCCAAATAGAAGAAGCAGTTGTGTTGTAGACCAAACCATTCACCAAATCTTTGGCCACAGTGTTCCTCAACCATGCCTTGACAATTGCATTTGCCCTATCCCATTTCACTCTATCATTGACATCAACATCCAATCTTGTGAATGTGCCATCTATAAAACCAAGCTTGTTCTTCACAAACAAGCCTTCCCTGATTGATGTGCTCCAAATATGATAGTTGGAGGTTCCTCGTAGTTGGAAAGGGATGAGTATATGGCCAGTGGTGTCTGAGGGGTGTATGTAAAGGGGGTCATCAACATTGGTTTCTTGAGCCATTTTGTAACTCAGAAAACACAAGTAGGTATGGAATGTGAATAATAGGAATCCAAATCCAAGAAATCAGCTGCCACAATCCAATCAAAATGGCATACACAAGTTGCACTACAAACAAAAGTAGTACACCAAGGTTGTTGATAGTAGGACAAAATCCAGCTCACCCTATGAGATTGCTTGTACAATTCCGCAACAAAATTTGTGACTTTCAAAGCTTGAAATTCAACAGAAATGGATTAGAAACCATTCTCCATTGATGAAAGCTCAGAATTCTTGAAGATATGAACACAAAGCACAAGGGAGGCACAAATGCTCCTCAGCCGAGCAATGTGTAGATAAGGGAAATAAAGCAATGAAATTCCAGGTATCAAGCAAGGGGCGCAGCTGAAACATGTTCAAAATCCATATCCAAATGTAGGGAAACAAAGCAAACTCCAGGAAATAGCAATATCAAACACGCAATCAGCTCAACAAGGCTGAATTCTTCAAGAACAAGCAAACTAGTACTAAGTCATCTTTGCTATGCTTAGTCTAGGTGCAGATCTACTTCATGCGTGTTGAGTTCTTGAAATTCCACTTACTATATGTCCATTCTTAAGTAAGAAATGGATTGTTGAAGTAGAAAAGACGATCCACGAAGCTGAAGTTGCAAATCCACACTTGAACAAGGTGAATGTTAAGGCAAAACTTTGAAGAAACTTGGTCTTCTTTAGCTTTGTGGTTGTGCCGCCATTTGAGGTGGCTCTGATACCATAATAGCTTTAGAAGGTTGAATCATTTGTTGATTGATGATTAGGGATCACAATGCAATAGGTAAACTATATATACTAGGTGATAAGGATCACCAACTAGGACTAGCTATCCTATGTGCCCAACTTGGTGCACCAAGGTGCATACACCATGTAACATGTACTACATGATATATGCACCATATAATAACCTTATACAATCATCTAATGACATGATAGAAGTAAATGCAAGTATAAATGACAAGATGCAATGTGAGCATATCAACTTATATACTCTATAGAGTGTTGTAGCGCCCGCGGAACGTTGATTACCTGTCTCAAATCAACCTGTTAAAAATATCAATTTGTATCGCGTTGTATCCTAGGTCAACTAATAATTCTCCTATTGCCCAGTTTCCACAAAAGAATACTTCTCCAGGGCATCCGTACAAGTATTCACAACCTTCGACTAATATCCGGTTGGTGGCCACCTAGTGAATACAAGAGTCGGTGAATTACAGGTGAACTTGACCATCCCCATCGCTCATACCTTAGTCATACCCAACCGGTTTCCAAAGACGTGGTAACTTGGCCTTTTTCTTCAGCACTGCGCTCATACGCCGGGAAGCGAACATTGAGCTTGACCCTAGATATGAGTTCTGAGTGTTGGATTACGGGGACGTAATACTACGGAATGCTAAACGTGTACATGTAAGTAAATTAATTACGCAGCGGAATAATGTACACATACATCAATAGCTTTCTTGCCCAAGAACGATGTGGAGGGAATTCTGATCCTCCGGTCGGAACATGTAAAAGTTCTTCATGAGAAGAAGTCCTACGCGGTATAAGCTCCACAACAAATCTTCTGATCAATTCTTCAACGGGGACAGAACCTCGGACTGACTATGATGTGCCGAAATTTCTACTAAGGGGGTGAGAGGGTTTCTCTCAAGTTCCTCAATGGAGGTACTTATGAATTACTTGATGTGTAAAGTGTAAAACCCCTTAGTAGACTCCCCTGTATATATGATTGGTGGAGTGGACAAAATTCCACTCCAACCAATGTGGTACTCTATTCGGCCGAACCACCTATTAAGGGAGGGAGGCCCAATTTTGGGCCTCCCATGTCAATTAGGAATTAGGTCAAGCCCAATTAACCTAATGTGACATTTACCCAATTGTCTTAGGTAATATCCTTAATATTAACGGGCTACCATTTACGGCACCACATCATCATATGCTAACAGCTCCAACTCGCCGGAATGGGAGGGTGCCTGTTAATGTATTGTTATCCAATTGCATCAACATTGCAGTCTTCAGTTATTGTCTGCGTCTCTGAATAGTTCATACGAGGTTTACCGTGCGACCGGCGGATACGAAGGGCATCGTGCTACTCATCTGTTAGGAGTATTGTAGAGCCCGCAGAACGTTGATTCCCTGTCGTAAATCAATCTTGTTAAAAACAAAATATGTACCGCACTGTATCCTTGCTCAACTGATAATTCACTAATTGCCCAGTTTTTCACATAGGAATACTTCTCCAGGGCATCCGTACAAGTGTTCACAACCTTCAACTAATATCCGGTTGATGGCCACCTAGTGAACACAAGAGTCGGTGAATTATAGGTGAACATGACCATCCCTATCGCTTATACCCTTAGTCCAACTCAACCGGTTTCCAAGACGTGGTCACTTGGCCTTTTTCTTTGGCTCTACGCTCTTACGCCTGGAGGCGAACATTGAGCAGGACCTTAGGTATAAGTTGTGAGTCCGACAGGATATTAATTGAAGGTTGGAAGTGAACTTTGGATGTCTCTTCATAAAACACCCGGGATCAATCGAACGCTCAAGGTGAAGAAGTATGCGCCCTTTGAATCACAAGGATTCTAGCTAGCACAACCGAGCATGACCCCGTGGTCGAACATGGCACGCGCAGTATGAAGCACGCGTCGATAGCACACCTGGACAAGCCATGGATGGGATATGTCAATCATGTTATCGCAGAATCTTTCATCTGGTCCTGAATGTGATTTTAATTATGGACAGAGTCCAACACGGCGATTTACAAAACGGAGATCAAGTCATGCTTTTAGGCGTGAAAAAGTTATCGTTTCGTTTAACCAGGTTTATCCCCTGGTTCTTAGCCAATCTTGTTGTGGTAGAGGTCCCCCTCTCCTACAAGATGACCGTACCTGTGTGACGAGGCATGGTTCACATTCGACATGATTTTTTTGGAAGAATTTTACCTATTCCTACGACTTAGTTTATAGACCGTAAAATCCGATGTTATTTATCATTATGACGTCGATGAATCATATACTCAGTTTGCAATTCTTTTATTCAATCGAAATATTATTTCAAAAGTCAAAATGCCATCACTTATACAAGCCACTTATTAAGCCCTACGTAATCCAAGCAGTTTTACGTGCTTTTTGAAAATCTCTCTACGTAATGGCTTAGTTAATGGGTCCGCGACCATTTTGTCTGTGGACAAGATTCTAAAGTGATTATATTGTCTTCCAGAACAGATTTAGCATTATTGTATTTCACATCGATGTGTTTGGTCCTACTGTGGTACTTTGGATTCTTAACTGCTGCAATGGCGACCGGACTGTCGGAGTATACCTTTACGGGTTTACTCTCCTTGCCAGCGCCAATTAATGCAGTAAGAAGCATTTTCAGCCAGACCGCTTCTGGTGCGTTTTTGGAAAGGGCAACGAATTCTGATTCCATAGTGGAAAGCGTGACACATGATTGCTTCTTGCTTACCCATGATATGGCAGCATTAGCAAGGAGGAAAACTCCTCCTGTGGTGGACTTACGATCATCTGGATCGCCACCGTGGTCGGCGTCACTATAACCGGTCAATTCTATTTGCCTGCCCTTATAGCACAGACCATAGTCGGCAATACCTTTCAGATATCTTATAATTCGTTTCGCGGCCTTTAAATGTTGATAACTAGGATCTGATTGGAATCTTGCTACTAGGCCCACAGCGTAACAGATATCCGGCCGAGTACATAGCATGACATACATGAGACTTCCTACCATGCATAGATACTCTGCATCCTTCATCTGTTCATGCTCCTGCTGGTTCTTCGGCACATCACGCTTTGACAGCACGCACCAGCGTATCCACGGGTTTGGCATCGAGCATTCTGAATCTTTTCAACAGTTTGTTGATATAAGATTCTTGAGACAGATATAATGTTCGGGCGGCACGATCTCAGACAATTTTAATGCCTAAGATGTACGTGGCCTCTCCCATGTTTTCATCTCAAATGCTAATACTAATCAGGACTTTGATTTATTCATGAAACTCACACCGTTCGCAGCAATGAGTATGTCATCTACGTATAAGGTTATGATGACATACTTAGACCCGGAGGTCTTGGTGTAAACGCAGGGATTCTCGTGAAGGTTCACAAATCTGTTTCCAACGATTTCCTCGTGGAATCTACGATACCATTGCCGAGACGATTGTTTAAGAACGTAAATAGATCTTTGGAGTTTGCAAACTTTACGTTCTTTGCTAGGAGTAATAAAACCCTCTGGCTGCTCCATATAGATCTCTTCCTCCAGGTTTTCGTGGAGGAATGCGGTCTTAACATCCATTTGGTGTAGCTCTAGATCGAGGCATGCAACAAGGGCAAGGATAGCCCTAACTGTGGTGTAACGCACAGTTGGTGAGTATGTTTCATCAAAGTCCACTCCGTGAATTTGGGTATATCCTTTCGCAATCGTTCGAGTTTTGTACCACTCAACCTTTCCATCAGTAGTGAATTCTAAAATTTCACTTTCTAGCTCTGCGGGTAGCAGGTGAATCAACTGAAGACCAAAAACCGAATTTATTTTCATTTAGGCAATTTCATCCTCAATTGTTTTCCTCCATTCCCTCGTTTGAGGTTATTTCATTGCTTGCTGAACCGTCACTGGTTCGTGAACGAATGTCTCACTTGATGGGATACTTGTTTTGACAGAAGTTCGTTGCCTTTGACTATGTCTAGGCTCGTTAATCCATCTATAGTATGATCGCTACTCCCACTCGGAATAATGCTTCTTATCGGAGCCTTACTCCCACTGGGAACAATGGCGGTGCTTGAACTTTGATTTACAACTTTCTCAGGATGACCTCTCGGTCTCGGGATTTCTTCTCCGAGATTTATTCCTTGATCACTAGGATCTGGAACCAAGTTGGTCGTTTCCCTCCCACTAGGAATGATGGATAGTTGTGTTAGTTCAGCATTACGATTATCAGGTCCGACTTGATTCGCATTAACATTTAGTGATGATTAGGTGAGGGGGAGTGAGCCCTCCCACTGGATTTATTATGAGGACGTTTCCATCATCATCATTTACCATGTCTTTCACTAATGCTTTATCATTCTCCCACTCGAAAGTGGGACCTGAGAATCTCCGTTGTCCATTATAATTCGATCAGTACTTTAGTTCGTTTTGTTCCGCAAAGCATTGGAAATCCATCCTCAAATTTCTATAATGTGTCATGTTCGACCACGTTGCCATTAATCCAAGCTAATTTTAAACTTGCATCCTTTTAAGAGTAGACCGTACTCTTAATAAATACTTTTTTAATGCGCAAATTAATGCTGCTTAACAATAAGGTTTCACCCGTATCATTCCTTAGCTTTTATGGTAACTTGTCAACTGATTTTATTGGAACATAGTGTTACATTAATATGAGTCAACTTAATTTCATCCCGTAGGAACAATTAATGTTGAACTCTAACATAATGTAATTTTAAACTATGTGTCTTGAAATATTTTAATGATATGATTGCTTAGCCAAACTTTTCGTTCAAGGCTTATAGTTGGAGAGTCATTTTACTGACTTCTTCCTTTCGTTTGTTAACTCATCCAGAGACTTATCCACCTCATGGGCTATGCATTTAAGCTCTCGCTTTAATGACATAGTTGATGTACTACTATATCGTAGTAGCATTGAAGCATACCTACAACTATAGTAGTTATCAACGAGTTATTTCCAAAGGATTACAAACGAAAACTCAGCATTCATTTATTAAAACACTTCATCATTAAATTTGTACTTTAAAACGACGTGTCCCGTCTCTCGAGGTGACATGCGCGTCACGCGCCTTATACCAGGTTTAATCCATGGTTTTAAAATCGTTTTAGTTTCAAAATTTAAAATCAAATCGGTTTTACATGCATATTATTTCGGGATACTTATCATTTAATGGAGTACTTAACAAATAAGGATGTAATATCGGTCGGTTCGTTTTATGACTTTATGCAATCAATGGATGCATTAAGATGATGGTACGTTATTCACAATTAACTAAATTTAAACATATAAACCGAAAAGTAGGGATCCTAAACAAAAATAATGACAAAGTTTCCGGATCAATAACTGTAGCTACGACAAAGAAAGCTATATAAGGCAGGTAGTCTTAACCACGTTTGAGAAACCCACCTGAAAATAAATTCAAAACTGAATTATGTCAGATGTTTCTGCATCAAAATAAACGTTTCACCGTCTTATGTATTGTGGTAAACGAGGCGTACCTTTTACGATACATGAATCAACAGTGGTTGTCGCTCCATATCATCGTTTAGACCTTTTATTGTTGGGTTTATCCAAGCAATTTCGAACTCCAGCAAACCTGGTATCAGACAATTCGGGAAGTTTGAAGATCTTTTCATCTTTATGGTCGGCATTATATGATAACACTGAGTCCATGAGGATACTTCGGGTGCCTCTTCATAAGGCTCTCGGGATCAATCACACACTCGAGGTGAAGAAGTTTGCGCCCATCCGAATCACGAGGATTCTACCTAGCACAAACGAGCATGACACCGTGGTCGAACATGGCACGCGTAGTATGAAGCACGCATCGATAGCATACCCGAACAACATCAGGCGTGGGATATGTCAATGATGCTATCACATAATTTCATCTGGCCCATAATGTGGTTAATTACGAACGGAGTTCATCACCGGCGAAGTGCAAAATGAATATCATGTCATGTTATGCCGAAACCAAATGATCGTTTTGCGTAACCAAGTTTCCCAAGTGGTTCCTAGCCAGTCTTGCTTCGGCAGAGGTCCTCCTCTCCTACAAGACGACCGTGCCCGTGTGGTAAGGCAAGACCCACATTCGACATAATTGGTGCAGAGGATTTCGTCCTCCTACGACTCAGTTTACATACCGTAAAATCCGATGTAATGAAACATTATGACGTCGATGAATCATAAAATCGAACTGAAATTCTCTCATTTATCAAAATGTAACTTTCAATTATCAAAATTTTATCACAAATATACACCCATTCTAAACCCTACGCAATCCAAGCAGTTTAACATGCTTTTCAAATGTCTCTTTGCGTAATGGTTTAGTTAATGGGTCTGCCACCATGTCATCAGTGGGCGAGTATTCTAAAGTGATTATATTGTGTTCTACCATAGATTTAGCATAATATTATTTCGCATCAATGTGTTTAGTCCTACTATGGTACTTTGGATTCTTTACTGCCTTAATAGCTGCTTGACTGTCAGAGAACACCTTCACAGGTTTACTCCCAACATCACTGTTGGGATCAAAATGACGTGGCCTTGAACTTCGGGAAATGGACTTCCAAGTATCGCCTCAGACTTAACTCTCGAATGCTAAGTTTTCCTCTAAGAGGTTGTGTGCGGCGAGAACCTGAAAAAGGGGTGGGGATGGCCCCCGATTCCACTCCGAAGCTTAAGTCAGTAATGGATTTGAGAGTAATAATATATGAACGTATTTAGAACTGACTGAATGTATGGTGGGTAAAAAGCAGTTCCTATTTATAGGAATAAATTACCGACTTTCTATAGGGCGGCTGCTATGCCTTGATTGGTAGCTGAGGGGCGGTGGTTCCTCTTCCGTGATTGGCTGAGTGAGACGGTGAGCAGTCAGTTGGTGACAAGTAGGTCTCCAGCTAAGTGTTTCTTACTGAGGAAGTGTTCTCTGAGCAGGTCGCCACCTGTAGTTACCTTCGTAAGGAGGTTTCCTCTGGTGGCAGTTAAGAACAAGTCGCTGCTTTATGATTACCTTCGAAGGAAGGTTTCTTCTGATGATAGTGATCAACAGGTCGCCACCTGTCTTTACCTTTGAAGGAAGGTTTCTCCAAGTGGCGGGCAGTTGTACTTTGGAAGTCGACTTTTACATAAGTTGTCGTCGACTTTTTATCCTCATCTCGTTAAGACGAGTCAGAAAGGTCGACGACTCTTCTTTTCCTGTCCTTTAAACGAACTCGACTCTTATGCTTAATATCGAGTTTTAATCATAACCCGACACTTGCCCCCGAGACATGAATCATTCCTCTTTATTTATAATATAAGGGGAAGGGGTCGTGTCGAGTATTACCTTTCTATCTTGTTATGGCCTCCAATTCCGTTTTATCGTTCTGTTCGACGGATGATGACTTTCGGAAGTTGAGGAGTCAGTTAAGACTGCTCCTTTGTAGACGGCGACTATATGAAGTTGAGGAGTCAGTTAAGACTTCTCCTTTTTAGATGGCGACTGTAAGAAGTCGAGGAGTCAGTTAATACTGCTCCTTTGCAGATGGAGATTGTATGAAGTCGAGGAGTCAGTTAAGACTGCTCCTTTGTAGATGGCGACCTTCGGAAGTCGAGGAGTCAGTTAAGACTGCTCCTTAATCGTCGCCGACTGTATGAAGTCGAGGAGTCAGTTAAGACCGCTCCTTTGTAGACGGCGACCTTCGGAAGTCGAGGAGTCGGTTAAGACTGCTCCTTAATCGTCGCCGACTGTATGAAGTCGAGGAGTCAGTTAAGACTGCTCCTTAATCGTCGCCGACTGTATGAAGTCGAGGAGTCAGTTAAGACTGCTCCTTAATCGTCGCCGACTGTATGAAGTCGAGGAGTCAGTTAAGACCGCTCCTTTGTAGATGGCGACCTTCTGAAGTCGAGGAGTCAGCTAAGACTGCTCCTTAATCGTCGCCGACTGTATGAAGTTGAGGAGTCATTTAAGACTGTTCCTTTGTAGATGGCGACCTTCGGAAGTCGAGGAGTCAGTTAAGACCGCTCCTTTGTAGATGGCGACCTTCGGAAGTCGAGGAGTCCTGTTTTTTGACACCCGGAGTAAAGGAATTATATCTTTATTCATTACTTCGCTGTAATTGAAACATATAAGAGATTTAAACATATAAATTCTTAAAATGCCCAGCGTTGAAAGTCCTATAGAGGCGTTGCCCACGAGGATCTTCCAATCTGTAGGCGTTGGGGCATGGTATTCCGGCGACCACGTAAGGTCCTTCCCATTTCGGCACCATCTTTCCTCTTTGGTCTGTTGTCAGGAATTCATTTCTTCGCATGACTTTTTCTCCTAGGAAGATTTGGCGTCGTCCTACCTTTCGATTGAAATATCTGGCGATGGCGAGCTTCATTCTTCCGAAGTCCATCTTCTTTCGTCGGCTAAATCCAAGTTGATCTTTCTTTGTTCATCGTTTTGGTTAACTTGGTATGCTGCGAATCTTTGGGAGATATTGGCCACTTCGATGGGTGAGACTTCTTCCGATCCATAAACCATTTGAAAAGAGGTTGTGGATGCTAGAGCCCTGACTTCTATCCATTTAGAAAAGTAATCGATGGCGACTACGATATGTGTTCGCTGACCTGTAGATTGGGGTAGGGGTCCAATAAGATCAATCCCCCATTGAGCAAAGGGCCAGGCGCCCATCATGGGAGTAAGATCTGCTGGTGGTTTGGCGATCCTTGGAGCGTAAACTTGGCAGGCGAAGCAAGCTCGAACTAACGCTGCTGCTTCTTTGTGCATTGTCGGCCAATAGAATCCCTGTCGCAATGCCTTGAGTACTAAGGTTTTGGCTCCTTCATGGCAATCCGCCTCCCCTCCATGTAGGTCTTCCATTACCCTTTTCGTTTGAGGAGCGGCTATGCACCTTAGGTAGGGCATGGAGTATCCTCTTTTGTAGAGATATCCATCTAAGATCACGAAGCCTCCAGTTGCTCTTTGAATTTGGGTTGCTTCTATCGGGTTCTCTGGGAGAGTTCCCTTTTCTAAGTAGTTTTGGATGGGGGTGATCCAAGAATCGGGAGCCTGGATATTAAGGATTTCAGCTCTTGCTTCTACTGTTGAATAGAGGGATCTTTCGACGAAGTGCACCACGGTTTGAGTGGTATTTCCTAGGGCGAACTTACTGAGGGCGTCCGCCTATTTATTCTCCTCTCGAGGAATAGCTTCTATTCGGAAGTGAGGCATATCTCGAACAAGCCTTCGTACTTCTTCAACGTACTTATTCATATTTTCTCCTTTGGCGAAATACGTTCCGTTTGTCTGATTGATGATTAACTCAGAGTCACACCGTACTTTCAAATTAGTAATGCCCATACCTTTATCAATTCGGAGGCCTGTTAGCAGGGCTTCATACTCAGCCTCGTTATTGGTTGCTCGAAAAGTTAAGGCTAGAGCGTAGCGAAGTGGCTCTCCATCAGGCGGCGTTAATACTAGACCTGCTCCGCATCCCAGATGATCCATCAGTATACAACAACCATGGCATGGTTTCGTTGGCCCCACTCTCTGGGGTAGACTTTATTGCGGGAGGATAATGGGTTGCGTGTCTGGTGATGATGTGTTTTCAGCTATAAAGTTGGCCAATGCTTGGCCTTTTATTGCTTTTTGAGGTTTAAAGTGGATGCGGAATTCACTTAACTCGACTACCCATTTAACCATCCTCCCATCCGGGGGTAAGGCTGTTCCAATCTTCACTTTCTTCTCCTTCCCTTCTAGGACGATTTCGACTAAATCTTCCATCGGGGCCAGTCGTCCTCCCTCCTCTCGAGGGTCCTCCTCTGTAACGATGGAGAGGGTTTCTCTTTGACTTGATCTTCTGAGGAGGTCGACGTAGCATTGTCGAGAGGTTTCTTGATCGCCCCAGACTTCTCCTAACCCATGATGGGTAGGGAATCTCATTACTTGATGAACGGTGGAAGGTATTATATGGTTGGGATTGAGAGTGGTTCTCCCTAATATCGCATTGTAGGCGTGGATCTGATTGACTACCAGAAAGAGAATTTTTAGGTGCAAGGCTTTCCATCCTCGCCCTAGGATTACGGGGAGTTGTATTGCCCCTAAGGGATAAGTCGTTCTTCCCGCGAACCCCACCAAAGGTGATGTCATCTCTTGCAGATCTTTTCTTTTGTACCCCATGGTGGCGAGAACGTGGAAGGTGATTACGTCTGTGGAGCTTCCTCCATCCACCAATATCCTTTTAACCTCCTTGTCGTTGATTTGAGCGGTGATTACCAATGCATCCTCATGGGGCTGAGAGGTCTCCGATAGATCTTCCATTGAGAAAGTAATTGCCACTGGTTCCAATTCTCTCGGCCTTTTCAAGGGGCTTATTGGAGTGTAGCGGGCGGCGTACTGGTCCCTGGCCGAGCTTACTTCTCCTCCCGCTGCGAATCCTCCAGCTACGATGTTGATATCATTCCCCGGGGTGTTCTCCATCTCCTTGACTCGTGAGAGCGACGTCGATGGTGGCGTTGGATCTCCCTTCTCATGAATTCTAATTCTCTTCTTTCGAGGAGGCAATCCTCCATGCTATGCCCCTCTTGCCGGTAGTGCTCACAACAGGGAGTAGAATATCGACTTTCCTCATTTAAATGGAATCTCTCTAACCTTTGCTAAGTTCACCGGAATTCTCTGGACGAGATCTCCCGTTGAGATGAGCTTTCGCCCCTACTCTGTGGATGCCTTTGTTGGAGGTGACGATTCCTCTGAGCTTGCTCTACTTCTATGTAGAAGTTTACTCGCTCTTCTAGTTCCTCCATACTTCTTACTGGCTCCGTGTGTTGAGTGAGGGCCAAAGGTCGAGTTTGAACTCCCAATCCTCTAAAGAACATTCGAATGACCTCTCCTTCCATGAGTTAGCTTCTGGTATAACCTTCTTGAAATCGCCTAGTGTAATTTTCTAGGGTTTCGTCCGACCCTTGAAATGTACCCTCCGTCATCCATCTCCCCCTTTGTGCTCGCTCTAAGTCCACATGATGGTTAGCAAGTTGTATTAATCCTTCCAGGCTTCTTACCAGGGTTATGGCTTGAGTGAGGGTTAAGGATCGAGACCGGGATCCTAACCCCCTGAAGAATGTCCGGATGGTTTCGCTCTCTGAGAGCTCGCCCCCGTATATCCTCCTTGGAATCGCCTAAAGTAGTCTTCCAAGGTCTCGTTTGGTCCTTGGAATATACCGTTGGCTATCCGTACTTGACTTTGTCTTGTTTGATTTCTTGGTGGTGCCATGACCTTTTGATCCCCGGTTCCCACAAACGGCGCCAAATGTTGGGATCAAACTGACGTGGCCTTGAACTTCGAGAAATGGACTTCCAAGTATCGCCTCGGACTTAACTCCCGAATGCTAAGTTTTCCTCTAAGAGGTTGTGTGGGGCGAGAACCTAAAAAAGGGGTGGGGATGGCCCCTGATTCCACTCCGAAGCTTAAGTCGGTAATGGATTTGAGAGTAATAATATATGAACGTATTTAGAACTGATTGAATGTATGGTGGGTAAAAAGCAGTCCCTATTTATAGGAACAGATTACCGACTTTCTATAGGGCGTCTGCTATGCCCTAATTGGTAGCTGAGGGGCGGTGGTTCCTCTTCCGTGATTGGCTGAGTGAGACGGTGAGCAGTCAGTTGGTGACAAGCCGGTCTCCAGCTAAGTGTTTCTTACTGAGGAAGTTTTCTCTGAGCAGGTCGCCACCTGTAGTTACCTTCATAAGGAGGTTCCCTCTGGTGGCAGTTAAGAACAGGTCGCCGCTTTATGATTACCTTCGAAGGAAGGTTTCTTCTGATGATAGTGATCAACAGGTCGCCACCTGTCTTTACCGTTGAAGGAAGGTTTCTCCTAGTGGCAGGATGTCGTACTTTGGAAGTCGACTTTTTCATAAGTTGTCGTCGACCTTTTATCCTCATCTCATTAAGACGAATCAGAAAGGTCGACGACTCTTCTTTTCCTGTCCTTTAAACGAACTCGAATCTTATGCTTAATATCGAGTTTTAATCATAACCCAACAATCACCGCCAAGCAACGCAGTAAGAAGCCTGTTTAGCCAGATCGCTTCCTATGCGTTTTTGGAGAGAGCAACGAATTTTGATTTCATTGTAGACAGGGCGACACAGGATTGATTATTGCTCGTCCATGAAATGGCGACATCAGCAAGAAGAAATAATCCTCCTGTGGTGGACTTACGATCGTTTGGATCGCCACCATGGTCGGCGTCATTGAATTCGGTCAATTTAACTTCCAGCCCTCATAACACAATACGTAGTTGGCAGTACCTTTCAGATATCGCATGATCCGCTTTACAACTTTTAAATGTTGATAGCCAGGGTTTGATTGGAATATTCCTACTAGGCCCACAGCGTAACAGATGTACGGACGAGTGCAAAGCATGGCGTACATGAGACTTCCGACCATGCTTAAATACTTTGCACTTCTCATCTGTTCACGCTCTTGCTGATTCTTCGGGCCGTCGAGTTTTGACAACGCGCACCCGAATACTACCGGCGTTTCCACGGGTTTGGCATCTTGTAATCTAAACCTTCTCAATAGTTTGTTGATGTAGGCTTCCTGAGATAGACACAATCACAAGGCGGCATGATCTTTAGCAATCTTAATGCCCAAGATGTACGTAGCCTCTCCCCATGTCTTTCATCTCAAATACAGATGCCTTCCAGGACTTTGATTCATGCATGAAACTCACATCGTTCGCAGCAATGAGTATGTCATCCATGTATAAAGTTAAGATCACGTACTTAGACCCGGAGGTCTTTGTATACAGGCATGGATCCTCGTGAAGATTCACGAATCCTTTTCCAACGACCTCCTCGTGGAATCTGCGTTACCATTGCTGAGACGATTGTTTAAGACAATAAATGGATCTTTGGAGTTTACAAACTTTACAATCGTTACCAGGAGTAATGAAACCCTCCGGTTGCTACATATATATCTCTTCCTCTAGGTTTCCGTGGAGGAATGTGGTCTTAACATCCATTTGGTGCAGCTCTAGATCGAGGCATGCGACTAGGGCTAGGATTGCTCTGACTGTGGTGTACTGCACAGTCGGTGAGTATGTCTCGTCAAAGTCCACTCTGTGAAGCTGGGTGTAACCTTTCGCAACCAATCGAGCTTTGTATCGCTCGACATTTTCATCAGCAGTGAGTTTCAGTTTCAGAACCTACTTAGCCCCCATGGCTCTGCGGTTAGCAGGTAAATCAACCAAAGACCATACCGAATTGGCTTTCATTGAGGCGATATCTTCTTCCATTGGTTTCCTCCATTCTTTCTCTTGAGGTCCTTTCAACGCTTCTTGAACCGTTACCGGGTCGTCAACAGAAGTTAGGGTGAATAATTCACCCTTCTCGATGGGATACTTCTTGGGAGAATTTCGATGCCTTTGACTTTTCTAGGCTCGTTAATCCCATCTTGAGTTTGAACGTTGCTCCCACTTGGAATAATGCTTTCTATTGGAGCATCACTCCCACTGGGAACAAGGGCAGTGCTAGAACCTTGACCTACAACTTTTCTTGGACGACCTCTCTATCTCGGGTTTCTACCTCCGAGATTAATTCCTTGATCACTAGGACCTGAAACCAAGCTGGTTGATCCACTCCCAATGGGAACAATGGGTAGTTGTGGCATTATTGGATTTTCATCTAGCGGTCCGGCTACTTGATTATCAGGTTCAACTTGATTCGCACCTGCAGCAACAGTGATTTGTGTGGTAGGATTTTCTCTTCCCACTGAATTTACTATGAAAATGTCCCCATCTTTATTTACCATTTCATTCACTTGTGCTTCTGCCTCAAATCTTCCATTCGAAGTAAGTGGGACCTGACTATCATCGTTATCCTGCTCCAATTCGATCAAGACTTCGTCTGTTTTCATTTCACCAAGTAGGTTTCTTGTTTTTCTAATTTCTTCCCTAGCAGAATGTGAAAGATTACCCTTTGTTTTACGTTCGAAATTCGTTCTCAAGGAATGTAACGTCTCATGTTCGACCACGGCACCATTATTACAAGTTAATTTAAACATGTATCCTCTAAGAGTAGTTATCATACTCTCGTTTCAAATACTTGTTTAATGCGCAAGTTAATGTCGCATGATGATAAGATTTAACTCGTTATCATTCCTTTTAGCTTTTATGGAGTCGTGTTTGACCGATTTTGTTGGAACATAGTTCTACATTGATGTAAGTCAACTGCTTTTCATCCCTTAGGGAACGTCCGTTGTTGAACTCCAATATTATTTTTACAAACTATGCCAATTGAAGTGTGTTATCGATATGAATGTCTTGCCAAACTTCTCGTTTAAGGAATTTAGTGGGAGAGTCATTTTACTGGCATCATCCTTTTTATTAGCTAATTCATCTCAAAGACTTATCCATCTATGAACTGTGCATTGGGTTTTCGCCTTATGCGTCAGTTGATACTTTACAAGTTCGTGGTAGCTCGTGGAGCATACCCTTTTCATCGTGAAAGTATTGAATGAATTATTCCCAAAGGGAGGCAAATGGAAATTCCGACATTCATTCATTTAAACACTTCATCATTAAATCCGTACTCTAAAAACAATGTGTTTCGTCTTTCGAGGTACACGCGCATATGGCGCCTATTCCAGGTTCAACCCATGGTATAAATCGTTTCGTTTCCAAAATTCAATTTGATTTAATCCAATCGGTTACGCACATGTTCATCTTTATGGAATTTATCATATAATGGATTACTAACAAGTAAGAAAGATTTAAATTTTGAATTTAAAAGCAATGCATCGAACAACAATAAAGCGATCAAACAACTCAGTGAAGATGGATAATCAATACTCGGTCCAAGCATTTGTCACATGCTTAAAAAGAAATGGTTCATATGTTTCAAGGAACTTATTGTCAATGAGTATTTTAAACTGAAAAATCGAAAAGTTCTGGTAAGTAGAGATAAAGACTATCGTCTATTCTTTATTATTCCGGAGCATCCTCCTTCAGGTCCGCATTTGTTCTGCTTCTCGGTTCTGTAATCCAAAAGGGTAAATTTAATTACTATCGAGTAAGAAGAATCCAAGGAGTTATGACTTTCATCATTATTTCTCAGTGCGTACCTTTGGATGATTGGTACAGGTAGCAGCCATGTGGCTTTTTACACCACACCTGAAACACGTTCGAGATTCCTCTATACATGTCTGTTTTGCTTGCCTATTCTTGCCACCAGATTGCTTGCGTTTGAACTTTGAGGTTTTGGAGCCATAGACTTGTCAATCTTGTTCTGAAGGCCTTTGTTTTTCCTCTTACACTTACCCTTTTGCTCAACTGGTATGGAGGATGCAATATGCGTTTCTGCTCTAGGCTTTTCAACCTTGAGACGATCCTCCTCCAACTCGAGATGAACTCGCACTTTCTCGAGGTTATCGAGTTGAGTGGCATGGGTAAGGTGCATTTTCATGCTGTTCCAAGAGTCAGGTAAAGAACGGATCACACATTGGACTTTCTGTTCAACTAACATGATTTCTCCTGCCTCCTTGAGTTCAGCAAGCATGTCAGACATATGCCTAATATGCTCATTCATCGTATGCTTGGGATTCATCTTGTAGGAGTGTAAAGCGAGTTTAAAGATCGCTTCTGGGCTGTGGTGTTCACACCAAACCCTGACATAAGACCATCCCAGAGGTCCATGGCAGACTCCAAGTGATCATACCTGTAGAGTATGTCATCCTCCAGCATAGATAACTAGGCAGAACGGATTTCCAGATCCTTAGCATCCCGATCATCATGGAATTCCTTCTAATCACCCGTGAGGTCTCCTTCCGGCCTGGCATGTTTTGTAGTCAGATGCTCCAAACCTTTCATTTCAGTAATTACCATATTCGCGCGCTTGTTCTAGATCTTATAATTATTGCTATTTAGTCTAACCCCCTTGTTCATTTGGGAGATGACATTGCTAATCGCAGCCATCGATACTAATACATTGATAATCATGAATAATCCGGGAGACAATAACATTTTGAGAAAGAATTGCATACATCAGATATCTATTAAGATGGAATACGATAAATAATGATTCCTTAGCCATCTAAACCAACCGAACGCGAGTAAACTGAGGGAACGGGGTTTGTGAAAGAGTTCACATTACCGTAGTCTTCAATCCAATAGACCGGTCTCTTAAAAACGGTTGTATTCGCAAATTACCGGAACAGGAATTTTAAAATAAGCATACCCGATCTTGGCTTTCCCAAGACCCTTTTGTATTTGAAAAATGTTCTGATGAACTTACGCATGCATATACAATTCTACTTCACAAGTAAATTATCATAGCAAGCCAAATTCATCAACCAAACCACTCATCATGCATACGCGTCATGCGTCTAATGTTCCGAGGAACTCATGCTTGCATATACATAATTCTACTTACTAAGTAAACTATCACATGCAGCTACATCCTCAACATTCAAGCATACGTGTCATACATAAAACTTCCACATCAAACATGCATATATGGCGACTGGCTTTTGTTTTGAAAACAATTTAAATATTAGGGGCTGATTTGCAATTCATGCATACAATTAATCATGCGTGTTTCTAGATATGAATCCTAGGCACTCGCAACCATCATAACGTGTCTGTCTTAGTGCACAAACCATATATTTAACCAGGGCTCTGCCCCCAACATCCAGCTAGCTTAACATAGTCAAGATAACAGTTCTAATAAATATGTGACAAAAAGTAAACAATTGCAATTCAGCCCTCTAATTAATCCAGTCCCTAAATCATGCATTTCCAAGATCCATCCCCATAATCGAAACTACGCATTAAGGTTTAATCAAAACATGAAAGTTTTAAACCTTCGAGCACTGTGTTATTTAAAGTTCAAAAAAAATTTGGATTTAAAACTTGACCATTCCATTTATTAATTGACGTGAATTCGATTTTTCGAAAATTCGATTCGGTTCAGTCAATTTCGTTTCGGTTCGGTTCGGGTCCAGTAAATCCGGTTCGGTTCTGTCCGGTTTTAATTTTCAAAATATGGTTTGGTCCGAATCGGTCCAATAAAATAGGGTTCAGTTCGGTTCAACACTCAAAACTGGTTCGGTTAGGTCCACCTAGTTACCCCGGTTCGACCCAACCCGACTAGGTCGAACTGATTAAGAAAATCCGTTTGGTTTTAATCCTATCCGGTTTTGCAAATTGGACTGGCCCGTTAAACCCATAGGGTTGGGCCGAAATTATCTTGTGGGCTAAGTAGGGTTTTAAAGTCCACTAAAAACTGAACTTAGTCTCCAAGAAATATTTATTATGTAAAATAATTTCCAATATTGCATATATATATATATATATATATATATATAAAATTCGGTCATATAATAAATATATACATATTTATTGCCAAGATTCTATCTTTAAGACAAAATCAATCAACAATATATATAAATATATATGTATATATAAATTTCGGCCCCAACATACATATATATATATATATACTATACCAATATGTAATTTGTGTTGGGTCATCACCCTCAATAGGCACATTTTCAATTTTTTTTAAAGAAAATATATAATATTTGGTTTCTATAAATTTTATAAAATTGATGGTTTACTCTTAATTATATTTTAATCACATTTATTCATCTTTACTACTATTACTAAATTCATTTACTTAACTTCCGTCAATTATATTGTTAATATTGATCAAACATGATTCTTGAAGTTGGCCTTACCGATAACCTATTGTTCAATATTTATGTATTCAAACAGTTAATTTAGTTATTGTGTCTGTCAATACAATCACATTGTATATTCTAATTAGTATTAAATAAATAATCGACGTAAATTTAAGTATAAATTTTAGACTTTAATGAATTAAAAAAATGGATAATTTAGTCCCTACTATAGTTGAGTATTACTAAAATTTTCATTTAGGTAATTTTTATTTTTATTTTTTACTAACTGACAAGATACATTAAACATTTTTAATTCTCAATCTAATATACGTATCAATTTGAGTCACTCCCAAATTATGATATGTACTCAATACGTGAAAATTTTGGGAACATGTTGAGATTTTGTATCACATAGATCAGCCACTTGCCAAATAATATGACATATCAAAATATGGGTCAAACATAGTTCTTGAAGTTTGACCTCTTGCATGTAAGATATTACTCATTGTCCATTATCTATGGACTCGAACTATTTGTTTAGTTCTTCTGTTATAGTAAACAGCCTAATTGGTAGTTAAATAAATAAATTAGGTAACTTCAAGTATAAACTTTAGACTTTAGTGATTTAAATTTTCTTGTAAGGTTAAAATATTTTTTGTTGACAGTATGGTATAAAATTGCATAAAAAGTGTATATTTACGTTTGTATTGGTCATGCTCGACTTAACACGTTTGTAGATCTAACCGTATATATATCTTAAAATTTAAATAATCAATGTGCGTGCAATGCACACGTTAATAACTAGTATATATATATGTTTATTGTCAGTATATTTAATAGGGAAACAAATATACTGACAATATATTTTCTTAATCTTTTAGGTAACTAAATCTATCAATAATATATTTATCCTTATAAATTAGCTAGATATATTGATAGTTATATATATTTCTATATATTAATGTGAACCTATCCATATATTTCCAATTATAGATATATTGCTACCTTTAATAAAAATTAAAATATGTTAAACAATATCAACAATAATTTCGGCCGAAATTTGCTTTCTTGGGGCCTAAGAAATTAAAAAATTTACCTTGTTAATTTACCTAGGGTTCGGTCGAAACACATAATTGGAGATTAGTGGCCAAATTTCAAGATCAAATTTTAATAAGATCTACAATCCAATGTTTAATTTTGATAAAAGTCACATTTTTGTTGAATATCATGAACATCAAATATTACTAAGAATATCATGAAAATTTCGGCACTAACAATTATAAATATTGGAAATTTTAAATTTTCACTTTAGAAATTTCGGCCAACTATGTAAAAAATCAAGAACACAAATTTATCAAAATCAAGAACTCCTAACACAGGCTCTGATACCACTGTTGGATTACGGGGTAGATTACTATGGAAACATAAACAAAGACACATGCTTGTAATCAGAATTACGCAGCAGAAGATGTGCACATACCTTAAACCTTTTCCATAGTCCCAAGGATCCTGCTGAGGGAGTGCAAAATCCACCAGAAGGAACCCGTAGAAGTTCTTGTTAAGGAAGTCCTACGCGGTATTAACTCCACAGCAAAACCTCTGATCGATTCTTGGCAGGGACGGATCTCCGAAGTGTTTGCTCGAAGCAAATTGGCACACCCTTGGTGCTTTGGTGAGTTCGGCCGAAACTTGTCAAAAGGGATTAAGGGTTTTTTTTTTCTCTCAAATCACCACTTAGGAAAAATTATGAATTACCCTAATGAAACCCTAACACCCCTTATTTATAGAAAGAGCAAAGTGGACAAAAGTCCACTTTTCCCCTTCATTTTTTCGGCCGGCCTATATTTGTAAGGGAGGCCCAATTTTGGGCCTCTCATGTCAATTGGGATTTGGGTCTAGCCCAATTTCCCTAATGTGACATTTACCCAATTTCATAGGTAACATATACATATTAATGGGCTTCCATTTATGGCGCCCAATCACCATATGCTAACAAGGTCAACCAAACCAGATTTTCTCAATTGGACCGACTCATCCGGGTCGGGTCGGATCAGGCAACTAAATGGGTTGAACCAAACCGACCCATTTTGCGTGAAGAACCGAATTCCTATTTTAAACCGAACCGGTTCGGTCGAACCATTTTAAACTGAACCGGACCGACTGAACCAGTTTAACCGGACCGAACCAGACCGGATTTGACTGAATCGGACCTTTAAACCGGAACGATCCGAGTCACCTGAAAATATGATGGTCAAATTTTAAATTCCTAATGTTTTTGAACTTTAAAATTACCTACACAATGCTAATTAGTTTAATATTTTCACGTTTTAATTAAACCTGATGCCTAGTTTCGATTATGGGGATGGTGTAAGCATACGGTGTTGGGCGCCCTAAATGGAAGCCCATTATATGTATATGTTACCTAAGTTAATTGGAAGTAGGTAAATCACATATTCGGCCGAACCACATCACCACCACCAAGGGTGTGCCAATTTGCTTTCGAGCAAACACTCCGGAGATCCCTCCCTCGCCAAGAATCGATCAGAGGCTTTGCTGTGAAGAATATACCACGTAGGGATTCCTTTACAAGAACCCCTACGGGTGCCGACCGGAGGATCGTGAACTCCCTCTTGCAAAGATCTTGGGACTACGGGCAGCTGTAAAGGAATGTGCGAATCTCCCGCTGCGTAATTTCGATTACTAGCATGTACCATGGTTCTAATTTCTGTAGTGATTACTCCCCGTAATCATACAAATGGATCTCGGAAATGCATGATTTTGGGACTGAGTCATTTAGTGGGCTGAATTGAAATTGCTATTTAATTGATATTATTGCATGATTAGAACTGTCATCTTGACTATGTCAATCTAGTTGGATATTGCATGTTGGAGGCAGTGCCATAGATTTCAATTAATGGATCACGCAATAAGATAGACATGCTGTGATGGTTGCCAGTGCCTAGGATTCATGTCTAGAAGTACGCATGTTTGATTGCTAGCATGATTTGCAAGTCCGCCCCAAATGTTTTAAAACCAAAAATAGTCGCTTAATATGCATGTTTGATGTGGTGTAATCACGCATGATGCGTATGCATGAATGTCGAGGATCTAGCCGCATGTGATAATTCACTAAGTAGTAGAATTATATATGCTAGCATGAGTTCCTCGGAACATTAGACGTATGACGCGTATGCATGATTAGTGGTTTGTTTCATGGATGTGGTCTACGCATGATGATTTGCTTGTGTAGTAGAATTAAATATGCATGCATGGAATCCTCGAAACATTTTAAAAGGGCCTTGGGAAAGCCAAGATCAGGTGTATGTAAAAAAAAAAAAAAACTCCACGTACTGGTGAAAACGATTAAACCGTTTTAAAAGAGTGATCTATTAGAAAGAAGACGTCTGTAATGTGAACTCTTTCATGACACCCTTCCCTCGGTTTACTGGTGGTTGGTTTGGTTAGATGTATGATGAATCATTACTTGTCGCCTTTTATCTCATAGATATCTGATGTATGCAATTCTTTTTCCCAAATGTTATTGTCTCCCTGATTATGCATGATTATCAACGTTTTAGTATCGAATAACCGCACATATGGATTCATCATGTGCTAATGAGATTTTGAATGAGACGAACTACGACTCGTGGTGCAAACGCATCAATGATTTGTTGGATGATAATGTTCTCATAGACCACATTCGAAAGACGATGAGCTGTCCAGATGCCGGCCTGACCAAAGGGTTAGCATACACCCACTTCAAGTGGGAGCAGGATGACAAGAGAGCTAAGGAGATTTTGCTGTATGAAATATCTTCGGACTTTAAGAAAGAGTATAAGGATATTCCGGTCACAAAGGATATCTGGGATGCACCGTTCCTGAAATACGGAAACGACATTGCAGTTATACTGAACCCACTTATACCATCTTTGGATGAATTTCTAATGAGCAACAACATCAGTATGCTTGAAAAAGTATATCAAATCCTCGACATGATCAAACCACTTGAAGAAGAAAGTCAGATGGCTAAATGGGACAAAATTCAAACCATAATCGGGATCCTCCCGAAGTCCTGGAGAGCAACAAAGACCCTGCTAACTGTCAGTGGTTCAATGTTGGATCTTGCATCAGTCCTAAAATTAATCGAGATGGAAGAAGCTTGATTTGCATCAGTAACGAATGAAACCAAGATGTCAGGACAACCTGCTGAGCAGAAGAGGAAATGCAGGAACAAGGATAAGAAACAACAGGTTGTCGATAGTAAAACGTCGACAAAGTCTAAACAAGGCAATCTCTTCTTAAAATCAAAGCTGGATCCAGAAAATCGCATGCTGCCAAAGTATGCAACATTAGATACGTTATGGAAGCTTTAGTTTCCTCAACTGTCATGTTAACTGATTCAAATCCTTCTTGGATCCTTGATTCAGGTGCGACGGACCACATAACCAATGACAGAGGATTATTTGCAATGTTCTATGCGGAAGGATTCAAAAAGGATATACATAGGCAACAACTCCAAAGTTGAAGTCAAAGGAATAGGGAACTGCAAATTGTATTTACGCAATGGCAAGACCTTCTTGAAAATGTTCTTTATGCTCCTAGAATTCGATGGAATGTTGTGTCTGTTACCTCTCTTAGGAATAATGGATTTTCTATATCATTTCGAGAACTCCCTTGTCCGAATAAATAAAGGAAATGTCTTTTATAGGCTTGCATATTCCTTTCATGGTCTCATTGTTATGGATTTTTAATGGAAATGAAAATTGGAATAGAATGTATTCAATATCATCTAGGGAAGCAGAAACTGATGCGGCCGGATGGCACGCAAGGTTAGGACACAGGCTGTGATTGAGTACAAACTCTAGCTCGAAGAGGGTTTTTGCCCGGGGCAACTCAAGTGGTGAAAACCACTTGTTAGGAATGTCTAGCCGGAAAGTCTACCCGAAACCATTCAGTGAATCACTACTAGCCGAGTACCCATTGAATTTAATTCATCCCGACGTATCTGGACCCATGAACTCACCGTAATATGATCTTTATTGTATGCTTGGGATTCTTCTTATAGGTGTCAAGAGCAATGTTTAACGCTCTCTTTTGGGCAATGGTGTAGACACCAAATGTTGCCTTAAGACCATCACACAGGTCTTTGGCAGTCCCCAAATGGTCAAACCTATAGAAAATCTCGTCTTCCAGCATAGAGAGCAAGGTGGAACGAACATCATGATCCTTGACATCCCATTCATAATAGAATGTCTTTGCTCATCTGTGAGGTCTCCCTCAGGCCTAGTTTGTTTTGTGGTCAAATGCTCCAGACCTCTTATTTCAGAGATTATCATCTTAACTCGTTTATTTCATATTTTATAATTACCGCTATTCAATACTATTCCCTTATTCAACTGGGAAATGACATTGCTAGTTGCAGCCATCTATATTAACACATTGACAATCATGCAAAGTTTAGGAAGAGAATAACATTTTGACAGATTTGCAAACATCTGATTATCTATTAAGATGGAATACGACGAATGGTGATCCTTCGGTCACTAAACCAAACCAACCTTTAGTAAACCGAGGAAATTATCGTTTTCAATCTAATAGACCAGTCTTTTGGAAACGGTTATTCTATTGCAAATTACCGGAACGGGAATTTTCAAATAAGCACACCCGATCTTGGCTTTCCCAAGGCCCTTATGATTTTGTAAAATTATCCGATAATTTACACATACATATTTATAATTATACTACATCTAGCAAATCATCATACCATGCCATAAACATCGAACACAACATGCTTACGTGTCATGCGTCTAATGTTCCTAGCATATATAATTCTACGTAAAGTAAATTATCACATGCATTCTATCGTGAACATCCTAGCATACGCGTCAAAACTTGCAACATCCGCACACATCATGCATAATTGGCGACTGGAATTTTTCGGTTTTATAAAACGTTTTGAAAATATTAGGGGTTGTTTTGCAATTCATGCTTACAATCAATCATGAGAATTTCTAGACATGGATTCTAGGCACTTTCAATCAGCATAGCATGTCTATCCTATTGCGCAAACCATATATTTAAATCCCAGAGCTCAATGCTCGCAATATAATATCCAGCTAGCTTGACAAAGTCAAGACGACAGTTCTAACTATATTAAAATATATGATGCAGAAGGTAAACAATTGCAAATCAGCCCACTAATTTAATCCAGTCCCAAAAATATGCAAGTCCGAGATCCATCCCTATAATCGAAACCAGACATTAGAGTTTTAATTGAAACCGTGTATTAAAACAAAACCCTAAGAGAACTGTTTAGGTTAATTTTAAAGCTCGAAAACATTTTGGATTTAAAATTTGACATCCTATTATATTGAACAATTTAAAAATTTACGAAAATTTTAAAATGGTTCGGTCCAAATTTTAAAACCCGGTTCAATTCGGTCTGATTTTAAAAATTCCGGTTTGGTCCGAAACGATTCAATAAAATAAGATAGTGGTTCGGTTTATCACTCAAAACCGGTTAGGTTAGGTTTAATTTAGTTACTACGGTCCAACCCGAACCGACTAGGTCAACCCGATTAAGAAAACCCGGATTGGTTTTATTCGTTCCGGTTTAGCAATTGGACCGGCCCATAAACCCTAGGGTTCGGCCGAAATATGTCTTGTGGGCTAAGTAGGGTTTTAAAGTCCACTAAAAACTTAACTTAGCCACCAAGAAATATTAATTATTTAAAATAATTTCCAATATTGCTAATATATATATATATATATATATATATAAATATATATATATATTAATATATATTTCGGACGATTATATATATATATATCTCTATACCAATATAAAAAGTGAAGGTTGTCTTCACCCCCAATAGGTACCTTTTCAACATTTATTATTATTATTATATATATATAATATTTAGTTCCATTAACTTTATAAAATTGATGATTTAATCCTTATTATCTTTGAGACTCATCTATTTATCTTTACTATATTACTTAAAAATCATTTCGTTAAATTTTTTTATTTTTATTTTTTAAGTTCGCTTAATTGACAGGTCGCTGTAGTTATTATTAAATTATCAATCCAATAAACTTATCAATTAGGGATGCATATGTCCTGCCCCACTCTTCTTGTTCCATATCGTGTCTCACTGTTAAGATTTTGACACGTGTTCTGTGTGTAATTAATTTTGTGGTTTTTTTCTCTAAAACCCTACTGGGATTGGTGAAACCTAGAAGGAAAATTAAACTTAAGGACACGTGTCAAAATCTAAATGGTGAGGTACAATCTGGGGCATGAAGAGTGGGCAGGAGATCTGAATCCATCAATTAGAGTCAGCCTTAACATATGATATGCATTCAATATGTGCAAATGTCGGGTGCATGCATTGTTTCATTTACCATATCACAGATTTGGGGATGTTCCGGCCGTTGACATTTTTGTATCACATAAATCAGTCACTTGCCAACTCATATAACCTATCAAAATATGGATCAACCGTAGTTCCTGAAGTTTGACTTTACATATACCATGTTACTCAATGTCCAATACTTATTGACTCGAACTATTGATTTAATTCTTGTGTCTGTAAATTCAATCATATTAGGTATATCCTAATTAGTAGTTGAATAAATATTTAAGGTGAATTCAATAAACATCATACATTAGTGATTTAAAAATTTGATGATTTAGTCCCTACTATATTTGAGTGTTACTAAAATTTTCATTAGTTAAATTGCATAAAGTTTTTTGCTAAGTCACTTAACTTACATGTTACATTAATTATCATTAACTTCTTAATGCAATATACCTATAAATTCGAGTCACCCCCAAAGTATGATATGTATTCAACTCGTGTACACTTAGAGTACATGTTTAGATTTTTTTGTATATGTGTCAATAAAGGTTCTTGAATTTTGACCTTTTATGGATAACATATTACTCACCGTCCATCATTTAGGGTCTTTAACTATTAATTTAGTTCTTCCATCTGTCAATTTAATCAAATTGTGTACAACCTAATTAGTATTTAAATAAGTAATTGACGTAAAGTCAAGTATAAACTTTTGATTTTAATGAATTGAATTTTTTTTAGCGTTAAATAAATTTTTGTTGGTATTATGGTATAAAATTGCATGGAAAGTGTATAGTTACGTTTGTATAGGTCAAACTGTTCCACTAATGACTCTAAGTGGTTAAGTAAGGGTTTACATTCTTCACTCCTCAAGTTGATGAGTTAGATACAACTTTGTCGTTAATAACTCACGCCATATGCCTATGTAACTCATTATTAGTTCTAACCGTAAATATATATACATGTAAAGCTAATTTAGTACCGTAATGGAAAACAATAGTTAATTTTGTACCTAATTATCGTCTTTTTATTTTTTTCGTTGTGAATTACATTGTGTCGTTCTTTTTTTCTCCCATCCCCTCAAGTTGCCAATGTATTAATTAAATATTATCATATTGGAAAGCTTAAGATAAATTATATATCTTGAAATTTAGATGATCGATACGCGTGCAACGCACGCGTTAATAACTAGTATATATACATACAAAATATTGTCAAATATATCCTTTAGGGATTAAAATATGTGATTAAAATATGTACACAATATATCTTCTTAATCTTTTTAAGTAACTAAATCCTATCAATATATCTTTATCCCTATATTTTAGTTATATATATTGATAGTTAATATCTTTTACACTATTATATTATAAACCTATCCATATTTTCCAACTTATAGATATATAGTTAACTATTAATAAAATTTAAAAATAGCAACACATATATTTTTATATTTGTGCCGAAATTTTAAAGTCTTGGTGACCAAGAATATTAATTTTTTTTACCTAAAATACCCCTAGGGTTTTCGGCACAAACACAAAGAGTTGAAAAAGTTGTCAAATTTTAAGATCAAATACTACCTTGATCAAAAATCCAAATTGTGTTCTTGATAAAACTCATGGTGTTCTTGAAGATTATGAACATCAAACTCAAATTCATAACAAAATTTTCGGTTTTGATCCTCAAAAACACATAAATTTTGAAAATTTTAAGTTTTTAAAGATCAAATACATGATTTCATGTTGAAAATTTCGGAACACATATTGATGTTCATCAACCTAAAAATTTCGGATTTTTCATAGATTAAGAACATTAGTTTATCAAAATTTTAAGAACTCCTAACTCAGGCTCTGATACCACTGTTGGATTACGGGGACGTAATACTACGGAATGCTAAACGTGTACTAGCAAGATATTTAATCTACACAGCGGAATTAGTACATATACCTTTTAGCTTTCCTGCCCAAGAACGATGTGGAGGGAGTTCTGATCCTCCGGTCGGAACCACATGCAAGTTCTTCGTCAGAAGAAGTCCTACGCGATGTAGCTCCACAACAAGACCTCTGATCGATTCTTCAACGGAGATGGAACCTCGGACTTGATGTGATGGTGCCGAAATATTAGACTAGGGTGACAAGTTTTCTCAATGGAGATCCTTGTTCTTAATTGTGTGTATAAACCCTTAGGAATCACCCCAATATATTGTATTGGGTGGAGTTTCCAAAAGGCAACTCCACCCTATGTGGTATTAGGGTTTCGGCCGAACCATGTAAAAAGGGGGGAGGCACCTCCCTTGTCAATTACTAATTGGATTTGGCCCAATTAGCCCAGATTGACAATTACCTAATTAACTTAGGTAATTCCCTTAATTAACGGGCTCCTATTACGGCGCCACGTCACCATATGCTAACAGTATCACTTGACATTGATTTTATTATAAGGATAGTTGATTCCGATATACGCTTTTATGTTCAATACCTAACCTATTTCGAGTTTTCGACCAATATGAGTGATTTAGAAGATATCCGATTTTTTATAGTCGACAATCAATTCGAAAAAGGTTTATCTTCAATACCTAACCTCTTTCGAGTTGTCGACCAATCTGAGTGATTTAGTAGATATCAGATTTTTTATGATCGACAATCGATTCAGAAAAGGTTTGTCTTCAATACCTAACCTCTTTCGAGTTGTCGACCAATCTGAGTGATTTAGTAAATATAAGATTTTTGATGGTCGACAATCGATTCGGAAAAGGTTTATCTTCAATACCTAACCTCTTTCGAGTTGTCGACTAATCTGAGTGATTTAGTAGATATCATATTTTTGATGGTCGACAATCGATTCGGAAAAGGTTTATCTTCAATACCTAACCTCTTTCGAGTCGTCGACCAATCTGTGTGATTTAGTAGATATCAGATTTTTGATGGTCGACAATCGATTCAGAAAAGGTTTATCTTCAATACTTAACCTCTTTCGAGTTGTCGACCAATCTGAGTGATTTAGAAATCAGATTTTTTATGGCCAACAATCGATTCAGAAAAGGTTTATCTTCAATACCTAACATATTTCGAGTTGTCGACAAATCTGAGTGATTTAGAAGATATCAGATTTTTATGCCCGACAATCGATTCGGAAAAGGTTTATCTTCAGGGTCCATCTTCTTTTCGAGTTGTCGACCAATCCGAGTGATTTAGTAGATATCAGATTTTTGATGGTCGACAATTGATTGTTTTCTGGATGTTGACGCCTTGACTGAGAGTAGACTCAGATGTTTGTGTGAAAATGAACCTTTGTAGGCTATATTTATTCATCAAAACAAAATTTGAAACATTAGCCTTAAAATAATATAACTGTATTTAATTTGGCGTTGTTTCTATGACTTCTCTTTGGTTTCGTCGTCGCATCGAGCTGACGTAGCATCGTCGGGACGTAGCTTGATTTCCTCGCACCTCTCCTATCCCGTGTGGTGTTGGAAACTTCATAACTTGATGAGCTGTTGAAGGGATTATCCGATGAGGGTTGAGAATAGTTCTTCCGATGATAGCATTATACGTTGAGGCAGCCTCGACGACAATGAAAAGTATGTCGATCTTCAGGATTTTCTTCCCGTTTCCAAATATTATAGGTAATTTGACCGCTCTCATCGGGTACGTGGCTTTTCCGGCAAAGCCAATAAGTGGGAAGTCGACTTTCTTCAGGTCTTTTTTAGTGAGCCCTAAGCTTAGAAAGGCTTCATAAAAAAGGATGTCCGTAGAGCTTCCACTATCGATGAGGATTCTCTTGACTTCGTATTCTGCCAAGGTGGCAGTGATTACTAAGGCGTCATCATGTGGTTGAGTTACCATCACGAGGTCACCATCGTGAAGCTTATGATCACAGGATCGACTTCTTGATGCCTTTTTACCTTTTCTTCTTTTGGGATCTGAGTGGCGTATTTCTCTCTAGCCGTACTGGTCTCGCCTCCCGACGCAAATCCCCATGCGATGACGTATATTGTTCCTCATCGGGTGTTGACGCCTTTAACCCGATATCGTGTGGAGGAGAGCGGGAAGTTCTTTGTGGGCTGCGGCTTCGTTTTCTTGGCGCCTTGAAGGGTTTTTCTATAAACTTCAAAATCTTGCCTCTTTGAATAAGAGCCTCGATATCTTGTTTCAGGGCAAGGAACTCGTTGGTATCGTGGCCTTTAACCCGATGATAACGCTAATAGTCGTTTATCGGGGACTCTTTTTTATTGGAGGTGGGTCGTCTAGTCTGAGTTTCTCCATTTCTTGAAGTACTACAGAGATGATGTGTGTGAGAGGGGTGTACCTTGTCAGGTAAGGATTAGCATCTCTTGTCTGGCCCTGGTGATTTCCTTGTCGAAAGTTCCCGTCTCTTCTTTCTTCTATTTTTGTAGGTTGAGAAGAAGATTCCTCCTCTGTTTTGGCGGGAATAGCTTGCTTTTTTATCTCTGCAGGTGACTTCTCGTGTGACCTCTCCAAGTCGATATACATCTTGACTCTAATGGCGAGGGTGTCAATCTTTCTCACGGGTTTCGTCACCATGCTATCTTTTAGAGCTTGACTTTGGCTCCTCAGACCTCTCCAGAAAGTCTGTAGCAGCTCGCCATCGGTGGCCTCCTCACTCAATTATTGGAGTATTTTATGAAACCTGGTATAATAATTTGCCAAGGTCTCGTCGGGACCTTGTTCAATTTTATCTTGAAAGTCCATGCATTTGAGGCGTTGCCTCTGGCCAATATGCCCCTCGATGAACTTAATCTTTAACTCTTCCAATGAATCTATGGAACTGTCAGGGAGGCCATGGAACCATGTAAAGGCTTCCTCTTTGAGAGTTGTCGGGAAGATAGCCGCATAATGATCCGGCGTTGCCCTTCTTCCTAAAAGAGAAGAGTTATGAGCGTTGATGTGGCGGACAGGGTCTCCTTCGCCAGTATAGTCGTCGATGTTCCTCGCGAAGACTTGTGGGGAAACTCGAGTGTCAAAGAGTCTTTTGGAGAAGGGGTGAGAAGTATGATCTCGAACAGTTAGCATATCGCTTATCCCCCTTCTCTTCTTTTCAAGCAATTCTTCTACCTGTTCTATGGTGAATAATACAGGTTCTTTGGTAGCCTTGTCAGATTTGGAAGTCTTGTGGACTTCATTCTCTGGGAGGTCGATCTCGTCGATCTTCTCGCTAGAGGCCACATCCTCCTTTCGGGAGACTTCTCGAGCTGGCTCTTTGTTGCCAAGGATAGCCCCTGCTTGAGTTTGGTTCCAAAAGGCCATGAACGCAGCCATCACTTCTTGGGGAACAACAGTAGGTGTCACCCATACTCCCACTTCTGGATCCACTGTATCAGGAGGTGGATCAGAGTGGGGAGTTTCTTCTTCCTAGCGAATACCATTGTTTGGAGGAGGGTCTTCCTCATTTGTTGGCCTTGAAGTGGTGGGATCTGTCTGAGATTTGGCCACATCTTCCACCAATACTGCCGTTTTCTTCGTATTCTTGTTGGGAGCCATGACTTTTTGATCATCGGTTCCCACAGACGGCGCCAAATGTTGGGATCAAAATGACGTGGCTTGAACTTCTGGTAATCGACTTCGAGATCTTGCTTGGGGTTAGCTCCTTTAGGTGTCTTTGTCGACCTCAGGGTGACTTAGTTTCCTTTAGATGCTTTGTGAAAGGCGAGGACCTGAAAAGGGGTGAGGATGGCCCCTGATTCCACTCCGAAGCTTAAGTCAGTAATAGAATATCAAAGAGTACTTTAAGAAGTATAGGAATGTAAGTTAATACATAACGAAAGTGTTTCCCTATTTATGGCGGCTACCCTCTTGGGAGGGTTTCTGTCCAGAGTCGGTGTCAGCAGGTGTCAAGCAGGTCGCCACCTCACCTTTCCTTAGCTAGGAAGGTTTCCTTTGGTGGTTGAAGCAGGTCGCCACCTATCCCTTCCTCAAGAGGAAGGGTTTCCTCTAAGGTGGCAAGTCAGGTTGCTAGTTGTCCTTTCCTTAAGAGGAAGGTTTCTTCAATAATACTTGGCTGTCAACTCGACTCTTGCCTTAAGAGGGTGAGTTTGGAGATTGACTGGTCGCTGGTCTTTGAAGACCTTGAATGTCAACCTTTCCAATATTTGGTGTCGACCATCTTTCTTGGTTTTGACATTCTGAGCATGACTAGTCTTTGACTTTTTTTTGGGGATCTCGACTTATATGCTCTCGACTTGTACATACTGGTCCATTTTGAAGATTGTAACCTAACAATTTGTAAGTACCACTATCTCATGTGCATGGAAATATGGCCTGAGCTTCCTTGTTGTGACTACTAGGGCAAAGAGATATTTCTCTATTGGCACGTAATTTGCTTCGTACTTTGCGAGTCTCTTGCTTACTGATGGGTATACGTCCAATTCGGGTTTGTTTTATATATATTGGGACTTCTTTTACACGTCAAACCCACCAATGGTTTCAAACTATTTACTCACGAGCTTAAAACGGTTCAGGACGCGCGCGTACGCGTCTCGGACTGAATACTCGTCCGGACTGTCACCACAATCTGGACCAGGTACGGATTGTCGTAATATCTCGGTGTTAACCGGATTGTTCCCCCTGGGGTTGCGCAAACACCTACATATACACTACACGTGCGGGACTTCCCGATGTCAACTTTACGCTCGTCCAGGCCCGGTTCATATTTTATATTAAACCGGTGTCGGACCATTCAAAACCGGGTTAGAGTCCAAAGATCCCTATAAATAGAAGCCTTGGTACCCATTTCATAATTAAGTTGACAAGTAAGCTCTGACCTCTCTCTAGCTTTCTCTCTCTAGATCTATAATTTAAGCTTCAGAGAGGGTTCATCGCATTCCACCCCCCACCCTCTACGTGGTGTTCGATATTACCCTTTGTGCAGGCATCTGGAGGTGCGCGCATACGGACACGTGTGTCGACCCGGCATACCGACTACCCGCAAGACATTCATACCAAGACCCGACACACCATCTAGTCAGGGTCCTAAAATTTTGGCGCCGTCCGCGAGACTCGAACGAAAAAGCACTCGCTTACCAGCAACAACTACATGGCAAAGAGAAAGACTACAATGGGAGAGCCTAGAAAGGAACCATCAGAGAGGAACCAGACAGGTCCTTCGGAAATCCCAGAAGTTGTATCCACAGCTTCGTCGGAACAATCTCCCAATGCTCAATCAGAGCACATGGCTCAAACCAACAAACCCCCGCCAAGGTTTGAGCGCAGAACACACACAGAGAATGAGCAACCTTATGGAATGCCGACTGAGAACCAACAACCTCAGGGTGTAGGTGCAGAAGGCGCGCATGCCGCTCCCACTGTAGCGCCTGCAATGATGGCACCGATTGGAGAGCTTCTGGCATTCAGAGAGACTTTAAGAAACCAAGGCTTTGCGGATCCGCAGCCACCGCCACCGCCACCCCCACCTCCACCACCACAACCTGCTCAAACATACCCTTCAGCTGGGACAATGTCTCATGACACTCCCCAAAGAGAAGCTTCAATGCAACAGGGAAGACAGCCTCTGACTGTCAGCCCGCATTATTTCAACGCAGGACCTCAGGGATCCCGCTCTAATGCAACCTATTATAAGAGGCCATACCTTGCTGAGTCATGGAAACAACCAAGTTACATGAATGAGCAGCAAGATAAGGAGGTTTCCCATTACCAACAAAGCTAGGGGCATGACAACAGCGGAAACCCAAATAGCATTTGGGCGATGCCGAAGAGGAACGACAACGTTCCCATCACAGGACTAACTGCCAAGACCTTGGAAGCTCTCATAGAGCAAAAGTTGAAGCAATAAAAAATCAGACCTATGCATGTCTTGAATGATAGCGCAAGTCACCCCTTTATTAAGGAGATGTTGTATGATCGGGTTCTGAGAATCCTAAACAACATAAGAATCGAGAAATACTCTGGAAAGGGTGATCCTATTGAGCACATGCAGCAGCATGAGGCTTCATTGCTAGGGAGTACAACAAACCCAAACCATGTGGTGGTCAGGTTCCCGCAAACCTTAACGTGTTCAGCGTCACACTGGTTTATCTCTCTTCCTAAGAAAAGTATTGGCTCCCGGCCATACCTAAAAGGAAAATTCATCCAAAGGTACATGGGTGAAGGAAAGCTCAAAGACTCAAGCGCACTAGACGATGTGAAGCAGCAATACGATGAATCTCTTGCTGATTATTACATTCGTTTTAATCAGAACACCGCAGACATCCAGACAAACCTATCTGAAGACTAGATAACCAGAGAATTTATAAGGAACCTGGGCCAGTTAGGATTCTCTTTTGGAGAAAATTTGTCGAAACGCCCGGCAGAAACTCTAGAGGAGTTAGCCTCACGTGCCAAGGAATTCGTGGACCTTGAAAGGTTCAGAACCAGAGCTAAGGAAAAGTTGAGTGCGGAGCGTAAAAAATACAATAGTAACAAGGCTGGGCAAGCAAAGCATCCCTAGGGAAATCAGCAGCAAAGGCAGTGGCAACCACAGCCCAAACGACTCGTCCAAGACGGCTTCCAAAGACCCAATGAGGTAAATGCTGCATACCTCATTCCGCTAAACGCTTCCATGTCGGTGATCTTAAAAGAGATGAAGGAAACTAATCTCTGGAGAGAGCCAAACAATTGGCAAAAAGGCCCTTTGGGAAAAGAAAATGAAAAATGGTGTGAAAACCACGAAGTTAGGGCACGACGCCGACAACTGTTTCAGCCTAAGAATGCGCATCAACAACGTCATTCTGCGAGAGGAGTTGAAACACTTTGTTGATCAAGGCGACAACATCCCTACAAAGCCTCAAGGAGAACCCTAAAAAAAGAACAAGGGAAAAGAAAAGATGCATGACAATCCACCTCCTCCTAAGCGGAGTGTGATAAACGTCATACACGGAGGACCAGCTGCTGGTGGCCAGGGCTGGATCGAATAACAAATGTTGATGTGTTGGTCGACAACATATTAACAGGCACCCTCCCATTCCGGCAAGTGGGAGCTGTTAGAATTTAGAGATTGGGCCGCCGTAAATAGGAGCCCATTAATATGAGACTGTTACTTTAGTTAATTGGGTAATGTCACATTAGTCATATTCTCCTAAGTGTTGAGACAAAGAAATCCCTCCTCCCTAGTGAAAGTTTAGGCCGAACTATATCCTAGCCAAGGAGGTGCCAAATTGCTTCGAGCAATTCCTCCAGAGATCCATACCTTCTAAAGAATCGACAAAAGGCTTTGCTGTGGAGACCAATCCGACTAGGTATTCCTTAACCAGAATCCTTACGAACCGTTTGGCGGATGGAGAACTCCCCTTGAAGATCTTGTTGGCATTTGGATATTGGGCCATCGTAAATAGGAGCCCATTAATATGAGACTCTTATCTAAGTCAATTAGTTAATGTCATATTAGGGATTTTGGGCTAGGTCTAAAATCCCAATTGACATGAGAGACCCAAAATTGGGCCTCCCTTTCTCTCAGCCAGGCCGGCCGAAACTTGTTATGTGGTGAGGTGGTTTTTGCTCACCTCCTCTTATAAATAGGGGGTGTCAGGAATTAATTAGGTTTAATCACTTTCTTCCTTTGTGGTAACACAAAAAGAAATCTCTCCTCCCTTTTTCCTAAGTTTCGGTCGAACGACTCCTCACCCTAGGAGGTGCAGTATTGCTTCGAGCAAATTACTCCGGAGATCCATCCCTGCTAAAGAATCAACAAGAGGCTTTGCTGTGGAGAAATCCGCGTAGGTATTCCTTAGGAAGAATCCTTACGGGAACCGTCCGGTAGATCGAGAACTCCCCTAGAAGATCTTGGGTCTACGGAAAGCATTGTAGGTATGTGCGCCTTATTTCGCTGCGTAATATGTTTACATAGCATATGCCTTGATTGTATCCGTAGTATTTATCCTATATAATCCTACAGTGGTATCAGAACTAGGTTAGGGAGTTCATAATTTTAATAAATTAGTGTTCTTGAAATTTTAGTAAAATTGATGCTTTTAGTCAAATTGATATTCATGAAATTGAGTGTTTTTTTAAAACTGATGTTCATGATTTATTCAAGAAAAATATGACATTTATCAAATTAAACATTGGATTGTTGATCTTAGTAAAATTTGATCTTGAAATTTGACCACTAACCCTAAATAACATGTTTCGGCCGAACTACTTAGGTAATACAAAGTGAAATTTTTAATTTCTCAATCCCTAAGTAATTAGGGTTTCGCCCGAACCCTAATAAAATTAAAAAAAAAATTGGCCGAAATTGTTAGATTACGTAGAGTAATCACTACGGAAACTAAATCATGGTACATGCTAGTAATCGAAACTATGCAGCGGAGGATTCACACATACCTTTACAGTTATCCATAGTCCCAAGATCTTTGCAGGAGGGAGTTCATGATCCTCCGGTCGGCGCCCATAGGGGTTCTTTTGAAGGAAGCCCTACGTGATATATTTTTCACAGCAAAGCCTCTGATCGATTTTGGCAAGGGACAGATCTCTGGAGTGTTTGCTCAAAGGCAAATTGTCACACCCTTGGTGAGGTAGTGGTTCAGCCGAAGTATGGTGTTCTTGGGCGAAGGGTTTTCTCTCAAAACACCACTTAAAGAGAATTGTGATTCACCGTAATAAAACCCCTAACTCCCCATATATATAGGAGGAGTAAAGTGGACAAAAGCCACTGTACCTCCTCACTATTTTCGGTCGGCCTACTTGTATATGGAGGCCCAATTTTGGGCCTCTCATGTCAATTCGGATTTGGCCCAATTTCCTAATGTGCCATGTACCCAATTAAGTTAGGTAACATATACATATAATGGGCTTCCATTTACGGCACCCATCACCATATGCTTACAGCTCCCACTCGCCAGAATGGGAGGGTGCATGTTAATGTATTGTCGTCCAAATCTGCATCAACATTTCACTCCTTCGACCTAGTCCTTTGCTTCCGAATAGTTCATACGAGGTTTTCCATGCGACCGGTGGACATGACGGGCATCGTGCTACTCATATGTTAGGAGTGTTGTAGCGCCCGCGGAATGTTGATTCCCTTTTCTCCAATCAACGTGTTATAAACAACATTTATATAGTGTCGCGCTGTATCCTAGGTCAACTGATAATTCTTCTTTTTCCTAGTTTCCTCATAGCAACACTTCTCCAAGAGTCGGTGAATTATAAGTGAACTTGACCATCCCCATCGCTCATATCCTTAGTCAAACCCAACCGGTTTCCAAAGGCGTGGTCACTGGGCCTTTTTGTTCAGCACTACGCTCGTACGCCGGGAAGCGAACATTGAGCCTGGCTTTAGATATGAGTTATGAGTCCGTGAGGATACTTTGGGTGCCTCTTCATAAGGCTCCTGGGATCAATCAGATTGTCGAGGTGAAGAAATTTGCGCCCGCCAGAATCACGAGGATTCTTTCCTAGCACAACTGAGCTGTGACCCCGTGGTCGTGCATGGCACGCGTAGTATGAAGCACGCGTCGATAGCATACCTGAACGTTTTAGTTCAAAGGAATGTGACATGTCTAATCATGCTATCACAGATTCTCATCTGGCCCAGTATGTGGATTAATGACGAACAAAGTTCATCACGACGATCTGCAAAACGAAGATCATGTCGAGTTACTTCGACACTAGATGATCATTCTACGTAATCAGGTTTATCCCCCTGATTCTTAGTCAGCCTTGCTTATTAGAGGCCTCCCTCCACCGCAAGACGACCGTACCTGTGTGACGAGGTAAGGCCCACATTCGACATAGTTTTGGCAGAGGACTGCGTCCTCCTACGAATTAGTTTATAGACCAAAAATTTGATGTAATCAAAACAATATGACGTCGATTGATCATAAACTCAGTGGCAATTCTTTCGCTTACAAAATATAACTTTCTAATATCAAAATGTTATCACAGATACATGCCACTTCTAAACCTTTCGCAATCCAAGCAGTTTTACACGCTTTTCGAATAACTCCCTGCGTAGTGGTTTAGTTAATAGTTCTGCTCTCATGTTATTAGTGGACAAGTATTCCATAGTGATTATATTGTCTTCTACCATAGATTTAGCATAAATATTTCACATCAATGTGTTTGGTCCTACTATGGTACTTTGGATTCGTTACTACCGCTATGGTTGCCTGACTGTCAGAGAACACCTTCACAGGTTTACTCCCGACGTCACCATCAAGCAGCGCAGTAAGAAGTCTTTTCAGCCAGACCGCTTCCTATGTGTTCTTGGAGAGGGCTATGAATTCTGATTCCATCCTTGACAGGGCGACACAGGTTTGCTTCTTGCTCATCCATGAAATGGCGGCATTAGCAAGGAGAAACACTCCTCCTGTGGTGGACTTACGATCATTCGGATTGCCACCATGGTCGGCGTCACGGTAACCGATCAATTCTAACTTTCCGCCTCATGACACAGTGCGAAGTCGGCAGTACCTTTCAGATAACGAATGATTTGTTTTACAACCTTTAAATGTTGATAGCCAGGATCTGATTGGAAACGTGCTACTAGGCCCACGGCGTAACAGATATCCGGACAGGTGCATTGCATGGCGTACATCAAACTACCGACCATGCTTAAATACTCTGCACCCTTCATCTGTTCACGCTCTGCCAGGTTCTTGGGGTCGTCACGTTTTGACAGTGCGCACCCAAACAGCACCGGCGTATCCACGGGTTTGACATCCTGTAATCTGAATCTTTTCAACAGTTTGTTGATATAAGCTTCTTGAGACAGACACAATTTCCGGGTAGCCCGATCTCTAGCAATTTCAATGCCCAAGATGTACGTGGCCTCTCCCATGTCTTTCATCACAAATACAGATGCCAACCATGACTTTGAATTGTTTATAAAACTCATATCGTTTGCGGCAATGAGTATTTTGTCCACGTATAAGGTTAAGAGAATGTACTTAGACCCAGAGGTCTTATAATACACGCACGGATCCTCGTGAAGATTCACGAATCCATTTCCTACGATTTCCTCGTGGAATCTGCGGTACCATTGCCGAGACGATTGTTTAATTCCGTAGATTGACCTTTGGAGTTTAGAAACTTTACATTTTTTACCAGGAGTAATGAAACCCTCCGGCTGCTCCATTTAGATCTTTTCCTCCAGGTTTCTGTGGAGGAATGCGGTCTTAACATTCATTTGGTGCAGCTCGAGATTGAGACTTGCGACCAGGACCATGACTGGCCCTAACCGTGGTTTTACGCAAAGTCAGTGTGTTTGTTTAGTCAAAGTGAACTCTGTGAAATGGGTATATCCTTTTGCATCAAGTCAGGTTTCGCACCTCCCGACCTTTTCCATCAGTGGTGAGCCTTCTTTCAGGACTCACTGTATCCTTCTGCCCCTGTGGTTAGCACGTAAATCAACTCTAAACTATAATGG
The DNA here is from genome assembly GCA_036873135.1 of Clarkia xantiana subsp. parviflora. Classification (NCBI taxonomy): domain Eukaryota; kingdom Viridiplantae; phylum Streptophyta; class Magnoliopsida; order Myrtales; family Onagraceae; genus Clarkia; species Clarkia xantiana. The sequence goes on along the minus strand of JAPTYO010000002.1, from coordinate 45,938,257 downwards.
CTTTCATTTAAACGATCTCTCTCTTTTATTATTTTCCTCCATTTCTTCACTTGAGGTATTTCCAATGCTTGCCAAAAGTTGTTAGAGCAAGGTTTTCACCTTACTCGATGGGATACTTCTTGGAGAAGTTCGATGCCTCTGACTTTCGTCTAGGCTTGGTTAATCCCATCTAGAGTCTGATCATTTCTCCCGTTCGGAATAATGCTTATTATCGTAACATCAGTTCTATTGGGAACAATTCTCCCACTCGAAATAATGCTTATTATCGGAGCATCGTTTCCTTTGGGAACAAGAGTAGTGCTTGAACCTTGACCATCAACTTTCCTTTGACAACCTCTTAGTCTCGGGGTTTTACTTCAGAGATGAATTCCTTGATCACTAGGATCTGGAACCAACTTTGGTCGGATCGCTCCCACTGGAAACAATGGGTTGCACTTGTTGCGTCCTAGTTGAAATGGGTCGGATGGACGCGTTTGTCTGATTGGGTTGTTCGGGTTTTTGGGCTGACACCCTTCGCCTGGAAGAGGTATTCGCCTAATGCTGGTGACGAGTGTTCGGTTTAACGCTGTGTCTCAGGAAAAGCCTGTGTCTCAGGAAAAGTCTGTGTATCAGGAAACGGCTGTCTGGGCACAAGTCTTAGCGTCTGGGCACATCTTACTCCTATTTCTCTTCCACACCTTAGCTGCGGGGGCCCGTTCCTGCACAAGGGGCCAATACTAGCACGGAGAGGGGTCAGGTTATGGGTGGTGCTAGTGGAGCCCTCTCCGATGCTTAAGTCACGATTGGGCTAAAGGGAGAAAGATAACTCTAGAGAGAGAAATATTTCTAGAGAGAAGTCAGAGCTCAAAATGCCAAAGTTGGGCAAATGAGAGAATGGGTGAAAATGGGTGGCCAAGGTCTCCTATTTATAGGCTACCATGGGACCGGACCCGGTTTTGAAGCGGTTTGATGACGGTTCAAAGGAAAGCGGTAACCGTCATCAATATTGGCAATGCGCGAACTCGACTTCTATACGTGTAACGGTAATCGGGGGGTACGCGTAATACCCATAGAGCAATCCGGACGTCCGGATTGCTGCAACCCGGACGCGTGTACCGCGCTTCCGGACCGTTTTGACCCTTAGGAGACGTTTTCTAAACCGTAATGTGATTTTTGACGTGTTTACGAGGCCCGAAATATAAATACGAACCCAAATTGGACATATATCCATCACTTGCCCCCGAGTCAAGTAACGGTTCAAAACCTTTCTTGACTCTATTTTAAGTTAGGGTACATGTCCGATTTGAGCTTAACGTTAACCTTCCGGTTTTGATTGTCGGTTGGACGTAAAGTCTTGATTTTGTCCGTCCTTTGATTTTTTGATCGAGTGACTTTATTTCCTGTCATCACGTAGTGCAATAGAGAATGCGCATATATAACGTGCAAACATAATTACCGCTAGGGATATAAGCGATTAGTAATATGTCATGTGGACATGCTATTTATCAACATGCATGTACAAGTAATGGTCATGGCAAGAACGTAATTACGTGATGCTAGAAATATAATCCGTATACCCTAAAGTGAATTAGCGATTAATAAATCATGAATCATGCGATATGCAAACATGCATGTAAAATGATGAATTTGATACGCGTAGTACTAAAATAATCATACGCGTAGAGATTAGTAGATACTTAGAAGAGGGTGGAGTATACCGTAAGCACTTAGGTGTGAGTGTGGTGAATTACTCATTTGATCCTTATCATTAAGGAATATTTTGGGATATGTGATTACACTAATCCCCAATCATTCTTCCAGCTTTTTGGGAATCCATTCTTCATCCTTCTTTGCAGGTAATTGCTCCACCATTTTTAGAAACCATTTGCTTGTTCATAGTTTCTTCACTACCGTAAACTTAAGGTGCATCCCGAAAGTTACGTGTTTGATTCTTGGCCTGTTTTCAGAAATTGATACCACCAAACGACTCAGAACATCGCGACGATTCCAGCGCCGTCTTCAGAGCCACCAGCTGACGTCGGACGCGCCCTCACGCGCCGCTGCGTGTGCGCCGCTTCGTCGGCGCGTGCAAGCCACGCGCCGCCTTCCCGTGCTCCGTTCGCCGCGATCTTTACCTTTCTGAAATCGTCTCGACGAGTGGAGTCCATTGTGATACTTTTTGTCACACTTTGAGGTAATCTGAAAACTCGACTTTACAGAACAGCTTCGTCTTGATTTTTGGATGTTGCCATGTTGTTGTTCCTTTGAACTATTTGTCGTTGTTGTTGCATAGAGCTTCTCATTGGTGTTTGTATGTTGAAAATTGTTGATTGGTTGTTGTTGCTATTGTCGTTAGCTCATGCCTTAGACAATTTTTTACCTCCGTACATAGTCGTGGTAAAATTCCACCATTTGATATATTGCCCCCATGCCTTCGCGTAACGGTCTTTTGATCGGTACGTGTTGTTTTTCCCTTAACGGGTTTGTTGGTTGTTGCGTTTTCTCTTCGCGGTTCGTCACGTTTGTCGTACCACTTGCATGTTAGTTTCTTGGGACGTTGGCCACTTTTGTTGCACGCATTGACTTTGCTATGCGCGTTGATTTTGCTTACACATATGTTGTTATGTGCATTGGCGCTTTATGATCGCATGACTTTGACGTGTAGACTTCTTGTTTGGTTCTTACAGATTGTGAAGTCGCAGTAATCTTTTGTGGAACTCCTTCCTTTTTGATCGAATTGCCGCTATGAGTAAGTCCACCACTCCTCAATCGCAGACTCCTTTTAATTCTGACGTTGAGGATGACTCGGAAGTAGATTTGGTTACACAAGTAGATAGTATTTTGGGCACTGATGAGGGCGTAGTTGCTGAGCCTTCTGCTGAGGCACCTCCCGTCGAAGAGACGGAAGTATTGGTTAGGTATTACACTAACCGTTTGGATAGGCCCTTGTTTGTACTGTATGCGAGTGCTTCTGGACTTGACCCTCGCGTAAAGAGTAGTTTAGGAATTGCTACCCCTCCGCCTATAGACTTGTCCGTCGTTTATACATCTCATGTTAGGGAGAGTTTGCGCTTTCCTTATTGCCCTGACCTGATTGAGCTTTGTAGCGGCTATGGGATTTCCCCCTTAGACCTTGCGCCCAATGGAATTCGGGTATGGACTTGCTTTAGAGTGTTGTTTCACAAGCAGTCATGGCATTATTCTCCCACCATCTTTCGCTGCTTCTATCAGCTTAAGAGTCCGGACTTTGCGGGGTTGTGTAGCGTGAAAGTACGCTGGCCGAACATGCAAGGTGATGGGTTTGAGGAACTTGGTCTTGGTGAAGCCAAGTGGGATTCCAGTCGTCGATTGGTTGCCGCCGCGGATCGCTCTTCCGATCATTGGAGGCACCATTACTTTTTTACGCATGATGCGGGCACGACTTGGGACGTCGAGTGTATTCGGAAACCTGATCCCGCACCTGCTTTCGGGAGCTCTCCTTGCTGGATAGGGAGGTGGTAAAGCAGATATATCATTGTCAGCGATCGCGTGGTTTTACTTGTTCGCTGCGCGCATCTGATCAGGAGTTGGTCGATGCTGGGATTCATGTGCTCCCTTATGCGGCTTCGGTATGTTAAGCATTTTTATAACTTTTACCGTGTTGCAATGTATGTTGGTTTTACGGAAAAAGCTCGTCTTTGCAGACGGCGGCCGCTCGCAGGATTGCTTCTAACAGAAGGATTGTTCCATCTCTTGCTCCCGGAGCATCGGCAACTTCCGGGCATGGAAAAGGTAAATGGTTTAAATAAACAGTCTTCCTTGTATACTGTCTTGGTTTAGTTGTATTTGGATTGTAGCTTTGTTTGCTATTCGCATGTCGCAAGACGCTTGTTACTGATCGCGTCGTTGCCGCTCCTGATTCTGCCAAACGGTCCGCCGTTGGGACGCGGCCTTTGAGCAGTTCGAAGCGCCCGAAGACTGCTGTGACCGTTCCTACTCCTTCCTGCCATAAAGGGAAGGAAGTTGACGGTTGCAAGGAGGCGCTGTCTGCCCCCCGCTCGAAGGAGCGGCCCGAGTTGGAACGTACTCTTCCTTCTGGTATGAGCTGAACACTTGTCTGTGTGCTTTTGTGCGCTTTGTTTTTGTTTTTGCATAACTCTAGTTGGCTTGAATGTAGTGCTCCCGCCACTTGGACGTGCAGATCTGCTTCGTCCTTTGGAAGGCGATATTTCCTATGATAAGTGGATTCCATATACGACAGGTGATCTCACTTTCCCCAAGAGTTCCCGGCTTAGCATGCCAGAAGTTGGTGTGCGTGTTCTTCATCGATCTGTTCCTCCTGGTGATCGACTTGTTCGGCCATCGAGCGACGAAGAGGCGCGAATCTTTATTGAGAGATCACTGTCTGGATTCACACCAGTAAATGTCTTTCTTTGCTTTGCTATGCTCGTTGTTTCCGAACATGTGTGCTTATTGTCTTGTTGTTTTCAGGTTGTTTCTGACATGGTGCACATGGCCACCTTCATGTTGGAACTTGTTCAGAAGAAGCGTGCTATCGCCGATAAAGCTGCCGTTGTGTCTGGCGAGCTTAAGGAAGCTAAGGATGAAGTGCGCCGTCTTACTTTGAAGATGACGGATTTTGACGCCCGTTACGATTCTGATCATGCCCGCCTTGTTCAGCTTGAAGCTGAAAATGTTGCTATCGAGAAGGCAATTTCTGCCAATGTGGGCGACCACAAGGTTGCCTGTCGGAAGGTGCGCGAAGAGGAAATGAAGGCTAGCATTGAGGAGGGACTTGGAAAGTTCCCTACTACTCCTGAGTTTGACAGCGCGGTTACTGCTGTTGCTACGGCAAAGGCCGCTCCTATGCTTACCGAGTTTGCTGAAGATTTTGTTCGTAGGGTGAGCAATCTTGCTCCCGGCATTCCCTTTAACAGGTTAGGGCCGTATGCGAAGTTTGCGGTTGGGCACGTTGCCGAGCTCCGTCATTTGGATGCTGCAGCAGCTTAGTTTGCCTTTTTGTTTGGAGAAGACGGTGATGACATTAATGTTCAACTTCTGCCTGTTCCACCCAGTCCCGTCAGAGATGATGGCGTTCTTTGATTTGTGCCATGTTTATTGCTTTTGGATATGTTGAACTCGTTTCTGAGTATGTTTGCCCCCCGGCTTCTATGTTTGGAACTTTGATGGAGTTGTTCCTTGGTTATTGCTTGTGACTTGTTTGCTTTGAACTATGTCGTTTGAACCTTCTTTATGCATAGCAGTTTGCATGATAACTCGTTAGTAATATTTCATACTGTTATCACTTACTGTTTCTGTTGAATGTGGGTGACCAGTAATGTAGACGTAGTCTCCGTAGCTGTGACCGTTAGCCACTTCTTGGTTGATGACTTGAGATGTTCTCAAGATTGCTTGCATGATGCATTACGCATGTTGCCCTTCTTTCCTGAATAGCTTGCCGCTATATATGTTGTAACTTGTTAAGTATTTCGCGTATAGCGAATTTTCTTAACAAGTAGTGTAATTGGCGCGGGTACTTGGCACAAAGGCACTTGACACTGGCCTTTGATATTTGAAAAGTGTTATCTTGGTTAAACAAGATACTAGTTTATACCGTCTCTTAGTTCCACTCTAAGGGGACGTTGTACGAGACTCGACTTGTAAATTTTATGAGTTTTTTAAACAGGGTGCGCACCTGCCAGTGTGTATCAACCTGCGTTGGGGAAGCATACGTAAAAACATTTTGGTTTTTGGAAAAAAATTTGTGATACATGATTCCTGCGTCCAGGGACCACGTAACACGTTTTGAAAATATGTATTGTGATGCATGATCTCCGCGTCCAGGAACCATGCAACACGCTTTGAAAATTTGTAGTACGGGATTTTCATCTAACAAGTGGACGTTTGCCGTAAAGTGTGAACCCTTAAGAAGGAATTCGTAGTACGGGATTGTCATCTAACAAGATGACGTTTGCCGTAAAGTGTGAACCCTTAAGCAGGAATTCGTAGTACGGGATTGTCATCTAACAAGAGGACGTTTGCCGTAAAGTGTGAACCCTTAAGCAGGAATTCGTAGTAGTTGATTGAAGCTATCCGATTAAGGTATAGTCTTTGATTAGTATGATCCCTTAATAGGAGATACACACTTGTTGTAGCGTGGGGTCGTTGTCTAACAAGAGAACTTCCGCCACTTATGGGGTGATCAGTCCCGTATTGTATTTGCCCGTCCTGTTCTGAATCCAGGGAATGGCGATGAACATGAAGATTTGTCTCTAACGAGAAATGTCCCAGCATGTTATTTGTATGTCGTCAATAGGACATTGTAGATAGAACGTCGTTAATATGACGTTTGAAGCAGAACGTCGTTGGATTGACGCCTTGAAGTAGAACGTCGTTAATATGACGTTTGAAGCAGGACGTCGTTGGTATGACGCTTTGAAATAAAAGGTTGCAATTATGTCCTTGCAAATATGTTGTTGTAGCATGCTGACTTTGAATATATATTGGGTTTAATTCCAAGTTGTTGATTCCTTGATGACGCCTTTTGATATAGTCGTCAATATGAGTAAGTTGTTGTTGATGATGAGCGTTGTCATAACGTGAGTGCGTAGTTTTGTTGATGATGAGCGTTGTCATAACGTGAGTGCATAATATCTTGAATTGTTGATGTAGATAATGAGTGCGTAGTTTTGTTACCTCGCGTTCAATCCAAGATAGCATGCAAGACATAGATATGTACCTACGAAGGTAGATTGACTACATTAGATACTTGCGCGTATTTACATTGTTTTTTCGAGAAGGCGTCAACCGATCATTCCTTCTTAAAACATGTAAAGAAACTAGATGCGATGATTTTAAAAACACTTAGAATAGAAATGCGCAAAGTAAATGGAAAGGTGGTTATTTCTCCAGTCTCTTTCATGGTTGGTTTGACGATGACGTCGCAGAGTCAGTTGCAACAAATCGTCTTAACGCGCCCAGCACGATGCATTCTTCTATCTCCCATCTCAGTGGTAGACACTTGTTTGTGTTGTGTCCCAAGGTTTTGTGGTATTTGCACCATTCTTTAACGTTGTTGCCCAAGAAAGCAGTTTTTGGAACAAGTGGACTCGGGAACTTGTTTTCGAGTAGGTTGACGTAAATGTCTTCAACAGCCGTGTTTAGCGGTGTGAAGATGTTGTCCATATTGATGCTCGCGCCTTCCTGTTTGTTCGTTTCAGCTTGAACTTCTTTGTCCCAACTGAGGGGTGTACCCCAACTCAGTTCTTGTTCACACAAGTCTGCCGTCTTGAGCTTATCTTTTAGATCCGCCATGGTCCTGGTTGTTCGCCATCCATGCGTTCTTCCGAAGAGAAGGAAGGATCTGGCGTTCATCTTTGCAAAGAACACGCTTATCACTTCCTCTCTTGTTGCTTTTGCCAAAGAGGCGTTGGCAGCGAATCTGTTGAAGTAGTTCATGACTGGCTCGCCTTCACCCTGCTTGACGGGCCATATCTGGTCCCATGATGAATACTGAACGTACTCTTGTGGATTCCAAACTATAACAGCTTGCTCACGCCTTCCACAATCAACAATTTTTTGCTTCTTGAAAGAATTCACCATCGCCACATGGAGATGCTGCCTTGCTCTTAGGGCGTTGACGTAACATCATCTTGCGGATATCTGGTCGCCTAGTACTTCCCCGATCGCGTGGTTAGTAGGAAATTTCATCTTCTGATGGACGGTAGAGGGCACGATCACGTAAGGGTTGATCGTTTTTCGCCCTAGAATTCCATTATAAGCCCCAAGAGATTCCACAACGACAAAAGTGACGTTGACGCGCAATGTTTTCCACCCTTGGCCTAGGATGACAGGAAGCGTGATCGTTCCTAGAGGGTATGTGGCTGCTCCGGCAAAGCTGACTAACGAGAAAGTTCCCGGAGTCAAGTCTTTAACTGATTTTCCCAGTTGCTTCAGGACTTTGACATGTAAAATGTCAGCGGAGCTTCCACCATCAACGAGGATTCTCTTCACGTCATATCCTTCGATGTCCATGGTTATGAATAAAGCATCGTCGTGAGGGTAAACGATGTGCTTTAAGTCCTCCCTGGAAAATTGGATAACCACGTCATCTTGTTCCGGTTGCTTGCGCTTTCCATATCCTGGCAATGTTGCTGCTTGGGATGCATAAACGTCCCGAGCATTTGACACTTGACCTCCGGCGGCAGGTCCCCCGTGGATGACATTGATAACACCTCGCTTGGCCGGCGGAGGGTTGTCGTTGACTTTCTCTTTGCCTTTGCTTCCTTTCTTTGATGACTCTGCTTGAGTCTTCTTTGGGGGGCTATCGCCTTGATCGACGAATTGCTTCAATTCTCCCTTGAGGACGAAGTTGTTAATGCGGAAACGTAGGCTGACACAGCTGTGCGTTTCGTTGCCGAAGACCTCGTGGTTTTCACACCACTTGTCTTGGTCTTTCCCCACCGGACCTTTTCTGAAATTGTTTGGCTCTTTCCACATGTTCGCATCCTTCATTTCCTTCAATATCACATACAGCGGTGCATTCAATGGAATGCAGTCAGCGAGGTTTACTTCTCTTGGTTTCTGGAAATCTCCTTGAAAAGGCCTTTTCGGCTGAGGCTGCCAATTTCTTCCTTGCTGACCGCTTGAGGACGGTTTTGCGTGATTCTGCTTTGGGTTTTCTTTCACCTTTGCAGCAGAGACTTTTGCCTTGTTCTGTTTCATGAACCTTTCTAGGTGCACGAACTCTTTAACTCTCGCGGCTAACTCTTCTAGAGTTTCAGCTGGGCGCTTTGCCATCTTTTCTGCTAAGGCGTAGCCTCTCCGTCCGAGGTTTCGGATGAATGCTCGTACTATCTCTCCTTCCGTCAGGTCCCCTGAATATCAGAGATATTCTGGTTGAAGCGAACGTAATACTCAGGTCGAGATTCTTCATTTTGCTGTTGGACGTCGTTCAGAGCATTTGTTCCTTTCAGCAATGTGCGTTCGCCCATATATCGCTGAATTAACTTAGCCTTCAGGTTTTCCCATGAGGTGATGCTTCCGCATGGCAGCGAGAAGAACTAGTGTGCTGCCGTTCCGGCAAGAGTTTGTGAAAACGTCATTGCAAAGTGGTGTGGGTTCTTCGTTCTTCCTAGCAGAGAGGCCTTGTGCTTCTGCACGTGTTCCACTGGATCTCCACTTCCGCGATAGAGATCACCTCCAATCCGGTACAGTGCGTCTGGGAAACGACTGTTTACAAGCTGGACCGCGAACGGATGCGACGCCTTTTTCTCAAGCGCGTGCATACCCTTCATCTTTGCTTCTTTCATCGTTTTCTCAACAATTTTTTCTAACATCTAAGCAGTAAACCCTTTTACAGGCGCATCATAATCCGTTGCAGGAATTCGCCAACCAGTGTTATGGTGGATGTCAGATTGTTCTCTGCTTGTGGCTTGGAAGGGATCATCCTTCGTTGGCTGCTGTGAGCGGTGGTGTGGGGGTTGCCTTTCTGCATTCCTCCAATGACGGGCTCCTTGGGAAGGAGTGTATGAACGTGCGGCTTCATATCTTGTATGTTGGAAAGCATTTTCTGCATGTTGGTCTCTGCCCCGGAATGGACCTCCTTGGCGGGTAGTGTCTTGCGACATTTCTCTTGTCGGCGCAGCGTGTTCCTGGGCGGTTGGAGGTGGTTGGGCCGCATAACCTTGATTTTTCAGTGACTCTCGGAATGCGAGTAATTCTTCCAGCGCAGCCATCATTGCTGGAGTAACCTAAGGCATCGGGTTTTCTCCCGTTCCTTGTTGTTCGCCTTGCGGCATTTCTTTCTAAAATTCATCATCATCATGCATCTCTGGCGGGGGTGAACGATGCTCGTCATTTGGTTCTTGGTGGTTGTGCTGTGCGTCGGGCACATCCTCGGTTGGCATAGATGAAGCTACGGAAGTAGCTCTCGGTATGTGGGAAGGTCCCGGCTGGCTTCCAGCTGGATTTGACCTCCTGCTCTTTTGCTTGCCGGAGACTTCTTAGGACGTCCAGGCCTTTTCCTTGCATTTCTCGCGTTAACCTCTTCGGGAGGGTTGCGATCACTCGTCATGTCTTTGCGGTATGATAGCTTTTGTTCGAATCACGGAGACGGCGCCTAATGTCGCGTGTAGCACTTGTTGCGTCCTGGTTGAAATGGGTCAGATGGACGCGTTTGTCTGATTGGGTTGTTCGTGTTTTTGGGCTGACACCCTTCGCCTGGAAGAGGTATTCGCCTAATGCCTATGACAGTGTTCGGTTTAACGCTGTGTCTCAGAAAAGTCTGTGTCTCAGGAAACGGCTGTCTGGGCACAAGTCTTAGCTTCAGGGTACATCTTACTCCTATTTTCTTCCACACCTTAGTTGCGGGGCCCGTTCCTGCACAATGGGCCAATACTAGCACGGAGAGGGGGGGTGGTGCTAGTGGAGCCCTCTCCGATGCTTAAGTCACGATTGGGCTAAAGGGAGAAAGATAACTCTAGAGAGAGAAAATATTTCTAGAGAGAAGTCAGAGCTAAAAATGCCAAAGTTGGGCAAATGAGAGAATGTGTGAAAATGGGTGGCCAAGGACTCCTATTTATAGGCTACCTTGGGACCGGACCCGGTTTTGAAGCGATTTGATGACTGTTCAAAGGAAAGCGGTAATTGTCATCAATATTGGCAATGCGCGAACTCGACTTCTCTACGTGTAACGGTAATCGGGGGGTACGCGTAATACCCATAGAGCAATCCGGACGCGTGTACCGCGCTTCCGGACCTTTTTGACCCGTAGGAGACGTTTTCTAAACCGTAATGTGATTTTTGACGTGTTTACGAGGCCCAAAATATAAATACGAATCCGAATTGGACATATATCCATCAGCACTCCCACTGGAAACAATGGGTAGTAGAGGCAGTTGTGGTTTTCCTGGTCCGGCAATATGACAATCAGGTTCAACTTGATTCGTCTCTACGAGAACAGTGATCTCCTGTGGTAGGGTTTATTACTCCTACTGGATTTACTATGAAAATTTTTCCATTATCATTTACCATGTGATTCACTTGAGTTGCCGGTTCAAATTCTCCCACTCGAATCAAGTGGGATCTGATTGTCAGTGATATCCTGCTCCGTTATGATCATGACTACTTAGATTTAAACTGTCCGTGAATTTGGAATATTCACCCTCAAGAGATGTAATGTCTCATGTTCGGTCACGGAACCATTTTCAAAATCTTAAAATAGGCATTTTCTAAGAGTAGTTATCATGCTCTTGTCCTAGATGCATGTTTAGTGCGCAATTTAATGTTGCAAGATGATATGATTTAACTCATTATCATTCTTTAGCTTTTATGGCGACGTGACTTTCCGATTTTATTAGAACACAATTTACATACATGTGAGTTGTCTTTTTCATCCCTTAGGGAACACCTGATAGAGTGACTCTAACATTATGTTCTTGAACTGTGCTTCTTGAAGTGTGTTTTAATTGATTTGAATGCCTAGCCTGACTTATCGTTCAAGGCGTTTGGAAGGAAAATCGTTTAACCGACTTCATCCTTCTTCGTTTGCAAACTTATCTTAGAGATTTTATCCCATCTCCGAACTGAGCATCTTGGGTTTTCACCTTATGCGTCAGTTGATACTTTTACAAGGTCGCGGTAGCTTTCGAAGCCTACTTCTTACCGATGTAAATGGTATCAATAAATTGTTTCCAAGGGAATGCAAACGAAAATTCAGCACATCATCATTCATACACTTCATCATTAAATTCGTATTTTGAAACGATGTGTTCCGTCTTAAGAGGTCCACACGCGCGTAGCGCTATTTACCGAAGTTTTGACCCTTGGTTAAATCGTTTCATTTCTGAATTTAATTTAATTTAATCCAATCGGTTTCGCACATGATCATCATTACAGATTATTTCATTCAATGGAGTACTTAATAATTATGAAATACTAAATCTTTCAATATAGCTACGCAATCGATGTGTATGTTCAGTTCAGTTGTCCCGACTGAGATGACGGAGTACGTGAATCATTTCGTTTTATTATACCACTTTTACATGGCCAAAATTTCGTTTCGGATCGATCCTGTTTAACTGGGTCAATTAATTCTGACAAGTAGATAACATTTCGAATCAAACGGAAACTACTTTATTCAATAAATCCGAATCTCGAAATAACCAAGATTTTAGCAACTCAAACGAACGATAAATGAAAATGGTAGGGTTCTTGATCTGAAGATCGCGTATTTGATTCATGATTGTCACATAGATAGTCGAGAACTTTAAGCCATGTTGAACATCACATCTGAGTAAATTCACGAGTGAATCACGTCAAATGATATGTATCTGTATAAAACATTTTAACGCTTCATACACATGACCGAGAAGGCGTACTTGAGACGCACTTTATCAACATGGTTTAACCCACCGAATTATCGTATAAGATCTTTATGGTCCAGTTCTCTCTATAATATGCGGATCATGGTTGACTTCTTTCGAACCCAGTATGGTGAGCAGAGATGGTTTCCCTTTTACTGTTGTGATTACTGTACTTGATTAGGCTCAAGTTCATTGAGTCCTATCAATATCAGACAACCATATACATATTTTCCATGTTGACCTTTCGTTCTGAAGATCTGATGCGGATTTTACGCCAACGTCCATGAAAAGAGAGAATACCATTACGGTTAACCGAAACGTTTAGCTTTTGCATCCTTTCTTCCACCGAGGCAGATGCAAAGGGATACTAAGTTGCAACATTGTCTGGTTGTAATTGAAGTCTTCTTCAACCCCCTTTTACTTGAATGTATCGCCACATATGCGTTCAGATCATCAAAGAACCTACTCTCATGCTTGGTGAAACAAATTATTACATTCGTCTCTCATTGTCAAAATCATACACACTACTATATTCATTTGTAGTTTTCCTCTCTAATTTTCAAAATCGTTGTAGAGTGTTCAACACGTACTCCTTTTATTCATCATGATTCGAACCATCAAGATTGCGAGGAATATCGAATCGCACTAATTCAACCATTTCATACTAACACATCGATGATTATGCAAAAATCAGGGAGACAATAACAATTTGAGAAAGAGTTGCATACATTAAATATCTATTAAGATGGAATCCAACAAATAATGATTCCTCACTCATCTGAAACCAACCAACCACCAGTAAACCAATGGAAGATGGCTGTGAAAAAGTTCACATTATCATCGTCTTCTATCCAATAGAACAGACTTTTAAAACGGTTTTAATCGCAAATTACCGGAACGAGAATTTTAAAATAAGCATACCCGATCTTGGCTTTCCCAATGCCCTTTTATTTTGGAAAAATATTCCGATGAATTCACTCATGCATATATAATTCTACTATCCACGTAAATTATCATATGCCAGCAACATTCATCACATAAAGCATACTCATGCTTACGCGTCATGCGTCTAATGTTCCAAGGAACTCATGCTTGCATACATAATTCTACTTCCAAGTAAATTATCAAATGCAACTACATCCTCAACATTCTAGCATACGTGTCAAACATGTAACATTCACATCCATCATACACATTTGGCGACTGATTTTCGATTTTAAAATAATTTTAAACATTAGGGGCTGATTTGCAATTCATGCTCATATTCAATCACACAACATTCTAGACATGAATCCTAAGCATTTTCAACCATCACCGCATGTCTATCCTAGTGCGCATTCCATATATTTAACCAGGGTTCAACCCACAACATGCTAATATCCAGCTAGCTTGCCTCAGTCAAGACAGCATTTCTAATCATGCATAAATACATATTGAATAATAAACAATTGTAATTCAGCCCACTAATTATACCAGTCCAAAAGTCCAAAAAACATGTATCTCCGAGATCCATCAACCCTTGAGTACTGTGTAGGCCTATTAAGGTTCAAAACATTTAGATTTTAAAACTTGACCTCCCTATTTTAATTGACTTGAATTCGGTTTTGAAAATACGGTTCGGTTCAGTCAATTTCAGTCTGATTTGGTCCGGTTCGGTTCGATCCAGAAAATCCGGTTCGGGTCCGGTCCAGAAAATCCGGTTCGGTCTTGTAAAAATCTGATTCGGTCCGGTTTTAATTTAAAAATATGGTTCGGTCCGAACCAGTCCAATAAAAATAGGGTTCGGTTCGGTTCTACAAACAAAACTGGTTCGGTTGGATCCACTTAGTTACCTCGGTCCGACCCGACCCGGCTAGGTCGAATCGATTGAGAAAATTTGGTTCGATTTTAATTCGTCACGGTTTTACATATTGGACCGGCCCAATAACTAAAACATAAAAGGTTGGGCCGAAATGTTTACTTGTGGCCCAAATAAGGTTTTAAAGTCCAAAAATATTTAACTTAGCCACCAAGTAACATTAACTATATAAAATAATTTCCAATATTATATATATATTTCGGACTTATTATAAACATATATATATATATATATATATTTATTGCTATGATTCTATCTTTAAGATTAAATCAATCAACAATATATATATATATATATATATATATATAAGTAAAAATCGGCATATATATATATTATTTACTGTCAATGTCTTAAATAGGGAAACAATATATTTTCTCAATCTTTTAGGTAACTAAAATCTATCAATAATATCTTCAACCTATTTAAATATTTAAATATATTGATAGTTATATATATTTCTATATATTAATGTGAATCTATCATAATATTCCCAATTATAGATATATTGTTACCTAGAATAAAAAAATTAAAATATGGTAAACAATATTATTGACATGTTTGGCCGAAATTTTTATTAGTTGGAGACCAAGAAAATAAAAAATTTACCTTGTAAATTTACTAGAATTTTCGGCACAAACACATAATTGGTAACAAGTGGTCAAATTTTAAGATCAAATTTTAGTAAGACCTACAATCCAATGTTTGATTTTGATAAATATCACATTTTTTCTTGAAGATCATGAACATAAAATTTCCTAAGAACATCATGAAAATTTTGGACCTCCTTAACCATAAAAATTCGAAAATTTTTAAAATTCCTTTTTAAAATTTCGGTCCAAAGTTTAAATTTTCAAGAACACCAACTTATCAAAATCATGAACTCCTAACACGGGCTTTGATACCGCTGTTAGATTACGGGGAGTAATCACTACAGAAACTAAATCATGGTACATACTAGTAATCAAAATTACGCAGCGGAAGATTCGCACATACCTTTACAGTTGTCCTAGTCCCAAGATCTTTGCATGAGGGTGTTCACGATCCTCTGGTCGGCACCCGTAGGGGTTCTTGTGAAGGAAGCCCTACGTGGTATATTCTTCATAGCAAAGCCTCTGATCGATTCTTGGCAATGGACAGATCTCAAGAGTGTTTGCTCGAAGGAAAATTGGCACACCCTTGGTGAGGTAATGGTTCGGCCGAAGTATTGTGTTCTTGGGGAAGGGTTTTCTCTCAAAACACCACTTAAAGGGAATTTTGATTCACCCTAATAAAACCCCTAACTCCCCATATATATAGTGATGGATATACGCCCAATTTGAACCCGTTGGCTTCCGAGTCGTTTTATTTTTATCACCCCGTTAATGATTATAAATCGAAACTTTTGGCCCAAGCATGTTACCCACAAAAAGAAACGGTCCGAACCAGAAAAGAACGCGCCTGCCCGAACACCCCGATTTTCTGACCCGGTCAAACCTTTGTTTGACCGGGGGAGGGGCCTCCCAGTCAAACCAAAGTTTGACTGTGAGATGGCTCCTCCCAAACTCTCGGAAGAGAGATTGGGAGGTGGCCCCCTCCCGATCTCTCAGCTGAGAGATCGGGAGCTCCGACCCAATCTCTCAGCTGAGAGATCGGGTCCTCCCACCCGATCTCTCTATTGAGAGATCGGGTGGAAGAGGAAAGGGAGGGGGGCTCCCAGTCAAACTTGGTTTGACTGGGAGACCTCTCCCACCCGGTCAAACGTAAGTTTGACCGGGCCCATTCACCCGACCCCAAGTCCTCGGGGTCGGATCCTCGATCCGACCCCGAAGGTTCCGACGCCCGGTCCCTGCCCTTAGGGATCAGATTTTTCATTCGCCCCAAGGGCGTCGGCACCGTTTCCCGACTCACGCACTTAGAATATTTTACACACCTCTCCATGCTTTAAAGTTCTAATCGCGCAATTACATGTTAACTAAGTGTGTTTAAAGGTTAACGACGTCATTAAGTCACCTTAATGACACCATTGCCTATAAATACCACTCCTCCACCATTCATTTGAACATCTTGGCTAAGCATACAATTTAGCTCTGACATCTCTCTAAGTTTTATCTCTCTAAGAAACGTATTGACTTAAGCATCGGAGAGGGTACATCAAGCACCACCCCCCCCCCCCTCCGTGCTTGATATTGCCCCTCTTGCAGGGCACGTGGAGAAGAGGAGACTAAGGACAGAAGAACACGAATCAGAACGACAGGACTTAGGAGCACCGAACCCGTAGTTTCACCAGTGAGGAGTAAGGTTTAGGTCGACCACCCGTTGACCTGAAACTTAGAACCTAACACTTGGCGCCGTCCGTGGGTTTCGAATAGAAAGCCTCGCAATCACGAGAGCGATGACGAACAACTTAGCGTCTAGAGATAATCGCCCACCTGGGGACAATAGGCAAGAAAGACAGCCTATACCTCCAGCAAGGCAGCCTAACCCAGAGAAACAGCCTGCACACCCAGAGCCTCAGGTAGCCCCACAGGCACCCCAGCCTAACAAGCAGGGAGGAGGACCTTCACGCCCAGCTGGCTAGGAGGCTTCCACAGCTTCAACTCCATTGGCTAGGAGGCCACAGGGGCAGGGGGCAACAAGGAGTGCCATCCCAATACACGGCACCTCCACATGGGTACTACTATGAGGCACAACCTCAAGGGTATCCATATGTAATGCCGACTCAAAGGAACGACAATCGTGCCCACACAACCAACACAAGGCCCGCATACTCGCAAGGAGCACAGACAGTGACTCCAAGGTTGATGAACGCATTGGATGAGTTGCTAGCCTATAGAGAGACTCTGAGGAACAGGCAGAGAAGGCAACATCATCATGAAAAAGAAGAAGTTCATGAGGAAGAACAAGTCCCAGAAGAAAAACACTACTCGCACCCTCCAACAGGGCAGCGAGAAGAACAAAGGAGAGAAGAGCAAGGGTCACCCCCAGATAGGAAGACAACAATTTGTGCCTCCAAGGCAATAACAAACACAGCAAAGAGATGCGACATACACCCCACTAAGGGAGGACATGCAAGTCAGACCACCAAGGATATAAGAGTTCCAACATCCACATCAGCAAGGTACACATACAGTCCGTATCACCACGGACATGACTAAGAGACATTCCAAGGAAAGCTCAAAGGGAGGGACATCGCCCCGACAACACAACAAGGCAACCACCTACCCATGATACAGCACGACAGGTCCCAACCTCTTGTGTATGACAACCATTGGTACACATCCCCCTAGGACAGGGGAGAAGTCGAAAGATTTGAAAAGGGGACTCATAGAGTACCACACCATGTTAGTACATAGCTACTACAATGGGAAGTCTCATGGAGAAACGTAGTAGAGTGAGATCACACATAGCATACATGAAGGATACACCTCTACCTAGTCCGCCTTGCAAGGATGCGACCTTGTATTCCTCAAAGGGGAAGAAATACACACAGACTAATGGAGGAAGACAGTTACATTACCAAGGAAGCAGGGGATATCTACACCCCCACACCCATATCCTTCCCATATCCTCTTATTTAATTTAACTGCATAACAAGTCAACTCCCTAAAAGAGATAGATTTTGATACTTGATATCAACATGTTTTCCAAGAAAGACCATACCAGACGCCTTCGGGCTCCGGGGTATATACATACACAGGTGGACCACGAGAAGAATCCATAAGAGGCCATCGCCAATGAAGGGATGCACAAGAAACAGATTCCTCAATCTCAAAGAACACCTATAAGGTCAAGTTTCTGGGAAAGATCACAAGATGGAAGGCTCACTTACAGAAATAAGTTGAGCACTCCCAATATCCTATAGAGGAACTACCATGAAGGTCACAAAGGATTACCCCTACTATAACCTTCCATTAAGCATCCTAGGGCCAAGTCCGTCAAAGGATCCCATTTGGCATTGGTATGCAAGGGAGGCACTAGTCACAACATGCCCTCCCCATAAACGCCCATTAGCATAAGAGGGGGTAGCCGCGAACACATCCCTCCAAAAATGGAGGAAACCATATCACATAGACAACGCCCACCTTCAAAGGCAACCTATTGATGATACTAGAGAAGAGTCAGGCATACCCAATACCAAAGGACCCCTACTAGTAAAGGTGGTCAGAACATCAACACACCCATTAGGGACACGGCACTGCAAATGAACCAGGAACAAGGATGGAACACATATCCTGACAAGTATCCTTGCATTTATCCTTGCAAAAATAAACTCCGTAGATAAAGAGGTTGTCTAATAGATGACTATGTCTCTGTTCTCAAAATATGATCCTAACCCGGAGATCCTTGGACTCCGTATTATATATGCAATGAATAACATGTTCATCAAAGATAGGTACACGAAGATTCAAGACAGCGCCCTAAAGATTAGGCGCATACCTCTACCAAGTACGACACATTTGAGTGTTCATAAACACTCCTTCGCCATCTCACAAGAAAGGAAGGCAACCAAGGATACAAGTCCTAACAGAACAAACATCGGTAGAAAATCCTGTCATTGAAGTCATGCACCAAGAGAGAAACTCTAAAGATGCAAGATTAGCAAAAGAGATAGTGCAACAACTAGAATAGGTAAAAGGAGATACATCTCCTATCAAGAGCCTTAGGGCATGGTAATAGTACTACAAGATCAACGAAAGAAGAGCTCAAAAGCTTGGGGAGTAAGGTTTCAAGATCGACCCTCACACTAGACGCATATCCTGATCAAACACCTTGTCTGCGAATGATAAGACATTTGACTCTGGCATCCCATCAAGAGGAGAACCTCGATGAAGGGGGCACTAGAAAAATATCCCACCTTTAAGGCCATACGCCGAACACATGACGAATGAAGGTTATGACAAAATGAAAAAGGAGGGACTTGTCAGCTCAACACACCTCAAACACGTATACGTACGCAATAAAAATGTAGCCTCTAATGAAGCTATCCAACAAGGAATAGCCAATACGTGGGCAAACTCATGGAAAATCATGGAGTATCACCTGCAAACCTAAAGGAAAACATCATTTTTAGGTTCAAGTCTTAATTCATAGGAAGTCTATAATCATGATTCAAGGTGGGAGGAGCATGACCAATGTGACACTCCCTAAAGACATTGAAGAATACTCCAATGTAAAGGAAAATGCAAAGCACACTAAATACCACAACACTTCAAGAAGATTATCACAGCCCGGTCAGACTCCCCCATGCCCGAGCAAGAAGCATGGATCAGATTGACTAGTCTGAAACACTCCTTCGAGATTAACAACTCAAGACACCATTCTATGAGAAAACTTTTCAACCTAAATACAATCCCTTACAAGATACGTTACTCCTGCTCTATCATCACCGCAAAAGCGTTTTTTCCAAAAAACACAAGGAAGGGGGGGAAAGAATTTACAAGCACCCCTAAGATACAAACATTGCCACATCCTAGTTATCAAGAGAATGAAATTCACCCCCACCCACCCAAAGCAAAAGCTCCCCACCCAACCTCTAAAGATACATCCGACAAAGGCATTATCCAAACCATGCCTATGACTGAAACAAGCAAGCATGAGAAAGAGTAAATCCTACAAGGGACACTCATCACATTCAAACAAGCAGACAAGGGAGCCCCAAGCATAAGGGGTACCCAACAAGGAAAATGAACGAGGGGCCTTCAATGGCCAAATATGAAAGGCGGTATGACCACCAAGCAACTTGGGGGGCACCAAACGAATAAGTGCTTGGTAGTCCACCTAAGTGTAAAAGAAGAGATTAGAGGCAGAAGATCACAAGAACATGCAATACCACTTCTCCTAGAAGAGGTCACATAAGAGGAAAACATCCTCAACTCCCTGTACGAACTCGTCCTAATTTGGCAACACACAATCATCGCCCTCGAAAGGTGATCTCCCACATTGAAGAAAAAGCGTGGTAACATGCAATATCAGGAAAAGAAAACTCAAGTAAAGATCTAAAAGGCGTATCAAAGACACACCCTACATGGGGAGTGACACAAGGTAAAGTAATATTCTGAGCCCTCCGCGAACAGATTCGACGCCCCCAAGAGCGTATCTTGAGAGTAGTTTTCAAACTACGACCTTCGACGCCCCCAAGAGCGTATCTTGAGAGTAGTTTTCATACTACGACCTTCGACGCCCCCAAGAGCGTATCTTGAGAGTAGTTTTCATACTACGACCTTCGACGCCCCCAAGAGCGTATCATGAGAGTGGTTTCCAAAAACTACGAACTTCGACGCCCCCAAGAGCGTATCTTGAGAGTGGTTTCCAAAAACTACGAACTTCGACGCCCCCAAGAGCCTATCTTGAGAGTGGTTTCTAAAAACTACGACCTTCGACGCCCCCAAGAGCGTATCTTGAGGTAGATTTCAAACTACCAGATTCGACGCCCCCAAGAGCGTATCTTGAGGTAGATTTCAAACTACCAGATTCGACGCCCCCAAGAGCGTATCTTGAGGTAGATTTCAAACTACCAGATTCGACGCCCACCAGGAGCGTATCTTTGGTCTAACACTTGTGCCCTGCGGGAGCCTATCCTGTGAAACGTTAAGTGCCCTCCGAGAGCCGGTCTCGTGAACAGATTCGACGCCCACCAAGAGCGTATCTTTGGTCTAACAGTACCATATATACCATTTAAAGGGTATCGGAAGAGATCATTGCACCATACTAAGAAGGATTCCATGAGAAAATAATTGCAAAGCAAAGTTGTATGAAGAACACATAATGTTTGTTCTTGATGGATAGCAGGTATGATGTGAAGGAAAACACAAAAGAAAGATAAGGAAAGGAAAGCATATACAAAGGAGAAGTCCATGACCAAAGGATCATATACAGAAGCACAAGAGGTTATCATGAAAAGTAACGAGTTATCCTACCATCCATATCACAAGCCAAGAGAAGTATCTCAAAGGAACCCAACACCACCAAGAAGGATAGCAAAGACATGAAATCCAAAGTTCAAGGCTCTCAAAATAAACTCGACCCATCAAGAAGAGAATTGCCTTACAAGCCGCACAAATCAACCTCCGACAAATGTTATTGTCTTGCATGTCGCCCTCGCGTGACCTATGCTCGTATCAGACTTGAACATCGTCAAGCACAACTCATGAAGGAGACATCTAAAAAGCATGAAGGATACAACATCGGGCAAGACGAAACATCAGGACCTAACCCAACAAACATAGCCTAAACAAAAGGCAACTATAGCAATGAAGGCTCTCCAATGAGAAAAGAATACTAAAGCACAACTCCATACATCGTGATGTGGCTATCATGTCCACATACCCTGAAGTGGCTATCATGTACACACACCAGGAGGTGGTTATCATATCCACACAAAACAAAAAGACCATCAAATCCACCACAAACCTAAAGAGCCAACACCTAACCTCAAAAGGAGATTTAAGCAAAAGGGAAAAACAACACCCTTCATACGCTCATCAAAGGTATGGACTTATATTTCAACCCCCTGGATGATACTAGTTAGGAGACGTCCTCATTATGAAGACAAACTCCATATCTCATGAAATCAACTACAAAGCAAAGAATCACGACAAGCACTATTGGGGGCATATAACAAAACGATCCCCACAACGATCACAACTACGATACTAGTAGAGGCTAACTCAAGAGCAATCTCCACCAAACTCCCAAGCAAGAATTTGCTATCTTAATCAGAGCAATGGCAAGATAAAGGAACCTCAATGAAAGGCGATGATCACACCCATCACCAAAAGAAAAATCTTCAACACAAGGGTTAATAACATAACCCATAGGAAAGCCAAAGACACCTTCAAAAGTCGTCAAATCTACATGAAGATGAAATAAACCTGAGACTCGGCCCCTCGGCTGGGGGGCAGAGGATAGAGAAGAGACATCAAGACCTATGATCACCCCATCGCCAGCCACAGGTTGTTTCCCTTTGTCAACCAAAGAGGGCGCCTCTTCAACCACTACCTCCTTATCATGAGAGGGAGTCAGCAAGGGGGCACTTGAAGGAGAGCCTCTCGCGATTTCCTTCTCCTTGGCAGCCGAGGGCCCGACCTCAGAGTCAGGTTTCCACGCTTTGGATTCAGATTGACTTGAACTCTCGCCCACCGTAAGAACCCATTCGGTAACCAGGGGCGAACGCTCTAACAACAAGAAGGAAGCAACATGAGAACAATCATAAGTATATCACAAAGAAAAGAGAATGGAAAAAGAACATGCCGGAAGCCTCTGCAGCTTTCCCCAACTTAGAAAATTTCTTGGCCTGATAAGCAGAACTAGAGGGTTCTTCCCTCTCATTCGATTCAACGGTACGTTCGGAACGCTCTGCGTACACCTTATACGTTTCTACATGAAATCAACCTACAAGGGGTCATACGAGTCCCCGCCTCATACGAATCCACCTCGGACACCCAAGACACAGGACGGTCAGATTTGGTCCGACTGCCTTGGAAAACGATCTTCAAGGTCTCCCTGTCTGAAGAAGAAAGCTTCCCAAAAGTGAGTCATCTATACGAGCGACCAACGCAAAGATCGACCCTTACTCATGGAGGGGCGAGATACGACTACTACGGGGGCAACCTTAACATCAATCAAGTTACGGAAGCAAAACCACAACCCAAGAGACCTATCCAAGGGAACAAATCCCAGAGCGTCACAAAGAGGGCGAACTTTTAGCTTCCCCAAATGGAGCAACGCTCCAACACATCCGAAGGAAGGGTCAACCCTTAACACATGTCAATAAACCCCTTCGCTCACGGCGGGTAAGAAGAAAGCTTGTAAGCATTTTCACCCTCACTTTTATGGGGAACAAATTGCAGGGTAAAGGTCAAGAACTATACACACACTCCAACGAATGAAGGAAAAATGTTACACGTGCCGAAGGTCGAGGTTAAAGGACAATGCTCGCGCTAGTACGAGGGAGGCGGAACGTTGTGTCCCATTGAGTGGCAGAGGTCCCACCCTCAAGTAAAGGAGAGGTCTATGCTCTCACCCTTGCACTTATGCTCATATTCATGATTAACATCTACAGGTACATCAATGTCATCACTCATGCTTATACTCACAACCCGTCCATACACACATACATGTTCATGCTTGCACTCATATGCATGCCCACGTACACACTCCCGTGTGTTCAAACATTTAGACGTCCACGCACATGGCCGCCATATATTCATGCATACATTCATGACTACAATCGCAGCATGTCTACACCCACTTCCATACTTGTGTTCCAACTTGCATGTATGCTAGTACACATTTTCGTATTCATGATACATCCATGTTCACTCAAGGTAACATCCTATAGGCATATTTTCTAGTATCCCATACTTAGGAAATTTTTTAGACCAAAATTGAAATTTCTCCCTATATAGGCCTGTCCCATCATGAAATTGAAGTACAGACTCGCCTAACCATGTTCGTGTTGCATCCCCACACATGCGTATATTTTCCGAATATAAGCTCGTGACGGTATTGGATTTATTGTTTCCATTTCAGATGGACACGTGCTTGGACATGTGTCCGTGCTATTCTGACATTTGCAATTCCTCTATCTTATAAGACAGGGGGCAGAGTCAGAGACACACACCCATGGGTAAGTAAGGATTTCGACAAAAGGTAAAATTCCGCCTTCAAATTGCGCGTGTCATACCATCCTAAAATAGAGTCAATCAAGGGTCAGGCCATTGGTTGACTCGGGGGCATGTGATGGATATACGCCCAATTTGAACATGTTGACTTCCGAGTCGTTTTATTTTTATCACCCCGTTAATGATTATAAATCGAAACTTTTGGCCCAAGCATGTTACCCACAAAAAGAAACGGTCCGAACCAGAAAAGAACGCGCCTGCCCGAACACCCCGATTTTCTGACCCGGTCTTTGTTTGACCGGGGGAGGGGCCTCCAAGTCAAACCAAAGTTTGACTGGGAAATGGCTCTTCCCAATCTCTCGGAAGAGAGATTGGGAGGTGGCCCCCTCCCGATCTCTCAGCTGAGAGATCGGGAGCTCCCACCCGATCTCTCAGCTGAGAGATCGGGAGCTCCCACCCGATCTCTCAGCTGAGAGATCGGAGCTCCCACCCGATCTCTCAGCTGAGAGATCGGGTCCTCCCACCCGATCTCTCAGCTGAGAGATCGGGTCCTCCCACCCGATCTCTCAGCTGAGAGATCGGGTCCTCCCACCCGATCTCTCTATTGAGAGATCGGGTGGAAGAGGAAAGGGAGGGGGGCTCCCAGTCAAACTTGGTTTGACTGGGAGACCTCTCCCACCCGGTCAAACGTAAGTTTGACCGGGCCCATTCACCCAACCCCAAGTCCTCGGGGTCGGATCCTCGATCCGACCACGAAGGTTCCGACGCCCGGTCCCTGCCTTTAGGGATCGGATTTTTCATCCGCCCCAAGGGCCCCGGCACCGTTTCCCGACTCCCGCACTTAGAATATTTTACACACCTCTCCATGCTTTAAAGTTCTAATCGCGCAATTACATGTTAACTAAGTGTGTTTAAAGGTTAACGACGTCATTAAGTCACCTTAATGACACCATTGCCTATAAATACCACTCCTCCACCATTCATTTGAACATCTTGGCTAAGCATCTAATTTAGCTCTGACATCTCTCTAAGTTTTATCTCTCTAAGAAACGTATTGACTTAAGCATCGTAGAGGGTACATCAAGCACCACCCCCCCCCCTCCGTGCTTGATATTGCCCCTCTTGCAGGGCACGTGGAGAAGAGGAGACGAAAGACAGAAGGACACGGATCAGAACGACAGGACTTAGGAGCACCGAACCCGTAGTTTCACCAGTGAGGAGTAAGGTTTAGGTCGACCACCCGTTGACCTGAAACTTAGAACCTAACATATAGGAGGAGTAAAGTGGAAAAAAGTCCACTTTACCTCCTCACTATTTTCGGCCAGCCTACTTGTATAGGGAGGCCCAATTTTGGGCCTCTCATATCAATTAGGATTTGGGTCTGGCCCAATGTCCTAATGTGACATGTACTCAATTAACTTAGGTAACATATACATATAATGAGCTTCCATTTACGACGCCCATCACCATATGCTTTAGGCTTGGGCATAAAAACCGGTCCGGCCGGACTGGTTCGGAACTGGTCTGGAACCGGACCGTTTGGAACCGGTCCGGAGTGGACCGGTCCAAATTGGACTGGTTTGTAACCCCTAAATTGGAACCAGTCCAAGGGGTATACCAAACCAGTCCGGACCGGACCGGTTTTGAACCGCTTTTTAGTAAAAAAAACAAAAAAAATTTGACCGAGACTATTTTATAAAAAAAAAAAAAAAAAAATCAGTTTCTGACCGGTTTCTGACCGGTTTCTGACTGGTTTTGACTGGTTTTGGACCGATTTTTATTGATAAAACCGGTCCGACATATAAAACCGGTCCAGGACTTGTTTTTTTTAAAAAACAGTCCAAAACCGGTTCTGGACCGGTTCTGGACCGGTTCAAACCAGTCCAGTTTTTTTTAGACCAACTTAAGCAAAAAAAAAACCCTAGTTATTACTGGACCGGACCGTTTAAAACAGTTCCGGTCCGGTCCGGAACCGGTTCGGCCTGAACCGGTTCAGTGCCCATCCCTAATATGCTTACAGAAATATGTTAGGTGATTTAGGTCACAATTAGGGTTAGATTCACAAGATAATTATAATAATTACCATTGATATATTCTAGCATGATTTTAGGAAACTTGAATATTATTGATAGATATTTTAGTTGCCTAAGATTGAGAAAATATATTGTAGATAGATTTTATACTAATATAAAATCTTAACAAAAATATATATATATATATACATATATATATATATATCTTTATACCAATATAAAATATGAAAGTTGTCCTCACCCCCAAAAGGTACCTCTTGAACATTTTTATTTTTATTTTATTATATTATATATATATATATATATATATCATATTTAGTTTCCATATTTTTTATTTTATTAGATATATATACGTGTTATATTTAGTTCCTCTATTTTTATAAAATTGACGATTTAGTCTTTTTATCTTTGAGACCCATCTATTTATCTTTACTATTACTAAAAAAAACCATTTAGTTACATTTTGTTATTTTTAGTTTTTTAGGTCGCTTAATTGGTAGGTCACCGTAGTTATTATTAATTTCTCCATCAAATATACATATCAGTTAGAGTCAACATGCATTCAATAGGTGCAAATGTAAGGTAGATGCATTTTTCCATTCACTATATCACCGATTTGGGGATGTTCCGCTTGTTGACATTTTTGTATCAAATAAATTAGTCACTTGCTAACTCATATAACATATCAAATATGGATCAAACCTGGTTCTTGAAGTTTGACTTTACATATAACATGTTACTCAATGTTTAATACTTAATGACTCGAACTATCGATTTAGTTCTTGCATTTGTAAATTCAATCATAATTGGTATCTCCTAATTGATAGTTGAATAAATAGTTAAGTTGAATTCAAGTATAAACTTTAGACATTAGTGTTTTAAAAAAATTGATGATTTAGTCCATACAATATTTGAGTATTACTAAAAATTTCATTAGATAAATTGCATTAACTTTTTTGTTAAGGTCGCTTACTGACATGTTACATTAATTATCATTAACTTATTAATACAATATACCTATAAATTTGAGCCACCCATAAAGTATGATATGTACTCAACTCATGCAAATTTCAAGTACATGTTGAGATTTTTTTGTATCACATAGATCAGTCACTTGTCAAATCATATCAAATGTCAAAATATGGGTCAACCACGGTTCTTGAATTTTGATCTTTTACAGATAACCTGGTACTCATTGTCCAACATTTAGGGTCTCAAATCATTAATTTAGTTCTTTCGTCTGTCAATTAAATCAAATTGTAACATAATTAGTAGTTAAATAAGTAATTGACATATCAAGTATAAACTTTAGATTTTAATGAATTGAAATTTCCTTTCGCGTCCCGTTGGCCAAACTTTTTTTTTTCCTTTAGCGTTAAATCATTTTTTGTTGGTATTATGATATAAAATTGCATGAAAATTGTATAGTTACGTTTGTATAGGTCAAACTGCTCCACCGATGACTCTAAGTGGCTAATTGCGGGCTTACATTCATCACTCCTCAAGTTGATAAATTAGATACAACTTTGTCGTTAATAACTCACGTCATGCTCAATCCAACTTATTATTAGTTATAACAGTAAATTAGTATCGTAATTTAAAACAATAGTTGATTTTTTGACTTAATTATCCTCTTCTATTTTTCCTGTTTTGAATTACTTTGTGTCGTTCTTTTCGATCACAGATTCATTTCTCGCAACCCCTAAACTTGGCCATGTATTAACTACATATTAAAATATTAGAAAATTGAAGATAAATTATGTATTTTGAAATTTAGACGATTTATACGCGTGCAACGTACGCGTTAATAACTAGTATATGTAAATATTGGAAATTATTTTTACAATTAATGATACTTGGTGGCTAAGTTAAGTTTTTAGTGAATTTTATAACCCTACTGCCCACAAGGAACATTTCGGCCGAACCCAAATGGGTTAATGAGCCGATCCAATTGCAGATCCGGGTCGAGCCAACTGACTCGGAAGACCAAGGGAACCCGAAACGGGTCAACCCAACTGAACTGGGTCAGGTTCCACGGGTCAAACCGGAGCGGGTCAACCAAACCGCATTTTCTCAATCGGTCCGACCCATCCGGGTCTGGTCGGACCGGGCAACTAAATAGGTCGAACCAAACCGACCTGATTGCGTGAAGAACCGAACCGAATTCATATTTTAAACCGAACCGGACCGGCCGAACCATTTTAAATCGAACCGAACCGAACCGAACCAGACCGGATTTGACTGAACCGGACCTTTAAACTGGACCGACCCGAGTAAACTGAAAATAGAATGATCAAATTTTAAAATTCAATTTTTTTTAACTTTAAAATTACCTACACGGTGCTCATTGGTTTAATATTTTCATATTTAGATTAAATCTAATGCCTAGTTTCGATTGTGGGGGTAGAACTCGAAAATGCATGATTTTGGGACTAAGTCATTTTGTGGGCTGAATTGTAAATGCTATTTGATTGATATTATTGCATGATTATAACTGTTGTCTTGACTATGTTAAGCTAGCTGGATATTGCATGTTGGGGGCAGAGCCCTGGATTTCAATTAATGAGTTGCGCACTAGGATAGACATGTTGTGATGGTTGCCAATGCCTAGGATCCATGTCTAGAAGTACACATGTTTGATTGATGGCATGAATTGCAAGTCAGCCCCAAATTTTAAAAATCAAAAATCTGTCGCCAAATATGCATGTTTGATGTGGTGTGATCACGCATGACGCGTATGCATGATGAGTGGTTTGTTTCATGGATGTGGCCTGCGTATGATGATTTACTTGTGTAGTAGAATTATGTATACATGCATGAAATCCTCGAAACGTTTTAAAAGGGCCATGGGAAAGCCAAGATCGGGTGTATGTAAAAACTTCCCGTTCCGGTAATAGCGATTAAATCGTTTTAAAAGACTGATTTATTAGAAAGAGGACGTCGGTATGTGAATTCTTTCACGACTCCCTTCCCTTGGTTTACTGGCGGTCGGTTTGGTTAGATTTTTGAGGTATCATTATTAGTCGTCTTCTTTCTCATATATATCCGATGTTGCAATTCTTTTTCCAAAATGTTATAGTCTCCCTGATTATGCATGATTATCAATGTGTTAGTTTTCAAGGCTGGATCAGTGCGCTTCTATAAACCTCACAATCTGGATGGTATTAATTATGGTGCTTGGAGTGTTTATATGGGAGAACTTCCCACTACTAAAGGAATCTACGAATGTATTTATGCTAAAGCGGGAAGGACAATGGTTGATGAATTTGGTAATCCAAAACCCCGTCAAGGAATAAGATTCTGCGATGATCAAGAAGCTTGCTAGGTGATACTATCAACCTTGGACAAAGAGGTTGTGAAGGACTTCAAACTCAACTACAAATCCTTACAACTTTGGTATGCCCTAAGAATCCGCTTTTGTGGAGGAATGGCCGTCGAAGCTAGAAAATTTTTAGTTGAGTATGATGACCTTTTTTCGATGGATGCAGGTGTCAAGCCCACACTGAATCTCTGAAATGAGAGGTCTTTCTGGAAAAGGATGTTTAATATTGATGGATATACGCCCAATTTGAACCTGTTGACTTCCGAATCGTTTTATTTTTATCACCCCGTTAATGATTGTAAATCGAAACTTTGACCCGAACACCCCGCCGAAACACCAACGGTCCGGACGAGGCAAAAATACTCGTCCGGGCCACGCGTCGAACTCACCTAGGTGAGATCGGGTCAGTCAACCCGATCAACCCGATCTCCCCTAGGGAGGGGTTGGGTGGCCACACTTAACCCCTACCCTTAGGGGTCGGATTTTCTCTCCGCCCCCAAGGGCCCTGGCACCGTTTCCCGACTCCCACACTTAGATTATTTCCGCCAACCTCTGCTTTAAGGTTTTAATTATGTGATCAATGACTAATTAATTGTGTTTAAAGGTTAACGATGTCATTAAGTCACCTTAATGACACCGTTGCCTATAAATACAACCCTTCCACCATTCATTTGATCTTCTTGATTACTTGCACATTTTTAGCTCTGGCTTCTCTCTACATTTTATCTCTCTAGAAGTATTCTGACTTAAGCATCGGAGAGGGTTCATCAAGCACCATCCCCCCTCCCCCCCTCCGTGCTTGATACTGCCCCTCTTGCAGGGTAGCAAGGAGCAGAGAGACAAGGAAGCGGAAGAGTAGGAAACGGTACGAAAGACCCCGGGGAGCACATAACCCGACATCACATTAGTCGGAGATAAGCTCTAAGTTAGCGATCCGTTGACTCAGACCTCATAACCTAACACTTGGCGCCGTCTGCGGTTTTCGAACAAGAAGCCTGGCAATAACTAGAGCTATGGCGAATAGCCTACCATCCAGAGAGAATCGCCCACTTGGGGGCAACAGGCAAGGGAGACAACCTATACCTCCAGCAAAGCCTAACCCAGAGAAAAGGCCTGCACATCCGGAACCTCAGGTAGCCCCAGAAGCACCCCAACCTGACAATCAGGGAGGACCCTCACGCCCAGCTAGAGCTGAGTCTTCCCCTGCCACGACCCCCATGGCTTAGAGACCACAGGGGCAAGGGGGCAACAGAGAGGGTCATCCTAGGGATACCAATACACAATACCTCCACAGGGGTACCATTATAGAACACACCCTAAAAAGCATCCATATGGAATACCAACACAAGGCATGCCAGGAAACAACAACCAGGCTTATACCACCAATACAAGGTCTATGTATTAGCAAGGAGCCCAAGGAGTGACTCCAGATTTGATGAAGGAATTAGAAGAGTTGTTAACCTATAGAAAGGCATTAAGGAAGGGGTAAGAGAGGCAATATACGCAAGAGAAGCGACATCCGCAGGCAGAGAAGTGCCCACAGGAAGAACAACACACAAGCCCTCCAAAGGGGGCATCGTAAAAATCAAAGAATGAGGGAGCAACTCCCACCCCCAATGGGAAGGAAACAATTTGTGCCTCCAAGGCAATAATAAACACAGCAAAGAGCTGGGACATACACCCCACTAAGGTAGGACATGCATGTCAGACAACCAAGGATATAAGAGTTCCAACATCCACCTCAGCAAGGTACACATATAGTCTGTATCACCACGGACATGACTAAGAGACATTCCAAGGAAAGCTCAAAGGGAGGGACATCGCCCCGACAACACAACAAGGCAACCACCTACTCATGATACAGCACGACAGGTCCCAACCTCTTGTGTATGACAACCCTTGATACACATCCCCCTAGGACAGGGGAGAAGTCGAAAAGACAAGGATTTGAACATGGGACTCATAGAGTACCACACCATGTTAGTACATAGCTACTACAGTGGGAAGTCTCATGGAGAGACGTAGTGGAGTGAGATCACACATAGCATACATGAAGGATACACCTCCACCTAGTCCGCCTTGCAAGGATGCGACCTTATATTCCTCAAGTGGAAGGAATACACACAGACTATTGGAGGAAGACAGTTACATTACCAAGGAAGCAGGGGGTATAAACACCCCCACACCCATATCCTTCCCATATCCTCTTATTTAATTTTACTGCATAACAAGTCAACTCCCTAAAAGGGGTAGATTTTGATACTTGATATCAACATGTTTTCCAAGAAAGACCATACCGGACGCCTTCGGGCTCCGTGGTATATATATACACAGGTCGACTACTAGAAGAGTCCATAAAACGCCACCGCCAACCAAGAGATGCACAAGGAACAGATTTCTCAATCTCAAAGGGCACCTATAAGGTCAAGATTCTGGGAAAGATCACAAGATGGAAGGCTCACTTACAAAAATAAATTGAGCACTCTCAACATCCTATAGAGGAACTACCATAAAGGTCACAAAGGATTACCCCTACTATAACCTTCCACTAAGCATCCTAGGGCCAAGTCCGTCGAAGGACCCCATCTGGCATCGATATGCAAGGGGGGCACCAGTCACAACATACCCTCCCCACAAACGCCCATTAGCATAAGAAGGGGTAGCCGCGAAACACATCCCTCCAAAAAATGGAGGAAACCATATCACATAGACAACGCCCACCTTCAAAGGCAAACGCCGCCAATGGATCTATATTATTTCACAAAATAGCCAGAAGTCGCGACTACACCTAATAAGCTCATCGCAGGTAATGAAATACACTTTCATCAAAAAACTCTCAAGGGCACCAAGCCTAGCAAAGGAAGAATGGCGACACCATCATCAAGCTTTTAAAAAGGGATATGGAAAACATAGTATTTCCACACAATGATATATTAGTCATAGGAGAGGGAATCACTAGCTTTGCCATAAAGAGAACCATAATGCATGAAGGGAGTCCGTCAGACATCTCCCATGACCAACTATTGATGATACTAGGGAAGAGTCAGGCATACCTAATACCAAAGGACCCCCTACTAGTAAAGGTGGTCAGAACATCAACACACCCATTAGGGACACGGCACTGCATATGAACCAGGAACAAGGATGGAACACATATCCTTACAAGTATACTTGCATTTATCCTTGCAAAAATAAACTCCCTAGATAAAGAGGTTATCTAATAGATGACTATGTCTCTGTTCTCAAAATATGATCCTAACCCAGAGATCCTTCGACTCCGTATTATATATGCAATGAATAACATGTTCATCAAAGATAGGTACACGAAGATTCAAGACAGCGCCCTAAAGATTAGGCGCATACCTCTACCAAGTACGACACATTTGAGTGTTCATAAACACTCCTTCGCCATCTCACAAAAAAGGAAGGCAACCAAGGATACAAGTCCTAACAGAACAAACATCGGTAGAAAATCTTGTCTTTGAAGTCATGCACCAAGAGAGAAACTCTAAAGACGCAAGATTAGCAAAAGAGATAGTGCAACAACTAGAATATGAAAAAGGAGATACATCTCCTATCAAGATTCTTAGGGCATGATAATAGTTCTACAAGATCAACCAAAGAAGAGCTCAAAAGCTTGGGGAGTAAGGTTTCAAGATCGACCCTCACACTAGACGCACATCCTGATCAAACACCTTGTCTGTGAATGATAAGACATTTGACTATGGCATCCCATCAAGAGGAGAACCTCGATAAAGGGGGCACTAGAAAAATATCCCGCCTTTAAGGCTATACGCCGAACACATGATGAATGAAGGTTATGACAAAATGAAAAAGGAGGGACTTGTCAGCTCAACACACCTCAAACACGTATACGTACGCAATACAAATGCAGCCTCTAATGAAGCTATCCAACAAGGAATAGCCAATACGGGGGCAAACCCATGGAAAATCATGGAGCATCACCTGCAAACCTAAAGGAAAACATCCTTTTTAGGTTCAAGTCCTAATTCAAAGGAAGTCTATAATCAAGATTCAAGGTGGGAGGAGCATGACCAATGTGACACTCCCTAAAGGCATTGAAGAATACTCCAATGTAAAGAAAAATGCAAATCACACTAAGTACAACAACACTTCAAGAAGATTATCACAGCCCGGTCAGACCCCCCCATCCCCGAGCAAGGGGCATGGATCAGATTGACTAGTCTGAAACACACCTTCGAGATTAACAACTCAAGACACCATTCTATGAGAAAGATTTTCAACCTAAATACAATCCCTTCCAAGATACGTTACTCCTACTCTATCATCACCGCAAAAGTGTTTTTTCTAAAAAACACAAGGAAGGGGGGTAAGAATATACAAGCACCCCTAGGATATAAACACTGCCACATCCTAGTTATAAAGAGAATGAAAATCACCCCACCCACCCAAAGCAAAAGCTCTCCACCCAACCTCTAAAGATACATCCGACAAAGGCATTATCCAAACCATGCCTATGACTGAAACAAGCAAGCATGAGAAAGAGTAAATCCTATAAGGGACACTCATCGCATTCAAACAAGCAGACAAGGGAGCCCCGAGCATAAGGGATACCCAACCAAGAAAATGAACGAGGGGCCTTCCAACGGCCAAATATGAAAGGCGGTATGACCACCAAGCAACTTGGGGGGCAACAAACGAATAAGTTCTTGGTTGTCCACCTAAGTGTAAAAGAAGAGATTAGAGGCAGAAGATCACAAGAACATGCAATACCACTTCTCCTATAAGAAGTCATATAAGAGGGAAAACAACCTCAACACCATGTACGAACATGCCCTAAGTCGGCAACACACAAACACTCGACCCATCAAGGGAAGGAAAAGTAAAGAGATATATACAAAGATAGGATACTAAAGCAACCAACCAGATGCCATTGGGAAGTCCTCATGATACTGACCCTCTAAAGATGAACCACTGATAGAGCTCGAGGAAGAAGAAGAAGAGCCTGAACTAACAATATCAACAGGGTTACCATCCTCCTGCAAAGGTGATCTCCCACACTTAAGAAAAGCGTGGTAACATGCAATATCATAGAAGGAAAAGTCAAGTAAAGACTCGAAAAGCGTATCAAAAACGCACCCTACATGAGAAGGGACACAAGGTAAGGTAATATTCTGAGCCCTCCGGGAGCCAATCCCGCGAACACCCCCAAGAGAGTATCTTGAGAGTAGTTCTAAAACTACGAACCCTGTGCCCTCCGGGAGCCTATCCCGCGAACAGATTCGACACCCCCAAGAGCGTATCTTGAGAGTAGTTTTCATACTACGACCTTCGACGCCCCCAAGAGCGTATCTTGAGAGTAGCTTCCAAAAACTACGACCTTCGACGCCCCCAAGAGCATATCTTGAGAGTGGTTTCCAAACACTACGACATTCGACGCCCCCAAGAGCGTATCTTGAGGTAGATTTCAAACTACCAGATTCGACGCCCCCAAGAGCGTATCTTGAGGTAGATTTCAAACTACCAGATTCGACGCCCCCAAGAGCGTATCTTGAGGTAGATTTCAAGCTACCAGATTCGACGCCCACCAAGAGCGTATCTTTGGTCTAACAGTACCATATATACCATTTAAAGGGTATCAGAAGAGATCATTGCACCATACTAAGAAGGATTCCATGAGAAAATAATTGCAAAGCAAAGTTGTAGGAAGAACACATAATATTTGTTCTTGATGAGATAGCAGGTATGATGTGAAGGAAAACACAAAAGAAAGATAAGTAAAGGAAAGCATATACAAGGGAGAAGTCCATGACCAAAGGATCATATACAGAAGCACAAGAGGTTATCATGAAAAGTAACGAGTTATCCTACCATCCATATCACAAGTCAAGAGAAGTATCTCAAAGGAACCCAACACCACCAAGAAGGATAGCAAAGACATGAAATCCAAAGTTCAAGGCTCTCAAAATAAACTCGACCCATCAAGAAGAGGAATTGCCTTACAAGTCGCACAAAGCAACCTCCGACAAACGTTATTGTCTTGCATGTCGCCCTCGCGTGACCTATGCTCGTATCAGACTTGAACATCGTCAAGCACAAATCATGAAGGAGACATCTAAAAAGCATGAAGGATACAACATCCGGCAAGACGAGACATCACGACCTAACCCAACAAACATAGCCTAAACAAAAGGCAACTATAGCAATGAAGGCTCTCCAATGAGAAAGGAATACAAAAGCGCAACTCCATACATCGTGATGTGGCTATCATGTCCACATACCTTGAAGTGGCTATCATGTCCACATACCCTGAAGTGGCTATCATGTCCACATACCTTGAAGTGGCTATCATGTCCACACACTGCGAAGTGGCTATCATGTCCACACACCAAGAGGTGGTTATCATATCCACACAAAACAAAAAGACCATCAAGTCCACCACAAACCTAAAGAGCCAACACCTAACCTCAAAAGGAGATTCAAGCAAAAGGGAAAAACAACACCCTTCATACGCTCATCAAAGGTATGCACTTATATTTCAACCCCCTGGATGATACTAGGTAGGAGACGTCCTCATTATGAAGACAACCTCCATATCTCATGAAATCAACCATAAAGCAAAGAATCACGACAAGCACTATTAGGGGCATATAACAAAACGATCCCCACAACGATCACAACTACGATACTAGTAGAGGCTAACTCAAGAGCAGTCTCCACCAAACTCCCAAGCAAGAATTTGCTATCTTAATCAGAGCCATGGCAAGAGAAAGGAACCTCAATGAAAGGCGATGATCACACCCATCACTAAAAGAAAAATATTCAACGCAAGGGTTAATAACATAACCCATAGGAAAGCCAAAGACACCTTCAAAAGTCGTCAAATGTACATGAAGATGAAATAAACCTGAGACTCGGCCACTCGTATGGGGGGCAGAGGATAGAGAAGAGACATCAAGACCTATGATCACCCCATCGCCATCCACAGGTTGTTTCCCTTTGTCAAGCAAAGAGGGCGCCTCTTCAACCACTACCTCCTTATCATGAGAGGGAGTCAGCAAGGGGGCACTTGAAGGAGAGCCTCTCGCGGTTTCTTCTCCTTGGCAGCCGAGGGCCCGACCTCAGAGTCAGGTTTCCGCGCCTTGGATTTAGATTGACTTGAACTCTCGCCCACCGCAAGAACCCATTCGGTAACCAGGGGCGAACGCTCTAACAACAAGAAGGAAGCAACATGAGAACAATCATAAGTATATCACAAAGAAAAGAGAATGGAAAAAGAACATGTCGGAAGCCTCTGCAGCTTTCCCTAACTTAGAATATTTCTTGGCCTGATGAGCAGAACAAGAGGGTTCTTCCCTCTCATTCGATTCAACGGTTCGTTCGGAACGCTCCGCCTACACCTTATACGTTTCTCCATGAAACCAACCTACTAAGGGTCATACGAGTCCCCGCCTCATACGAGTCCACCTCGGACACCCAAGACACAGGACAGTCAGATTTTGTCTGACTTCCTTGGAAAACGATCTTCAAGGTCTCCCTGTCCGAAGAAGAAAGCTTCCCAAAAGTGAGTCATCTATACGAGCGACCGACGCAAAGATCGACCCTTACTCATGGAGGGGCGAGATACGCCTACTACGGGGGCAACCTTAACATCAATCAAGTTACGGAAACAAAACCACAACCCAAGAGACCTATCCAAGGGAACAAATCCCAGAGCGTCACAAAGAGGGAGAACTTTTAGCTTTCCCAAATGGAGCAACGCTCCGACACATCCGAAGGAGGGGTCAACCCTTAACACATGTCAATAAATCCCTTCGCTCGCGGCGGGTAAGAAGAAAGCTCGTAAGAATTTTCACCCTCACTTTTATGGGGAACAAATTGTAGGGTAAGGGTCAAGAGCTATACACACACTCCAACGAATGAAGGAAAAATGTTACACATGTCGAAGGTCGAGGTTAAAAGACAATGCTCGCGCTAGTACGAGGGAGGCGGAACGTTGTGTCCCATTGAGTGGCAGAGTTCCCACCCACAAGTAAAGGAGAGGTCTATGCTCTCACCCTTGCACTTATGCTCATATTCATGATTTACATCTACAAGTACACCAATGCCATCACTCATGCTTATACTCACAACCCATCCATACACAGATACATGTTTACGCTTGCACTCACATGCATGCCCACGTGCACACTCCCGTGTGTTCAAACATTTAGACGTCCATGCACATAGCCGCCATATATCCATGCATACATTCATGACTACAACCGCAGCATGTCTACACCCACTTCCATACTTGTGTTCCTACTTGCATGAATGCTAGTACACACTTTCATGTTCATGATACATCCATGTTCACTCAAGGTAACATCCTATAGGCATATTTTCTAGTATCCCATACTTAGAAAAAATTTGGACCAAATTCAGAATTTTTCCCCACATAGGCCCACCCCATCATGAAATTGAAGTATAAACTCGCGCAACCGTGTTCATTTTGCATCCCCATGCATGCGTATATTTTCCGAGTATGAGCTCGGGACAATATTGAATTTATTATTTCCATCTCAGACGGACACGTGCTTGGACGCGTGTCCGCGCTATACTGACGTTTGCAATTCCTCTATCTTAGAAGACAGGGGGCAGAGTCAGAGACGGACACCCAGGGGTAAGTAAGGATTCTGACAAAAGGTAAAATCCCGGTTTCAAATTGTGCGTGTCATACCATCCTAAAATAGAGTCAATCAAGAGTCAAGCCATTGGTTGACTCGGGGGCATGTGATGGATATACGCCCAATTTGAACCCGTTGACTTCCGAATCGTTTTATTTTTATCACCCCGTTAATGATTCTAAATCGAAACTTTGACCCGAACACCCCGCCGAAACACCAACGGTCCGGACGAGGCAAAAATACTCGTCCGGGCCACGCGTCGAACTCACCTAGGTGAGATCGGGTGGCCACACCCGATCTCCCCTAGGGGAGATCGGGCTGGCCAACCCATCTCCCCTAGGGAGGGGTTGGGTGGCCACACCCAACCCCTACCCTTAGGGGTCGGATTTTCTCTCCGCCCCCAAGGGCCCTGGCACCGTTTCCCGACTCCCACACTTAGATTATTTCCGCCAATCTCTCCATGCTTTAAGGTTTTAATTATGTGATCAATGACTAATTAATTGTGTTTAAAGGTTAACGATGTCATTAAGTCACCTTAATGACACCGTTGCCTATAAATACAACCCTTCCACCATTCATTTGATATTCTTGATTACTTGCACATTTTTAGCTCTGGCTTCTCTCTACATTTTATCTCTCTAGAAGTATTCTGACTTAAGCATCGGAGAGGGTTCATCAAGCACCACCCCCCCCCCCTCCGTGCTTGATACTGCCCCTCTTGCAGGGTAGCAAGGAGCAGAGAGACAAGGAAGCGGAAGAGTAGGAAACGGTACGAAAGACCCCGAGGAGCACATAACCCGACATCACATTAGTGGGAGATAAGCTCTAAGTTAGCGATTCGTTGACTCAGACCTCATAACCTAACAAATATCCTATAGAGATATCCATTATCATGATTAGCTGACGATGAAGGGCTATGTTACTTGATTGAATCAATTAAGTTCACTAAAACTCTATTCATTGAAAGCAACCATCGATAATGGGAAAACTCCTTTGTATATCACCGCATGGGATCAAGGAAAGTTATCCATGATGAACATATCATGGAGGGAACAAGATCAAGTCGATCCTAAACGATATCCGGTGCGACAAACACCATTGATGAAAGTGCGTCTCAGGTGCGCCTCATTATCATGGTTAGCTGACGATGAAGGGCTATGTTACTTGATTGAATCAATTAAGTTCACTAAAACTCTATTCATTGAAAGCAACCATCGATAATGGGAAAACTCCTTTGTATACACCGCATGGGATCAAGGAAAGTTATCCATGATGAACATATCATGGAGGGAACACGATCAAGTCGACCCTAAACGATATCCGGTGCGACAAACACCATTGATGAAAGTGCGTCTCAGGTGCGCCTCGTTAGCCATATACATAAAGCTGTAAAACGTTTTATCTGACTCATGTCATCTGATGTAGTTCACTTATGAATTTCCTTTCAGATATGCTGGTCAATATGGCAGAAGTTCTCGTTTACTTTACCTTTCCCTTTACTGCTTGATGAATGATCTAGAATCTTATCATTGTCACATATCTTCTTGTTCGTTTGAATATTAGAATTTTGGTTATTTGAGATTCAGGATTATTGAATAAAGTAATTGTTATTCGACTTGAAGTACAACTTACTTATCAATCAATCGACCCTTTCAAAGGGAACGGTCCTAAACAAAAATCCAGACCTACGGGTTAGAAACCAAATTTCGGCCAAGACAACTGGTCAGACAAAACGAATCAAACAAAATACTCCATCATATTTACCATATTACCGTCGATTGTATGGTTTGAAATGCAAACCCGATTTAAATCTTCCTTATTTTTTAATACTCCATAAAATAATTAAATCGTAATGATGAACATGTGCGAACCCGATTAAATTAAATTTTGGAAACGAAACGATTTCACCATGGAGCTGGTGATATGCGTGCCACACGCAAGTTCCTCGATAGATGGGACACATCGATTCAAAGTACAAATATAATTAGAAGTATGTATTTGATTTAATGCTTGATATAAATTTTCATTTGCATTTAAGACCCATTTCGGCCTTTACTCATTGACTTCTTATAAATCGAGAAGAAGTATGCTTCAAAAGCTACCACGATCTCGTAAAGAATCAACTAATGCAAAAGGTGAAAACCAAAATACAAAATTCAAAAATGGACGAAACCTCTGAAAATGAGTATGCAATGTAAAAGGACATTTTCTCAAACGACTATCCTATTATACGCCTCTAACGATAATATTAGCGGAGCATTTATTTTTAATCATACACTTCAAGGACATAGTTTGAAACATGGTATTGAAAATTCAACTTCCGATCTCCTTCTAGGATGATATGATGTTGACTTCCAATCATGTAGAACTATGTTCCTACAATATCGGTTGACACGATACCATATGAGCTGTAAACTGGTAATGAGACGGATCTTACCAAAACGCGACCTTACTGTTGAAAAACAAACATATATTTTACCGACATTCGTTAAGGCAAAGTTGGAACCTAGAGTACATAAGAGTATATTTGTAAGGTACTCTGAATACTCTAGGGCATACAAGTTTGTGGTAGCTTGGAGATTGGTTGCGTGGTCGAACATGAGACGTTACATTACTTGAGGACGACGTAAATGAAGTCTTGATTGAACTAGAGTGGGATAATGATGATCAGGTCCCACTTACTTCGAGTGGGAGATTTGAGGCAGCAACACAATTGAATGACATGGTAAATGAGAATGGAGACATTTTCATAATAAATCCAGTGGGAGGAGTCAATCCAACCACACAGATCACTGTTGCTGCAGGTGCGAATCAAGTGGAACCTGATAATCATGTTGCTGAACCGTTGGATGAAAATCCTATAATTCCTCAACTACCTACTCGTGACAGTGGGAGTGGCACTACAAACTTGATTCCTGGTCCTAGTAACCATGAAATTCATCTTGGAGGTAGAATCCTGAGATTAAGAGGTCGTCCAAGAAAAGTTGTTGGTGAAGGTTCGAGTAACGCTCTTGTTCCTAGTGAGAGCATTTTTCCAATTAGGAGCATTATTCATAGTGGGAGCGTTATTCAAGTTCAAGATGGGACTAATGATCCTAAACGTAGTCAAAGGCATCGAACTTCTCCCAAGAAGTATCCTATTGAAAAGGGTGATTTATTCACTCTGAGTTCAGTTGATGAACCGGTAACGGTTAAACAAGCTTTGGAAGGACCTCAAGCGAAGGAATAGAGGAAATCAATGGAGGAAGAGATCTCCTCTATGAAATCAAATTCGGTATGGTCTTAAGTTGATTTACATGCTAACCGCAGAGCCATAGGGGCAAAGTGGGTTATGAAACTGAAACTCACTGCTGATGGAAATGTCAAGCGATACAAAGCTTGAATCATTGCGAAAGGATATACCCAAATTTATGGAGTGGACTTTGATGAGACATACTCACCGACTGTGTGTTACACCACAATCAGGGTCATTCTAGCCCTGGTCGCATGCCATGATTTAGAGCTACAGTAAATGGATGTTAAGACTGCGCTCCTCCACGGAAACCTGGAGGAAGAGATCTATATGGAGCAACCAGAGGATTTCATAATCCCTGGAAATGAACGTAAAGTTAGTAAGCTCCAAAGATCAATCTATGGTCTTAAACAATCGTCCCGGCAATGGTACCGCAGGTTCCACGAGAAAATCGTTGAAAACGAATTCGTGAATCTTCACGAGGATCCATACGTGTACACTAAGACCTCTGACTCAGAGTACGTTATCTTGATATTATATGTCGATGACATACTAATTTCCGAGAATGATGTGATTACCTGAATGAATCAAAGTCATTGCTGGCATCTGTATTCTAGATGAAGGACATGGGAGAAGCCACACACATCATATACATTAAGATTGCTCGGGATCGGACTGCTCGTAAACTATGTCTCTCTCAAGAAACCTATATCAACAAAATTTTGAAAAGGTTCAGGTTACAAGATGCCAAACCCGTGGACACGCCGGTTGTGTTTGAGTGGGCGCTGTCAAAGCGTGAGTGCACAAAAGACCAGATTGAGCGTGAACATATGAAAAGTGCGGAGTACCTTAGTATGGTTGGTAGTCTAATGTACGCAATGCAATCACTCATCTAGACATCTGTTACGCTGTGGGCTTAGTAGCACGATTCCAGTCAGACCCTGGCTATCAACATTTAAAGGCTATGAAATGAATTATTCGATACCTCAAAGGTACTGCCAACTATGCACTGTCCTATGGGGGTGGAAATTAGATTTATTGTGTTCAGTGACGCCGACCACGGTGGCGATCCTCATGATCGTAAGTCCACCTCAGGAGTAGTATTTCTCCTTGCTAATACCGTTATTTCATGGATGACAAAGAAGCAATCCTGTGTCGCGTTGTCTATGATAGAATCCAAATTCGTAGCCCTCTCTAAGAATTCGCAGGAAGCAGTCTGTCTTAAAAGTCTCTTAACTACATTGCTTGACGTCGATGACGGGAGTAAGCCTGTGAAGGTATACTCTGACAGTCAATTAACGATTGCAACAGTTAAGAATCCTAAGTACCATAGTAGGATGAAACACATTGATGTGAAATATAATTATGCTAAAAGTATGTTCGAAGACAAATTTATCACATTAGAATAATTGTCCTCTGAGAGTATGGTGGCAGACCCATTGAGAAAACCTTTATGCAGGGATGTTTTCGAAAAGCACATTAAAATGCTTGGACTCCGTAAGGTTTAAGAGGCTTGTGTTGTGATGATTGAACTTTGAGATTTAAATTAATATTTGAATAAAAGGAATTGTAATTTGATTTTATGATCTAACGACGTCGTAATGTTTGAATTACATTGGATTTTACGTCTATAAACTAGTAGTAGGAGGGCAATCCCTCCAAATAAAACATGTCGAATGTGGGCCAAGCCTCGTCACACAGGCTTGGTCGTCTTGGCGGAGAGGGGGTACCTCTGCCATGTCAAGGCTGGCTAAGAACCATGGGTGATTTTGAAAGACAAACCTGGTTAAACAAAACGATAATTTGATTCTGGGTAACACGACATGGTCTAAGTTTTGCGCATCGTCGTGACGAACTTTATTCGTCAGCAACCACATTCTGGGCCTGATGAAAAATCTGCGATAACATATGACATTTACCACTCCTGACAACATGTAAGTTCAATTTATGCTATCAACGCGCGCTTCATACTGCGCGTGCCATGTTCGACCATGGGGTCATACTCAGTTGTGCAAGGTAGAATCCACGAGATTCGGATGGGGAAAAACTTCTTCACCTTGAGCGTGTGACTGATCCCGGATACTA
Organism: Clarkia xantiana subsp. parviflora; assembly: GCA_036873135.1. NCBI lineage: Eukaryota > Viridiplantae > Streptophyta > Magnoliopsida > Myrtales > Onagraceae > Clarkia > Clarkia xantiana. Next base: position 45,895,154 of record JAPTYO010000002.1, on the reverse strand, counting down.
TACGAAGAAGCATATGAAGTATCCTTATAGACTCATAACTCATATCAAAGGTCAAGCTCAATTTTCGCTTCCCGGCGTACGAACGCAGTGCTGAACAAAAAGGCCTAGTGACCACGTCTTTGGAAACTGGTTGAGTTTGACTAAGGGTATGAGCGATGGGGATGGTCAAGTTGAGAAAATTATACAAATAGCTACATTTTTATTTTATTTGTGCATAATATTTTATGTAAGAAATCAAAAAGTCTAAGAAAAAGCTGTCTTTGCTTAATTTAAAATATTTTATGAACAAAATAAAATTTATTTAAATATTTCTTATTTTATATAAACATCAATATAAGGGTATATATATATATTACATTATTTTATACTAAATAATTTTATATATTTAAATTTTTATTAATGATGACATGGCATTTTATTTATGTCGCGACTTTAGTATTTTTAAGATCGATCTGTATATGTGTGTCATCTAATAGAAATTTTTAATTATTTTTTTCTTTATTTACGTTGAGACTTTTTTTTTAAGTAGAGACTTGAATATGAGAAAATGCTTCATTTTTTTTTTTTGCGATTCCCCAATATTTTGTAACTAAACATATAGAGTTGTGATTAAATTAAAAACATTGACTGGAAAAAAATGCACACATATGGATAAGAAAAATCATGTGAATCGAATTAATATATAGAGCGACCCTAGCTAATATGAGTCCTAAAGAAAAATCGTAATATAATATATACTAGATATTTTGCCCGCGCTTTGCGCGGTATGCATATATTTAAATTATTGTAGTTTAAAGTTACCAAAATAATATAGATAGAAAAATTATAAAAAAAAAAATATTTACTTAATTTTTCCATAAAATAGATATAAATAGAAAAAATGTATAACGTGATTGATTATTTTAGTAGTCTAAATTGAATTGTTTAGACATAAATATTCATGCTTTCAAATTTACTATTTATTTTAATCATTTAATCAAATTGAATATCAATACAAAAATAATTATGTCAGTAACATTATTGAAGAAATATTATAGTTAATAGTAATAAATAAATTAAATTCAGACTAATTGTAAAAATAGGGATCTATATTGTTGACCTGAGAAGTATGATATATATTTATATATGTTTATTTATTTTATTTTCGCTGCAAAATGTATGTTAATAAAACGTAATACATCAATATAATAATGTTTTCGGTAACACAATAGACAATGTATATAAATTAATTTAACAGTAATAAATAAAAATTTAATTCTTAACAACTAAATGAATGTAGTATAACTGCTGACTGAAACTAACAAAATAATTAGTAATAATTTTAAAAATATTGATTGATATTGTTAAATGAAACTTACCTAAAATAAATTAAACATTTTTAAGATTGAATGACAGACTTTGGAGCAATTATCTCGGTATAAGTGTACACATGACATTGTCACTTTATTGGTGAGAATTATATAGACGTGGACGAATAAGATGTTTCGCTTTTGACATGTAAGTGCGTCATTCTATCACTTGTCACAGTTCATCTATCCAAATTAGATTACATGAAAAATAATTATGCATATGTTATATTTACATACAGACACTTATAATTATAAAATTAAAATGATGATGACACTATTCATATATTGCATACGACTCTCATGAAAGAAATTTTTTTTATCAAGTATTTTTATTTACCTATCCTATTGTAAGTGTGAAATTTGGATTTTTTTTTTTTTTATAAATGTGAGAAAAAAATGTATCAAAGTATAATATCAATAGAAAGTTAAGTTCCCCAAAGGCTATTTATAAATCCCAAACCCCTTAATCAATCTTAAAATAAAAATTTATTTTTTCTATGTCTGTTTCATTTAACAATTAACAATAATATCATTTATATATTACAAATAAATTAATTTATATACTTTTTATTTTGTGTAACCTACAACGTTATTATAATGATGTATCGTTTGTGCTTATAAAGTTAAGTTTTTTAATAACAAATTTGATAAAATTAAAGAAAACATAAAAATTGATATCTAGAAAATTTAATTTTAAAAATTTAACATATATATATTATGTGTGTAATCAAATCGATCCTTATGTTTAAAATAAGTTCTAATTTAGTTTATTTACTATGAAATTACTTATAATATTTATTATATAATTTTGCTACTATATTTTATTTTATATTCATCTATTTGATTTGATAAAATAATTAATAAATGTAAAGCTAATGAAGATGAAATTTTATATCTAATAATAATTAATTATATTACATGTGATAAATAAAATATATGCTATATTTTTTAATTACATAAACGATCAAAAATATTAAAATATCAAATAAATATTATCTTAATATGTTATTATATTTGATACTAAAATATACATATACTAATTTTTACCAAAAAACCAAATTTAATATCAAACTCGATAATTCTAATATTAAAGTAAAATTACTAAAAAAAGTTAGGAAAAACACAACTTTTTATTGGAAAAAAAAAAAATCAACATTTTTAGTATTTGTTTGTAGTGGATTGTCAATAATAAGTAATATTAATATTAATTTACAAAAAAACGGACAAAATAATGTAACGGCCTTCAACATGCAATTAGGAAGCTTGGAGGAAATCTAAGTGCTTACATTAGTCTACATGGAATTGACACGTCATAGGAGAGATACTTAAGTTGACATGGACCAATAGAATAACTCTGTATTGACATGTAACCGACCCATTTTGTTATTTGTCAAAATTTTGTTTAACCTATTAGAATTATATTATATATAGATTGTTAATAGAATTTAACCGATTGAATATAAAATAAATTTGTTCTAAATCATTGCAATATGGACAAAAAATGTACTTTGTTTTTACTTAAAACTCTATAAATGGTAAGCTTTCTGGAATCAAGAGATTCCCATTACGTATCACATCTATACTAATTTAAATTTCAATGTGGAATCGTGGGATGCAACTCCACATTTTCCATCTTACATGTGTCGACTCAGACGAGACTAGAGAAGCAGACTCTAAACCATGCTTTAAGATGCAATAATAGGTCTATATGAAATTATCGGATTCTACAAGTTCCGGTGATATCAACCTCAAGGGGGAAAGAACCCGATTCTCCAGTGATAATTTTTTAGTATGCTTCAAAAGCACTAAGTTTGTGTTTAAGGCTGATCATTCGTGCAGGCAATACTGGTTCGTTTTGTGTCTGATTCGTGTCGTGTCAGGTTCATGTTGTATTTTAGTTAATTGTTTGAATTAAACATGGCCCGATATAAAAGCACAAAAAAGTAGTTCGGCACGAACACGAAATAGAAAAAGAAAGACATAAAAAATCAGCGAGACAAACCTGACATAAATTGACAATAAACTCACACATAACTATTTTTTAAACTAAAATTTAAAAGTTACTAAATATAAAGAGTTGAATCCAACCTCTACCTGTTGTTTTTCTTTGATGTTGGTTTGGTTGTAAGACCTTAGTGTGATTTCTAATATATTGCTATCTTCTAAAAAAAAAATCCAACCTCTAGGAAGTAACAATGCAAGGCAACTCCACTGTTAGATATGAAATATCTAATATATATATATATAAAAATCATGACATGATTTTGGCACGACCCGACTTTTACCGAGCTTGAAAATGAGTAGTCCAAACTCGTAATTTTCGGCGTCGTTATTATATCGTCTCATGGTGTCGTGCCCGAATTGACAACCTTACTCTCGTTACTTTTACTAATAAGGTGAGCTTAATTCAATACAAGAAATTTAGTCGTTTGTGAGTGATTTGTTTGTAAGCGACATATGACTTTATTTGTAAGGGAATTGTGAAAATCTATTACAAATACAACATCCAATTTTTTTGGGTTAATGGTCCATTTCATACCGTTTGTTTGCAGGAAATCCATTGTTCATACCATATGTTTTTTTTTTTTACCAATTTGGTACCAAGGATTTCTATTTGTACCGTTTTCACATATCTGTTAGTACTTCGTCAAAAGGGTCGTTAAATGGCCATGTGCCATGCATGTGAGTAGCCCAAAACTTTCGATTTTGTTCAATTTAGTCCCTCTAATACATTCCTAACTTTTTTTTTGTTCAGTTTAGTCCTAAAATTTCAAATCTGAACCCTTTGTTGGATTCTAGGGGAGAATTAATGCATATTAAACCTTAGGTACATGCTAGGTAACTAATACGCAGTGGAAGGGTGCACATACCTATTTCGCGATCTGTAGCCCAAGATGTCAACGGGGAGTTCACGGACTGTCGGACGGTGTCCTACGGTAATCTTGTTAAAGGAGAAATCCGCAGGCGATGGTCTCCACAAAAAAGCCTCTTTCGATCTGGTCGACAGATGGATCTCCAGGGTGAATTACTGGATGTAATTCGGCACCTACTTTGGGTGGTGATTGGTTTGGCCGAACCCTATGTTTTAGGGAGAGGGGATTTCTTTTTAGACAACTAAAAGGAGAGAATGACCAACCCCAAGAAATCCCTAGCACCTCTTATTTATAAGAAGAGGTGAGAAAAACCCTAGGTGAGTTGCTCACCTATTTCGGCCGGACTTATAGGTCCAATTGGCCCGGCCCACATAGGTCGTGCATGGCCTATGGGGATTTCGGCCTGACCCGAAATTCCCTATGTGCCATACCCCAAATTGGACTTAGCATGTTGTACTTTTATTACTGGGCTCCTATTTCGGCGACTCATTTACACTAAATGCCAACAACTCCCACTCATCGGAATGGGAGGGTGCCTATTAATAATATTTCCCAACACATCAATATGTATTCATCGATCCAATCTAGTTCCCGTATTGTTCATATAAGGTTTGCCGTGCGACCAGAAAACACAACGGACTTCGCGCTACTCATCGGTTAAGAGTGTTGAAGAATCCGCGGAACGTTGATTCTCAACGTGTTACTTCTTTGTGCCGCGCTGTACCCATGGTCAACTGTTATTTTCTTATTATCTAGTTTCCCTTAAGGAATACTTCTCCAAGGCATATGTACAAGTATTCATAACCTTCAACTAATATCCGGCTGGTGGCCACCTAGTGAATACAGGAGTCGGAGAATTACTTATGTGCATGACCATCCTCATTGATCATATCCTTAGTCAAACTCAACCGGTTCCCAATACGTGGTCACTTGGTCTTTTTGTTCATGCACTGCGCTTGTACGTCTGGGAGCGAACATTGAGCTCAACCTTGGACACGAACTCTGAGTGGAAAGGGAACTTCGGGTGCTGTTTCATTCAGCACCCGGGATCAGTCACACGCTCAAGGTGAAGAAGTTGGTGTCCTTTAGTATCTTGTAAGATTCCGTCTAGCACAACCGAGCCTGACCCCGTGGTCGAACATGGCACGCGCAGTATGAAGTGCACGTCGATAGTATAACCTGAATTTATTTAACATCAGGAGTGGGAATGTCATATGCTATCGTAGAGTCTCAACTAGCTCATAATGTGGTGGTAGACGAACAGAGTTCGTCACGGCGATCCGCAAAACTTTGATCATGTCGTGTACCTCGAAACCAAATGATCGTTTTGCATAACCATGTTTTTCTTTCGAAATACCATGGCTCTTACCCGGTCTTGATATGGCTGAGGTTTCCCTTCCCTTAAGATGACCGTACCCGTGTGACATGGCAGAGTCTACATTCGACATATTTTTTTAGGAGGTTTTACGCTCCAGTTACTAGTTTATAAACCGTACATCCGTTGCAATATCATCATTATGACGTCGTAAATATCATAAACTCAAATAGCAATTCTTTTGTTCAAATATTACTTCCAATCTAAAAATGTTACTTTCACATTACAAGTCTTCTAAACCCTACGTAATCCAAGCAGTTTTACGTGCTTTTCAAAAATATCCTTGCGTAAGGGTTTGGTCAATGGATCCGCAACCATGTTTTCTGAAGGCATGAATTCGACTGTGATCAGCTTGTCTTCTACCACACTCTTCCCATTGTAATATTTTACGTTATTGTATTTTGTCCTACTATAGTACTTTAGATTCTTGACTGCCCCTATTGCAGCTTGACTGTCAGAGTAGATGCGCAAAGGCTTACTCCCATCCTTGATGTCAAGCAGGGCGGTCAAGAGTCTCTTTAGCCAGACAGCCTCCTATGCGTTCTTTGAGAGAGCTATGAATTCGGATTCCATGGTAGACAGTGCGACACATGATTTCTTCTTGCTCATACAAGAGATGGCGACATTAGCAAGGAGAAACACTCATCCTGATGTGGACTTACGATCATCTAGATCGCCACCATGGTTGGCGACACTATATCCTATCAATTCTAGCTTACTTCCCTCATAGCACAATCTGTAGTATGCCGTACCTATCAGATATCTCATTGTTCATTTCATGGCTCGTAAATGTTGATAACCGGGGTTCGACTGGAAACGCGTTACTAATCCCACAGCGTAACAGATGTCTGGACGAGTGCATTGCATCGCGTACATCATTTTTCCTACCATACTGAGGTCCTTTGCACTTATCATCTGTTCACGCTCTACCAGGTTCTTTGGTCCATCACACTTTGACAGCGCACTCCCATATACAACGGGGTATCTCCACGAGTTTAGCATTACAGAGTTTGAACTTTCTCAACAATTTGTTGATATAGGCTTCCTGAGAAAGACATAATCTCCGAGCACTACGATCTCTAGCAATCTTAATGTCTAAGATGTAAGTGGCATCTCCCATATCTTTCATCTCAAATACAGATGCTAACGAAGAGTTTGAATTCTTCAAATAACTCACATCGTTCGCGGCAAGAATAATTTCATCGACGTATAACGTCAACATTACATACTTTGACCATGAGGTCTTAGTGTACACGCAAGGATCCTCGTGAAGATTCACGAGTCAGTTGCCCACTATGTCCTCGTGGAACCTGCAGTACCATTGCCGAGACGATTTTTTTAGACAACAGATCTACCTTTGAGCTTAAAACTTTACGTTGATTCCTAGGGGATGAGAAACCCTCTGGTTGTTCCATGTAGATCTGTTCCTCCAAGCTCCCATGAAGGAAGGCAATCTTAACATCAATCTGGTATAGCTCAAGATCGAGGCTAGCAACCATGGCCAAAATGGCCTGGACTGTAGTGTAACGCACAGTCGGTGAGTAAGTTTCATCAAAGTCCACTCCATGGAGTTGGGTATAAACTTTCGCGACAAGTCGAGCTTTGCACCGCTCAATATTTCCATCAGTAGTGAGTTTCAATTTAGAACCCACTTTGCCCCGATCGCTCTGCGATTAGCAGGCAAATCAACTTAACGTCCAAAACGAATTGGCTTCCATTGAGGCGAACGCTTCCTCCATTGCTTTCCTCCATTCCTTCTCTTGAGGACTTTCCAGTGCTTATTTAACCATGAGCGGTTCATAAACTGAAGTCTAGGTGAATAACTCATTCTTATCGATGGGGAAATCCTTGGGAGAATTTCTCTGCCTTTGACTACGTCTAGACTCATTATTCTCATCTCGAACTACGCTCCCACTAGGATTAATGCTCCCACTAGATGCTCCCACTAGGAACCAGGGCGTTACTAGAACCTTCTCCAGCAACCTTTCTTGGACGACCCCTTGGTCTCGGGTTTCTACCCCCGAGATGAATTCCATGATAACTTGGACCAGGAACCAAGTTAGTTGTCCCACTCCCATTGTTGCCAGCAGGTAGTTGAGGAATTATAGGATTCCCATCCAACTGTTCAACAACTAGATCATCGGGTCCTACTTGATTCACATCAGAAGCAACTGTGATCTCTGCGGGTGGATTGACTCCTCCCAATGGATTTATTATGAAAATGTTACCATTCTCATTTACCATTTTATTCACAGTGGTTACCCTCTCAATTCTCCCACTCGAAGTAAATGGGACCTGATCATCCTCGTCATGTTCAAGTTCTTTTAAGATTTCATTCGAGTTGATGTCACCAAGCTTAGGAAATTCATCCTCTATAAACGTAACGTCCCTGAACTCATGTTCGACCATGCCACCATTTACTTGAGCTGCCACAAACACGTATCCCTTAGAGTTCTCCGAGTATCTTATAAAGATACTTTTCAATCCTCTAGGTCCCAACATGCCATATCGGCTGTTGTTCTGATGCGTGTATGTTGCGCAACCCCAAGGTCGTAGCCTAGTAAGATCCACATCTTTACCAGTCCACAGCTCATATGGTGTCATGTCCACCAATTTTGTAGGCCCAATGTTTACTACAAGAGTAGCAGTCAACAACACATCATCCCAAAAGGAGATCAGAAGTTGAGCTTGCGACATCATGGTTCTTAACATGTCCAAGAGTGTACGATTACGTCGCTCCGGCACACCGCTCTGTTGTGGCGTATAAGGAATCGTCATTTGATGGACAATGCCCATTTCTTGCATTACTTATTAAACTCATTCGAGAGGTATTTACCCCCTCTGTCTGTTCGTATGGTTTTCACCTTACGTTCCAACTGATTCTCTACGAGATTGAGATGGCTCTTAAAGAATTCAATGGCCTCTGTTTTACGAGTAATCGGATGAGTAAACCCATAACGGGCAATGTTATCAATGAAAGTTATTTTGAGATTCAAAATTATACATCTTTCCATTAAATTTTTACTTTGAATCAATGTGTTCAGATTTTACACGGATTCCATGCGCTGTGCGTGCCACACTCGGGTGTTACCCTCGGTGAAATCATTTCATTCCACAATTTAATCATCGTTGTCATACATGTTCATTGTTACGATATCAATTATATTTATGGAGTACTGATAAATAAGAAAACTAAACTGTTCGATCTAGTTACGCAATCGATGGGTCACCATTGATGAAGGAGTGCGTTGATCGTTTCTTTCATTTTACCTCTTTGACCTGGCAGAAACTTGGTTTCCAATCACTATTACCGGATTTCGTTCGGATTGACCCCTTTGACCGGGTCGATGGATTGATAAGTAAATTGTACTTCGAATCGTATCGCATTCAATCTCAATGACAATCACTTTATTCAATAATTTGAAACACAAACAACCAAAGTCATCAATTCAAATGAACAATGAAAGATGAAATGACAATGATAAGGTTGTTGATCATAATGCAACAACAAAGGGGAAAGATATTCGAGAACTTTGAGCCATGTCGAACACCACACCTGGAAAAATTCACGAGTGAGTCACATCAGATGACCTTTGTTAGAATAGAACCTTTTACAGCTTTATCTACATGGAAAACGAGGCGTACCTAAGACGCACTTCATCAACGGTGCTATGACCCACCAGATTTTTGTTTGGACGTTTTGTTCCACGATTCTTTCAACGTCATGCGTATATGAGAGAGGTTTTCATTCGACTCATGGGATTCATCTGAGATGCAGGTTTCTCTGTCGTAGCCATCTTCGAACAGATCCACAATATTCTTAATCGATTTTATCAGACATGTGAGTGAATTGTCGTCGGCGAACCACGAGAGGGAACCTTTTCATTATGAGATGAATCATTTGCCACGCATCACCTTCGTCATCAGGGTCATGATCGTCTTTTACACCGACATCCAGGCGGATAATACCATCATATTTAACTAGGGCTGGGCATGGTTCGGTTTTTGGCCGAACCGGTTCAGAACCGAACCGGAACCAGATTTTAGGTTCAGTTGGTTTTCTATACCAGGTAAGAACCGAACCAGATTTTAGGTCCTAGAACCGAACCATAGGAGAACCGGTTTTGAACCGGTTCGAACCGGTTTTGAACCTTTTTTTCATTTTTTTTACTAAAATTCAAAATATACACCTTTTTTTTTTTACTAAAATTCAAAATATACGGCCAATATAGAACTATTCATAAGTTAAGTTTCGAGTTCAAAACTAAACTCAATTGACTGTAGAACTGATATGAGCTAACATAATATATAATAACTATATATAAGTAAACAAATCTGCTACGACCACCTATATATCCAATATGAACCAAACCCAAATAGTGAAGGATCTACCCTATGGGTGCAAACGATTCAAACTACTCGTGAGCTTCTCGAGATCGGTTTGGTCGATATTCAAATTCGACTCGCTAAATTTCGAGTCGAGTTGAACTTTTTTTGATACCGAGTCGAGTTCGAGTTCACTTGTACTCGACTCGAGAGGCTCGCGAGTCTAATCGAGCTTTTTTGTTTTGCATATTCGAGTCGAGTTCGAGTTCGAGTTTGAGTTTTTCGAGTTTTACGTAATAATATTATATATGTATATATTGAGTCGAGGAAGAGTTCGACCTCGAGCTTAGATGCACCATTTATTATTTAATTGAATTTTTAACCTTATCGAGCCGAACTCGAACATGTCAAGTATGGCACCGAGTCGAGCTCGAGCTTGAAAAATTAAGGCTTGGTCGAGTTCGAGCTCGAGTAAACTGAGTCGAGTCGAGCTTGCCAGATACTCGGCTTGTTTATAGCCCTTTAATCTACCCAAAAAAAATGCAAGAGTGTGTTACTATCTAACAATTTAGGCTTTATGTAATAAAAGTGGTTCTGAAAAACTGGTTCAAAACCGGTTCAGAACCTGTTTTGAACCAGTTGAAAACCGCTCCATATATTCCTTATCAAAACCGAACCATTTAAGAACCGGTTCAGTCAAAACCGGTTTGTATTGGTTCGGTTCCGGTTTGGTTCAGGTTCGGTTCGCCCGAACCGGTTTTTATGCCCAGCCCTATATTTAACCATGAAGTTTCTAGCTCCAGCGTTCTTTCCTTCGACGAAACGAAGGTATAAGGCACACCAAATGTGTAATGCACTGATTTTCACGAACTCCTCATCAATTTCAGCATTCAAGGCTGAATAGATAAACCCTTTCGCAATATGATCTTTGCGCGACTTTTCATCGTCAAAGTAGTATGGACTACCATATTCATCCGTAGGTGTTCAGATTTATGCATTCGTCAACATCCACATCATAGAGGAGTTTCAACACACACGCCTTTCATTCATCATAATTAAAACCATCGAGATTGTGAGGAGTATAGAATTGCACTCTATCAGCCATTGAAACTAACACAATTAAAGCAATTCCGAAAATCAGGGTGACAATTTAGAACATTTTGAAAAGAATTGCTTAGATCGGATATCTATTAGATAGGAAGCGACATACAATGATTCATCAGTCATCTAGCCTAACCGACCACCAGTAAACCAATGAAAGGGGGCCGTGTAAAGAGTTCACACTGCCGACATCTCATTTCTAATAGATCAGTCTCTTTAAAAAAAATGGTTTAATCGCTATTTTAACTGGAACATTGAGTTTTTACATACACCCGATCTTGGCTTTCCCAATGCCCTTTTAAATTTTTTTGGGGGTTTCTCATGCAAGCATACTATTTGTATTTCGCTAGCAAATTATCACATGCGGACATATCCTGAAACTATCATGCATACAAATCATGCGTAGTCACTCCACATCAAACATGCATATTTGGCGACTAAATATCGTTTTAAAATATTTGGGGCTGAATTGAAATTCATGCTTTCAAAATCATGCGTACATCTAGACATGGATCCTATCAAGATCACACAGCATCAGATGTCTATCATAGTGCGCAACTCATTAATTGACAACAGGGCTCTGCCCCCAAGCATGCAATATCCAGCTAGTTTGACATAGTCAAGACTCAATTCTAACATTCATTCATATCAATATATAACAATTGCAATTCAGCCCACAAAATGATTCAGTCCCATAATCATGCAATATCTGAGATTCATCCCTATAACCGAACCTAGGCATCGGGTTTGATTAAAACGTGTAAATATCAAACCAGTTCGCACTTTGTAGGTAATTTTAAAGTTAAAAAACATTTTGATTTTAAATTTGACCCTACCTAAATTCAATCGACCTAAACTGGTCTGATTCAGTCAACACGGTCCAACCGGTCCGGTCCGATAAACACGGTTCGACTGGTCCGGTTCAATTAGGTTTACTTCGGTCCGATTTTACTCAAACATGGTCGGGTTTGACCCGACCCATTAGCCCATCCGGTCCGACCCGACCCGGCCCGGTTGGACCGATTGAGAATTCCTGGTCGGGTTGACCCGACCCGTTTGACCCTGTTGGACCCGACACAAACCTAACCCGTTCGGATACCACTTCGTTCATCTGGGTTGGTTGACCCGACCCAGTTGCACATTTGGGTTCGTGCCCAAACCGACCCGGTACGGAACCCTAATTACTTGGTGGCTAAGTAGGGTTTTATATCCGCCAAAAACCTAACTTAGCCGTCAAGTAATATTAATTTTAATAGATATTACCCTACAGATAATTAATGCGAAATATATCTTTAGTTGATTTGATTCTCCATTAATGATAAAATATATCAGTAAATACATTTTCACAATATTTTAAGGTTACTCATTATCACCAAATATTTCAATATCCCTAAAAATATGCACAAAATATATCGGTAATTAATGTCGCGATTTGACCTCGCGACGGCCAAACCCTAACCGACCCAAACTCGCCGCCGCCTTTGGAGGCCACCTTCACCGGTGGCACAGCCGTGGCCGCCACGGCTCGCGTCGTGGCTTGGGCTAGACTAGCCGCGGCCCTTAGGGTTCGGTGGGCAATTTTCTATATCAAATTTTACCTCGACGATCAAAAATCTAAATTCCAATTTTGATGAAAAAATCATGTTTTTATTAGAATCGTGAACACCCTACACATGATCTGATACCACTGTAGGATTCTAGGGGTAGAGTTAATACGGATTAAAGCTTAGGTAAATGCTAGGTAACTAATACGCAGCAAAAGGATGCACATACCTATTTCGCAATCTGTAGCCCAAGATGTCAGCGGTGAGTTCACAGACTTCCGGACAGTGTCCTACGATAACTCTTGTTAAGGAGAAATCCGCATGTGATGGTCTCCACATCAAAGCCTCTTTCAATTTGGTCGCTGGATGGATCTCCGGGGTGAATTACTGGAAGTAATTCGTCACATACTTTGGGTGGTGATAGGTTCGGCCGAGCCCTATGTGTTTAGGGATAGGGGATTTCTTTTGTGACAACTAAAGGGAGAGAATGACCAACCCCAAGAAACCCCTAACACCTCTTATTTATAAGAGGAGGTGAGCAAAACCCTACGTGGGTTGCTCACCTATTTTGGCCAGACTTAAAGGTCTGATTAGGCGGCCCACATGGGCCGTGCATGGCCTATAGGGATTTCGACCTGACCCGAAATGCCCAATGTGCCATATCCCAAATTAGACTTAGCATGTTGGGCTTATATTAGTGGGCTCCTATCGACGACCCATTTACACTAAATGCCAACACCCTTCACTTAAATTGACCTAGTCGGACCTAGCCATGGGCTAGGTCGGACCCTGGGTCGTGGTTGCCTAGTTCAATTGGGACCTAGCCCCAATTGAACTCAATTGGGGTTAGACCCTAATTGACCTAGCTGGACCTAGCCTAGGGCTAGGTCCTAATTGACCTAGTTAGACCTAGCTTAGGGCTAGGTTTGACCTTTAGTCGGGGTCGCCGGACCCAGAAACCCTGACCTAGGGTCGGACCTAGCACATGGCTAGGTCCGGCTCGGTCAATTTGGGTGAATGTTTGGTTTGAAATTTTAGGACTAAATTGAACAAAATAAAAGTTAAATGATTGATTAAAGGGACTAAATTGAACTAAATCAAAAGATTTGGGCTATTCACGTGCATGGCACATGGCCATTTAACGGCTTTTTTTTACGGATTATTAACAGATGTATGAAAATGGTATAAAATGGAAACCCTTGGTACCAAATTTGTACGCAAAAAAAAACTTCAGGTATGAACAGTGGATATCCTGCGAACAAGTGGTATGAAATGGACCCTTAACACAATTTTTTTTTTAGAGAATGACTCCTAATAAAAAGCTTGGCTAGAAACTTCCTTGAAAACCCCTTAAGAAATTTCGAGTTTTATAAGAAATTTCACTCAAAATATAATAAATCCCTAGATTTTTTTTTATATAATTTTTAAGAGATTTGGTTCCCTTAAAAAATTGCCGTCACAAAATACCAATTTTCTTGTAATGATTGTAGTATAAGAAAAAAAAATATAAATGAAATTTTATAGGTACACCTAGAATTTGAATTATATCATTAATTATGTCAATATTTTATGGGTTCATTTTTCATGCAATAGAAAAATATAAAAAATAAGTTTCAGAAATTGTCTTGCTTGTGAATTATAGCAGAAAGGTCAAATATCCCGAGTAACTTACTCGGAGAAGAGATTTTCGATTTGAGCTTGTTTTAAAGTGTCGGAACCTACAGAAGTTCCAAGTTTCTTTTTTGTATTACAAGATTGCTTACACAGCTCTGGACTGGGAGTGTTAAATTTAAAACACTTCTTAAGGTAACGTTAAGTTAAACTTGGTTCACTCATAAAAAACACAACTCGCTTTACAAGTTAATATAACCGACATTAACTTACAAGTTCCAAGTAGATGGATAGACTGCGCCTCTCTGATTTATCCCACCTCTGAATCTCGTAAAAATAAGAGATATGTGTTATTCATTCAAAAAAAAAATTTCCGCGGAGTGGTCCTAAGAGAGGCCCTCATCATGAGGACAGCACCCATAACATGCTTTTTCTACACCTAAAATAATCCTTACTCGCACCATTATTACACGGTTATTCAGTCAAGTTCAACAACAATTCATTCATTTTGGGTCGAAGGCTGAATTATGTATGTTAAAATATATTAGTGAGGAGAATGGCTAAGATCTATGATAGTACTGTATTCACTGTTCAAAGTGTTGTCCGACGTTGTATGGACCTGACACTGTGTCTATGATTGGAGGGTGATTAGGAGGCCATCAAAAACCTAAAGCAAAGCTATACACACTTCTTTACTGCTTTCTCCACTCACTTGCCTGCCTTTTCTCCCCAAAACAAACTCTTTCCTTCCGTTTGATTTGCTAGCTACTTAACTGCTTGGTATGTGTTCCATTATTAAGTAATTAAAAATATTTATTTAATCAAAAAGTGAAACTTTCAACCGAAAAATATAGTATAATATATATATATACATATAGCTGATGACAACAGTTTTGCTTTTGCAGGCATCTTCGGTTAGCCACAAGAATGAATAATATGGTTGATCCAAGTCAGTACTCACCATCCATAAGAATTATATTATATATATGGTTACAACTTTAGATGATAGGGGCAAATAATTCAATCATAAGGATAAGGATGGTCCCGTGGTTCAGAAGAAGGCCAACGTTTTGAAAGACACATATGTCACTTTTGCTTTGTTTCTCTTTTTCGGCCCCTACCAAAATATATATATTGGATAACATTATATCATATACTATATATAAATATAAATTTTGCAGTGCACTTACATAAGCAATCTTTTTCAACCAGTATTGAAACATATTACATGTGTTTCTGTTACAAATATCATTCATATAAAGAAGGTTTCCTTTTTACTAATTAATTAATTAATTAATAATTATTACAGAACAATTAGATATAGATCACACCAGTGTTGAATAGTCCCACTCTCTCACACCGGCCAAATATATATCTATATACCAATATATTATTTGTGTTGGGTCCTCACCCCAATATACATCTTTGGCACATTTTCACTTTATTAACAAAAAATATATTATATTTAATTCCTATATTTTATAAAATTAATTATTTAGTCATTACTATATTTGAGAAACATTTATTTATCTTTAATATTATTACTAAATCATTATTTTAATTTTGTTATTTTTTTAAGGTTGCTTAGTCGGCATGTCATAGTAATTATAATTAACTGCAATCTAATATTCATATCAATTTAAGTCAGCCCTTTCATACTCATTCCGTTCAAATTTCGGATACATGTAAAAAAAAATTATTCAACGAATTATATAGATCAAGTGATATATGTTCCGCCTGTTGAGATTTTTCTATCACATAGATCAGCCACTTACCAAATTATATATATAACAAGTCAACATATGGGTGAAATGTGGTTCTTGAAGTTTGACCACGTACAAATAACATTTTACTCATCATCCAATATTTATGGACTCAAACTATTAATTTAGTTCTTCTATTTGTTAATCCAATCACATTGTGTACAACCTAATTAATGTTAACTAAATATTTTTGTAAATTCAAGTCTAAATTATATTTTTGTGATTTAATTTTATCTTTATTGTTAAATCAAATTTTGTTGGTATTGTGATATTGTATATAATTACGTTTGTATAGATCAAATTTGTCCATTGATGACTCTAAGTAGTTAAGAACAAGTTTACATTCTTGACACCTCAAGTTGATGAGTTAGATACAATTGAGCCGTTAATGACCATCGTAATGCTCGACTCAACTCATTTATATATCTAACTTTAAGGATAACTTAGTACCGTAACTGAAGACATTAGTTAATTTTTTACTTAATTATCCTCTTCTCTTTCTCATGTTTTGAATTACGTTATGTCGCTCTTCTCTATCACATAGATTCGTTTCTCACAACGAATCAACTTGTCCATATTATACTTTGATTAATTATAAATATTAGTAAACTTAAGATAAATTATATATCTTGAAATTTAAATGATCGATGCGCGTGCAATGCACGCGTTAATAACTAGTATATATATATTAGGGATGGAGCAATGCATGGTTAATCACTATACATACACGTTAGGCTTAAAGGTTATTAAGTTTGGTTAAAATCAAGTGTTATAGGGTTACTTCATACCACATAATTGCACGAAATTCACTGTTCATATCATCTGTTTTTTTGTACCAATTTAGTACCAAACGTTTTCATTTTGTACCGTTTTCATACCTCCGTTAAAGTTCCATCCATTTTGGCTGTTAAAAGTCACGTGTTGTGCATGTGATTGACCCTAAACTTTTAATTTTGTTCAATTTAGTTCCTCTAATACATTCATCACTTTTAATTTGTTCAATTTAGTCCTAAATTTTCAATACCAAACTCTTGACCCAAATTGACCTAGTCCCAATTGGTTCAATTGGGGCTAGGTCCCAATTGACCCAGCCAGACCTAGCTCTAGACTAGATCCGGCTAGGTCAATTTGGGTCAAAAGTTTGATATTGAAAATTTAGGACTAAATTGAACTAATTAAAAGTTAGGAATGTATTAGGACTAAATTGAACAAAATCAAAAGTTTAGAGCCAATCACGTATACAACACATGACTTTTAACGACTTAAATGGACTGAACTTTAACGGATGTATGAAAACGGACAAAATGGAAACGTTTGGTACCAAATTAGTACAAAAATGAAATATACGGTATGAATAGTGGATTTCGTGAAAACATGTGGTATGAAGTGGACCATTAACCCTAAAATCAATTTATTTTGGTATACAACATATGTTTTTCCAATTTCAGACTAAGAACGTTAAATATTAAAGTACTTCCCAACGTAGAGACTTTAGTGGGATTTGAGTATGGTTCACCCCTAGGTAAGCATATTGTGGTAATGTGTAAAGAATAAATAATCTTGTACGAACAAGAGCTATATAATAAGGTTTGAGAAGTTGTATTACCTGACAAAACTAGTTTAATTACGTGGTGCATTTATTTAGTAAGATGAGATGCATATATGATAATTAATGTAACATCGATCCCACAAGACAAGGTGGCAATGAAATTGGAGTATCGTGAATCCGAAAAACAACAATCACACTGGCTTCCATCCATCTCTCACTTCATTCACGTCACAACGCAGGAATGGAAGCTGCTTTTGGAAAATAACTTTTGTTTGCTCACTTACTTGAGCATCTCATCATTGTTTCCTTTCATCTCCACAATATCTGCAACTCCAGTTATTATGTAGCTTAGTCGTTTAACCCTTCCGATCCATGCATTCGTCATCACAGACACAGAAAAATTTCTCTTTTGGTTAACATCTAACAACTTTGGCAATATATATTTAATTTTGGTTTAAAATTATTTTTGGTCCTATATGTTTGACTGTATTTTTACTTGTGGTATAATATGTATTTTTTTTTGTACCAACTATTTAAACTTTGTATACTTTTGGTCCATCCGTTAGTTGGTCGTTAGTTTTGGCCGTTAAATTGCACGTGCAAGTCATGTGAGCCACCCTAAACTTTTGATTTTGTTCAATTTAGTCCTTTTAAATACATGACTAATTTTTATTTTTTTTTTAATTTAGTTCCAAAGTTTCAAAATCAATATCTAGACTCGATGGACCAAGTCCTGGGCTAGCCCAATGCTAGGTACGACCGGGGTGGGACACAACCCTGAGCTAGCCCAGGACTTGGTCCATCGAGTCTATATATTGTTTTTGAAACTTCGAGACATAATTGAAAAAAATAAAAATTAGTCACGGATTAAATTGAACAAAATTAAAAGTTTAGAAAGAGTCACGTGACTTGCACTATTTAACGGCCAACTAACTGATGACTTGCACGTACTATTTACCAAAAGTACGTTTAATCATTTATTTTTTCTTTTAAGGGGAGTAAGTTTAACTGAATAAATGCAGAAACATTACCATTTAGAATCGTTTTATTTGAATAATCCGTACATCATTCTAAGCAAATATTGGGGTTTCTTTTCCTTCCACCACAAAATTTCTTTCCAAGCATCAACTTGTTCATCTATAGCCCACCCATTGTAAGTTTCATGCTTTTTCTCTCTCCAGTTGCTTCAAGCTCTTCTTCTGTGCAGTGCAGGTGGTGGTGAGTTACAATTATATATGGCAAACCAAGCCCACTAAATACCCATTATTATATTTCGTGACGTGAGTATATATATTTGGATGCTCTCTTACATGTACACCATATATAGATATAGTAGCAAGTTGCATCTGCCACGTGTGAAAAGCAACATCATTGCCACTGTTGCTGCTGACCAATGCATGAATATTAGAAATCATTTTGGATAGAGCTAGCATTACTAGAGATAGGATAAGATACACACTCAGTTTAGACTGGAGCTAGCTAGCCAGCATTATAAATATGGACATAGTTTCACTCAGGAGGCAGCCAAATTAAGTACACTTACAATCAGTTAATTAGTTTGGTGTTCTTCATTCCTCTCTTATATATAATTAATTCCCTAGCTAGCTAGCTATTGAAAGAAATTAAAATAATGGAGACAAGTAAGAGTGGATGGCTAAGCAATTTTGTGCTGACATCTAAACCATATATAGCGATGTATCCGAGTTGTTTTTGCTAACTAAGTATATTTTAATTGGTAAATACAAAAATAGGCACACAAATTTAAAATTGTCAGGGTTTGACTGGAGTTTTCAGTCAAACCCTAGACTTCTATTCAAGGGTTTGACTGAAGACTCCAGTCAAACCCTTGATTGGAAATCTAGGGTTTGACCTCGAGTTTTACTTAAATTTGAAATTTTTAAAAAATAATATTAGTATTAATAAAAAAAAAACATCCAACATTTAAATTGATAATGTGCATCTACAGTCTCAGCTCACTAAGGAGCCAACCGAAACTTCTAGGCGTTCAAAGATAAGAATTGTGAGAGGCAAAGTTGGCGACCATGGAGACCTTGATTAATCTATTATATATTTTATGTGTAGTATTGAATAATGTTTTTTTCGTATTTGAAGGAACAAGATTCTATGATTTGTATTTTAAATATTATGATCAATTTATATGTTGGATGTTTTTTTAAAATGGATATTATTAATACGAAAATTTAATTTTTTTTTTTTTTAATTTCAAATTTAAATCATATCGTAGACTTCCAGTCTAGGTTTGACCGGAGTCTTCGATCAAACCCTTGTGATTCGCTATGCTTCGCTTCTTTCTATATGATAATATGCACCTTGGTTGCTGCGCTCCCTGCGGCTAATAGCAAGAGAGCGAGTTCGACTCGCGAACGATCAGCAAGTGAAGGACCGATCCTTGTGCGCCAGTACTGTTGCGAGATTGGTACTTGGCGGCTCACGAGCAACATATAGACGTTGGTTGCCCCCTCGCTCTTTTTTGAAGGCCCTTTCTATTCTCTGTCGTCCATGCTTCCTCCAAAAGAAGACTGAACGCCCAGCTTCGCAGAGCAGCTCTCTCCCCAGCCCACAGCATAGTGTGGAATCTGGATCGTTGGGAGTCTAGGTTTGACTGAAAACTCCAGTCAAACCCTCGAATGGGATTCAAGGGTTTGACCAATATTTTGGTCAAACCCTCGAATGGGATTCAAGGGTATGCCTATTTGTGTTATTTTTAATTTTCGGTGCTTAATTGTGTATTTTTTTTATTATAATATGATTATTTTGGTAATTTTCTCTGGTATCCCCTGCAGTTTGGGTATGCGGGAATGAATATCATTACTAAGGTCTCCCTAAACCGTGGCATGAGCCATTACGTGCTCGTCGTTTACAGGCACGCCTTTGCAACTCTTGTCATAGCTCCCTTTGCTCTTCTTCTTGAAAGGTAGCTACCTAACATTTTCATCATATATATAATTAATTAGAAACTATATATATATATATATATATATATATTAACTTAATTATCGAAAAATTAAACTCATTGTTTGTTTCAGGAAAGTGAGGCCCAAGTTGACAGTTCTTGTGTTCATGCAAATGTTTGTGTTGGGTCTTCTTGGGTAAGCTAAGCTAGCTAGGATTAATTAATTAATTAATTCATTCGTTCGTTCGTTCCTGCTCTCCGGAAATAATTAAACAATAAAAGTTATATGCAGCAGCTAAGCTACGTACGTAGTCAAGATCTGTATTGTTTTTGTGTACGTGTAAACTGCAGACCTGTCATAGATCAGAATTTGTATTATGCGGGGTTGAAGTTCACATCTCCAACCTATTCTTGCGCCTTAAGCAATATGCTTCCAGCTATGACATTTGTCATGGTAGTTGATTGCAGGTAATTAATTAATGTCATGACAAACCAAATAATTAACATGGACAGTCTTGTCTGTGTCAACTTATAATAAATAGTAATAATTAGAGTTTGGATTAATCTAGGATGGAAAAGCTGAAGATGAAGAAACTTAATTAGGTGCCAAGCAAAGGTGGTAGGGACGATTGTGAGAGTGGCAGGAGCCATGCTGATGACACTGTACAAAGGACAAGTCTTGAAGTTGGTGTGGTCAGACTCAGGGCAAGTCCATGAACATCCAACTTCACAACTTGCTAATGCTGTTGCTGACAGGGATTGGGTTAAGGCTTCTATTCTACTTATTATTGCTACTCTTGCATGGGCTTCTTTCTTCATTCTTCAGGTACTAAATTTAATTCAACCACATTATTATTATTATTAATTTAAGAAAAGAAAAGAAACAAAAAAATATATATAGGTAATATTAAATGGTTACCTTACATAAATAAATAATGGTGGGATAATCAAATGAATGAAATAGGCGGTGACAATGAAGCAATACTCAGCACATAGCTGTCACCTTTGTCATGGAACACAAACCATCTGTCTGGTCCATTGGTTGGGACATGAACCTTCTTGCTGCTGCCTATGCTGTACGTAATCAATACTCTCTCTCCTTCTCTCTCTCATTTCAATTTACAGGGGGTTAATAATTTTGTGCAGGGAATAGTGTCTTCAAGCCTAGCATACTATGTTCAAGGGCTTGTAATGCAGAAAAGAGGCCCTGTCTTTGTGACAGCTTTTAGTCCTTTGATGATGATAATTGTGGCAATTATGGGATCCTTCATTCTCGCTGACAAAATCTACGTTGGAGGGTATATATATATATATTTATTTATTTCTGTCAATTTTTAAACAACAAGATATTTATTATGTTTCTTGGTTACCAAGTAATCACATGATCAATTTTAATTTATTATTATAATAATAATTCTCAGCGTTCTTGGTGCTGCATGTTAGTTTTTACAAACCTTAATTGCCAGGATCTTGATCATGCTTTATGAGGGAAAATATATGGATATGAATGACTTACCGGTAATTGATTTCGACTCCATTGATTTTCCCTAGAGTGTCGATGTGCTTCTC
Source organism: Clarkia xantiana subsp. parviflora (assembly GCA_036873135.1). Lineage (NCBI taxonomy): Eukaryota > Viridiplantae > Streptophyta > Magnoliopsida > Myrtales > Onagraceae > Clarkia > Clarkia xantiana. The sequence continues at coordinate 45,873,180 of JAPTYO010000002.1, read as the reverse complement.
AGAAGAACGGTTCTACTTCTCTCTCTTGTCCATCCTTCTGTCAGAGACCAGTTGATGGAGAACTGCTCTTTCTCTCTGCGTCAATAACTGGCAGGGAGAGAGGACCGTTTATAATATTAAACCTTTAATCCGGTACGTCCATCAAGTAACCAATTGAACGGTCTAGATTAAATCATACCATAAAGATATATATTGATATAATATAATATAACACATAATATATTATATTATTCAATATATTTATATTCCTTAATATTATCTGGCCACATAATTAGAATATATATTGTAACATTAAATATATATTCTTACATTCTCCCACTTGGCCAGATAATCACATAAGTCTTACATCTTTATGGAATAACATAAGGCGCGCGTAAAATCTAATCTTTCCGTTCATCATAATCACTTACATTCAATAATCTGTAATGCGGGTTATGGCGGTCATACACTTATTTAAGCAGCATACTCCCTTCCATATACCACGACAGTTACATCTTATCAAACGTAAGCCTGTAAGTAATATATATAAACACATTAGGGTCCGAGTAAGGCTTTGCATAAGGTTTTCTCGTTATCATAAACTTTATGTGTACACAATCATAATTAACAGGAAAACATTGGAGTCAGAAACATATCATTGAGCTCAGAGTGTCAAACATCATCATCATCAGCTTTACAACCAAGACCCATTATTTACATGCTTCTTTAATGTCATTAGTTGTAAACATTCATTTAAATACATCATTGTCAGCTTGGCCATTATGCTGACAGAAACTCTTGTTTCTGAACTTTCTTCTTAACGACAATAAACTTTCATTCCATAAGTTTGCACCTTTAATGCTTGTCGTTTTGACGAAGAAATAACTGTGGCGTTATTGCGATAAATTTTCCAGCGACTTGGTAACGGTGTCGACAACCTCAAGTCCTGAAATAAGTCCCACGGTCCTTAATGCATGATAAAACATGCTAAAACCTTACTTTACATTATTGATAACGACAGATAATTACTACTTTTCTGTAATAGTGCTCCAATAAAGGAACAATTAATTAAGAGTGGACTTTCAACTGTCAAGATATCCCTTAAATCTGAATCTTCATGAACATAAATGCATTCACATGTTCTTGTAGGTGCATTAGGACTTAATTTGCAGCATTCGAGAATTATACTCCCTCTTTAAGATCATTTCAATGTGAGCGTTCTGAGACAATCCAACTGTAATTGTGACTAGATTAAAATTTTAATTTAACATTTGTCACATAAATTGTCTCTCACATTAAATTTCATCTTAATTTCAGAGGGAAACATAATGCATAATCATTTAAACGTGAGCAAGAAATAATCAATTATACAGGTAAAATATCTACATACTCCCACTAATCTTACAGTTCATACGGTTGTCAAGTCACTTACTAAACCATTCGTGGGAACATTTATTTTATCCTATAAATTGATTTTTAAAATGGCCATCCATTAATTGAGAAATATAAACTTCATACATAATATATTGTGGGAATGAAACCGAAAAAGTATTTACTAATATCTGAATCCTACAAGTAAACCAACTTCCAGTATAACAAATTTTCGTAATGTTATTCTAAATGATTTAACTTTATCAGATGATTATATTTTTCTTTCTTTATGGAGTATCATGTCTTTCGAACATTATCCCTTATGTTGAAATTTCCATTCAACTGATGGAACTATATTCTAATCCATGTGAATAATGTATTTATACAGATAGACAATGTCTATCATTTACCATAATATCCACATCTTATTATTCAGATACTCCCACTAATTTCATTATTCTTAAGATTAACATAACTGGTTTCTACAATTTTCGGACTTCAGTTAAGAAAGTAAGTATTTATACCCTTTGGATCTTTTAATGTTACTCTAGAGTAAACATTTCATTCAAGAATCAATTCTTTAATGTGGATCATAAACATTTACTTTACTTTTATTAGACAACCTCAAACATAACGGTGTCTTAACCAAGCTCCCTTCCAACGCACGGATCATTAAGAGGTTGGAACTGCCTTTATGGGATCTCAGACTTAACTCATACATCCACAACTTAATGTCATTAATGGGTAAAGAAGATTTACTTGTCTAACTCTTAACTGTAACTTTCAAAGTCCGATTATATTTCCCACAATACTATTTTCATAAATGTATGACGTGTTCTCTTAAGAAGGCTTATTAATGAACTAAAAGTCATATCATACTTCTATACATTTCTCATGAAAGTCACCACACATAAAGACATTATAAGTTTTCACGTTTCTATCTAATTGCTTACTTTCCATCAAGAAAAATCACCCAGCAAACAGATATATTCATGACATGAATAACACTAATATGCTTAAATTCATGAGTGCAAGAATATATACAATTATCCCCCTATTCTTGAAACTTATTAATTTTCCGTATAAATAATCATGCAATAGGCGAGATATACGAAATATTGCATTTTATTCATGTATGAAAAACTATTGCACTAACCTTTTAGTAGCACTACTTTATGCATGGTTGACATGTGACTTTCTTGTTCTTCATAACATACGAGCTAACTCAATATCACTTAATGAACACTTTAAAGTGCTCTCATAAATATTGAGTTATCTCTAGTCATCCTTAAGGTCTTTAATCTTGCTCCATAAATTAGTCAACTCAAACTTCTACAAACTATACAACTCAAAACTTAATGGTTGTAAGTTTGTACATACGAGTGACTTATTACATAATTCGTTCTTTCATCCACAAAACTTCATAATTTTCTTTATTTATTGTTTGTGGAATAAACCAACATTATTCGCATTAACTTAAGATTTACTCTGTTATATCGTGTTTATACTTTATGATTTGACTTTCTACTTAAGTTGTGTACCCGTAAGGATACTATATAATTGTGTTAAGTCAGGATCTAGTAACTTTAGTGGAACCTGACTTACACGGTTTAGAAAGTCAAACCTATTAAACACAATAACAGAACATACATGTGAATTAACTATAATAGCTGCAAATTACATACTTGCTCATTCATAAAATAAGTTAATAAGAATTAGCTAATCATTTAAAGTAAATCATAATCGACCTTTGGGCAACAACTATAATATACTATCATTAAGTAAATGCCAATTAGTAAATAAACTATTATAGATTCAGATAATCAATAAGAGTATATCATAGTCGACCTTTGGGCAACGACTACAATACACTAATCTTAATTAAATGCCATAACATTATTTGAAAATCATCAAAGTATACTATAACCGACCTTTGGGCAACGACTATAGCACACAAATCTTAATAAAATTCCATAACATTATTGGACAATTAAAGAAAATCTCCAGTTAAATATATAAGTTATCTTTGGATATACAAATATATAGAACCAAAAGATTTTAATTATCCCATCATGTTTACCGGTTATAGAAAGCGATTCACCTTTGGGCAAATCCTAAAATTCTAGTAACCTGTAAATGTCAATTTATCCAATCATGTATACAGTAATAGGCATTTCATTATTATCATGAATAATGACAATTATATTATATGCATGAAACAAATAAACATTCTAGATTAGCCACTTTGGTGACAATAATCTACTTAAAATATAAGTTCATGCATATAGTTATTGATCTTTCTTTAGACATTACTATTGTATTATACGCATGAAGCAAATAAATATTCTAGATTAGCCACTTTGGTGACAATAACTTACTTAAATTATATGTTCATACATATAATAATTGATTTTCTTTAGGCATGACAACACATTCTAGTTCTGTCACTTTGGTGACTAGAAAATAACCATAAAGTCATGTTGATAGTAATGTCCCATTAAACCATAACCTTATCATTCTAGTTCAATCACTTTGGTGATTAGAAACTAACTATAAAGTCATGATGACCGTAAATGCCTCATTCATGCATAACATTATCATTCTAGTTCAATCACTTTGGTGATTAGAAACTAACCATAAAGTCATGCATGTAGGCTTTAAAGTAATATTTCAATAACTAATTATAACCCGACGTAATGGTTATCATCATAGGATTGAAACATCACTAGAAAACAGTAGGTTTGGCTAAAATAAAATATTTTTAACCATTAAAGTTAATGGTTTTACACCATAAAAAAACTATAATTTTCCTTAATGAGTAGCGGAAGCAATTAACAAGGAAACTAAATCAAGTAATCTTTTATGCAATAGCCATTTTCATGCTTAATTCAAACTTGCTAAATCCTTCAATATTGAAACATAATCAACCCTTAATTTTTAATTAGAATCACATGATCCAATATGTCATTCATTCACCACTCATGCATAAATAATAACATCATCATGATTTAGAATCCATAAACACATGCATAGGAGTCTCAATTGACTACCATTATCACACTCCAAATTCATCATTTAGGTGTATATCCATATTATTATAAGCATGCGATTCTAATCACCCTTAAGGCACGTAATGAACGAAATAGGTAAACTCTAATTTGATTACTTTAGGAACCACTATCAAGATACTATACATGCTAGTACGTGTTGTTCTTAAACTGATCTAGCATACTATCATCATGAGTTGTATAAAAGAGGGAGAGTATACATACATGAAATTCTGAAAGCCCTCCACTTAGCGGATTCGCAGATACGTGATCATTTTCATCCACGTGATGTCCTTGTAAAGTTAGTCATAATGTAGAGGATTTATCACATATTACATGGTGGATTCATAACCGTAGTAATCTATCTCTTCTCCCGGATCGAACCACTCGGGAGACAAATCGAGATGCAACTCCTTGCTCTCCCCAATGCCTCATGTCACCGATTTGATTTCATCGAGAAGCATAATGAGATGAAGACAATAATTCCATTATCAGAAATTTGATTAAACAATTCCAAATCAACAAAACAAATTTCATTAGGTGATAAATCAAATTCCTTCAATTGCTAACCAAATTCCATGAATAACAATTCCATCCGCTAACAATCATGCCATAAGTATGCAATCATCATATCATTATATATATATATAGTGAAGCAATTCGTAATCTATAGCGAAGGAATTGCATGTATTCAATTATCCTCATATCAGAACACAACGAAGGAATTAAAACAAATCATGATACAGGTGGCAATTAGCATGCGTGAGAATAGCATCAAGTTGCTAGTGGGATATAATCTGATATCCATGAGAAAGCTAGCCACCAATCAACACAATTCAATCCACAATTATTAAACAATTCAAAATTCATACGTACGCGACAAAATCAACGTAAACCATATGGAAGTCGGCATCACCAATTCGTTTAGGAAATTGATACCAAAACGGAGATCGAATTCAAAGCCCAGGCCAGGAACAAATTTACGACAGTCGGTTCCTTACTAATTAAATATATCGCCGCAGTTATCAATTACTTAAACACAGTAATTCCAACATAAATCATGATCAACAACTCAGGCTCTGATACCACATGTTAGTTTTTACAAACCCTAATTGCCAGGATCTTGATCATGCTTTATGAGGGAAAATATATGGATATGAATGACTTATCGGTAATTGATTTCGACTCCATTGATCTTCCCTAGAGTGTCGATGTGCTTTTCAGAAGAACGGTTCTACTTCTCTCTCTTGTCCATCCTTCTGTCAGAGACCAGTTGATGGAGAACTACTCTTTCTCTCTGCGTCAATAACTGGCAGGGAGAGGACCGTTTATAATATTAACCCTTTAATCTGGTACGTCCATCAAGTAACCAATTGAACGGTCTAGATTAAATCATACCATAAAGATATATATTGATATAATATAATATAACACATAATGTATTATATTATTCAATATATTTATATTCCTTAATATTATCTGGCCACATAATTAGAATATATATTGTAACATTAAATATATATTATTATACTGCACTGATTGTGGTGGGACTCTACTCGGTCCTGTGGGGGAAAATACAAGGAATTCAAAGATAAAGAAACAACTATTCCTGATGAACAAATCAAGCCAACTGATTCAAATATCGATATTGAGATGCAAAAGGATCAAACTGTCCTTTTCGCCCCTCCAACCAGTAGCCATTACAGTTCCAGTTGGACAACTTCCTATGATAGCAGTGGAAGCACCAAAACATTAGCTTCCTTTTGATTTTGGGCTTTGACTTTTAGATATTAGTTAATTCTGTGTTTTGCTCTTAGATATGTTCAATTAAATGTACTATCCTTTATTTCTTATGTTGACGAGCAGCATTTTAAGAAATCAATGGAAGATTTTGTTGCTCCCCCCTATTTCCCTCAATTTTTTTTCTTAATCACTTGTAAATTGTTATAAGGGTTAACAGGTCTTTTGGTCCATGATGTTTGACTATTTTTGAATTTTAGTCCATGATTTTTTTTATTGCCTAGTTTTAGTACCATATGTTTATAGATTTTTCTAGCTTTGGTCAGACCATTACATTCCGTCCATTTTTTCCGTTAACTGTCATGTGCAAGTCACGTACGTGATCCATCCTAAACTTTCAAATTTGTTTAAATTTGGGGGAATTGACCCATTGAATTAGGTTTAGGGTGTCAATTTTCCCAAATTTGACCCATTAAACCTAGTTCAATTCACCCAATTGAACTAGGTTTGGAGTGTCAATTCCCCCAAATTTGAAGAAAATTGAAATTTTAGGGTGGATCACGTGACTTGCACATGTCACTTAACGGAAAAAATGGACGGAATGTAACGGTCGGACCAAAACTAGAAAAATCTGCAATCATATGGTACCAAAACTAAGAAAAAAAAACATCATAGACTAAAATTTAAAAATGGTCAAATATTATGGAAAAAAAAAAACTTGTTAACTTCGTTATAACTGCATAAACAAACTTATGATATAACAAGAAGCTTCAATATAATTTGACTTATCTCCACACACAAAAAGTCAAACTTTTTATGCCTTAAAGAAAGATGATGAAACCCTGATCAATTAAATCTGGAAAGATTGAACCTGAATGACTGTGAAAGAGGAATATTCATGATAATTTTAGTGAATAAATATGCGTGGTGATTTTACAGTCCTCTCAATATTATGTCGAATTTGGTATAGAATACATTTTTGTTCTAGGAAACTCATGGGGTTGAATGATAAAGGTAAGCAGTAAAATAATAATAATAATAAAAATAATAATCTACAAGCAGATTCATCTTCTTTGGCTCTCTTTCTATTGGATTAAAAGACAAAGAACCCTAATCAACTTGGGCAAATGGGTGACAACGTAGTGCTGGTCATTTTCAGTACCAACAGATATAAATTTATATGATAATGAATTGTATTTTCATACTTGAACCCTTTAATGGAACTGTTTGTAGAATGATCAAATTGCTGACCTAAACATGCAATATATCAAACAATAGCAGAAGAGCAATACAATTGAAATGCATGTTTTTTTAATACAACAATTTAGTGACTCCAGCTTAGATGCCACTTAATATAAAGCAAATCTTCATAGAGTCTAATTGCAACTTCGATTCTCCACATAACTTTATCTTACTTTAGAGCACCCACTAAGATGTTTGTTGGCAACTTCTTCTGAATCATTACTATTTTATTATAAGGGTTAATAACCTATGAAAGGTCTGAACTATCACCCATGTTAACGGGAGAGGTCTGAAATTTAAAAAGTTAATAACAGAGGTCTGAAATTTCAGTTTTATTGATAACAGCGGTCTCCGTTAGTTTTTTCCGTTAAAACTAACGGAAGTTGGTCACATGCTTGGCATGTGACCGGAAATAAAATAAATTTCCAAAAATACCCTTCTATCAAGTGTGACCCTCGCATGCTTGAAGTGAAAATACCAAAATGCCCTTGAAGCCACCACGACTCCACCAACCCAGCTCCGGCGACCACCAACCGTACTCCGGCGACCACCACCAAGGCTCCGATCGGAGTTTTTTTGCTGAGGTGGTGGCCGGAGTCGGGTCGCCGGAGCCGAGGTGGTGGTCGTCGAAGTCGAGGTGGTGGTCGCCGGAGTCGGGTGGTGGTGGCCGGAGTCGGGTGGTGTTTGCCGGAGTTGGGTGGCGGTGGCCGGAGTTGGGTGGTTTTAATTTGACTTTAGGGGTAAAATTGTCATTTCACATTTACTTAAATAAGATATTAAATAAAACAAAATATTAAAGGGGTAAAAATGTCATTTCACACAATTCTGTTAAATTTAACCCTAAAAATGGATAGAAAACCTCAAATCAACAAAATTGAAATTTCAGACCTCCGTTATTAACTTTTTAAATTTCAGACCTCTCCCGTTAACATGGGTGATAGTTCAGACCTTTCATAGGTTCTTAACCCTTATTATAATCAAGCTATTAGGTGGATTATTTGATTAAATCCCGTGGTATTGAAAAGTTGCCCCTCTGTCATGATAATTACTAAATAACAAACCAAATTCAGTTGTTTTTTTATCATGAAAAAATTCCAAACTTCATTCTTTTCATTCATAAAAAAAAAAAATCAACTGCATAGAAAATAAAAAATTACATAAATTTTTCCATTACATCTATACACAAACCGCACATATTGTAACAAACGTTGTGACAAAAACTGGAGCTGAGTAAAATGCTTCACGTCCGTGTCAACTGTGTGAATTTCCATCACGAACTCAATGGAATCATCATATGTGATTGAGATTTCAGTTGATTTTATTTTCTAATAGAAAAGTTTCAAATTATATTTTGCAAAACACTCAAAATTTATCCGTTTAAATAACCTGTAAAATAAGAGGTAAAAAAAAAAAATCCGTACGTACACTCAGACTCAGGTATTTATAATAATTTAGCTAAATACACTATTGAAAGAAGGGGAATAAATGTCTTTCCTGGTGATGCATCCTGAATTGTGGATGATATCAACAAGGTACCATTTGGTTGAAGTCATGAGTCATGAAACCACTCACTCAATAACCACTTGTAGTGTATGAGAGCTATAGCTAGGAACAAAGTGGTTTTGGCTTTCTAGTTACACAATTGAGAAGCTGCCTGAATTAATTCACTTCTTATTTCTCCTCTTACACAATTGGGATCTGATCCTCAGAAACTTGGAACACTGCAAAAGGGTGATGACTGGCATGCAGTTAGATATTCAAGATCATAGAAAAAAAAAAAAAAAGATAGATAGATAGATGGTTAGCTAAGATTGTTTTAAAAGATTGGCCAATTATTGAATTACAAGATGTTCCATGATCCGTGTCTGTCTGCTTCTAAGGACATGGATAAAACAAGCATGTGACAAGGCCACACATAATATAATCATATCTAGCTAGCTTTGAAGTACACCATTGATATTTGAAGAGATATCATTACATTACTTGCCAAAAAAGGAACTCCATGCAGATGCACTACCTTGGCGAAAGCAAGCTCAAATATATCCCTTTAATTTTGAACTTCATCGATGGATAGAAATAAAGTTTTATTATATCATATTCCGATTGTTCATCATCTAGCTAGCTAGGATCATGATCAATTTCTATCTACATGGATCAATTAAGAGTTGAACATCACCTCTATTAATTATTGTCGGTGATGCCTTGCATGTCAATTAATTCATTTATGTAATTATTATTGGAATAGCTGCTTGCCACTTTTGTTGAGCTGAGCAGGTGAAACACAAGAAGATAGATATTGGGGAAGCAAGCTCCACCCATTAGCAACCATTTTAACTTGATGAGGTCATACATATATAAATTATATGAAAAACCATACTTAGTGGAAATTCCACATGTGAAAACCAACAACACTAACTCAACTAAGCCTAGCTACTATGGATCGCGCCTACCTTGGCCATCTATAAATACGTGCATCCACTGTCCATATCTTCAACACTCTTGAGAAGAAACATAATATATATAGCAAGCTCGCTCCTTTCTCAATAAATTAGAAATTAGTTAGCAATTATGGAGGGAAGTGGATGCTTAACCAATTTTGTTCGGAGGGCTAAGCCTTACATAGGGATGATATCACTTCAGTTTGGATATGCAGGGATGAACATCATCACTAAGGTCTCCCTCAATACAGGAATGAGTCATTACGTGCTCGTCGTATACCGACATGCCTTTGCTACTGCTGCCATAGCTCCATTCGCTATCATTATTGAAAGGTATTACATACATTTATATATTATCATTATCATTGCTAGCTATCTATCTAGGATCATAATTATAATTATTTCTGATCATCTGCAGAAAAGTGAGGCCGAAGATGACATTGCTCGTGTTCATGCAAATCTTTGTGTTGGGTCTTCTGGGGCCAGTGATTGATCAGAACTTGTACTATGCTGGTTTGAAGTTCACATCTCCAACCTTTTCTTGTGCAATGAGCAACATGCTCCCAGCAATGACATTTATCATGGCAGTCCTCTTCAGGTACGTACATCACTTAAACTATTCCTAACCAAAATCACGTAAATTATATATATATATTAAAAATGATGAGCAACATCTAATAAATAATGTAAAAAAATTATATAGGATGGAGAAGCTGGACATGAGGAAACTTAGGTGCCAAGCAAAGTTGGTGGGTACATTAGTGACAGTAGCAGGAGCCATGTTGATGACACTGTACAAGGGAAATGCCTTAAACTTGGTCTGGTCTCACAATGCTCACAGCTCTACTTCAGAAGCTGCTGCTGCTGCTGCTGCAGACAAGGACTGGGTCAAAGGTTCCATTCTCCTCATAATTGCAACACTTGCATGGGCTTCTTTCTTCATTCTTCAGGTAACTAATTTATCTACTCAATTACATCATACCGATCAGGCATCAAGTAATTAACTACCAACAAGTATAAGATTTAAGAGTTATATATATATTGTTGTTGGTTATCCAATTTAGTTTCCATGGTAATAAATAATTAGATGTATGTATATATATAGGCTGTGACATTGAAGAGATACCCAGCTCAGCTCTCCCTGACTGCATTAGTGGTGTTCATGGGCACCCTCCAATCCATTGTGATCACCTTCATCATGGAGCATAAACCATCTGCGTGGTCCATTGGCTGGGACATGAATCTTCTCGCTGCTGCATATGCTGTAATTAACACTCTCTCTCTTTTTCTCTCTCTCTCTCTCTCTCTCTCTTTTTCTCATTACAGGCCGGTTAATTTTGTTCAGGGAATAGTTTCTTCAAGCATAGCATACTATGTTCAAGGGCTTGTGATGCAGAAAAGAGGTCCAGTGTTTGTCACAGCTTTTAGCCCTCTGATGATGATCATTGTTGCAATCATGGGATCCTTCATACTTGCAGAGAAGATCTATGTTGGAGGGTACGTTACTTACTCATATCTTTTTTTTATTTTATTCCTAGCTATATAAATTTATGTTTGGAAACTGATATGGAATTGTGTGCTTTCATTCAGTCTTCTGGGCACTGGTCTGATAGTTGTGGGGCTATACTCCGTTCTGTGGGGAAAATACAAAGAAAACCAAGAAAAGACGGAAGCAGCAGATATTCCAGAACCAATGAAGAACAACACAGCAGAAGTCGCCGGTGGTACTGATCTTGAGATGCAAAACACCGCCTTGCCCCCACAACATTGAATTGAATTGAATCAAATTAAGCTACCTATAGCTAGCTCTTAGCTTGCATGCATGGTCTGTCTGAACGTCGACGCCGACCGGTCATAATCATACAAGCACCAAACCCTAGCTGCTAACTGCTCTTTACTTAATAATCATATTAATCAACTCCAACAACGTGTGCGGCAACAAGAAGTAGAACCTTTTTGTTTTTAAACATAATTATATTTTGTATCCCTAGCTTGTTACATTTGCAGTTTTCTTAAATAAGTAATTATCCTCAATATCTGTGCACTGTCATCTGATACATCCATATTAACTTAATACAATTTGCGAGTGCATAGCAAGCAGATTTTTTGGGACTCGGTGTTTGTGTCGTGTTAATCAAACACCATAATTATCACTCGGGGTTAATTTTTACTAAAAGGGGAAGACAGAAATGATGAATGAGGTTATAGTTAGAAAGAAATAGTAAATAGGACAGGATATGACGACTAACTACACTTATATTATTTAAACTATATAATATCGTGTAATAGATATTAGTTATTCAATCTCTGCTAGTAACCATTGAATGTAAAGTTATTCATAGACAACACTTTACTCCTTAAAGACTGCTCTGGTGAGAACGGGATTAGTTTAAGTGTGAAATATAAACATGCTACTGTGCTGCCTCGATTCTATTTAAAACCCCTCCGTGAAAAAAAAAAAAGGCATACATAAAAAAAGAAAGATGAAATGGAAACAAATCTTGTGGTCATAAACTTACATAATATTAATATGATACAGTTTTTTTTTTTTTTTTTTTTGCCATATGAATGGGTTACACCGCCCTTATACACTAGACTAGATGAGGTAGATAAAACATAATATTTTAATGGTTTCGAATTTGAGATAGTTAACACAGATACATAAAACTAAGCGCTCTAAATCAAAATAGCAACTCAACCGGGGTGATTGATGTAATATATGCAAAAGCTATGGGAAAATAAGGTTTCCATCCATGCCATCTCTTTCAATTTAAAAGGTTATAAAATTGCTCATCTAAACTGTTAATATATTAAGTGTTTTAGCAGTAACAAATAACTATGATAATATTTAAAATAATAATATTGATTACTTAAACTTATCAAAAAAATTATATCTTTTAGTGTACCTAAAATTATTGCTATTAATCGGTAATTGAAACGCTTTATTGTAGGGTCTCTTATTTTACTAAGTATAAGTTACAGTGATATTGTTGAGATAGCTTGCTGATGATTGACTTAGTCTTCATCGAATTAGCATATGCATAGAATAGAGATTTAGAGGTAATATCCCCGCACGTCGTGTGGGTACATATGTATAAATAATAATAAAATATTCGATAAAATTATAGTAGTCAATTTATTATGTATATATATGTTTACACACTTATTGAAATTTTCGGAAAATTCCAATGAAGGTAAATTACCAAACAAAAAAACTTATCAATTCGTCGAATTTTACGATTTACGTTTCTCCGACGTAATAAAATTTGTCCCATAAAAATGTTTTTTTTCGGCCAAATTTGTATTTTGATCTATAAAATGTAATTTAAGTTCCGAACAAATACGTTTTTCGGAAGAAAAAAGAAAAGATAAGCCTTCCTCCTAAGGAAGATGAGGTGACGACCAACTTGTCACCTACTCAAACCGCCACAAAGAAAAATTTCCATAGTAATGCATCAATCGTCATAGGGTCGGTGTACAAACCCTATAAATAGTAAGACATTTACATTCATTTACAAGATTCCGAATATATTTCTACAACATTAATTTAAGTTTCAGAGGGGAATCGTGGGGCATAACCCCACACTTTCCCTCTTGCAGATCCCAACTTGAGAGTCACTAAAGAGCATTCAACAACCTTATACTTACAAGTAGCAACTTAGGCAGGAAAAGAGTCGCTTACTTCGAAGCTACAAGAGTCGCTGACTTCTAAGCTGCCAGACTTTGAGATCCAACGAGACATAATCTCAAATTACAATTGACTTTAAATTAAAATTGTTGGCATTTAGTGTATATGGGCCGCCGTTATTGGGAGCCCAATAATATAAGTCCAACAGAATAAGCAAAATTGAGATTAGGCACATAAGGTATTTTAGGTCATGCCAAAATCTCTAAGATCCATAATTGGCCCAAAATTGGGCCAGCCTAATTCCTCTATAGTTCGGCCGAAATAGGGTAAAGCCCTAAGTTGACTTTGCTCATCACCTCTTATAAATAGGAGGTGCTAGGGGATTTCTCGGGGTTGATTGATCTCTACTTTTTAGTTGTTAGACAAGAAATCTCTCTCCCAATTTACCCCGGAGATCTATCCCATCACCGTATCGAAGAGGCTTTGATGTGGAGACCATTGCCTGTGGATTGCTCTTCAACAAAGGTTCCCGCAGGACACCGTCCGGCAGATCGCGAACTCCCTCGTGACGATCTTGGGCTACGGAAAGAAAAACTGGTATATGCTCCTTATTCCGTTGCGTAATTTGTTAACCTGGCATGTACACGTGTTTTATTCTGTAGTTATATCCCCAAAATTCATCGGTGGTATCAGAGCCTTTGTAGGGAGTTCATGATTTTTGATAAAATTGATGTTCATGGTTTTTAGTAAAACTGATATTCATGATTTTTAGTGAAACTAGTGTGTATGGAATTTTACTAAAACGTGATTTTTATCAAATTAAAACTTTGGATTTGTGATTAAGGTAAAATTTGATCTAGAAATTTGACCACCAACCCTAATTTTGGTGTTATGGCCGAACCAATATGGTGAAATTTTGATTTCATCGGCGCCAAGTAACCAAAGTTTTGGCCGACCTAGGGTTTTAGGAATAAAGTATTGTGATATTAATTACCGATATATTTCATGCTAGATTCTAGGGATGCAGATATATTTGGTATTAATTTATTGCCTAAAGATTGAGAATATATTATTGATATATTCACATCCCTAATATAGAATCTAGACAACTAAGCAATTAAGTATATATATATATATATATATATATATAAACTTAATGTTTCTCTGAATAATATTACATGAATATATAGCGATACAATCGGCTAAATTAGGAATAAGCTAAACTAGGAAAATAATAATTACAGAATATTTAACCTAATTACAAATTATATTTAACACTCCTACTCAAGTTGGAGCGTATATGTCAAACATTCCCAACTTGTCAAATATAGAATGAATTGAAGCTTTGCGAAGAGGCTTGGTTAAAATGTCTGCAAGCTGGTGATCTGTCATAACATGAATGAGTTGGATACTCGGGGGACAAGTGTATGTTCCCATGACAAGATCTCGAATCAGGTGACAATCTACCTCAATGAGCTTGGTCCCCTCGTGGAAGACTTGATTCTTAGCAATATGCATTGCCGATTGTTTGTCACAATGTAGCCTCATCAGATCATTATGGAAAATACCCAACTCGCTGATTAAACGTTTCGTCCAAACTAGCTCGCAAGATGTGATTGCCATTGCACGGTACTCTGATTTTGCACTGGATCGAGATACAACTGTTTGCTTCTTACTCTTCCATGATATAAGGTTACCACCGAATAAGACACAATATCCAGTAGTTGATCGTCGACTAGTAGGACAACCCGCCCAATCAACATCTGTGAACGCTGTGATCCTATTATGCCCCTGGTCAGAATATTCGGGTCCTTTCCCTGGAGATCCCTTGAGATATCTAAGAATCCGAACAACTGCATCCTAGTGTGTTGTGTGCGGGGCTGACATGAATTGGCTTACTACACTTACTGGAAAAGAAATATCTGGTCGAGTGACTGTCAGATAATTTAGCTTCCCGACCAATCTTCGGTATTTTCAGGATCGTATAGTGGTTCTCCACCATCAGGCATGAGCCTGGTCTCAGGAATCATTGGTGAATAAACAGGTTTGCATTCAAGAAGCTCGCACTCAGAAAGCATATCAAGAACATATTTTTTTTGGCAGATAAGTATCTTTCCAGGAGATTGTGATACTTCAATGCCAAGAAATTACTTGAGTTTACCAAGGTCCGTGATCTGAAATTGCTGACTCAAAAACTCCTTCAATGCCGAGATCCCCTCCACATCATCACCAGTGATAATCAGATCATCAACATACGCAACTAGGATGGTTGTCTTCCCTTTCAGGTGTCTATAAATACGAAATGGTCATTAGCACTCCTGGTCATACCAAACTGACTAAGTGCTTGAGAGAAACTTCTGAACCAAGCTCTGGGGGATTGCTTCAGACCATACAGAGATTTCCGCAAACGACAGACTTTGGAAGACTCTTCCTGAACGACGAACCCAGGTGGCTGAGTCATGTAAACCTCATCCTCATGAATGCCATTGAGAAATGCATTCTTGACATCCAATTGGTACAGTGGCCAGTGACAGATTGCAGCTAGAGAAAGTCAGATCCGGACATATGCCATTTTAGCAACTGAAGAAAACGTCTCGTCATAATCAATGTCATATTCCTGAGAGTATCCTTTTGCAACCAAGCGAGCTTTGAGATGATGCAGTGACCCATCAGGATGTACCTTGATCGTAAAGACCCATTTACAACCGACTGCCTTTTTGCCAGGAGGAAGAGAACAAAGATCCCAAGTCTAATTTTTCCAGAGAGCTGACATTTCCTCATGCATAGCACTAAACCACCCTGGATTGGCTAGGGCTTGTGTCACATTTCTAGGAACAGAGTAACTATCAAGACTGGTTGTAAAGGCACGATGTTCAATAGATAGGGATGCATAGGAACAGAAGCTATCTAGGGGATATCTGGTACTGGGGCATTGGAGGGAGCGAAGGGCAATATGATGGTCAATATCAGAAGTAGATTCAGGTCTGGGAGTTGGTATGGGAACTAGTGGCTGTGTAGGAGATGGCGGAGATTCAAGCAGGGGTTCATTGGTTGGAACGGGTGATGCACCGGTCTCATGATCCTGCATGGTCTGAACAGAGTTAGTATTAACAGGAAGCGTCTTATCCCTTCGAGTATATACCTGAGTAATAGGAAGCTTAGGAGGTGCATTATCAGCCTCGAGTGTAGCTTAGCGGATTTGGACTTTAGGATATGTCAAAACAGTCACGATCGGTGGAGAATTACTAGACAATCTAGGTTCAGATTTAAGGAAAAATGGTACAGATTCCATAAAAACAACATCAGATAAGAAAAAGTATCTCTTAAGAGTGGGACGATAACAACGATAACCTTTTTGAGTTCCAGAATAGCCAATAAAAACACAACGAACAGACTTTGGATCCAGTTTTGTACGGCCTGGTCGATTGTCATACACATAACCAGTACAACCAAAGATCTTCGGTGAAACCAGAAACAAAGGTGCAGACGGAAATATGACATTATAAGGTATTGCACCATCAAAAACAGAGGAACGCATACGATTTATCAAATAACATGCGGTTAGAACCGCGTCAGCACAAAAACGATGAGGAACATGACCATGTATCATCATAGTGCGAGCCACCTCAAGTATGTGTCTGTTCTTTCGTTCAGACACTCCATTTTGTTGAGGTGTGTATGCACATGGTGATTCATGAATGATGCCAGTATCACTCATATATTGCACAAATTCATTTGTGAAATATTCTTTTGCGTTGTCACTACGAAGTGTTTTAACGGTAGTGCCAAACTGATTTTTCATAAAAGAACAAAACGTCAAAATTTTTGCAAATACCTCTTGTCTAGATTTGATGAAAAACATCGAGGTTGCACGAGAGAAATCATCAACAAAAGTGACGAAGTACCGAAAATCTGAGATAGATGTAACTAGGCACGAACCCCATACATCTGAATGCACTAAATCAAAGATATTAGCAGGCCGACGAATGATATTAGGTGGATGGGAAGCACGAATATACTTTCCCTGGATACATGACTCACATACTAGTTCAGAGACAGAATGAAATTCAGGACGGAGTGTTTTAGAATCTGTAGAGATGGGTGCCCCAACTGATAATGAACCTCCTTAGCACTACTAGTGCTCATGTACGCAACTCGTTGAGGCGAGCTCTCTAGGTAATACAGACCGTTGTGCTTATATGCAGTTCCAATCAACTTATTCGTCCCCAATTCCCGAAAACGCATTTAGTTTGAGTGAATGTAACTGAGCAATATAATTGTTCTACTAGTTTGCTCAAAGACAAAAGATTTTCTGAAAAAGAAGGAACGTATAGGACAAATGACAATGACATATGTGGTAAAAGATGAGCAGATCCAATTCCTTCTATATGACAAGTAGAACCATTGGCAATTTGGACAAGTAGTTGTGAGGTAGTGGTAAGTCCTAACAGTAAACTTTTGTTACCAGTCATTTGATCAGTAGCGCCTGAATCAACAATCCATGATGATTTTGATGCTAATAAACAGTTGGAAGTCATACCTGGGGAGGGCGATAATAGCCCTCTGAGTCTGAAGCTGAGGTGTTATGTTGAAACCCAACTGAGAAAGTCGATGGACGATTGTAGTAATTTCATCTGAATTATTATGTTTGCTAACTGACTGATAAAAACTTGACCGGTATGCGGTACCCATATATGATTTAGCCACAAATGTTGAGTTCTCCATAATATTAACAACGGCCGGACACAACAACGCCCAGAAACGGACTAGAAATAGAAAATCAGCACAGAACCGATCAAAACAGCACAGAACCGGTCACTAGCAGACAAAACTGGCCAATAGCATCACAAAACCGGTCAAAACGTCACAGAACCGGTCAAAACTGCACAGAACAGGTCAACAACAGACATAACCAGTCAAAACAGCTCATAACCGGTCAATATCAGACATAACTGGTCAACAGCAAACAGAACCGGTCCAGACTAGTAATAAGACCAAAACCAGATGAACCAGCAACAAGACTGAACCGAACCAGTTTTCAACTAGTAATTAAAAAAACAACGGGAGTGAGATAGCTCAGATAACCCTAACTAGCAAAGCAGACTGATGGAATAGAGCAGCCGACAACGGAACCAGCAAATTAACGGAGCAGAGCAGACGGGCGGATGCGACGACACAATAAAGAGGTGGTGGCTCCGGAACGTGGGTGTGTGACAGTACAGCTGGGCCGGTGGTGGGTGGACCAGAAGTGATTCCGGCGTGGTGTAATGGGTGGCAGACCAGAGTTGTAGTGGTGTGGTGGCAGACCATAGGCGATTACGGTGTTAAGCAGAGCCCAAAAATGGCGTCGGACCACAGAGCAGACAGACAGAGATCAAAGAGATGGCCGGCGTCAGAACGGGCAGAGATGGCCAGCGTCGGTCGGTGATCGGTGGTCGGAGACGACGTCGGTGTTGGATTACGGGGATGTAATACTACGGAATGTTAAACGTGTACATGCAAGTAATCTAACTACGCAGCGGAATAGTGTACACATACCTTTTAGCTTTCCTGCCCAAGAACATCGTGGAGGGAGTTCTGATCCTCCGGTCGGAACCACGTACAAGTTCTTCCTAAGAAGAAGTCCTACGCGGTGTAAGCTCCACAACAAAGCCTCTGATCGATTCTTCAACGGGGACAGAACCTCAGACTAATATGTGCACCGAAAATCACTACTAAGAGGGTGAGAGGGTTTCTCTCAAGTTCCTCAATGGAGGTACTTCTTATTAGATTGATATTTAAACCCCTTAGGTGAGTCCCCTATATATAGGATTGGTGGAGTTGACAAAAATCCACTCCAACCAATGTGGGATTTGTTTCGGCCGAACCTATGCTATTAAGGGGGGAGGCCCAATTTTGGGCCTCTCATGTCAATTAGGGTTTGGGTTTGGCCCAATTACCCTAATGTGACAATTACCTAATTAACTTAGGTAATTTCCTTAGCATTAACGGATTACCAATTACGGCGCCACATCACCATATGCTAACAGCTCTCACTCGCCGGAATGGGAGGGTGCCTGTTAATATATAGTTATCCAATAGCATCAACATCTCAGTCTTCAGTCTTTGTCTCCGTCTCCGAATAGTTCATACGAGGTTTGCCGTGCGACCGGCGGATACGACGGGCATCGTGCTACTCATCTATTAGGAGTATTGTAGTGCCCGCGGAACGTTGATTCCCTTTCGTAAATCAATCCTGTTAAAATAAAATATGTACCCTACTGTATCCTTGGTCAACTAATAATTCTCCAATTGCCCAGTTTTCCACTTAGGAATACTTCTCCAGGGCATCTGTTACAAGTGTTCACAACCTTCAACTAATATCAGGCTGGCGGCCACCTAGTGAACACAAGAGTCAGTGAATTATAGGTGAATTTGACCATCCCCATCGCTTATACCCTTAGTCTAACTCAACCGGTTTCCAAGACGTGGTCACTTGGCCGTTTTCTTTGGCTCTATGCTCGTACGCCGGGAAGCGAACATTGAGCTAGAACTTAGGTATAAGTTCTGAGTCCGTGAAGATACTTTGGATGCCTCTTCATAAGACATCAGGGATCAATCACACGCTCAAGGTGAAGAAGTATGCGCCCTTTGAATCACAAGGATTCTAGCTAGCACAACCGAGCATGACCTCGTGGTCGTGCATGGCATGCGCAGTATGAAGCACGCGTCGATAGCACACCCGAACTAGCCATGATTGGGATATGTCAATCATGCTATCGCATAATCTTTCATCTGGCCCTGAATGTGATTTTAATGATGGACTGGGTCCAACACGACGATTTACAAAACGAAGATTAAGTCATGCATTAAGCATGACAAGGTTATCGTTTCGTTTAACCAGGTTTATCCCCCCTGGTTCTTAGCCAATCTTGTTGCGTAGAATTCCTCCTCTCCTTGCAAGATGACCGTGCCTGTGTGACGAGGCATGGTTCACATTCGACATAATTTTTGGTGGAAGAGTTTTACCTCTTCCTACGACTTAGTTTATAGACCGTAAAATCCGATGTTATATTTCATGATGACGTCGATAGATCATATACTCAGTTTGCAATTCTTTTATTCAATCGAAATAATATTATTTCAAATTTCAAAATGTTATCGCTTATACAAGTCACTCACTTAAGCCCTACGTAATCCAAGCAGTTTTACGTGCTTTTCGAAGATCACTCTATGTAATGGCTTAGTTAATGGATCTGCAACCATTTTATTCGTGGAAAAGTATTCTAAAGCGATAATTTTGTCTTCCAGAACAGATTTAGCATAATTGTATTTCAAATCAATGTGTTTGGTCCTACTATGGTACTTTGGATTCTTAACTGCTGCAATGGCAGCCTGACTGTCGGAGTATACCTTGACGGGATTACTCTCTTTGCTAGTGCCAATTAATGCAGTATGAAACCTTTTCAGCCAGACCGCTTCTTGTGCGTTTTTAGAAAGGGCAACGAATTCTGATTCCATAGTGGAAAGCGCGACACATGATTGCTTTTTGCTCACCCAAGATATGGCAGCATTAACAAGAAGGAAACTCCTCCTGTGGTGGACTTACGATCCTCTGGATCGCCACCGTGGTCGGTGATGTGTTTCGATATAGCCGTCAGACCCATTAACGGCGAAGAAGGCCCAGTGGGCCCCAAAAGAGGCTTAGAAGACCAATATGAGGGGACCCGACAAGGTCGGTCCCGACATACGAGCTGAACGCTCCCGATGATACGCCTTTAAGTAGGCCCTGATGATACGCCTTTAAGTATGCCCCGATGATATGCCTTTAAGTAGGCCCCGACGATATGCCTTTAAGTAGGCCCCGATATTGAATCCCTGAGAATGTTGGCCCTGTCCCGATGACGAGGGGCCCTGAGCGGTGACCAAAGGAGATAACTCTGGAGTCCCCGACATCCGTCGGGACTTGCC
This sequence comes from Clarkia xantiana subsp. parviflora, assembly GCA_036873135.1. NCBI lineage: Eukaryota > Viridiplantae > Streptophyta > Magnoliopsida > Myrtales > Onagraceae > Clarkia > Clarkia xantiana. Next base: position 45,851,785 of record JAPTYO010000002.1, on the reverse strand, counting down.
ACCAGAGAATGAGGCCGAGAAAAACGCCCACTATCAACATAGTGGGGAAGTGGCCTGAAAAGACGGAACGTGGGCTACTGGCCGAGATAAACGGAACGTGGCAGTTATCTCAACAGGTAACTGAGGTGACCCCTCCCCTATATAAAGGAAGGAGTTACCTCAGGATTGATACGTTCATACTTACATACTGATACTTGCTTGCCTGCATCGAGATACTCATTTAAGCATCGGAGAGGGATTCTGGGTCACCGCCCGGTCTATCCCCTTCTTGCAAGATTACTTGGAGCGAAGGAGTTCGGACTTCCGTCAAGAACGTACCGGAGTTCCAACCGTGATCCAACATTGGCGCCGTCTGTGGGAACGAAGCGAAAAGCAAAAATGGCTTCTACCTGATCGATGGCTGGCAAGCAAAAGAAGAGACAAGGACAATCCGGCGGTTCCCGTCACCCTACTGGAACTCTGAATTCAGGGCCGCCGGAGCGCACTGTTGATCGGAATGATCCTCCCCCTGCTGTTTCCCAAACAAGGGGGCATCATGATGATCGCGAAGATTCCATTCTAAATTCGTCGGAGAGTCGGGAAGAGATCCCTAGGAGGGACCAGGATGCACCTGCAAAGCCGGACTTGGCAAAGGCTGTGATGGATGCCATGCCAGTATTTTTGGAAGCTATGGAGGCTCTCCTGGACCGAAGAGAGGCCGCCAAGAAGAAGGAGGAGGAGTTGCCTCCGCCTCCGCCGATGGAGAATCGGGATGGGCAGGACGCCCAACCTGGGCACCAGGACAAGGGCAAGGAGCCTGCCCTATCGGAGCAGTTCGTGGTCGATGGGCCTCGACCGGTACCATCCCTCTTAGTGGTCCTATCACCCCCGACCAGGTGGTGAAGATTGTGAACATCTGTATGGGAGACCAAAAGAAGATGATGTCGGAGCTGAGGGATCAATCCGTTCATCCCTTTTTCCCCCGATTGGTGAACACCACTACCCCGCCAGGGCTGGGTATCCCGACAATCAAGGAGTATGATGGCGAGGTAGATCCAGTTCGTCATGTCCAGAAGCATGTTATGGCTTGCCTAGGCAGAGCCCCGAATGACGACATAGTGTGCGTTTTGTTCCCAGGCACACTCGGTGAGAGGGCCCTGACGTGGTTCTTCAGCCTTCCCCCAGGGTGCATCTCTAGCTGGACTCAGATGCATGATCGGTTCATCCAACAATACCAGGGCCGTCGGCGTCTCCTGAAAAGCTCGAGGTCCCTGGCTGAGGTGGTACAGAGGCCTGACGAGTCTCTGGCGCATTACTACCAGAGATACACTGCTAGCGTGGCCGAGATTGATGAGGAAATGTCGGAGGGAGAGACCATCCGCACCTTCATTCGGAACCTGACAGCACCATATGGTTCCGACCTGATGCACAGCGTGGCTGAGAAAGCTGTGTGGAACATGGAGGCACTGCAGAAGAGGGTAAAGCAACAAATCGACGTCCAGGAGTCGAAGATAGCTGCCGGAGACCTCGATCCTCCAAAATCAAACAAGGGGAAGCAGTCGTTCAAACCCTCGGACGATCGCAGGAGGAAAGATAAACCCGAGGGCAGTCGGGGTCGAGGCCGTCCCGATCGGAGGGAAGACAAGCGTCCCTCGAAGTCGGACAAGCGGGAGGACCGCTACACTCCTCTCATTTGTTCCATGGGTGCTGTGTTGGCGGTGATGGACCGACAGGGTATCACCAGGTACCCCCCCGAAGAAGGATGGAGAGTTCATGGGAGCCCGCACCGATCATTATTGTCGTTTCCATCGCGCCAGCGGTCACGACACTAACCATTGTCGGGAGCTGAAGAAGGAGATTGAAAAGCTGATCCAGAAGGGAAAGCTCAAGGAATTTGTGGCTGGGCAACGGAGCCAATCCCGTTCCCGGTCCCGATCGCGGTCCCGCTCCCGATCCCGTGGCCGATCCCCGAAGAAGGACAAACCTGAGTCTTCCAATGCCTGCAAGGAGAAGCGGGGGACCATTAACGTAATTCATGGAGGACTTGCTGCGGGAGGAGATACCACGGCATCTCGGGAGGTGTATGCTTCTCGGATTCCCTTTGCTGTGGTGCTGGGCAAGAGGGCCCGAAATTGGACTCCGAAAGAAGAAATGGTGATTCCCTTCTCAGCGGAGGACCTGATAGGTGTGGAGACCCCACACGATGATGCTTTGGTCGTGACCGTGAACGTGGATGGGTACGAGATGAAGCGAATCCTGATTGACGGAGGGAGCTCCTCCGATATTCTATCCATGGATGCACTGGAGGCCATGGGAAAAACCAAGAAGGACTTGAAGCTTGCGGACTTCCCGATGGTCGGATTTTCTGGGTGTACCTCTTACCCGGTGGGGGTAATTACCTTACCGGTCGAGTTCGGTAGTGGTTGGAAGTCGGAAAAGAGGAACGTGGAGTTTGTGGTGGTCGAGTCTGCGGGGACCTACAATGCAATTATCGGGAGGACCACCATCAACCCGCTGAGAGAAATTGCCTCAACTGTTCATCAGAAGCTGAAATTTCCGACTGACCACGGAGTCGGGGAGGTCCAAGGTGATCAACTAGCCTCCAGGAGGTGCTACGTCAATGCCACTCGAAGGAGGGATCGGGAGGCTATGACTGTTCTCCAGACTGACGTTGATCCCCGAGAGGAGTTTGGGCGTCCCGCCCCGATGGAAGATTTGAAGGAGGTCGAGATTGATGGACCTCAGAGGAAGGTGAAAATCGGGTCCGCTCTGACTGAGGAGACGGCCCGAGAATTGATCGATCTGTTGAAGGAATTCAGGGAGCTATTCGCCTGGTCCCCGAGTGACATGCCAGGAATCAGCCCCGATGTGATTACTCACGAGCTGAAGATTGATCCCACGATCAAGCCGATTACACAGAGAAGGCGCCCGATGGGTGCCGACAAGAAGGTCGCGATCCAGCAAGAGGTGGGTAGGTTGCTCGATGCTGGATTTATTAAGGAGCTTCGATTCCAGACCTGGGTCGCGAACCCAGTCCTGGTGAAGAAGATCAATGGTAAGTGGCGGATGTGTGTTGATTTCCGCGACCTAAACAAAGCATGCCCGAAGGATTGCTATCCGCTCCCGAGAATCAACCAGCTGGTGGATGCCACATCGGGACATGAGTTGCTGAGCTTTATGGATGCCTACTCTGGCTACAATCAGATCAAGATGTCCAAGGAGGATGCCCCCCCACACCGCCTTTTATGCTGATAGTGACATCTATCATTATGATGTTATGCCCTTTGGATTGATCAACGCAGGTGCAACTTATTAGAGGATGGTGAACAAGCTGTTCGGGGACATGTTGGGGAAAACGATGGAGGCCTATGTGGACGACATGCTGGTAAAGTCCCGACAGGCCGAGGATCATGTTCACAACTTGGCCACAGCGTTTGAGCGGATGAGGCTTCATCAAGTTCCTTTGAACCCGACCAAGTGTGCCTTCGGAGTGCACTCAGGGAAGTTTCTAGGCTTCATGGTGAGCCAGAGGGGAATCGAGGTGCACCATGAGAAGCTGAAGGCAATCGAGGAGATGAAGTCCCCGACGAACCATCGGGAGGTGCAGGTGCTGAACGGCCGATTGGCCGCGTTGAATCGCTTTCTGTCCAAAGCAAGTGATCGATCCATGTCGTTCTTTGAAGTTCTGAGGGCCATCAAGAAGTTTGAGTGGACTACAAAGTGCGAAGAGGCGTTCCAGGCACTCAAGCAGCACCTCCGCACCCTCCCGCCATTGGCGAAGCCCATCCCAGGCGAGCCACTCTATCTGTATTTGGTTGTTTCTGAATTTGTTGTTAGCTCTGTTTTAGTGAAAGTTGTAGAGGGTAGCCAAGTCCCCGTTTATTATGTAAGCAAGGCACTCGCCAAGTCTGAAATGAATTATCCCGCCGTTGAGAAGTACCTCTATGCGTTGATTGTTACTGCTCGGAAGCTGAGGCCTTGCTTCCACGCGCATGAAATTACTGTTTTGACAAATCAGCCCTTGAAACATTTTTTGAACCGACCTGATGCGTCGGGGAGATTATTGAAATGGGCAGTCGAGCTTAGTGAGTTCCGCATTCACTTTGCTCCGAGAACGGCTATTAAGGGCCAGGCGTTGGCGGATTTCATAGCAGAGTCTACAGCCCCCGATCTAGAAGAAGCGGGCCCTGTAGAGGGGGCAACTATGGAAGTCCCGATAACAGAGCAGTCAGAACAGCCCGACGCCGAAAATACTTGGGAGATGTACACCGATGGTTCCTCAAACTCAGAAGGATCGGGAGCAGGTTTCGTACTGATACCACCAGACGGAGGCGAGCCCCTCCGATATGCCTTGGCCTTGACATTTAGGGCCACCAACAATGAAGCTGAGTATGAGGCTCTCATCAATGGCCTCAAGATTGCTAAAGGAACGGGAGTTGGTCACTTAAAGGTGAAGTGTGATGCTAGCCTGATCGTGAACCAAGTCCAGGGGCGATACGAGGCAAAGAGCCCGATGATGAAAAAGTATCTTCGCGAGGTGCAAACCCTGAAGGAGAGTTTCAAGAGCTTCGATATTGAGGCGATCCCGAGGGAGGATAATGTGGAAGCAGACGCCTTGAGCAAGTTCGCCTTGGGGGCACCCCTTGATGAAAGTCGGAAGGTGCACTTCTTGGAGAAGGTGATCTTGTCAACTACCGATCAATCAGAGGTATGTGCCATCGAGACTGGATCGGAGGAGCCCACTTGGATGACCCCGATAGTTGCATATCTGACTACGGGGGCAGTCCCCGATGATGAAGTAGCAGCCGGCAAAACACGCCGAATAGCGCCCAATTATGTGATGGTGGACAATCAACTGTACAAAAAGGGTATGTAACTCCCTACTTGAAATGTGTGGCTGAGCCCGACACAGATCGGATCCTTAGGGAGGGGCACGAAGGACACTTGGCTTGTCATGAAGGTGCCCGATCCATCGTGAGGAAAGTGCTGAACCTGGGCTATTACTGGCCCTCGATGAACAAGGAAGCAACGATGCTAGTCCGATCCTGTGACGCTTACCAAAGGTACGTCCCGAATATCGTAGCTCCAGCTGCCGATCTGACGACCATCAATAGTGCTTGGCCCTTCGCCCAATGGGAAATCAATTTGGTGGGACCCCTTCCAGTTGCAAAAGGTCAGTGCCGATATTTAGTCGTGGCTATTGATTATTTCTCGAAGTGGATAGAAGCTAAGGCGTTGACCAAGACAACGGGGAATCACATCCTCAAATTCCTCCAGACCCATATCATATCCCGATACGGGATCCCCAAGGTATTGATCAGCGATAAAGGCCCCCCGTTTAACGGGGCCCAGTGGAAGGAGTACTTGGAGGAACTGAAAATTGAGAATCGGACAACCTCTGTCCGTCATGCTCAAACCAATGGACAGGTGGAGTCAGCCAACAAGATCGTGATGGATGGCCTGAAGAAGAGGGTCCATGCCTTGAAGGGCAAATGGCTGGATGAGCTGGAAAATGTGCTTTGGGCTGTTAGAACAACCCCCAAACGATCGACTGGGGAGACTCTGTTTGGCCTTGTTTATGGCATGGAGGCAGTTGCTCCCGTCAAAATAGCTGTGGCATCCCATCGGACGAGGTATTATGAACCTCTATCGAATGATGAAATGAGGCGTCTGGACTTGGACTTGGTCGAAGAGAAGAGGCGGAGTGCCGAGGAGGTCCAGGCTCGGATGCGCTTGGCAACGACCCGATATTATAATCGACGAGTCAAGTCTCGACAGTTCTTTGTCGTGGAATTGGTCTGGCGTCGGAACGAATTTACCCTTTTGGATCGGATCAACAAGATGTCACCAAAATGGGAAGGACCTTATAAGGTCGTGGGGATGCCAGCTCGAAATGCGTATAAGTTGGAAGACCTCGATGGCAATGTGTTGAAGCATTCTTTTAGTGGCGAACACTTGAAGAAATGTCATGCTTGATATTAAGTCGCCTTCAGTGGTGCAAGTTGTTTGTTAAGTCGCCTTCAGTGTTGCAAGTTGTTTATTAAGTCGCCTTCAGTGGTGCAAGTTGTTTATCGAAGTCGCCTTCAGTGGTGCAAGTTGTTTATTGTTTTGAGCCATCAATGAATAAAGAGGTTGCTTCCGATTAAATCGCCTTAAGTGGTGTAGCTAAATCGCCTTAAGTGGTGTGGTTCCGCCTTAAGTGGCGTAGTATCACCTTAAGTGGTGCAGTTAAATCGCCTTAGGTGGCGTGGTTTTGCCTTAAGTGGCATGGTTTTGCCTTAAGTGGCGTGGTTTCGCCTTAAGCGACACGATTAAATCGCCTTAAGTGGCGTGGATTCGCCTTAAGTGGCATGGTTTTGCCTTAAGTGGCGTGGTTTCGCCTTTAGCGGCACGATTAAATCGCCTTAAGTGGCGTGGCTTTGCCTTAAGTGGCACGATTAAATCGCCTTAAGTGGTGTGACCGAAATCACTCTTAAGTGGTATGACCGAATCGCCTTAAGTGGCGTGGTTAATTCACCTTAAGTGGTGCAGCGATATTCAGAACCAAAAGAGATTGATATTATATAGATCTAAAAGGTTCACGACAAACGAAGGAAATTACAAGGATTCGAAAATAAAGCAACTAAGCTTGATCCTTGGCAGCGTCGAGGGGAGTAGGGTCCACGAGGTCTGTGGCAGAAGGCTCCGCGGTCGGAGGATCGGACCCTGGAAGATTGGCCGCGGGAGGATCGGACTCTGGGAAATCAGCTGGTGAAGGGACGATCATCGGGGGCTCAGTCGTCGGGAGTTCTGCACTTGGAGGCTCCACCATGCCTTCAGCACCCGCAGCCCCCTCGGGGGTGTTAGCCCCGTCGCTCTCCTCGGAAAGGTTGAAATACCTCTCCGCGAAGGGGGCGAGAGTTGGAGACTTGGTGAAGTCGAGGGCACCACAATACTCCAGATGGAGCTCCTCGACAGCGTTAAGCAAGGTGGTCTCCACCTCCGCCGTACAGAACTTCACCGCATCAGCTTGGAAAGCCTCGGAGCCCCGATAATCTTCCCGTCCCTTGTCTTCAGCTTCAGCCAGCTTTGCGGAGAACTCGGCAATCTCCCGCTCCATCTGTTGGGACCGGTTGGTGAGAAGGACCTTCTCAGCCTCCAGCCCCGCCTTGGCGTCCTCAAGGACCTTCTTCTCGAGGACATGCCTGTCCCGATCCTCCGCACGCCCCTGTTGCTCCTCACTGAGCCTTTGGCGCTCCTGCTTCAGTAACCTCTCAAAATCGTGGACCTGCCTCAGGAGGTCCCGAGTCTTCTGGTTAAGGAGGGTCTGCTCCTTAACCAATTTACCCCTCGACGATTCGGAGGCAGCCAGATCCTCCTTGAGCTTGGCCTGGACCTCGGGGGCCGCCTTGGCTCGCTCCTCCTTCAGGGCCTCCTCCAGGGCCAGGATGTACCCGAAGCAGCGTTGCTGGTCCGCCATTTCCTGGGGAAAAGAAGGGAAGTTAGTACATGAGAATATTTTACATTATATACTAAGTGTAAAAATAGGAAGCCTTACCTCCACACGGCGAACGGCCATAGCGCGAATGTCCGCGTGGATGTCATCTTGGGCCAAGGAGAGTGGAAGCATCATAGACGGCGGAACTGAACCTGCCAGTAGGTGCAGACCCAGTTCCGGTGATATATTGTCCCAACGCAGCGGGACCCCCTGCAATGACTCGATCGGGGTCTAGGGAGCTGCCGCCTGGTCGGGGGCGTAAAGCCGATAGAAGTTCCCGTCTAAGGGGAGAGGAGGAGGAATGACCTGAGCGTCGGCAGTGCGCGCCTCCGAGCCGCCATGAGAACCCGTCGTCCCCTCGGGAGTCAGGCTCAAGACCGGCGAAAGCTGCTGTGCCGGAGAAGATGGAGGCAGCCCTTCGGAGGTTGGCTCCAGCGGGGTCTGCCTCACCCCCCGACGGCGAACCAAGGGCTGGCCTTCGCTCGCCTCCTCAGAAAAATGGGAGACGTCCAGATCAACCACCCGACTGAATTGACTGTCCGTCGGGCATCTTCGGTCCCCGATCTTGTCGGGGCAGGAAGTGACAGGAGGGGCTCTCCGACCCGGGCGTCGGAGGGTGGCGTCCCCGCGGAAGCTCCAGCTCCCGATCGACCTGCAGCTGGAGGACGTGAAGCTTCAGAAAGAAAATCAGGAAGGTGATCAGGATCCTTACACCAGATGACACGACGGGAGAGGTACTGGTCCTTCCCGTAATAATTGTAGTAACCCGCCTTGAGAATGCGGGGAGTTTCTCCTTGTAGGATGCGTTTGATCCCTTCGATCCGGGCTCCCTTATCGGAGGGGATTAACTCATCAGGAATACGCCTCCTGTATAATCGAATTGCTAAGCGGAGCTGTTTACCTTCCTCGGGAGTCTTGGTGTTGAATATTTGCTCCATCTTCTCCACTCGGGCCCGCTTGATCTGCTCCGAAGTCGGAGGTGCTGAGGAGGAGGTGGCCCTCTTCGAAGACTTCCTATTCCTCGCGGGGCATTGGATAGCATCGGTCTCCGCCTGCTTAAGCACGAGATTGGTCAGTAATGATACCTTCTTAGCTACAAAGACGAAAACGAAAAGTGCAATCAGAATATTACCCAAGGAACGAGGTTGGAGGGGCCATCGTAGAGTTGACCCCCGGAGACAACATCGAGGAGACGGATCCCGGCCAGAACCGGTCCCGCTCCACGAGGGAGTTGGCATCAAGGGGAACGAGAGAATCCCCCCAACGGCAAAGCTGGATGCAGTGGAGAATCTGGAAAACCTCCTCGGAGTAAGTGTGAAAAGCGGGAGCAGGGTCCGCTTCAACCTCCCATCGGGGCCACGGGATGGAGCTGTTCCGGATGAAGAAATAACTCTTCTTCCAGCCGCTATTGTCGGGCCCCGAGTCAGTAATCAGCCCCCGACCTTTGGCGACCTTCCATGTGTCACCGGTCCAGCTACATCGGGAGAGCTGCGCCTTGCTCCACTTAGGCATCCGCGGGTAGAAGGCACAGACCCCGACGTCATTGCACTTCAGTCCATAGAAGGTCCGGATGAGTCGGAGGCTATAGGGCCATTGTTGGCGGAGGCAAAGGACGCGGAAGGCATTCCACACGCGGATGGCATGGGGGGAGAAAGTAGTCGGATGTGTTTTTTAATATTTACACATCTCGACCATGTCACCACAGAAGGGGAAGCGGATCCCTGCCGATATTTGCCCGGTGGAGACAAATACCTCCCCTTCCCGGGGACGAGTGACCACAAAGTCACCCGGGACGCGAGGCCAAGGAAAAGGGAAGCGAGGCTCCTAGGTCGAAGTAATACACCCCTCCCGGAGAGCTGCATCATAGGCGGTGTCTGAAATCTCATTACAAGCATAGTCGAACTTGAAGGGTTTCCTCCCCCCGGAACTGGACTCACCGTCTGGAAAGTAATCATGGCAAGAAAAGGCACAGATGATTTCCGCAAAAGTTTGGGTAAGTTGATTGAGATAAAAGGAAAAACTATGCTAACAAGTTTCTTCGGAATCGAAGGAGGAAATCTTACCAGACATGTTGAATCGGAGAAGAAATGATGATCCTAATGGTTGGAGGTCCTGGTCGCCGGAGTGTTGATCAGAAAGGGAAAGGAGAGCTTGAGCTTTTGAAAACACAGAGAATGAAACGGTAGAGAAGAACTGAATAGTGCCAAGATTTGAGGTTTTATAGGAGAGAGGATAGCCAAAGAGACGTTGCGATTTGGACCGTTGAAGATGAAACGCCTCAACCTGAATCGTCGAAACACTAGGGACAAAACGGCTAGAAAGCGTTTTTTCAGAAAAGCAGGCACGGGCACCCAAGCCGTCACTTCATCACCCATCGCATTTAATAGTTGAGTAATCGAGAAATCTTTTCGGATTCGGTGGTTATCCTCGGAATATCGAGAGGTTCGGAGTTGAAAGACACGACGAACTATAAGTCCCTCGTGTCTTGGGAGCAAATGATGGGTTTCGATATAGCCGTCAGGCCCATTAACGGCGACTAAACGGCGAAGAAGGCCCACTGGGCCCCAAAAGAGGCTTAGAAGACCAATACGAGGGGACCCGATAAGGTCGGTCCCGACATACGAGCTGAACGCTCCCGATGATACGCCTTTAAGTAGGCCCCGATGATACGCCTTTAAGTTGGCCCCGATGATATGCCTTTAAGTAGGCCCCGACGATATGCCTTTAAGTAGGCCCCGATATTGAATCCCTGAGAATGCTGGCCCTGTCCCGATGACGAGGGGCCCCGAGCGGTGACCAAAGGAGATAACTCTGGAGTCCCCGACATCCTTTGGGACTTGCCACCAGAGAATGAGGCCGATAAAACACGCCCACTATCAACATAGTGGGGAAGTGGCCTGAAAAGACGGAACGTGGGCTACTGGCCGAGATAAACGGAACGTGGCAGTTATCTCAACAGGTAACTGAGGTGACCCCTCCCCTATATAAAGGAAGGAGTTACCTCAGGATTGATACATTCATACTTATATACTGATACTTGCTTGCCTGCATCGAGATACTCATTTAAGCATCGGAGAGGGATTCTGGGTCACCGCCCGATCTATCCCCTTCTTGCAGGATTACTTGGAGCGATGGAGTTCGGACTTCCGTCAAGAACGTACCGGAGTTCCAACCGTGATCCAACAGTCGGCGTCACTATAACTGGTCAATTTTGTTTGCTTGCCCTTATAGCACAGAACATAGTCGGCAGTACCTTTCAGATACCTTATAATTCGTTTTACGGCCTTTAGGTGTTGATAACTAGGATCTGATTGGAATCTTGCTACTAGGCCCACAACGTAACAAATATCTGGTCGAGTACATAGCATGGCGTACATAAGACTCCCTACCATGTTTAGGTACTCTGCCCCCTTCATCTGTTCACGTTACTGCTGGTTTTTCGGTCCATCACGCTTTGACAGCGCGCACCCGAACACAACCGGCGTATCCACGAGTTTAGCATCAAGCATTCTGAATCTTTTCAACAGTTTGTTGATATAAGATTATTGAGACAGACATAATGTCCGAGCGGCACGATCTCGGGCAATCTTAATGCCTAAGATGTACGTGGCCTCTCCCATGTCTTTCATCTCAAATGCCAACGCTAACCAGGACTTTGATTTGTTCATGAAACTCACGTCGTTCGCAGTAATGAGTATGTCATCTACGTATAGTATTATGATGACATACTTAGACCCAGAGGTCTTAGTGTATACGCATGGATCCTCGTGAAGATTCACAAATCCGTTTCCGACGATTTCCTCGTGGAATCTGCGATACCATTGCCGAGACGACTATTTAAGACCGTAAATAGACCTTTGGAGTTTGCAAACTTTACGTTCTTTTCCAGGAGTAATAAAACCCTCTGGCTGCTCCATATAGATCTTTTTCTCCAGGTTTACGTGGAGAGGTGTGGCCTCAATATCCATTTGGTGCAGCTCTAGATCGAGACATGCAACGAGGGCAAGGATGGCCCTTACTGTGGTGTAACGCACAATTGGTGAGTATGTTTCATCAAAGTCCATTTCGTGAATTTGGGTATACCCATTCGCAATCACTTGAGTTCTGAACCACTCATCTTTCCATCAGTAGTGAATTCTAAAATTTCACTTTCTAGTTCTGCAGTTAGCAGATCAATCAACTAAGGACCATAACCGAATTTGTTTTTATTTAGGCATATTTCATCCTCCATTGTTTTCCTCCATTCCCTCGCTTTGAGGTCCTTCCCTTGCTTTGCTGAATCGTCACTGATTCGAGAACGAATGTTAAGATGTTTAACACATCTTATTCGATGGGACACTTCTCGAGAGAAGTTCGTTGCCTTTGACTATGTCTAGGCTCGTTAATCCCATATCTAGTATGATTGTAACTCCCACTCAGAATAATGCTTCTTATCGGAGCATCACTCCCACTGGGAAGAATGGCAGTACTTGAACTCTGATCAACAACTTTTTTCAGGATGACCTTTCGGTCTCGGAATTTTACCTCCGAGATGTATTCCTTGATTACTAGGATCAGGAACCAAGTTGGTCGTTTTTCCCTCCCACTAGGAATAATGGGCAGTTTTATTAATTCAGTGTTCTTGATTGTCAGGTTCCGACTTGATTCGCATTTGTATTTAGTGATGATTATATGTGAGGGGGAGTAAGCCCTCTCACTGGATTTATTATTGTAAACACTCGATTTTGACCCGGACGTAACGACGTTACACATGATACGTCAAATTTCGGACGCGTCAAGCCACAAATCTCCAAAAATGCTCAAGGGCACATTAAAGAAATTATTATAAATATATTTTAAATTATTTCGAATTTATTTAATATTTTTGGGATTTTTTAAAAATATATATATAATAATTAGTTTTTTTTTATTTTAGAAAATTATCTGTAAGATATTTATCTCCAGATATTATTTTTTATTAAAAAAAATAATTATCTATAAAGATAAATATCCATAGGAATATTCTCTAGAATAATTATCTGTTAGCATTTTTTATTTAAATTTTATCTGTAATCTAGACTAGGTTTTTAGTATAAATAGGGGTCTAGGTTACATTGTAAAACACAGAAAACACATCATAAAATAATAGACTACTTTTCTTGGGATCCGTGCGAATTTTGTCCTTTTGTTATTTATTTAAAAAATAAAATTCTTCTTCCCGTCTGGAGCCCTCTACCGTCCTCGGCCACCACGACCACCCGTCCCGTCCGCCACCTCGCAGCCCGACACACCTCCAGCCCGGTCGCCACCTCGCCGTCCCGTTCCGCCTCCAGTCCGGTCGCCGCCTCGCCTCCCCGTCCTGTCCCGTCCCTCGCCGCGGCTCTGCTGTCTGGTCACTCCAGACCCCGCCCCGATCAGATCCGCCGCCACCAGTAGTCCAAGCTCCGCCGGCCGCCCTGCTCGCCGGAGATCCGTCCCGCTGTCACCCGCCAGTCCCGCCGTGACCCCTGCCAGTCCGATCCCACTGTAGGTGAGAACCCTCCCCGTCGCTGTTCTTTCTGTTAATTTATTTATTTATTTATTTATTTATTCATTTATTTATTTAATTAATAGTTTATTATTAATATTTTGTTATTATGTCTTCTGTTTTACATTATTATTATTATATTACACTTAATTAATAATTTAAATGTAAATAGTTAGATTTAATTAATAGTTTAAATGTAATTGGTAAAATTTAATTAGTAGTTTAATTTAAAGTGATTAAGTTTAATTTGATAGCATGTAAAAGTTTTTTTAATATTTTAGACATCATTTTTTTATAGGAGTTATAGGTTATAATTGATTTTTAGATTTGGGACTATATTTGGTAATATCTTTTCGTATGATGAAATTTGATTAATTTTGATATTGTTGGACTAATTCAGTGTAATATATGTATAAACAATAAAATTGGCAAATTCGTGAATTGAGTACCGAAAGGGCGTGATTAATTCCATGAGTTTTAATTCGTAATAGAACCCCCGAACTCGTATTTCTGATCGCAGACTGATTTAATGCCTAGGTGTTTAATTCGTTATTCGTTTAGGTAATTTAGGATTCTAGTTAACCTAATAATTAACTAGTGGCGACTCTTTAAAAATTGCACGTTTTCAAAACGTAATCCGCCGTAGGTCAAATTTTAGGTCCGAAAATTTGGCGACTCTACTGGGGAATTTTGAGGGTTCGGGCTCTTATATGTTTGCTTATTTGCCATGTTTTAGTTTAAACATATTTCTCGTCGTTGTTCTAACTAAAGTTTTTTTTTCTTCCCGTGGGTACGAAGCTCTTGTTTTTATTTTTATGTTAAATAACAAGTTTTTTTTATAGTGTTGTTTGAAACCACACACACTCACGTTGAGCATAATGTCCAAAACGCCTAAATCCCAGGGCAACTAGGAACCCCGAAGAGATAGTAAGGGTACGACCGCGCGGTCGAGCCGCCGGAACGACTCAGAACAACTCCACTCGCTTGTGAAGGTCCTATGATCCCTATGATGGGGTGAGGAAACCACCTTGTCGGGAACCTATCAGTGGAACCTACCTTATAGAACAAAGAAAAAAACACACACGTGAAGCTTCGATCCTACCGTTGTTATTTTACATGTTTGCGTGCTTTTATCTCTTTCTTTCGACCCCTAGAATTTATCTCGTATAGGATCTGGGTCTAATGTAATCTTTTATTTTTTGCACCATGTATGTAATCACGAACCGCATATTAGTGGAAATTTACTTTTCAAGCATGCATTACACATCATTTTAAAAATATATATATATATATATATATATGTGTGTGTGCCATCCACTTCATCATGCTAAAACGTTTTACACTCCATTTTAGTAAGGATGGAAAGATTGCCCAAGTGTACTCACATTGCGATCGTTCCAGCTCCTAGGGACGACATTAACCGCCTCTGGAATCCCATGCCGAAGACGGAGCAGGATTATATCACCCAACTCATCGGAGGAGTTCAACGGCTTGCTGATTACAAGATAGAATGGAAATTGCTAGAAGCCTTAGCAGACCATTGGGACTCAAAGAAAGCAGTATTCATCAACAACGGCATAGAGCTCACCCCTACTCTCGAGGAATACCGCCAGCTGGTAAAAGGCCCGGGATGGAATGAAGGGATCGTCTAACCAAGATTTGAGGTGTCCAAAAAGCAGAGTCTTTCTAAACTCTTACGGGCCAACAGAGGGAAGATGGTTAACGAGCTTATGGTGGCCACACATCAGGGTTTATCTATCAATCGTTTGATAAGTTGGGTTGGTTTTAGAATGAAAGATAATCGAATGATCCGAGGAGCAACCCACGCCTATCTCTTGTTATTTTTTGGAACTCTCTTATTCCCCCACTCCCAAAGCTATATAGACGAGGCATTAGCCGACGTCGTCCTTCAAGTGGTCGAAGGCAGAAGTTTTATAGTGGCGTTGCTTGCTGAAACAATCACGTCTCTGAACTTCATAAAAGCTAAAGGGAGAGGAGGATTAAGAGCAAGTCTAGCTTTATTGCAAATATGGTTTTTAAGTCACCTAAATGAGATCGGCGCCGGTTTCCCCAAAGCTCATTTCCTTATAGAAAAACAAATTATATCAAGAATGATAGACTATACTCATCATGTAAACAAAGGATGGAGCACCCGTGAATGGAAAAAACATTTTTCAAAACTTTTACCTAAAGATATTTTATGGGTAGCTCGATGGTTTTCACCAAGGTCTACATTTTTAAGATGTAAAGATTTTAACGGTGTTCCTCTTATTAGCCACCTAAGCTCGTCAGTCACCTACCCGGCCCGAGTCTTTCGACAACTCGGGGGTCTTCAAGGCATACCAGCTAACATAAATGCACCTCTCTTGATATTCGACTGGGACGACAACAAAGTTACTCAAGCCACACTCAAACAGGCTGCTCAGCGAATACATGCAATTTGGGAAGGTCGAATCGAGGAGAAAATCCAACCGCCCGGGGATATCAAAGAACAAGAGTGGTTGTATCGGGCCACTAAGGAGTACGTCCACCGCTTTCACACAGTCATCGAAGATCCAATTATTGACCCCGCAGAAGTCATTGGACAAAAGCCACAAGACGCACAACCTTCCCATGAAGACGTGTACGACACGCTAGCTGCCCGAGTCGAAATCCAATGTGCCACCTGGGCCCGAGATTGCGCACAATCCAAAGAAGAAATCAGGCGGTTACAAGAAGAACTTTCTAAAGCGCGAGCTAACGTCATGCACCAGCAATGGGCACTTAAAGTAAAGGAGAGGCAGAAGACGCGGTTAAGTGCTGACCTCGAAAAGTTCAAATGAAGAGCGAGAAAACTAAAAAAATTTTCAAAACATTTGTCTGTTGAATTCGTTAGGACTAAGGAACAAGCACTTGACGCACTCGGAGAGATGTGCAGTCATGTAAAGCGTTTTAGAGTTTAAGTTTTAGTTGTAAAATTATCTCTTCTTTGAATAAAATGTTGAAGTGAATGGCACATTAATTTAAAAAAAAAAAAATCATGCATGGTATTCTTTGTCCACATTTTGAATCGTCATTTTTTTTCCACTGCAGGACTAGCTAGTACTGGCACGTACGCGAAAAATCACTAATATGGAGAACACGCAGCAAATCCAACGACATGAGGAACGAATGGTCGAAATCGAGGCAGCTAACGCAAAAATGCATGAAGATATGGCCACCATGTCAGCAAACATGGAATGCATCATGGCACTCCTCGAGGCTCAGTCAACCATCAATGCTCTGAACCCGCCCTTGCCAATAGGGACCTCAACTCCAGGCCCCTCAGCGAATATAGGAACCGCAATACCAGCTACCACTGTACCTCCCAACACCACGGTGGACCCCTCTCGAAACCACCCTACTTTGATTAGCCCCGATCAGACTCTACCGACGCCATGTGTCTCTCCGAGCCCGACCATAATGCAAGGGCATGTTAACCAAGGGGGCGCAACCGGCACAAATACTTTCACATCATCGCCTGTCATCGACACTGAACACGATCCCCGCTTGAAGAAAATGGAGGAAAAGATGAAGGCGTTCTCCAGTCTCAAACAATATGGGGGCATTGGTTACTCTGACCTGTGCCTTTTTCCTAACATGTCAAGACCGGAGAAATTCAAAGTCCCTGAGTTCGAGAAGTACGATAGCCTTGGTAATCCCATAGTCCACCTGCGGATTTACCTTACGAAGATGGCCCCTTACCAACAGTATGAGGAGTTCTTGATCCAAACGTTCCAAGAAAGCTTGAAAGGAGTAGCTTTGGTTTGGTTCGTCAGCTTGAAGGCCGGCGATATCTCAACATGGGAAGAAATGGCCAACGCTTTCGTTCGCCAATATAAGTTCAATCTGGACACCGCTCCGACCCGCATGGATCTCCAGAGCATGGAAATGAATGCAGGACAGTCCTTCAGGAACTATATGCAGTCTTGGAGGGAAAAAGCGGCTGGAGTCCAACCACTTCTAGAGGATGCGGAAGCGGTATCCATGTTTATTGGAACTCTGAAGGGAGCATATTACTCTTATTTATTAGGACATGTTTCTGCAAATTTCGCTGACTTGGTGAAATCCGGAGACATGATCGAGCAGGGAATACGGACAGGGAGGATTGAAGATCCCCTCAAAAGCTACCAGGGAGACGGTTTGAGAAAGAATGGTGCCAAAAAGCTGCTCCCAAAAGACGCAACTGTCAGCACAGTCTACCCGATGCAGTTGGCGGCACCTGTGACTCAGCCAATGACTCAAATACCCCCGGCTCCACAACCCTCCTTCACAGGTGGACAAGGAAATCGAGTTAATTATAAGCAAAGGGACGTAAGATCCTTTACGCCCTTACCTGTGCCAATGGCCGAGGTGTACCAGAATATGTTAGAACAGAACCTCATCGGCCCAGAGTTCATGAGGCCAGATTCAAAAATACCCAACAACGACCCAAGTTCGAGATGTGAGTTCCATATGGGGATAGCAGGACACTCCATAGAGAAGTGCACCCGCCTAAGGCACAAGATTCAAGACCTCATTGACAACAAGCTCCTTATTCTCAACCCGATCCCTCCTCCAAATGTCAAGACGAACCCTCTACCGCAACACAATGCGGGTTCATCATCATCTATCAACATGATCTGTCTTGAAAATGAGTCGTCAGAAGATGTCGCTATCGCGGTAATCACACCATTCTTACTAAATTACGTGCCCGAACAACCAGCCAGGCTGCCACTAGTGATGCAGGGGCCAGCTCCTTTCCAATATGAAAGCAACAAGAAGGTCCCTTGGATCTATGAAGCTCAAGTAATCGGGGCGCCAAAACCAGATGATCATGTTATGATCATGACACGTTCGGGTCGCGTGTACGTGGAGGATGTTTCTAAGGACAAGGTTGTGGAAGTAACACCGAAGAAGAAAGTAACCGACGACGAAATTGAGGACTTCGTAAAGTTCATGAAGGAAGGAGAAGACAAAGTGATTGATCAGCTCCGCAAGACCCCGGCTCAAATTTCTTTGCTTGCCCTCCTCTTAAGATCAGAAAGTCACCGCGAGGCTCTCATGAATGTGTTCAAGGAAGTGTTAGTTCCAAAAGAGACCTTTGCCGAACAAATGGGCAATGTTATTGGCTCCATATTCTCGAACCAAATTTATTTCGGGGATGATGATCTGGGAGTCGATGGCCAGAACCATGTAAAAGCCCTTCACATTATCTGCAAGTGTAACGTATTTGTGCTCTCGAAGGTCATGATTGACGGTGGTTCAGCAGTCGATGTTTGCCCATTATCCACGCTCAAGCAAATGAAGATTGACCTGTCACATATACGTACAAGCAAGTCGGCGGTTCGAGCTTTCGATGGTACGGAGAAGGAAGTCTACAGAGAGATCGAATTACAGCTCGAAATTGGTCCAAATCTTTTTGATGTAACCTTTAGGGTCATGGATATCCCGAATGTTTTCAGCCTTCTCTTGGGAAGATCATGGATCCACGCGGCTGGGTAGTTCCATCCACCCTACATCAGAAACTGAAATATGTGATTAACAACCGCCTTGTGGAAATCAGGGGGGAAGGTGATCACAACATTTACCAGGAAACGGCAGTGCCCATCATCAACACCAGCGGAGATGAACCACCCGCATTCCATTCCTTTTAACTAGTCTCTGTCATCAAGGATTGGGGAGAGCCAACACTGAGAAAGACAGATATCATGGTGGGAAGGTTCATGTTGATGAATAATTTTGTCCCAGTTCAAGGCCTGGGTATCAGGTGTCAAGGAATCCCGCGCCCACTTCAGCTGAAGGAAAGTGTATGCAGACACGGACTGGGGTATTCCCCGTTCCAAGAATATGGTCAAAGCACACATGGAGAGCAACAACTGATGGACTTCCAGAGGGGACAATTCGCTAGAAAATGGAGGCCTATCAACATTCCGCCTCTGTCAGTCACTTTCCCAGGACCAGCTCACGTCATTCGAACTGATGAAGATGAAGCATTACAATCCTTAGCAAGACTGTTCATCACCGACAACACAGTCACAGCCGTCCTCGAAGAAGCGCCCCCAGGCATTTATGTTCGACTCTCCGTTGAAGGAGAAGCAATCACCAATTGGTTTTCAATTCCGGTTTATGCTCTTTCGCTTAGCGATGAGTAAGATTTATGAGTTTCTGTTGTACTCCTTTGCGCGGCAAGATCATGAGCCCCACATAGGAAAGAGGGATATTGTCATGATCTTATCAATATAAATAAATCCCTTTATTTCGATTTTCTTTTTCCCGTCAAATTCGCATTGATTCCGGTTATTTTCCTTACCGTAGGAAAAATACAAGAAAACACGAAAACCATGACGATGTGATTCAATCAGAGGAATATAGTGATGACCAAGTTCCGATCGAAATAAGAGAAAGTCTCGAGAGATTCGAGGAGAGGAAGCCATCAACTGCCGAAACTATCGAGATACTTAACATCGGTACAAAGGAAGAACCCCGAGAGCTCAAAATTGGGGCAACTCTTGATCCCTCTCAAAAAGCCCAGATGATCGAGCTACTAGACGAGTACAAGGAGATCTTTGCCTGGTCATATTCCGACATGCCAGGTTTAGATACATCAATTGTGCAACATACTTTACCCATAGATACTGAGAAGTTCAAGCCTAAGAGACAACATTTAAGGCGACAAAGTCCGGAGTTACTCCTCAAGATCAAGGAAGAAATCATCAAGCAGATTAACGTAGGATTCCTTGAGGTGTGCAACTACTCTGAGTGGGTTGCCAATATTGTCCCTGTACCGAAGAAGGATGGTCGTGTTCGAGTCTGTGTTGATTATCGAGATCTCAACAAGGCTAGTCCGAAGGACAACTTTCCACTCCCTCATATTGACATGTTAGTCGATAGCACGGCACGACACAATATGTTCTCATTCATGGATGGGTTTTCTGGATACAGTCAGATCAAGATGGCAGAAGAGGACAAGTCAAAAACCACTTTCATCATGATGTGGGGCACGTTTTGCTACAAGGTCATGCCTTTCGGACTCAAGAATGCGGGGGCAACTTACCAGAGAGCGATGGTGACACTATTCCATGACATGATGCATAAGCAGATAGAAGTGTACGTCGATGATATGATCGCAAAATCCCGCGAAAATGAGGACCACCTTGTCAACTTGCGGATGCTCTTTGAACGGCTCAAGAAGTTTAAATTCAGGCTAAATCCAGCAAAATGCACATTCGGGGTAACATCCGGTAAGTTGCTGGGCTTTATAATCAGCAAGAAGGGTATAGAAGTGGATCCCGACAAAGTCAAAGCGATACTAGACCTTCCAGCACCGTCCACCGTCAAGGAAGTCAGAAGCTTGCTCGGACGTTTGAATTACATCGCGAGGAAAAATGCATTGATTAAATGGGATGAAGAGTGTCAGCATGCCTTCAATTCAATCAAAGAATATCTCGTCAATTCACCAGTTCTGGTCCCACCCACTCCAGGTCGGCCGCTTATTTTGTATCTGGCGGTTCGAAAAGGCTCATTGGGATGCATGCTGGGGCAACTAGATGAAGATGGCCAGACAGAGCACGCCATTTATTACCTCAGCAAGAAGTTCACTGAAGGAGAGGCCAAGTACACAGAAGTTGAAAGGACGAGTTGCGCATTGGTATGGGTGATGCAGCGACTCCGACAGTATACGATGTATTACACCGTACACCTCATTTCTAAGCTGAATCCCTTGAAGTACATACTAGAAAAGCCGGCATTAATGAAGAATGTCGCCAAATGGCAGGTCCAGCTTGCTGAGTACGACATACAGTTCATTCCTCGTACTTCTATAAAAGGGCAGGCTGTTGCAGATCATCTAGCTGAGTTTCCCATTGATGACGATCATCAAGCAAGTCACGAGCTTCCGGATAGCGACATACTTCACGTGGAAGAAGAGACAGCAAATGGAAGCATGTGGAGAATGTATTTTGATGGAGCCGCAAACTCCACCGGCTGTGGTGTAGGGGCAGTACTCGTATCCCCAAATGGCCAACATTTTCCGGTAGCGGCGAAAATTACTTTTCCATGCACCAACAACGTGGCAGAATACGAAGCATGCATTCTCGGGTTGCGAGCGGCAATTGATTTCAAGATACGTGATCTGGAGGTTTATTGAGATTCCATGCTGATCATTCTCCAAACCTTAGGAGAGTGGAAAACAAGAGATCCCAAGTTGCAACCATATCATCAACATATTGAAGGTTAAGCGAGAATTTCGAAGAAATCACGTTCACGCAGATGCCCCGGAGTAAAAACCAGTTCGCAGACGCGTTGGCGACCCTCGCGTCAATGGTGAATATTTCAAATGCGAGTTCCATAGAGCTTCTTGAGATCGAAGTAAACAAGCGTCCTGCGTATTGTTGCACACTTGAAGAATCAAATGGCGAACCCTGGTTCATCGACATAAAAAGATACTTGCAGTCAGGCGAATTTCCCGAGGGCGCAAGTAGCAAGGATCAGAAAACCATCCGCAGGATGGCATGTAATTACTTTCTTAGTGGTGAGATTCTTTATAGAAAATATTTTGATGCCACCCTTTTGAGATGTGTAGGTTCGGAAGAGGCAAAGCGATTGATGGAGGAAGTCCACGAAGGAAGCTGTGGACCGCACATGAGTGGTCACATGCTCGCAAGAAAGATCATGAATATGGGCTATTTTTGGACCACCCTGATGTTAGACTGTGTCAAGCACGTCCAACGATGCCACCTATGCCAGGTGTACTCTAGTCAAATTCATGCACCGCCAAACGAGTTGCACCCGATGTCTTCTCCATGGCCTTTTTCAATGTGGGGAATCGATGTGATCGGTCCCATCTCACCAAATGCATCTAACGGCCACAAGTTTATTTTGGTGGCAATTGATTATTTTACCAAGTGGGTAGAGGCGGTCACGCTTGCGTCAGTTACTGCAAAAGCGTTTGAACGTTTCTTACGAAGAGACATTGCTGCCCGATACGGGGTGCTCGAGACGGTAATCACAGACAATGCCAAGAACCTCAACAACAAGTTGATAAACGATTTATGTGTTCAACTCAAGATCAAGCACAGGAATTCGTCCCCATACCGCCCTCAGATGAACGGCGCAGTGGAAGCAGCGACTAAAAACATAAAGAAGATCATTGAGAAGATGACAGTCACATACAAAGATTGGCATAATATGCTACCTTGGGCACTCTTGGCATACAGAACTTCGATTCGTACTTCAACCGGGGCAACTCCGTTTTCTCTCGTATACGGAACTGAAGCTGTTCTACATGTGGAAGTAGAGATCCCCTCTGCAAGGATCTTGGCAGAATCAGGGCTCGACGAGGCAGAATGGGCTAGACAGAGGTATGAACAGTTGAACCTCATTGACGAAAAGAGGCTCACAGCACTATGTCACCGGCAATGTAACCAACAACGGATGGCTAGGGCCTTTGACAAGAAGGTACGACCACGTAATTTCCAACCGGGGGACCTGGTATTGCGTAAAGTGCTGCGTATCAATCCTGATTCGCGAGGAAAGTTCGCACCAAAGTACGAAGGACCCTACGTGGTCAAAGAGGTGTCCGAGGGAGGTGCACTGATCATCACGGATATGGACGGTCAAGACCTTCCTAGTCCAATCAACGCAGATGCACTTAAAAGGTACTATGCCTGAAAATGGCAGTTTCTCCATGTAAAGCTTAAAAAAAAAAAAATCCCGCTAGGTCAAAAACCGGTAAAGGAGACTTAGGCAAAAATTAGGGATGAGAGGCATGATTGAAAATCTGAAAGGACAATCATGGTAAAAGGAGAGTTGAAAAAAGAAATGAAAAAAAAAAACCAGGGCTTTAAGTAGCGATGACGACAAGCTTCATAGCGCATCCTGAGCTACTTACCTGAGATTTTCAAACTGCATTCTTAAAAAGGGCCACAACCACCCTTCAAATGGTTACATATAAAGAGCGTTCCCGCAATATCAAAAGCGGAGAATAAGTGAAAGGGCCACAACCACCCTCCAAACGGCTAAAGATAAAAGAGTGACCCCACGAATCCTGTGAGGGCGGGAAAATAAAAAGGGCCACAGTCGTCCCTAAAACGACTACAAAATATAGGGCCACAGCCACCCTCCAAACGGCTACAGATAAAAGAGTGACCCCGCGGATCTTGTATGGGCGGGAAAATAAAAAAGGGTCACAGTCGTCCCTAAAATGACTACAAAATAAAGGGCCACAGCCACCCTCCAAATGGTTACAAATCAAAAGAGCTCGCGCATTGAAGACGGTGAAGAAGGGTCACAGCCACCCTCTAAATGGCTACAAATACTCTCGCATCAAGACGGGAAATAAAGTACGGGTCACAGCCACCGTTTAATCGTCTACCAAAAAGAGTGCTTCCGTTAGGTTGAAAACCCGAAAGGGCAGCCTAGGCAAAATTAGGAAATGAGAAACATGATAGCAAATTCAGAAATTGCAATCATGGCAAAATGAGAGAAAATAAAGTCCCGCTAAGCGAAAATCAGGAAAACCGAGGGGCACGGTCTAAAATTCTGACCGTGGCAAAAGGAGAGAATATGAGAGATTAAAAAAAAAAAAAAAAAAAGATCCTGCTAAGCTGTCGCGTCATGCGCAGATTAGGCAAAAATTAGGGACATGCATTCAAGTCATCATGCCACTCGAGGCCCTTATCCAACAGACGCCACTAGAAGCATTTCTCCGACATACGCCACTAGAGGCTCTTCTCCGACGGACACCACTAGAGGCTTTTCCTTGTCGCACGCCACTGGAGGCATCATCGATTGAGATTTTACTTTTCCGCAGGCCACTGGAGGCTTTACTTTTCCGCACGCCACTGGAGGCTTTACTTTTCCGCACGCCACTGGAGGCTTTACTTTTCCGCACGCCACTGGAGGCTTTACTTTTCCGCACGCCACTGGAGGCTTTACTTTTCCACACGCCACTGTTGGCTTTACTTTCCGCACCGCCACTGGAGGCTCTTTACTTTTCCGCACCGCCACTAGAGGCTTTACTTTCTGCATCGCTAATGGAGGCACCGCCAACAAGCGTCCCGCCGACAGAGGTTTTATCTTTCCGCACCAGAATAAGCATATGAGCCACCTTGATGACTTTGAAGAATTGGAAGAGAATATGCTTTCAGGTCAAAATCAGTGTTTCCTCATCTTTGGACAAACCCCTTCGAACACGTTCTACGGGAGTCCGTCCAAAGAGGGGCAAACTGTAAACACTCGATTTTGACCCGGACGTAACGACGTTACACATGATACGTCAAATTCCGGACGTGTCAAGCCACAAAGTCTCAAAAAATGCTCAATGGCACATTAGGGAAATTATTATAAATATATTTTAAATTATTTCGAATTTATTTAATATTTTCTGAATTTTTTAAAAATATATATATAATAATTAGTTTTTTTTTATTTTAGAAAATTATCTGTAAGATATTTATCTCCAGATATTATTTTTTATTCAAAAAATAAATAATTATCTGTAAAGATAAATATCCTTAGGAATATTCTCTAGAATAATTATCTGTTAGCATTTTTTATTTAAATTTTATCTGTAATCTAGACTAGGGTTTAGTATAAATAGGGGTCTAGGTTACATTGTAAAAGATAGAAAACACAACAGAAAATAATAGACTACTTTTCTTGGGATCCGTGCGAATTTTGTCCTTTTGTGATTTATTTCAATTTTTTTTTTTCATCTTCCCACTGCAGGTGAGAACCCTCCCCGTTTATTTATTTATTTATTTAATAGTGTATTATTATTATTTTGTGATTATGTCTTCTGTTTTACATTATTATTATTACATTACAATTAATTAATAATTTAAATGTAATTAGTTAGATTTAATTAATAGTTTAAATGTAATTGGTACAATTTAATTTTAGTTTAATTTAAAGTGATTAAGTTTAATTTGATAGCATGTAAAAGTTTTTTTTAATATTTTAGACTTCATTTTTTATAGGAGTTATAGGTTATAATTGATTTTTAGATTTGGGATTATATTTGGTAATATCTTTTCGTATGATGAAATTTGATTAGTTTTGACATTGTTGGATTAATTCAGTGTAATATATGTATAAACAATAAAATTGGCAAATTCGTGAATTAAGTACCGAAAGGGCGTGATTAATTCCATGAGTTTTTATTCGTAATAGAACCCCCGAACTCGTATTTCTGATCGCAGACTGATTTAATGCCTAGGTGTTTAATTCGTTATTCGTTAAGGTAAATTAGGATTCTAGTTAACCTAATAATTAACTAGTGGCGACTCTTTAAAAATTGCACGTTTTCAAAACGTAATCCGCCGTAGGTCAAATTTTAGGTCCGACAATTATGAAGACTTTTGTATCATCATATACCATATCAGTCACTTATGTTGTCTCACTCGAAGTAAGTGAGACCCTATAATATCCGTTAACCATTCATTGATTCGATCAGTACTTTGTCTTTTCGTTCCGCAAAACATTGGAAATTTATCCTCAAATCTTTATAATATGTCATGTTTGACCACAATACCATTAATCTTAGCTAATTTTAAACTTGTATTCCTTTAAGAGTAGACTGTACTCTTAATAAATACTTGTTTAATGCGCAATGTAATGCTGCTAATGATAAGGTTTTACCCGTATCATTCTTTTAGCTATGGTGATGTGTCAACCGATTTTATTGGAACATAAAGTTACATTAATGTGAATCAACTTAATTTCATCCGGATGAGTAATTAATGTTGAACTTCATCATTATGTAACTTTGAACTATGTTGCTTGAAGTATTTAATAAAATGATTGCTTTAGCCAAACATTTCGTTCAAGGCTTATAATGGGAGAGTCGTTTTACTGACATCTTCCTTTCGTTTGTTGAACTCACCCAGAGACTTATTCACCTCTAGGGCTATGCATTTAAGCGTTCGCTTTAATGTCATAGTTGATGTTCTTACTAGATTGTAGTAGCTTTGAAGCATACTTATAATCTTAGTAGTTATCAGTGAGTTATATTCAAAGGATTACAAACGAAAATTTAGCATTCATTAAAATACTTCAGCATTAAATTCGGACTTTAAAACGATGTGTCCCGTCTCTCAAGGTGACTTGCGCCACGCGCACACCATGTTTAAACCATGGTTACAAAATCGTTTTAGTCTTCGAATTTTAAAATCGATTTTAATCATGCATATTATTTCGGGATTTTTACTTTTTTAATGTAGTACTTAACAAATAAGGAAGTAATTTTAGATCGGTTTGTTTTACGACTTTATGCAATCGATGAATGCATTAAAATGATGATACGATTATTCATAAATCAGAGTTTAGTGTTTTATCTTAATCCAATCATTTAGGCGGGTTGTCTTCACCACGTTTGAGCAAGCCACCTGAAAATTAATCCAAAATTGAATTATGTCAGATGTATGTGCATCAAATAAAACGTTTTACCGTTTTACGTATTGTGATAAACGAGGCGTACCTTTTACGGTACTTGAATCAATAGTGGTTGTCGTACTGGATCATCGTTTAGACCTTTTATTATTGGGTTAACCAAGCGATTCTGAAGTCCAGGAAACCTGGTTTCGGAGAATTCGTGAAGTTTGGAGATGTTTTCATCTTTATGGTTGGCATCATATAAGTTAATTGTTGTTTTAATTGTTGTGATCAGACGTGCGAGTCCGTTATCATCAGCAAACCATTAAAGAGGAAACATTTCCATTACTTTCTGAATTCTTACCCATTCATCGGCGGCTTCGAGAACGGTTTCTATCCCACTCTCTTTGCATAGAATTTCATAGTACGCGACTGTAAACACCTAATTTTGGTACGCGCGACACGTGCGTAACACGTCAAAAATGTTATGTGTAACGCGTTTAAAAAAGGAAGTATTTAAATATGGAAGGTCACGGGGTTGCTAAAAATAGGCTCAGCTTAAATTAGGACAATACATATGCAATAAATGATGTAATAATCAGAAAATATATATTATATATTTATGGCAAAAATCATAAATATATATATATATAATTTTCGGATTTATTAAGTGCATATTAGAGAAATATATGTTTTCCTAATTTTTGGGTCTAATTTACCTATAAATAGACCCCTAGCATCTATGTAATAGACACAGAAATTTGAGAATAAAATATTAGTTTTTTTCGAAATACGTGCAGTGACTGAAAATTGCTTTTCCCTTCCCGTACGTCCGCCGGAGGTTCGCCGGAGGTTCGCCGGAGTCTACCCTCAGCCGTCCTCGCCGTTCCGTCGCCGCCTGGTCGCCGGAATCGCGCCGCCCCGTCGCCTGAAGCCACCAGATCGCCGTTGCCGTCGTCTGCCCTGCGCCACCGGCTGCTGCTGCCGAAGATCTAGCCCCGACGAACTGCTGCATTGCCTGCCGGACCCGCCGCTGCTCGCCACGCCCCGCCTGCCGGACTGCCCAGACGAACCCCTGGTCGCCGGAATCGCGCCGCCCCATTGCCGAAGGTCGTCGAAAATCTGCTGGCCCATCTTCTTCTTCGACTGCAGGTAGTCCCCGTGTGCTGTTTCTGTTTTTTTTTTATTTTATTATTTTTTTTATTATTATTATTTTATTAATTATTTACTAACATTGTTTTTCTGTTTTTTTTCTCTTTTTTTTATTTATTTATTATATTTATTATCACTATTATTATTGTTATTAGAACATGTTAATTAGCTAATTTAGATGTAGATTAATTAGGTAACGAGTTTTATTGTATGTAAATATGTGTAGGACGTATTGTTATCAAATTATATCAGGATTTTGAGCATGCTTGGTTTTATTAGATTTTATCTCAATTAGGAGTTTTAGATGTATAATAGTTTTTTTTAGAATTTTTATTTGTCGTTGATAATGTTTTTCGTATGAGAGTTAGTTTTAATTTTGATATCGCTAGATTAATTAGTCATAACGCATATTTAAATTTGAAAATTGGCAAATATGTTAATTAAGTACCGAAAGGGCGTAATTAGAAAATAATTTTTCTTAATACGTAATAGAACCCCCGAACTTGAATTTCTGATCGTGGACCGATTTTAGACCTAGCGTTTAATTCGTTATTCGTTTAGGTAATTTAGGATTCTAGTTAGCCTTTATTAACTAGTGGCGACTCTTTCCAAAACTGCACGTTTTCCAAAACGTAATTCGCCACAGGTCGGATTTTTAGGGTCGACAATTTGGCGACTCTGCTGGGGAACGCTTAGAGGGTTCGGGCTTTGTATATTTTCTTATTTGCCATTTTTTCAGTTTATTTGTGTATAACCCTGTTATTCTAACTTTGGGTTTTTATGTGATAGGTGGGGAACTTTTTATTTTACTAACTTATGTTTCTTTGTTGAACCCGCACACACATCCACTTTAGTATAATATCCAAAACGCCTAAAACCCAGGGCAACTAGGAACCCCGGAGAGTAAGTAAGGGTACGACGCGCGCGGCCGAGCCGCCGGAACGACTCGGAACAACTCCACTCGCTTGTGAAGGTCCTGTGATCCCTATGATGGGGTGAGGAAACCACCTTGTCGGGAACCTATCAGTGGAGCCTACCTTGTAGAACAAAGCAAAAACACACACCTGAAGCTTCGATCCTGCCGCTATGCGTGTTCGCGTGTGTTCTTTTTCTAATTGTTCTCGACCCCTAGAATTTTTCATGTATAGGACATGGGTCTCGATGTAATCATTAATTTTGTACCATATGTAATTGTACAACGCATATTAATTTACGTTACAATTATGCATCATATTTTTTCAAAAAATGTGTCATTCAAATCGTCGTTTCTAAAACGCTTTACACACCATTTTCGAAAAAATGAAACGACTGCACAATTGCCCTTGTATCACGGGCCTACCATTTTTCAAGACTGGTGTTGACCAGGTTCGGACAGCATGACGGATGCAGAGCGAAACTATTGAAGAAATACCGCGTAGAATGGAGTGCTAATATCGTTCAAAATAGAAACGTCAGGGTTAAGTGCTCGTTCCAAAATCCGAACAAGTGGTAAAAATCAGATCCATTTTAAAAAACCTTGTTGCATTACCATCGCTCGGATTATGGGGCAAGTACTCGACACTCATCGACCGAATTCCGAGTTGTGTAAAGTGTCTCAGAAACATATTTTACAAAGCTTTTTTTCCAAAAGATGATGAGTTGAATGACACATTACTTTCAAAACAATCATGCATGATATCTTGTGTTCCATATTCTGAATATCACATTTTTCTCGGCATGTATTACTGGCCATCACATGGAGGACGCTCAAAGGATCTAGCAACAAGAGGAACGAATAGCCGAGGTCGAGACGGCTAATGCTAAAATGCATCAGGTTATGGCATCCATGTCTGCAAACATGGAGCGCATCATGGAACTCCTCGGGGCTCGATCAACCAACGATACTCTAAAACCGCCCTTGCTGACAGCGACCTCGAGTCCAGGATCCTCCACAACACCTGTGGCGAATACTGGACCTCCGATGCCGGCTGCAACCGTGCTTCCCGACGCCACGGTTGAACTCCCTCATGACCAACCCCCTGTTTTGGTTATTCCTGATCAATCTGCATCAAAGCCGGATGTCCTTCCGAAACCGACAATAATGTATGGGCATGTTAACCAAGGAGGTGCAATCGGCACAAATGCAGCCACATCGCCACCTGTCATCGAATCCGAACAGGATCGCCGCTTGAAGAAAATGGAGGAAAAGATGAAGGTTTTGTCCGGACTTGAGCAGTATGGAGGCATTGGCTACTCCGACCTATGCCTTTTCCCCCGACATGTCAAGACCGGAGAAGTTCAAAGTCCCCGACTTTGAGAAGTATGATGGCACCGGTAATCCCATTGTCCACTTGAGGATTTACCTTGCAAAGATGGCCCCTTATCGGCAGTATGAGAAGTTCTTGATCCAGACGTTCCAGGAGAGCTTGAAAGGAGCAGCTTTGGTTTGGTTCGTCAGCTTGAAGGCCGGTGATGTCTCAACCTGGGAGGACATGGCTAACGCTTTTGTTCGCCAATACAAGTTCAATCTGGACACTGCTCCGACTCGCATGGATCTTCAAAGCATGGAGATGGAAGGGAGGCAATCATTTAGAAGCTATATGCAGGCTTGGAGAGAGAAAGCCGCTGGAGTCCGACCACCACTGGAAGACGCAGAAGCGGTGTCCATGTTCATCGGCACTCTTAAAGGGGCGTATTACTCTCATTTGTTAGGGCATGTTTCAGCCAACTTCGCTGATTTGGTGAAGGCCGGAGAAATGGTAGAGCATGGCATTCGGACTGGAAAACTTGAAGACCCCTCCAGGAGTCAACAAGAGGATATAACCAAAAAGGGAGGCTCCAAGAACTGGTCATCCAAAGACGCAGCCGTAGGTGCAGTCTACCAAGCTCCGCAAACCCCCGCTGCGGGTGGACCTGAAAACCGGACTGTGAACAAGATGCGGGAGTCTAGAAAATTCACACCCTTGCCAGTGTCGGCCACCGAAGTATATCGGAAAGCACTTGCTCAGGGTCTCATTGGTCCTGAGGTTTGGAATACTACTTCAAGGATACCCAACAATGATCCAAACTCGAAGTGTGAGTTTCACATGGAGATAATTGGTCATTCAACCGAGGATTGCTCGCGTCTGAGGCACATGATCCAGGATCTCATTGACCATAAGCTTTTGATTCTTAACGCAGATCCGTCGGCTGGCGCCAACACCCCTTCGGCCTCGTCCACATGATTTCTCTCGAAAAACCTCATAGTGTTGCATTCATTTTTTTTTTTTTGCGTTGAATAAACTTTTCAGTTATGTACTCCTTGTGTGGCAAGATCATGAGCTCCGCATAGGAAAGAGGGATATTGTCATGATCTAATCAATATAAATAAATCCCTACATTTGAGTTTATTTAATTGGCTTTCCTTTTTTAGGAATGATGCAAGTCGATTGACAATTCAGCATTTTCTTGAGTCGACGTTCCTAACAAAGTACTCAAAAAAGTCATGGATTACCAAGCCCATCAAGGCGGCCGATGAAGGATTCAAATCACCCAGGAGTCAAAATCTCCATACAGGGAATGCATGCGCCTTCCCGAACCAAGCCGTACATTCATTTTACGACAACGTCTAAACTGGTCAGTGGCAACCAAATAGCATATCCCCATTCAGGTCGAGCACAACCGCCATATGAAAAAAAGACGGAATATGCAACAGATCCATTCATATATGGAGTAAATTTCCATTAAAGATGTCGGGCACCCAGGTAAGGGAATTCGTGATCAATTATATCCCCGAAATTTGATTTTTTTTTTTTTCCTTACCCATTTTTCAGCTCGAATAATCATCCAATTCAAGGCCCCTGAAAGAGCACATCTCGTGCACGGCCCTTTGCTCGCCAACCATTCTTGTGCCCCAATGCGGACTACTCCACGTCACCCATGTGTGTTCGTTGACCAGGCCATTCACCATGTATGCGACGAGCCTAACCCGGTAGGTGCTACCCTTGGGCATCCCCAGACGAGATTGAGCAATAACCGGGGCACTTGAGAAATCGAGATTAGAAATCACTGCCTACGTCATCCATGGGTTGTAAGGTCCATTTCAGATTTGCCGCTAGGGGCATGTACATAATTGTTGTTGATTATTGTCGTTAAATTTTCTTTTTCAAAAAAAAAAAGCAAAAAAAAAGCAAAAAAAAAGCAAGCAAAAAAAAAAAAAAAAAAGCAAAAAAGCAAAAGAAAAAGCAAAAAAATTTTAGGGTCACAGCCGCCCTTTAATTGGCTACCGATAAAAATAAAGAGAGTGCTCATGCATATTTTGTGAGAGCAGTGAAGAAATAAAAGGGTCACAGTTGTCCCTAAATCAACTACAGATAAAAAGGGTCACAGTCGTCCCTAAAACGACTACAAAGAAAGGGTCACAGCCACCCTTCAAATGGCTACAGATAAAGAGCGCTCCTGCAACATCAAAAGCGGGAAGTAGGTGAAAGGGCCACAGCCACCCTCCAAACGGCTACAAATAAAAGAGTGACCCCGCAAACCCTGTGAGGGCGGGAGAATAAAAAGGGCCACAGCCACCCTTAAAATGGCTACACAAAAAAAGTGATCTCGCGAAACCAGTGAGGGCGGGAAAATAAAAGAAAGGGTCACAGTCGTCCCTCAAACGGCTACAGTCAAAAGAGCGATCCCGAAACATCGATGGCGGATATTAAGTGAAAGGGCCACAACCACCCTCAAAATGGTTACATACAGAGAATGTTTCCCGGATCAGAGACGAGAAATGAAGGGCCACAGTCATCCTCCAAATGGCTACAATCAAAAAAGCTCCCGCAACATTGAAGACGGTGAGAAAAGGGTCACAGCCACCCTCCAAAGGGCTACAAATACTCCCGCATCGAGGCGGAAAATAAAGTACGGGTCACAGCCACCGTTTAATCGGCTATCAAATAAAGAGTGCTTCCGCTAGGTTGAAAACCCGAAAGGGCGGCCTAGGCAAAATCAGGAAATGAGAGGCATGGTTGCAAGTTCAGAAATTGCAATCATGGCAAAAGGAGAGAAAATAAAAAAATCGAGGGGCACGGTCGAAAGTCTCTCAATCGGTTGTGGCAAAAGGAGAGAAAAAGAGAAGTTCTCAAAAAAAAAAAAAAAGAGAGAAGAAGAAAAAGAAAAAGAAAAAAGAAAAAGAGAAAGATCCCGCTAAGTTGTCGCGCTGTGCGCAATTTAGGCAAAAATTAGGGACAAACACTCATGCGCACAGCGCCTTCCAAAGTCAACTTCACGGCAAGCGGGACGGTTACAGTCTGTTCTCGCGAGTCGCCATCCAAGGATGAGTAGGACTGTTACAGTCTGTTCCTACAAATCAATCGACGATCGGGATCTGAAGTGGTCCAGTTTCCTGAGAGTCAACCCCGACGAACGAAGCCTTAGTATTCAGCCTTCGCAAGTCACGCCACTAGAGGCACTTCTCCTACGGACGCCACTAGAGGCTCTTCTCCGACACACGCCGCTAGAGGCATCGCCAAAGGGTCTCCGGTACGGTCTGACGTAGAGGTCTTCCGCCACCAGAGATATCACCAGAGGTTTTCCGGTACGGTCTGACGTAGAGGTCTTCCGTTACCACTCGCCACTAGAGGCATCGCCAAAGGGTCTCCGGTACGGTCTGACGTAGAGGTCTTTCGCCACCAGAGATATCACCCGAGGTTTTCCGGTACGGTCTGACGTAGAGGTTTTTCCGTTACCACTCGCCACTAGAGGCGTCACCAGAGGTTGTTGGTACTGTCTGACGTAGAGGTCTTCTGTTACCAATCATCACCAAAGGTTTTACTTTATTGCACGCCGCTGGAGGCTTTTCCTTGTCGCTCGCCACTGGAGGCAACGTCGATTGAGGCTTTACTTTTCTGCACGCCACTGGAGGCTTTACTTTTCTGCACGCCACTGGAGGCTTTACTTTTCTGCACGCCACTAGAGGCCTTACTTTTCTGCACGCCACTAGAGGCTTTACTTTCTGCATCGCCAATGGAGGCACCGCCAACAGGGGCACCGCCGACGGAGGTTCTATTTTTCGCACGCCAACGGAGGCACCGCCAACAGGGGCACCGCCGACCGAGGCTCTACTTTTTCGCACCATCAATAAAGCCAAAGGCCGCCTTGGAGACTTGAAGACCCGGAAGAAGATATACTTCCTAGCCAAAATTAGTGTTTACTCGTCTTTGGACAAACCCCCTCGAATGCATTCTACGGGAGTCCGTCCAAAGAGGGGCAAGCTGTAAACACCTAATTTTGGTACGCGCGACACGTGCGTAACACGTCAAAAATGTTATGTGTAACGCGTTTAAAAAAGGAAGTATTTAAATATGGAAGGTCACGGGGTTGCTAAAAATAGGCTCAGCTTAAATTAGGACAATACATATGCAATAAATGATGTAATAATCAGAAAATATATATTATATATTTATGGCAAAAATCATAAATATATATATATAATTTTCGGATTTATTAAGTGCATATTAGAGAAATATATGTTTTCCTAATTTTTGGGTCTAATTTACCTATAAATAGACCCCTAGCATCTATGTAATAGACACAGAAAATTTGAGAATAAAATATTAGTTTTTTTCGAAATACGTGCAGTGACTGAAAATTGCTTTTCCCTTCCCGTACGTCCGCCGGAGGTTCGCCGGAGTCTACCCTCAGCCGTCCTCGCCGTTCCGTCGCCGCCTGGTCGCCGGAATCGCGCCGCCCCGTCGCCTGAAGCCACCAGATCGCCGTTGCCGTCGTCTGCCCTGCGCCACCGGCTGCTGCTGCCGTAGATCTAGCCCCGACGAACTGCTGCGTTGCCTGCCGGACCCGCCGCTGCTCGCCACGCCCCGCCTGCCGGACTGCCCAGACGAACCCCTGGTCGCCGGAATCGCGCCGCCCCATTGCCGAAGGTCGCCGGAAATCTGCTGGCCCATCTTCTTCTTCGACTGCAGGTAGTCCCCGTGTGCTGTTTCTGTTTTTTTTATTTTATTATTTTTTTTATTTTTTATTATTATTTTATTAATTATTTACTAACATTGTTTTTCTGTTTTTTTTCTCTTTTTTTTATTTATTTATTATATTTATTATCACTATTATTATTGTTATTAGAACATGTTAATTAGCTAATTTAGATGTAGATTAATTAGGTAACGAGTTTTATTGTATGTAAATATGTGTAGGACGTATTGTTATCAAATTATATCAGGATTTTGAGCATGCTTGGTTTTATTAGATTTTATCTCAATTAGGAGTTTTAGATGTATAATAGTTTTTTTTAGAATTTTTATTTGTCGTTGATAATGTTTTTCGTATGAGAGTTAGTTTTAATTTTGATATCGTTAGATTAATTAGTCATAACGCATATTTAAATTTGAAAATTGGAAAATATGTTAATTAAGTACCGAAAGGGCGTAATTAGAAAATAATTTTTCTTAATACGTAATAGAACCCCCGAACTTGAATTTCTGATCGTGGACCGATTTTAGACCTAGCGTTTAATTCGTTATTCGTTTAGGTAATTTAGGATTCTAGTTAGCCTTTATTAACTAGTGGCGACTCTTTCCAAAACTGCACGTTTTCCAAAACGTAATTCGCCACAGGTCGGATTTTTAGGGTCGACAGCGACCATTAATTCTCTTTCTTCGGTTGCCTTTCCCTTGCCGTAGCTAAGGTGTAAGGTGCACCAAAGATGCAATGCGCTCTTTTAAACAGTCCTTTCTTCCGTTTCAGCTGTCAGATGCGAGCAAATTATTTTCCGAGCTCTTTGATCTCTACATAAACTGGCTTTATTATTGTATTTGTAAGGTATCGCTTCTTCGTTTGTAAGTATTCGTTGACCTTTTGGATCGATACGATCCTTGACTCCCGCAGGTATCAGGTCAATTTTAACACTAGTTTTGCAATCATCATAATTAATGTCATCCAGTTTGCTTATTTTGTTAAAACGATCCGATCGAGCCATTAGAACTATTACAATTGATAATCATGTAAAGTTAAGAAGACAACAACATTTTGACAGAATTGCAAACATCGGATTATCTATTAGGATGGAATACGACAAATAGTGATCCTTCAGTCACTAAACCAAACCGATCGTCAGTAAACCGAGGGAAGTGGGTGTCGTTAAAGAATTCACACCATCGTCGTCATCAATCCAATAGATCAGTCTTTTTGAAAACGGTTATTATGTTGCAAATTACCGGAACGAGAATTTTCAAACAAGCATACCCGATCTTGGCTTTCCCAAGGCCCTTATAATTTTAAAAGGAACTATCCGATAATTTACGCATGCATAATGTTATATTATGCTATAAAAAAAATCGAACAAACCAAAACATGCTTACGCGTCATGCGTCTAATGTTCCTAGCATATATAATTCTACGTAAAGTAAATTATCACATGCTTTCTATTCTTGAACATCCTAACATACGTGTCAAAACACGCAACATCCGCACAAATCATGCATAATTGGCGACTGGAATTTTTATCTTTAAAAATGTTTGAAAATATTAGGGGCTGTTTTGCAATTCATGCTTACAATCAATCATGCGGCATTTCTAGACATGGATTCTAGGCACTTTGAATCAGCATAACATGTCTATCCTATTGCGCAATACATATATTTAAATCCCAGAGCTCAATGCTCGCAATTAATATCCAACTAGCTTGACTGAGTCAAGACGACAGTTCTAATATATATGTAGCAGAAAGTAAACAATTGCAATTCAGCCCACTAATTCAATCCAGTCCCAAAAACATGCATATCCGAGATCCATCCCCATAATTGAAACTAGGTATTAAGGTTTTAACCGAAAAACGTGTTAAAACGCATACCCTAAGAGCACTATTTAGGCTAAATTTAAAGTTCGAAAACATTTTGGATTTGAAATTTGACATCCTATTTAATTGAACATTTTAAAATTTCCGAGAAATTTAAAAATTCTGGTCCGGTCCAATTTAAAATCCGGTTCAAGGTCCGATTTTAAAAAATCCAGTTTGGTCCAAAACGGTTCAATAAAATAAGATTGTGGTTCGGTTTATCACTCAAAACCGGTTGGGTTAGGTTCAATTTAGTTACTACGGTCCGACCCGACCCGACTAGGTCGACCCGATTAAGAAAACTCGGATTGGTATTATCCGTTCTTGTTTAGCAATTGGACCTGCCCATAAACCCTAGGGTTCGGCCGATATATGTCTTGTAGGCAAAGTAGGGTTTTAAAGTCCACTAAAAACTTAACTTAGCCACCAAGAAATATTAATTATTTAAAATAATTTCCAATATTGCTAATGTATATATATAATTCGGCACACACACACACAAATATATATATATATATATATATATATTGTCAAGATTCTATCTTTAAGATGTAAATCAATCAACAATATATGTATATATATAAAATATTCGTCTCCTATATATATATATATATTATTGTCAAATATATTTTTTAGGGAATAAAATATATAGACAATATATTTTCTTAATCTTTTATAGCAACTAAATCTATCAATATATATTAACCCTATCTTTAACTATATATATTGATAGTTAATATCTTTTACAATATTATATTATGAACCTATCCTTATTTCCAACTTATAGATATATAGTTACCTATTAATAAAATTTAAAATTGGCAACCTATATCTATTATAATTGGTGCCGAAATTTTTAATTATTTGGGGGCCAAGAAAATTAATTTTTTTTACCTAAAATACCCCTAGGGTTTTCGGCACTAACATGCAAAGTTGGAAAATTTGTCAAATTTTAAGATCAAACCCTAACTTGATCATGAATCCAAAAGGTGATCTTGATAAAACTCATGGTGTTCTTGAAGATCATGAACATCAAACTTAAATTCGAACATAAAATTCGGTTTTGATCTATAAAAACATGTAAATTTCGAAAATTTTAAGTTTTTAAAGATCAAACACATGAAATTTACTTAAAAATTTCGGATTACTCATGGTGTTCATGAACATGAAAATTTCGGATTTTTCAAAACTCAAGAACATCAGTTTATAAAAAAATTAAGAACTCCTAACTATGCTCTGATACATTGTTGGATTACGGGGACGTAATACTACGGAATGCTAAACGTGTACATGCAAGTAATCTAACTACGCAGCGGAATAGTGTACACATACCTTTTAGCTTTCCTGCCCAAGAACGTCGTGGAGGGAGTTCTGATCCTCCAGTCGGAACCACGTACAAGTTCTTCGTAAGAAGAAGTCCTACGCGGTAAAAGATCCACAACAAAGCCTCTGATCGATTCTTCAACGGGGACAAAACCTCAGACTAAGATGTGCACCGAATATCACTACTAAGGGGGGTGAGAGGGTTTCTCTCAAGTTCCTCAGTGGAGGTATTTCTTATTAGATTGATATTTAAACCCCTTAAGTGAGTCCCCTATATATAGGATTGGTGGAGTGGACAAAAATCCACTCCAACCAATGTGGGACTTGTTTCGGCCGAACCTATGCTATTAAGGGGGGAGGCCCAATTTTGGGCCTCCCATGTCAATTAGGGTTTGGGTTTGGCCCAATTACCCTAATGTGACAATTACCTAATTAACTTAGGTAATTTCCTTAGCATTAACGGGCTACCAATTACGGTGCCACGTCACCAGATGCAGTCGGTCAGTGGTCAGAGATGACGTCGGAGTTGACCACACGAGACAGCAGGCAACGACAGAAACCCTGCTCTGATACCATGTAAACTTTGATTAATTCACTTTTTCCCTAAATAATATTACATGAATATATAGCGATACAATCGGCTAAATTAGGAATAAGCTAAACTAGGAAAATATTAATTACAAAATATTTAACCTAATTACAGATTATATTTAACAATATATATATATATATATATATATGTATGTTTGTGCAATATATTTAAAAATTATATCTATTATAATTATTGTTACTTGGTGGCTTTAAGTTTTTGGCGGATTTTAAAACCCTACTTAGCCAACAAGTCACAATTTCGGCCGGACCCTATGGGTTATTGGGTTGGAACCAAATGCACCGCCAGGTCGGGTCGACCGAACTGGATAACCCGTGGGGTTCGAACTGGTTTGCGTTCGGGTCGTGTCCCACCGATTCAATCGGGTGGGGTCGACTAACCCGAATTTTCTCAATCAGACCGACCTGGTTCTGGTCGGGTCGGATAAGGTAGTCAAATGGGTCGAGAAAACCGAACTTACCTAACCGGACCGGTCGTATCGGGGCAATCGGACTGGTCGGACCGGGTTGACCGAACCGGACCGAGTTCGGGTCAACTGAAAATTAGGTCGATCAAATTTTAAATCCAAATGTTGTTAAAATTTAAAAGTACCCACACAACGTAAAATCGTTTGATACTTTAACGTTTTAATCAAACTTGTTGTCTAGTTATAGTTATGGGGATGGATTTCGGAAAATGCATGATTATGGGACTGAATCATTTTGTGGGCTGAATTACAATTATTTGATATTGATATGAATGCATGTTAGAATTGCGTCTTGACTATGTCAAACTAGCTGTATATTACATGTTGGGGGCGGAGCCCTTTTTCTTTTAATTACTTACGTACTAGGATAGACATACTGTGCAGAGTGATCTTGATTAGGATCCATGTCTAGAAGTTCGCATGACTGTTATGACATGAATTGCAAATCAGCCCCATATATTTTAAATTAATATTCAGTTGCCAGATATGCATGATTGATGTGGAGTGATTACGCATGATGCGTATGCATGATAGTTTCGGGATTTGATCGCATGCGATAATTTACTTGTGTGTTAGAATTATGTATGCTTGAATGAGAAATCGTCGAAACATTTTAAAAGGGCCTTGGAAAAGTCAAGATCAGGTGTATGTAAAAACTCCCTGTTCTGGTTAGAGTAGCGATTAAACCGTTTTCAAAGAGACAGATC
Source organism: Clarkia xantiana subsp. parviflora (assembly GCA_036873135.1). Classification (NCBI taxonomy): domain Eukaryota; kingdom Viridiplantae; phylum Streptophyta; class Magnoliopsida; order Myrtales; family Onagraceae; genus Clarkia; species Clarkia xantiana. Next base: position 45,812,397 of record JAPTYO010000002.1, on the reverse strand, counting down.
TATTAGAAAGGAGACGTCGGCAATGTGAACTCTTTACACAACTTCCTTCCATTGGTTTACTGGTGGTCGTGTTGGTTGTATGACTGAGGAATCATTGTTTGTCTCCTCATATCTCATTGATATCAGAAGTAAGCAATTCTTTTCAAAATGTTTTAAATTGTCTCCCTAATTGTCACATGGTTAGTCAATGTGTTAGTTAGGATGGCTGATAGAGTGTGAATCTATATTCCTCGCAATCTTGATGAATTGTAATTATTGTCAGACCTAAATCTAACCTACGGCAAATTACGTTACGAAAACGAATGGATTTTGAAAGATTCGCCACTAGTTAATTAAGGCTAACTAGAATCCTAAATTACATAAGCAAAAGAAAATTAAATACTTAGTTAGAATCCTAAATTACATAAGCAAATAACAAATTAAATACTTAGGTATTAAGTCAATCTAAAGTCAGAAATTCGATTTCTGGGGTTCAGTTACGAAAAAAAAAATAACTTTTAACTATGCACTTTTGGTACTCAATTAACTTATTTGCCAATTTTATTATATATTCCATAAAATTGAGCTCACGAAGTCAAGATTTAAATAAAATTTTATCCCAACGCAGAAGTATTATCAAATATAAATCTAAGTCTAAAAAAACCTAATTATATTTGGCCAAAGCTAAAGTAAACCCAACCTAATTATTCTAATCTAATTTAATAATAGTGAAACTAAAAAAAAAAACATAACAATAAATAAAATAATATAAAAACACAAAAAAAGGAAAAACGGGAAAAGAGTTTACCTGCGGGGAACCACGGTAGAAGGGACAGCAGCAGCAGCGGAAGACTTCCAGCGACGGGAACTCGCAGGAGCAGGGCGAATCGCGGTGCTGGCTGGCTGACGTTCTCACCGGAGCGAGGTGCAGGTGTGGCGAGAGACAGTTTGCAGGAGGCGGGGCAGGCGCTGGAACGAAGTTGGGTCGGACTCCGGCGCAGCGGCTTTGGTTGGCGAGGAGCACCGGGCGGATAGGGACGGCGTAGTGTAGTCATGGCTTTGGCGAGGGTTTTGGGGACAGAGCTTCGGGCGGCGCCGATGAGACCTTAAGCCGGAAAAACGAATGAGAGAGAGAGAGATGGCAGAGAGAGAAAAATTCTTGCACGTAAACCGAGAATTGATTTTTATTATATTTTTCATTGTGTATATTTTTTACATGTAAGTATGGACCTATTTATAGCTAAACCAGGTCCTCAAATTGTTGGAATTGGGAGACGATTATTACGAAAATAAAAACCCCATAATACATGCTATGTAACAAATTACGCAGCAGAAAGAGTACACATACCAATTAAGCTTTCCGTAGTCTCAGGAACGTGGATGGGAGTTCACGGTCTGCCGGACAGGTCCTGTAGGAACTCTTGTGAAGGAGCAATCTACGAGGAATGGTCTCCACATCAAAGCCTCTTTTCAATTTGGTCTCTGGGATGTATCTCCGGGGTAAATTGATCACTCAATTTCGGCACCTCCTTGTGATGTTGGTGTTTCAGCCGAACCTCCTAGGTAAATAGGGAGAAGGATTTCTTTCGTCTCAACTAAAAGGGAGAAAGTGATTAACATTAAAGAAATCCCTAACCCTCTCTATTTATAAGAGGAGGTGGGCAAAACAAACCTAGGGTAATAACCAAGGTTCGGCCGGCCATTTGTTAAATGGGAGGCCCAATTTTGGGCCTCTCATGTTAATTTGGATTTAGGCCTAGCCCAAATTTCCTAATGTGACATTACCCAATTAACACTTAGGATGTTGGGCTTATATTAAATGGATCCTATTACGACAGCTCCCACTCACCGGAATGGGAGGGTGCCAGTTAATATGTTGTCGACCAACACATCAACATTTATTCTTCGATACAGTCCAGTTCCCAATTTTTTCATACGAGGTTTGCGCGCGACCGGGAGACACAATGGACATTGTGCTACTCCTCGGTTAAGAGTGTTGTAGCGTCCGCGGAACGTTGATTCTCAACCTGTTATCAACCTGTTACTTCTCTGTGCCGCGCTGTATCCCTGGTCAGATGTTATTCTCCAATTGCCTAGTATCCCAATAGGAACACTTCTCTAAGGCATCCATACAAGTATTCACAACCTTCAACTAATATCTGTTTGGTGGCCACATAGTGAATACAAGAGTCGGAGAATTACAGATGTACATGACCATCCCCATTTCTCATACCCTTAGTCAAACTCTACCGGTTTCTAGTACATGCTCACTAGGCCTTTTTGTTCGGGCACTGCGTTCGTACGCCTAGAGGCGAACATTGAGCCCAACCATGGATATAAGTTATGAGTGGTAAGGATACTTCGTGTGCTCCTTCAGTAAGCACCCGATATCAGTTACACACTCAATATGAAGAAATTTGCGCCCATCAGAATCTCAGAATATTCCGCCTAGCACAACCGAGCCTGACCCCGTGGTTGAACGTGGCACACGCAGTATGATGTGGTGTCGATAGCATAACCTGAGCTTACATATTGTCAGGAATGGGAATGTGATATGCCATCGTAGATTCCCATCTAGCCCAGAATGCGGTGACTGACGAACAGAGTTCTTCACGGCGATCCACAAAACAATGATCATGGCATGTAACCCCGAAACCAAATGATCATTTTGCTTGACTAGATTTATCTTTCGAAATACCATGGTTCTTAGCCGGTCTTAACATGGATGAGGTTTCCCTTCCATCAAAGCGACTGTGCTCATGTGATGAGGCAGTGTCTACATTCGACATATTTTGTTGGAGGTTTTACACTCCTACGACTAGTTTATAGACCGTGCATCTGCTGTAGTTTAGTCATTATGACGTCGTGAGATCATAAACTCAAATTGCAATTCTTTCATTCAAATATTACTTCAAATTTCAAAAATATTACTGACACATTAAAAGCCTCTTAAACACTACGTCGTCCAGACATTTTAACGTACTTTTCGAAAACATCCTTGCGTAAAGGTTTTGTCAATGGGTCTGCCACCATACTCTCAGAGGATAAGTATTCAATTGTGGTCAGCTTGTCTTCTACCATACATTTCACATAGTTGTATTTAACATCAATGTGTTTCATCATACTATGGTACTTAGGATTCTTAATTCCCCCTATCGCTGCTTGACTGTCAGAGTAAATGCGCAAAGGCTTACTCTGGTCCTCGACGTCAAGCAGGGCAGTCAAGAGTCGCTTTAGCCAGACAGCTTCCTGTACATTCTTAAAGAGAGCTACGAATTTGGATTCCATCGTAGACAGTGGGACAAATGATTGCTTCTTGCTCATCCATGAAATGACGGCATTAGCAAGGAGAAATACTCCTCCTGAGGTGGACATACGATCATCTGGATCGCCACCATGGTCGGCTCACTATACCCAGTCAATTCAAGTTTACTACCCTCATAGCATAGTCCGTAGCCAGTCATACCTTTCAAATATCGAGCAATTCGTTTCACGGCTCGTAAATGTTGATAACCAGAGTCTGATTGAAAACGTGCTACTAAGCCTACGACGTAACAAATATGTGGATGAGTGTGTTGCATGGCGTACATAAGACTGCCTACCATACTGAGGTATTCTGTACTTTTCATCTGTTCATGCTCAGCCTGCTCTTTTGGGCCGTCACGCTTCGACAGCGCACTCCCAAACACAACCGGCGTATCCACGGGTTTAACATCGTAGAGATTGAACCTTGTCAACAATTTGTTGATATAGGCTTCTTAAGAAAGACATAGTTTACGAGCAGCCCGATCCCTAGAAATCTTAATGCCCAAGAAGTACGTGGCTTTTCCCATGTCTTTCATCTCAAATACAGATGCTAGCCAAGACTTTGATTCTTTCAAACAACTCACATCGTTTGCGGCAATGATTTTTTCATAGAAGTATAAAGTCAAGATAACATACTTTGACTCATAGGTCTTAGTGTACACACATGGATCCTCGTGAAGATTCACAAATCCGTTGCCAACGATTTCCTTGTGGAACCTACGGTACCATTGCCGAGACGATTATTTAAGACCACTAATCGATCTTGGAGTTTACAAACTTTAAGTTCGTTTCCAGGGGATATGAAACCCTCTGGTTGCTCCATGTAGATCTCTTCCTCCAAGTTGCCATGAAGGAAGGCGGTCTTAACATCCATTTGGTACAGCTCGAGATCGAGGCTTGCAACCATGGCCAAGATAGCCCGGACTGTGGTGCAACGCACAATTGGTGAGTATGTCTCATCAAAGTCCACTCCGTGGAGTTGGGTATATCCTTTGGCAACAAGTCGAGCTTTGTATCGCTCAACGTTTCCATCAGCAGTGAGTTTTAATTTCAGAACCCACTTCGCCCCAATTGCTCTGCGGTTAGTAGACAAATCAACGAACAACCACACTGAATTGGCTTCCATAGAGGCAATCTCTTCCTCCATTGCTTTCCTCCATTCCATTGCTTGAGGTCCTTCCAAAGCTTGTTCAACCGTTACCGGTTCATCAATCGAAGTCATAGTGAATAACTCACCCTTCTCGATGAGATTCTTCTTAGGACAAGCTCTTGCCTTAGACTACGTCTAGGCTCATTATTACCATCTAGAACTACACCCCCACTAGGATCAATGTTCCCACTAGGAAAAACACTCCCACTGGGAATCAGGGCGTTACTTGAACCCTCACCTACAACTTTCTTGGGCGACCTCTGGGTATCGGGGTTCTACCGCCGAGATTAATTTCACGGTTACTTGGAATAGGAACCAAGTTGGCTGTCCCACTCCCACTGTTACCAGTAGGTAGTTGAGGAATTATAGGATTCTCATCCAACGGTTAAGTAATCTGATGATCAAGTTCTACTTGATTCGCACCTGCAGCAACTATGATTTGTGTGGTTGGATTGACTCTTACCACTAGATTTATTATGAAAATGTCTCCATTCTCATTTACCATGTCGTTCACTGGTGTTGCTGCCTCAAATCTCCAACTTGAAGTAAGTGGGACCTGATTATCATCATCTTGTTCAATTTCTATTAATACTTCGTTTGTTTTGATGTTACCAAGCTTAAAAAATTCGTCCTCAAGAAACATAACGTCTCAAGACTCATGTTTGACCACGCCACCATTCTCCTGAGAAGCCATTAGAGTTTTCGGAGTATCTTATGAAGATACTTTTCAGACCTCTAGGCCCCAACTTGCCGAATCGACTGTCAGTTTGATGCGTGTATGTCGCGCCACCCCAATGGTGCAGCCTGATAAGATCCATCTCTTTACCAGTCCACAACACATATGGTGTTGTGTCCACCTATTTTGAAGGAACAAGGTTTACTACATGAGTGTCTGTCAACAATGCATCACCCCAAAAGAAGATCAGAAGTTGAGCTTGCGACATCATGGCTCTAACCATAATGAATAAGTGTATCATTAAGATGCTCCACCTTACCGTATCTGTAATGACGTATTAGGGATTTTCATTTAATGGACAATACCACTTTCATTTCATACTCATTCCAGTGGTTTTGTCCACCTCTGATCTTGCAACAGGTTCTGACCTTTTGCTCGAATTTATTCACCACGATAAATTACATGAGTAAAGTAGACATGGATATATTTACAAATGAAAGTTTATTTCAAGCTTCAAATCAAACACTTCTTATTAAATTTATACTTCGAATCGATGTGTCCGGTCTATCGAGGGGCACTAGAGCTACGCACGTGACATACAGGTGTTACCCATGGTGTAATCATTTCATTTCCAAAATTTAATTTAATTTAATCATTTTCGCACGTGTTTGTCGTTACGATTTAATTATTTTATGGATTACTAACAAATAAGGAAGATTAATCGTTCGCGCTCATTTAGCAATGTCTAGAATGACGATCATAAGATTACGGGGTGAAAGGCGAAATAATCAATACTCGGTTCAAGCATTCAATGAATATGCCTAATAAGATCCCAATTTTCACAAGGAAACTCATAAACCAAAGAGTACTAAATACTAATAGAAATAGAAAAGTTTAAGCAAGCAAGGAGAGGTCGTTCATCCAATCCCTTTTATTCTGTGGTTGTTATCCTCTGGGTTGTACGGTCCTTCCTCGCCTCGGTTCTGTAATTCAAAAAGTGGAATCGAATTACACATCAGGACGTAGGAATTTAAGGATAATATATGACTTTCATCATTGTTTCTCAGAACGTACCTTAGGATTATTAGTACAGGAAGATGCCAGGTGGCCTTTTATCCCACACCTGAAGCACGTTCGAGTTTCCTATTTACGTGCTCTTTTCTTCTGCCTGTTCTTGCCACCGGCTTGCTTAGGTTTGAACTTTCTTTGATCATTAGGACCAAAGATTTTTTCCCTTTCTCTTGCGCTTACCATTTTGCTGTGTTGGGGAGGATGATGCAATGTGCATCTCAGCTCTGGGCTATTCAGCCTTGAGTCGATCCACTTCCAACTCGAGATGAACTCGGATTGCCTCGAATGAATCGATTTGCGTAGCATGGGTAAGGTGCATTTTCATGTTTCTCCAAGAGTCGGGCAAAGAGTGATTGACGCATTGGACCTTCTGTTCCTCTGACAGAGTCACCCCTGCCTCCTTAATTTCAGCGAGAATGTTAGACATATGCCTATTGTCCTGCTTCATAGTATGATGGGGATTTATTTTGTAAGAGTCTAAAGCGATGCGTAATGACTGCTTTGAGACCATCCCACAGGTCTTTAGCAGACTAAATATAATCATACCCATAGAGTATGTCATCCTCCAGCATAGTCATCAAGACGGATTTCCTAGGCATCTCACTTGTCATGGGATTTCCTTTGGTCATCAGTGAGGTTGCCCTCAAGCCAAATTTCTTAGTGGTCAAATGATCCAGACCATTCATTTCAGTAACCACCATCGTTACACGCTTATTCCAAATCTTATAACTGCCGATGTTCATTATGATCCCTTTATTCATTTGGGAGATCACATTGCTAATTGCAGCCATCGATATTAACAAATTAACAATGCGACAATTAGGGAGACTATTTAAAAAAATTTGAAAATAGAATTGCTTACATCGGATATCCATGAGATAAAAAGCGAACAGCAATGATTCATCAGTCATCTACCTACCCGACCACCAGTAAACCAATGGAAGGAGGCCGTGAAAGAGTTCACACTGCCGACGTCTCCTTTCTAATAGATCAGTCTTTTAAAACGGTTTGATCGCTTTCACTGGAACGGGTAGCTTTTCAAATACACCCAATCTTGGTTTTCCCAAGGCGCTTTTAAAATTGTTCCGAGGATTTCTCATGCAAGCATACATAATTCTACTACACTAGCAAATTATCATATGCGGCCACATCTTGAAACTATCATGCATACGCATCACGCGTAATCACACAACATCAATCATGCATATTTAGTGACTGGATTTCGATTTAAAATATTTTGGGCTGACTTGAAAGTCATGTTATCAATCAGTCATGCGAACTTCTAGACATGGATCCTAATCAAGATCACTCAACATAGTATGTCTATCCTAGTGCGCAACTCATTAATTCAAAACAGGGCTCCGCCCCCAACATGCAATATCCAGCTAGCTTGACATAGTCAATACGCAATTCTAATCATGCATTTATATCAACATATACAACAAATGCAATTCAGCCCAAAAAATTATTCAGTCCCATAATCATGTATTTCCTAGATCCATCCCTATAATTGAAACTAGGCATTAGGTTTGAATAAAATGTAAAAATATCAAACCAATTTGCGATGTGTAGGTAATTTTAAAGTTCGAAAACATTTGGATTTTAAAATTTAACCAACCTATTTTCAGTTTTCTCAGGACAGTTCGATAATTCTAGTCTGGCTCAGTTAATTTCGGTCCGACCGGTTCGGTTCAGTTCAAATAGGTAATTCAGTTCAGTATTTCACGCAAACCGGGTCGGTTTGGTTTGACCCATTAGTGTACCTGGTCTAACTCGACCCGAATGGGTCAGACCGTTTGAGAAAACCCGGGTCGGTCTACCCGACCCGGTTGAACCGGTAGAACCCGACCCGGTTGAACCGGTAGAACCCGACCCGGTTGAACCGGTAGAACCCGACTTGGTTGAACCGGTAGAACCTGACCCGGTTGGACCGGTTTGGGTTCCACTATTTATCGAGGTCAGTCGACCCGACCCGGATGCGCAAATTGGACCGGCCCATTTACCCATAGAGTTCAGCCGAAACAGTACTTAGGGGCTAAGTAGGGTTTTAAAATCTACTAAAAAATTAACTTAGCCACCAATAATATTAACTATAGATACAGTCTCCAAATATATTTGTACATATTACGGAGGACCGTGAACTCCCTGCTGTAGGATCTTGGGACTATGGATTACCTCTGAGTTATGTACGAATCTTCCGCTGCGTCATATCGATTACTGGCATATACCATGTTTATAGTATCCGTAGTGATTACTCCCCGTAATCTAACACTCGGGACCCGTGCGATTTTTGTCTCCTAGTGCAAACAATTTTTTTTCTTTGGCTATCCCATGTCGTGAGTTTTGCCCTCTAGCCTGCCGGATTTCCGGATCCCCGCCGGTGACCGCCCCTCGGCTACGCTCTCTCTTTCTTTGCGGTGACTCCTGCAGCCCGTCCGCCGCCCTCGCACCTCCTCGCTCAGCCCTCGACCGCTCCTCATCTTGCCATCGGCCAGCCCAAGTCCACCTGACCTCCCGCTCTGCCTCGTCGCTCCGCCCCGGACGACGCATGACATCTGTTCGTCCGGTCCGCCAGTCCCAGGTGAGCGCTGCTTTTTTTATTTTTCTTTTATTTTTTTAGTTTTTTATTTTATTTTTTAATTATTATATTTTCTATTATTAAAATTATTATATTAGATTTAATTGAATAGTTTAAATGTAATTGATTAAATATTGGGTTGTGTGTGGATTTTAACATATTTAATAATTTTGATGATTTAGATTTTGTCTTAATTAGGAGTTATATATTATAATTAGTTTTAGACTTAGGATTATATTTGATAATATCTTTTGCATATGATGAAATTTGATTAATTTTGACACTGTTAGATTAATTTAGCGTAATGTATGTATAAAGAATATAATTGACAAATTAAGTGAATTGAGTACCGAAAGGGCGTAATTAAAAATTATTTTTTAATTCGTAACAGAACCCCCGAACTCGAATTTCTGATCGTAGACCGATTTAATACATAGGTGTCTAATTCGATATTCACTTATGCAATTTAGGATTCTAGTTAGCCTTAATTAACTAGTGGCGACTCTATTAAAAAATCACGTTTTCAAAACGTAATTCGCCGTATGTTAGATTTACGTCTGACATGTGTTACTAAAGATTTTAACCACATGTATTTTCTGTCGCTAAAAATTAATGACAATTACTTCCTGTCGCCAAATACTAACGACGGGACTAGTAACCCATCGCTAATATTATTAGCGGCAAGACCTTCAGTGACGGGTAGACTAGTTTTTAGCGACATGTTTTTTAGCTTTTACGATAGGATAACTCTTGTAGTGTTTTTCCTTTACTTCATGTCCAATAAAATAAGAAATAACACTTTGTCTACTCTCTTTAGTGATCCACTTCATTCATTATTGCAACAACAAAAAAAATCCTATAATTTGATCCAACGTCCATTTTTCATTTATTTTCTCAATTTAAAGCGTAGATACACAATTATTTGAAAAGTTTAGGCCAATGTTTTTCCGAATCATATGTAGAATGGAAGTTTCACTTAACAATCAAAACTCGAGAGATGATACCAAAAAAAAAACTCAAGGGGGTATTTTACTATTTGGCAAACTATAAAAGCGGTTTGCCTACAATGCTTTGAAAGTATTGGATTTTTCTACCATGCTCCAATAGCACCAAGCTTTTGGTTTTTTTATTACTAGAGTGGACTTAATTGTAACATATGTAAAACTTTAAAAGTAAGAAAAAATATGAAATTTTTTAACCACACCCAATATTTGCATCATACTATTAATAGTATCAATTATCCTCTAGGGTTCACCTTTAGGGTAATAGAAAAATACAAAAAAAAAAATGTACCAAATGGTGCTCTTGGAGCATGATAGAAAGATCCGAAAGTATTACTATTTTTTTATTTTTGCCTGTTTACATACGGTTTCTGTTACTTATAAATATAACTCCTATATTTTTATAGATTTCTACAATATCCCCACTTATGCAAGGTTGTTCTCTCGGAGAACCTCATGTTCACGAGCTACTGCGACAGCGGCTCCAAATTACGAGATATCAAGTAGTTGTAGCATCGCTCGTGAAGCTCATGAACTCGCATCTCCTTCTATTGATGCTTCTTCTTGTTCTTGAAATGAATATTCTTCTTCAGTCGCTAGGAACAGTGTCTCCGAGTGGCGTGAAAATTGGGACCTTGTCTTTGTTGTTGTCCTCGGACTTGACGAAACGGCTCCGATTGTTGGATATCGTGTCGTACTCTGACACGGTTTCGTGTGGACGACTTACGTGTTCATCAGTGGTGTCATCTAAGAAACTGCCGTTTTGTGCGGCGACGGAGATGTGGCGATTAGTGAGGTCTCTAGGGAACGGAGCGTTCTGGAAATAGGATTGTAAGTGCTTGATGCGGCGGTACAATTTCCCGTGCTTGAAGCTGAAGAAGGTTTTGATTCGCTCCTGCCTTTTTTCTCCTTGGCGGCCGCCTTAGTGGCAGACTTCTTCTTGGATTTGGACTTGGATTTGATGTAGGCGATATCGTCGATTAATTATGATTCCGAACCGATATGTAAATCGTGAAAACAGAAGATTCAGTTGGGGAAAGAACATTAGCAATGGTGCACCAACTGAAGAGATAGCGGTAAAGTAGAACATACCATAACTCAACATAGAATTTGTTGGACAATTGAGCTTGACAGTGACCCAATAGTCATAGTGAATGGCATTTGGGTCATCACATAACTGTGAATAGTAATTGAAGTACCTCATCTGGTCCGGTTGTGTAAAACGGGGAATTAATTGTTTCCAAATTATGCAAACTGAAATTACCTATTCTAACTATGTCCAGATACATTGCATTATTGAATTGTGCAAGTGTATATATTTTATATGCATAATATATTTTGTGCATTTGTGGACATATAATCCTACCATATAAATGTTGTTTTATTTTACAATATATATATATATATATTGAAGTCACCTTTTTATTTCAATCGAGAGCATATTTTTTATTCCTAAGCACTATGCGTTCTTCGCTGCCTCTATGATCTACCCCTCTCATTCTCATATAATAGTAATGAATTGTTAGAGGCTTGGAGCTCTGGTCACTTGTCTTCTCCAGCTCGTATTCGCGATTGCAAAGCACTATGAGAATTGTGTCGCCCGTTTCCAACATACCGTGTGATAGGTTTATCAAATCTTTACATTATTATGGTTTTATTCAAATTTCGTAGCGTTATTTATTCGATCAGCCTTTTGGTCTAATATTCTTGTTTGAGTTCAGGTATTGGTTTGGTTCGGTTGAACGAACAGTATGCACGGTTCGTGTCAACGACACTGTTGTATCCTGGGAGGTGATCGCCCGTTGTGTTAAACCTCGTTGCATAGCTTGAGGGTGAGGTTGGGCGAAATTGCCTTAAGGAGAGCGTGATCAGCACGTGCCTCAGTTAAAAATTCGTCTTTCTCATTCGATCTACGGATCGCAATTTCGGTTTTCATACACATACATATTACTCGTTAATTGTTGCCGATTACCGGATAATAAATAATTGGACGTTAGTCCTACATATTTCAGAATTAGTGTTTTACCCTTGTATCGACCAACTTTTTCGTCTAACAATCTTAAGGCAAATTTATGTTGGTTTAATACAGTAGGGTATATTCTGAAATATGTTTTTCTGCAGAAAATAGCTCAATAAATTTTTCATGTGTATCAGAAAATTGAGCTAAGGCCTCCAACGATAACGATGGAGTTTCTGTCACTAGTTATGTAACTTATGTTACTAACATGACTGTGGGGATAAAGAAGCTACAATTGTTTTCGTTGCTAATGTTCCAACTGTTGGTTGATCAGTTTGGAGCTCTGTTAGAGCACTGGTCACCAGATTTGGAAACACAACCATGATGGTTTACAACCTTGAAAAAGGTGATTGTAAAAATAATTCTGAACAATGAGTTGTTTCAGGAAAATTATTTCCGTCTTGTATTCAAGTCAAATATGTATGTATTGACTGAGAATAATACATATGTGGGGAAATAATCAAGCTAAGCGTAATGCTCTACGAGGCTGAAAGAACATTGAGTGATAAATGTTTCTTTTGCTTAGTTGATTTAATTTACATGTTAATTGTGATACATTTTGAAGGTTAATTAACATAAATTACATCCCTACTCTACAATTGATAATAAACACAGAGAGTAAAATTTGTGTTGTATTCAAGCTCACTCGAATTTCTTAGTCGGATTAAAGGAATCTCAAATCGCTTGATTTAGTACATATAAACGATTGTGACTTGAAACTTATGCTCACGTGAGGCGGTGAGAAGTACTTCATCAGTTGGTGTATGATAGTACAATATGTTGCAATGTTCAGAAAAGACGGTGAAATTGCAAAATTTACACTTTATGAACAAGAGAGAATCAACTTGATAAGGGAATTAGATTATATGCAGTAGCAATAATTATTCTCTGTTTGGTAAAGAGTGACATAGACACGGTTTAATTCGTGAAGTCACTACACCGCATACACTCTGTAGAGTTGGGTTGCGGAAAGAATATTTAAACATTGAATAATATGATGAACTCAATGTTGATTATTTATGGGTAACCTCAGAACATGATGGGATAAGCTAATTTGATTAGCAATTACTTGGTAAGTAAGATATCCTGTAATATGGAAATAAAAACTTTTAACTTCGAATGTGGGGGTATTCTGGCCGAAGTGGTAATACCTCCGCAGCTAATGGTTAAAATAAAAATAAATCTGTTTGTTGTATTTTCTTCGTATAAAGTACAAAACAGTAATGTTTATCGGTATGTTGTGCATGATTCAATTATTTTGAATATACACAAACTACGATAAATAGTTAAGAATTTATTTACTGCAAGTCTATAGGAGAAGGGAGTTCTTAAAGGCAAGTCTATAAGACTATTTTGCAGATAAATTGTAAAGACCAAGCGGTCTGAGAATTATGATGGTCTAAAGACCAATGTTGACATAATAATGATCTGATGATCTATGTTGACATAATGATCTGATGATCAATGTTGATGTTGTGGTAATTGAGAGTTCGTAAGAACTTCAGACCCAACTCATGTTGAGACACGTTAAACTTCCGAATAATGTGGTTGATACCATGTTTGTTTTGGAGTCACGATTAATGTGGGGGGTAGTTTTGAATAGCATTTCCTTTTTTAAGGTACCCCAACTAATGGTAGAGAACTCTTCCTAAATTGTGCAAGGTAGTGAAACCTTTGCGTTTATAATTGAAAATTGGGAGTGTCTCATAAAACATATTGATGTTGAGACCGATGTCAAAACTGATGTTTAGCCCAGGAGAAATAAAAGGGCTAGGATTGCAAAAATCCTATGGTGCAGATTTTCTGACCAATATGCTTAAAGAAAAAAATATATAATGTCATGTGCATTACGTGAAAGACAATTATAAAGGGTATGTAATCTTATGTCTTTACGTCGATGACATGCTAATCATCGGGAGTAATGATGAAATGGTTCGATCAACAAATCATATGTTGAATTCGAGATGTGACTTGAAAGATATAGGCCTTACTGATGTGACTCTCGGAATAAAGATCACAAGTACATCAGAATGAATTTTTCTAAGTCAATCTTGTTATATATCGATAAGATATTATAAACATTCAACAAAAGCGATATGATAAAGGTCAGTGCTCCAATGGATACAAGCAAATTTCAAATTAAATACGCTAGGATCATTGAGAGGGCAATGTACTTAATGACAAGTACAAGACCTGATATAGCACACGCTATAAGCGTACTGAGTAGATACATGAGTAACCCAAGTACAGATTATTTGGATGGTATCGTCAGGTTACTTAGGTACCTGAGATATACTCGTAATTACGGACTGCACTATACCAGACATCCAAGCATGTTTTGAAGACTGTAGTGATGCAAACTGGGTATTTATTAAGGTGCCGTCATAAAAATGAAAATCCTCTAAACGAAATTTGAAAACCAGATACGGTGATTCTAGGTTTTAAGCACTAAAAGTGTGTCGTCTAATTAGAACGGTTATGCCGTTTATTAGAGGATTTTGCAAATTGGCCAAAACTGATATGAAGACCAATGTGGAGATTGATGAGATTATTCTTGTTTTAACCAAATACACATATAATCCAACATATTATAAGAGCATGATGGTTCTGTCTAAAAAAAAAAGTTTGACGCAAATAAGTGGTGATTACCCCCTTGGCCTGATAACCTTTGTTAAGGTTGGCTAGTGGGACACTTGGCAAACCTGTTGTCTGCCAGAAGAATCAGCATGAGTATAACTATTGGATTAACAAAAATATTCCTGCAGGATATGATGGTCTGAGGAACTTGAAGCAACGTTGCGATAATCAATCTGCATTTGGTATCATGTTGTAACATGTATATTGGAAAGTCTAGACTCATGTTACATAAGTGCTCTCAATTGGAAATATCACGCTCGACAAAGATCAGCTGATAAATATTGTGGATCCGCTACCTGTAGGGTTAAATAGAGAGTTATTTGGTCAATTATCTAAGGGAATGAGATTGAAGCCCGTGGAAAAACACTCTTGAGAAGGAAAACCCAACCTAGTTGACTGGAGATCCCAAAATCTAGGTTCAAATGGACAACCTAATCACAAGAGTGAGTGAGATCACTGTGGGGGTCAAACTCCCAAACCCATTCCTAGATGTGAAACAATGATAGAGTGGAAAAGGTTAAGTGAAAACTTTTAATGATTCGTGAAAAATCTCAAAGACAAGGTGGAACTCTTGACTGAAGTTAGAGTTGTGATGAATCTGTTGAGATAAAGAATCACCTATGTGAGTGAGAAGATGGGCCTCTTCGAAATGAATTGTTGAGGGCGCAATTCTTAGAAACGCTCGCAGAACCAGGCAGATGTCCAGGGCCATAACGGACATCGAGGTGTGAACTGAACAATACTAGGGAGATATCTGTGTGACTTGTATCATCATTTACACCAACGGCAGTTAGTTCAAGGACATCGCGTCTACTAACTAGCCATTAAAGTCGGTATAAGTTCACAATGGAAGGTTCAAAGGGCAGACCCCATACCTATCCTATGCAAGTATTAACCGTTGAACTCAAAGTATCGTGTCTAGAGCCACCATTAGGTTTCCAAACACCATTCATGTGGGGGATTGTTGGACAATTGGGCTTGAAAGTGACCCAATAGTCATAGTGAATGGCATTTGGGTCATCGCATAATTGTGAATAGTAATTGAAGTACCTCATCGGGTCCGGTTGTGTAAACGGGAAATTAATTGTTGCCTAATTATGCAAACCGAAATTACCTATTCTAACTATGTCCAGATACATTGCATTATTGAATTGTGCAAGTGTATATATTTTATATGCATAATATATTTTGTGCATTTATGGACATATAATCCTACCATATAAATATTTTTTTATTTTACAAAATATATATTGAAGTCACCTTTTTATTTCAATCGAGATCATATTTTTTATTCCTAAGCACTATTCATTCTTCGCTGCCTCTATGACCTACCCCTCTCATTCTTATATATATATATAATGAATTGTTGGAGGCTTGTGTTGGATCACGGTAGGAACTCCGGTTACGGTGACGGATTCCTTAGCTCCTCGCAATCCTGCAGAAGGGGAATAGAGGGCGGTGGCCCAGAATCCCTCTCCGATGCTTAACGTAAGTACGGTGATCGAGCAAGCAATATGTGTATGTGTAAAAACGTAACCTTAACCTGGAATAACTTCCCTCCTCTTATAGAGGAAAGGCTATCCCAGTTACCTGATTAGGCGGTTGGATTGTGATCCACTATCCCACATATCTCGCCGTATATCTTGCCGCGTATCTGTACAGTTATACGTATCCCACATATCTCGCCCATTATACCACTACTGTAATCATGGCGAGATTTCCGGGATTGTGCTCTTACTGGCGAGTCTCGATCATTATCGGAGGCTCCCAAGTTGCATCGTTGAGGATTCGGTGTCGGGGAGTGGTGACAACTCCCATATCAGGACCGACTACGTCCAGGTCCGATATCTTCGGGGCTCTCCCCTATCGGGGCCATACTTACTCGGGGCCATTCAATGTCGGGGCCTCCTTCCGTCGGAGCCCTTAGCCTTCCAGCAGCCCAGCTCCTAGACCAACGGGCCTAGTCACCGTTTGCCAATCGTTAAGGGGCCTAACGGCCTTCGCCGGGGCCCATCATTTGCCCCCAAGACGTGAGGGACTTATAGTGCGTCGCGTCTTTCAATATCGGACCCTTCAACATCCCAGTCGGGGGTCTTTATTTGAAACGTTGGAGGCCATCGCCCTACTTTTGTCGGAGGCCTTTGCCTCGGATCTCTTTCAAGATCTTTTGGGATCCTGCTTGGATTCGAAGGGATTTCTTAATCAGACCAGCATTAAATGCTGATAGAAGGTGAAGGAACGTCTCGGGTTCTGCACGCCTGCTTTCTGAAAAAGCACTTTTCAACCACCCCGGTACGTCATCATTCCTGTCTTATCTGTCCCATGCGCCCTGACGGTTCAGATTGAAACCGTTTCGCCTTCTTCGAATTAGCACGTTTCCCTTTGGACGATTCTGATTGAATCGTTTTGAATTCTATGGCTCAGATTGCCCATCCCTTCAGTTCTCTTTTCCTTCTCTTATAAAACCCTAAACCCAGACATTGTTTCACTTTTCCTTTACTTCTTCTTCTCTGCGATCCCAAGAGCCCTAATTCTTCATACTTCAAGGTTTCACCGGCGCTTCCAGTACCCAGATTTTTCCGATCAACGCTTCAGTCACCATGTCTGGTAAGATTTTTCACCTTATTGCCCTTTTTTCTTTCATCTTTGATCTTCTTAGGTTTCAATTTCCCCTCCTTCCTTCCCTCGACGATTTTCAGCCGAGGGATTTGCCACCAACAACGGGTCTTCTCCTGTTGGACCACCTTTCGTCTTCAAGTATCTCAAGAACTCGCTTGCGCCTATTAACTACGATAGGGCTTGCGTAGAATGTGGTATCTTCGAATCCTCCTTCGGGGCTCGCTATCCCTACGAGCAATTCCAATTCAATCCTCGCGACACCCGGGTTACACTCCTCAAAGGAGACGAGGTGTTCATCTCCCCAGGGCAAATTCGTGCGGGAATCCGACTCCCTTTTTGTCCGAGTTGGGTGGAGTTATGCAACCATTACAAAACTTATCCCACGACCTTCTCTCCACACGCAATCCGTACATGGATTGCCTTCCAGGTGTGGTGTGGTATCAACAAAGAGGACTGGAGCTATACTCTGGAGCTTTGGCGGGTCCTCTACAAGATGACCTGTAACAAGGATGGGATCTGCTCCTTTACCCCCCGCCAACCCGAGGGGACCGACGAGCAGTATAAGGAGATGGGCTGGGATAAGAAGGTGTCTTGGAGGATTTGCAAGGAACGAGCCATCATCCACGATAAGGGGCATGACAACGCTAATTGGAAAGAACAATACTTTTTCATCAAACCTGGTCCCATCGAATGGCCGAAGACTGTCGTGGAAGCTGATCCTCCTGTGCCCTTCCGTACATGGTCGGAGCAGACCAAGAGGGCCTTGATGCTCATCCAGGCCCGTCGCTGGGAGGAGGGTTATCAGCCCTTCGAGGCCACTTCTGTCACTGACCGTCAGCGGATAAAAATTTCCATTATGCTGATTGATCCCGAAGCTGGGGGAAAGATTCGTGATGGCCCTTCCAATGTAATTTTCTGGGTAATCTTCTAATTATTTTTTGTTTCCACTGCTTACAGCCCATCGATCATCGCTGACCGCCCATCTGTTTCAGGAGGATACCGATGCCTCCCATTCGCTGAAGCGTAAGAAGAAGTCCTCCTCCAGGAGAAAGTCTTCCGCTGCGTCGGAGCCGTCTCGGAAGAAGATGAAGACCTCCGAGGCACCAAGGTCTGCCCCCACACCCGAGGGGCAGACTAATGCGGACGTGGTTAAGGCCGCCTTCGGCGTCCGTTCCGAAAAGGAAGGTAAGGAAGTTTTTCGTGCTATAAAAAGATATAGAGAGTTAGTTCCTCAAGACCTTCAGGCCTCCGACATGGAAGGGCGGATCAGGAATGTCAAGAATGTCCTCCGAGGGGAAACTCCACACGTTCTCGAAGCGGGTTGCTATGACTTTTTTGGCTGCGAGAGATATGTGGAGCGTTGTCTGATTTGGTATACCGATGTCAATTTACTTCCTCACCTTGTTCGCCCCGCTGCAGGTCACACGGACGTCGCCCCTGCTGCACCTGCCTCAGACCCCGTGCCTGCAGCGGAGCCGGGGGTGGAAGATGCCCCGACGGAAGTCCGTGGCGAGTTCGGTCGGGTGATTAGCTTGGAGGACTCCCCCTCCGAGGACCAAGCTGAGGAGGAAGGCCTAATCCTCCGAGGGAGATCGAGGTCGACTCCTGCTAAGTCACCCGGTAAGGAGACGTCCCCGCTCCCCTTCGCGCCACCATCGTCACCAGTTAGGGGCGCGACCCCCGAAGCCCGGATAAGTGAAGATGGGGGGGTTCATCTGGTAGTACCTCCATTCCCCTTAGATGGAGACTACTACCAGGCCTTCTCTTCGGACCAGAGTGCCGAGCCTTGGAGACCGGTGGAGTCTCTACAGGGGATTCCTCTACGTCGGGGGTGCCAGGAGGAGAACCTGGCCCTGCACTTGGTGTCGGGCTCGATCCCGCCCTCACTGAGGCGCCCCCTTTCTCTGGAAGGGGGGGACATCAAGGCGGACATCCGTCAAATGGCCGTTCGTCGGATAGAGGTAGGTTACCCTTTGCTTTTATTCATCTGAAAGTATTCCGACTTTTAAATACTAAGCTGTGTTTGTCCTCAGGAAATGGCGGACCAGGATCGTTGCTTCGGCTACATCCTGTCCCTGCAGGAGGCTTTGGAGCAAGAACGGGCCAACTCCAACCTCGAGAGCTTGACCAAGCTCCAGGAGGACCTAGCTGCCTCCGAGGCGTCAAGGCTCCGAGCGGAGGAGGGCAGAAAGCAGGCCGAAGAAGGTTGGCAGCGGGCCGAGGAGGTTAGGCAGCAGGCCGAGGAGGGTAGGCAGCAGGCCGAGGAGGGTAGGGCCAAGCTTGCTCAAGAGGCCCAATCCCAGCAAAGGCAGATTCTAAGCCTTGAGAGCTCGCTTAGGCGGGAGCAGCAAACGGCCTTGGCTGATCGGAGCCAGGCTGCCTTCGATAAAGCAGAATTGAAAGAAACTGCTGAGCAGCTGAAGCTTGAGAAGCAGAGGGTCATCGCGGAGCTGGAGGAGGCAAAGGCGGAGCATTCCGCCCAAATAGAAAACGCGAAGGTCCAGGGCCGCAAAGAATATCGGAGCTCGGAGGACTTCAAAGCAGATGCGGCGATGCATTGTCAGGAAGATTTGCAGAATGCCTTCCTTGACATTGTCGAAGAGCTTAACGAAACCTACGGGGACTCCATCGACTTGAGGAAGTCCAAGATTCTTGGCCGAGCCGCAGAAAGGTACTTTAGCCTCCCGTCGGAGAGCTCCTCTGAAGACGCCGACGACCCTCCTACAGATCCCTCTGAGCCTGCCCCTCCGAAGTCCTCTGAAGATCCAGCATCCGAGGACCGAGCTTAATTTGTTACAACTTAAGTCCTTGTAGTCTTTTATCGTTATCTTTCTCGTATGGAACTCCTTAGGCCTTCAAGCCTTTTATTAATATCATTTCCGGCTACATTATATTCTTCATAACGCTTTTATCGGACCCTAAGAACCTTAAGGCTTTCTGTCGTCCTAAGACGCTTTTAATCGATCCTAAAAAACCTAAGGATTTTTCGGACGTCCAATGACGCTTCTTAATCGAACCTTAAAAACTTAAGGATTTTTCGGACGTCCAATGACGCTTTTTAATCGAACCTTAAAAACTTAAGGATTTTTCGGACGTCCAATGACGCTTTTTAATCGAACCTTAAAAACTTAAGGATTTTTCGGACGTCCAATGACGCTTTTTAATCGAACCTTAAAAACTTAAGGATTTTTCGGACGTCCAATGACGCTTTTTAATCGAACCTTAAAAACTTAAGGATTTTTCTGACGTCCAATGACGCTTTTTAATCGAACCTTAAAAACTTAAGGATTTTTCGGACGTCCAATGACGCTTTTTAATCGAACCTTAAAAACTTAAGGATTTTTCGGACGTCCAATGACGCTTTTTAATCGAACCTTAAAAACTTAAGGATTTTTCGGACGTCCAATGACGCTTTTTAATGTATCGAGAACAACTTAGGAATACTTTGATCAGAAGTAACCTCTTTATTAATGTCTTTAACATAGCATGCACCACTCAGGGCGACTTAATTACATCTTCGCGCCTCTACGGACGACTTGTTCGTCAAACATGACATTTCTTCAGATGTTCTCCACTAAAGGTGTTTCTTAATATCTTGCCATCGAGGTCTTCTAACTTGTAGGCATTCGGGACCGGCATGCCTATGATCTTGTAAGGCCCTTCCCATTTCGGGGACATCTTGTTGATCCGATCTTGTAGGGCGAACTCATTCCGACGCAGGACCAGTTCTCCCGCGTAGAACTGGCGCGACTTGACCTTCCGATTATAGTACCTAGCCGTCGCCAAACGCATCCGAGCTTGCACTATGTCGGCCTCCAGCCGTTTTTCCTCTAGCAAGGATAACTCCAGGCGCCTTGTTTCGTCATTCGTCAAAGGTCCTATCCTGGCTCTTTCTGGACTTGTCGAGGGTTCATAGCTTCTGGTTCGATGGGACGCCACAGCGATTTCCACGGGAGCGACCGCCTCCGTCCCATAGACAAGTGCAAACGGGGTTTCACCTGTTGACCGCTTGGGTGTCGTTCGGACCGCCCACAACACGTTCTCCAGTTCGTCTAGCCATTTTCCGTCCAAAGCATAAACCCTCTTCTTCAAGCCCTCCATCACGATTTTGTTGGCAGCCTCCACCTGCCCGTTGGTCTGAGCGTGATGGACGGATGCTGTCCGATGCTCGATACCAAACTCGTCTAGGAACCTCTCCAACTGGGCCCCATTAAATGGAGGACCATTGTCGCTGATGATCACCTTCGGCACCCCATATCTCGACAAAATTCGGGTCTGAAGGAACTTGATAATATGTCCCGCTGTTGTCTTGGCTAACGGCTTAGCCTCGATCCACTTCGAGAAGTAGTCAATCGCGACAAGCAAATGTGTGCACTGGCTCTTCGCTTTCGGAAGGGGTCCCACCAGGTCAATGCCCCACTGTGTGAAGGGCCAAGCACTCCCAATGGGCATCAAATCGGCAGCGGGGGCTGTGATATTCGAAGCATATCTCTGACACGCGTCACAGGATCGAACAAGCGCCGTTGCTTCCTTATTCATCGTAGGCCAATAATATCCCAAGTTCAGCGCCTTCCTCAGGATAGATCGAGCGCCTTCGTGACAGGCTGCGACTCCTTCGTGCAATTCTCTCAGAATCCGAGTCGCATCGGGTTCGGCCACGCATTTCAGGAAAGGCGTCGAAAGCAGACCCTTCTTGTACAACTGGTTATCCACCATCGCGTAATTAATTGACATTCGTCGCAGTCGCTCCGCTGCCACTTTTTCTTCAGGAAGTGCCCCCGTAGTCAAGTACACAATTATCGGGGTCATCCAAGTGGATTCCTCCTCTGACCCTGTTCCGATAGCGCACACCTCCGACGGATCGGTGGTCGATAGAATCACCTTCTCCAAGAAGTGTACCTTCCGACTCTCTTCCAAAGGTGCCCCCAAGGCATATTTGCTCAAGGCATCAGCCTCCACATTCTCTTCCCTCGGAATTGCCTCGATATCAAAGCTTTTGAAGCTCTCCTTCAAGGTCCTAGCCTCCTGAAGATACTTCTTCATGATCGGGTTCTTTGCTCCATACTGCCCCCGAACCTGATTTACAATCAGGCTAGCATCACACTTCACCTTCAAATGTTCAATTCCAGTGCCCTTTGCGATTTTCAGCCCCGTTATGAGAGCCTCATATTCCGCCTCGTTATTGGTGGCTCTAAATGTTAGGGCCAATGCATATCGAAGTGGCTCCGCCCCACCTGGCGGAATCAATACGAACCCCGCACCCGATCCATCCGAGCTTGAGGAGCCATCAGTGTACAACTCCCAGGTGTTCTCCTTATTTGGCTGTTCCGACAGCTTCGCCGTCGAGACCTCTTCAGTATTCCCGGTTGCCCCCTCTACTGTTTCCGTTGCTTCAGGATCGGGAACAGTAGATTCAACTATAAAGTCGGCCAATGCCTGCCCTTTGATAGCTGTTCTCGGAGCGAAATGAATCCGAAACTCGCTAAGTTCCACGGCCCACTTTACTAGTCTCCCCGACGCGTCAGGCCGGTTCAAGAAGTGTTTCAATGGCTGATCAGTCAACACCGTAATTTCATGCGCGTGGAAGTAAGGTCGTAGCTTTCTAGCGGTAATAATCAACGCAAAGAGGTACTTCTCAATCGGAGGGTAATTCATTTCACTCTTGGAAAACGCCTTGCTTACATAATAGACGGGGATTTGATTGCCCTCGACAGCTTTAACTAAAACAGAGCTTATTGCAAACGAAGAAACAGCCAAGTAAAGATAGAGCGGCTCGCCTGGAGCTGGCTTTGCTAGTGGTGGGAGGGTGCGGAGATGTTGTTTGAGCGCTTGGAACGCCTCCTCACATTCGGCGGTCCATTCGAACTGTCGGTTGGCCCTTAGTACATTGAAAAATGGCATCGCCCGGTCGCTTGCCTTGGGTAAGAAGCGATTCATCGAAGCCAGCCGACCGTTCAGCACTTGCACCTCCCTATGGTTTGTCGGGGACTGCATCTCCTCTATCGCCCTTAGTTTTTCGGGATTCACCTCGATCCCCCTCTGGCTCACCATGAAGCCCAAGAACTTCCCTGAATGTACTCCGAAAGCACATTTGGCTGGATTCAGGCGGACTTGGTGTAGTTTCATCCTTTCGAAAGCCATTGCTAAGTTACCAACGTGGTCTGATGCTCGTCGAGACTTCACCAGCATGTCATCTACATAGGCTTCCATGGTACTCCCAATCATATCCCCGAACAGTTTGTTCACCATCCTCTGATATGTCGCCCCCGCATTCACCAGGCCGAAAGGCATAACGTCGTACTGGAAGACTTCACTGTCAGCGTAAAAGGCGGTATGTGGGGCATCCTTTTTCACCATATTTATCTGGTTATAACCAGAATAAGCATCCATAAAGCTTAGCAGCTCGTGCCCCGATGTAGCATCCACCAATTGGTCGATCCGCGGGAGCGGATAACAGTCCTTCGGGCAAGCCTTGTTCAAGTCGCGGAAGTCGACACACATCCGCCACTTCCCGTTGCTCTTCCTCACCAGTACTGGGTTGGCTACCCAAGTTTGGAATCGGATCTCCCTAATGAATCCAGCGTCGAGCAACCTGCCAACCTCCTGCTGGATTGCAATCCTTTTGTCTGTTCCCATCGGACGTCTCTTCTGCGCGATCGGCTTGATCGTGGGGTCGATATTCAATTCATGCTCGATCACGTCCCGACTGATTCCCGGCATATCGCTCGGGGACCAGGCAAATAACTCCTTGAATTCTTTCAAGAGGGCGATCAACTCCTGCGCTTTTTCCTCGGATAGGGCGGATCCGATCTTTACCCTCCTCTCGGGTCCATCTATCTCGACTTCTTTTAAGTCCTCCATGGGGGCGGGACGCCCAAACTCCTCTCGAGGATCAGTGTCTGTCTGGAGAACCGACATAGCCTCCTTCCTCGATCTCCTTGTGGCGTTGACATAGCATCGTCTCGACGCCACCTGGTCGCCTTTCACTTCACCGACCCCATTCTCAGTTGGGAACTTCAGTTTCTGATGGACAGTCGAGGCTACCGCCATCAGCGGATTGATAGTGGTTCTTCCAATGATCGCATTGTACGTCCCTGTGGATTCGACCACCACGAACTCCACATCTCTCTTTTCCATCTTCCAGCCACTGCCAAACCACACGGGCAACGTGATAACCCCCAATGGATAAGAGGTTGTGCCGCAAAATCCTACCATCGGGAAGTTAACCTCCCGTAAGTCTTTCTTCTTCTTCCCCATCTGCTCCAGGGCGTCGGAGAAGAGGATGTCGGAGGAGCTTCCTCCATCAATGAGGATCCTCTTCACTTCGAATCCCCCTACATCCAATGTCACTACTAGGGCATCCTCGTGGGGGGTCTCTACTCCCTCCAGATCCTTCGCCGAGAAGGTGATCTCCATCTCCTCCTTCGGAATCCATGACGAGACCTTTTTCCCAAAACCACTGCTACGGGCACTTGGTTGGCATAACGCTCCCGAGAAGACGATGTGTCTCCTCCTGCAGCGAACCCTCCATGGATCACATTAATAACCCTCTTCTGTCGGGACCCTGATGGGCCCTCCGAAGGCTCTGCGTCGGACCTTCTCTTCCTTGGGGACCTCGATCGAGATTTGGATCTTGATCGAGATCGGGAACGGGGCTTGCAGCGCGAATCACCCACGAACTCCTTCAGCTTACCCCTCTGGATAAGCTTCTCTATTTCCTTCTTCAGCTCCCGACACTGGTCAGTGTCGTGACCAGAGGCCCGATTGAATCGGCAGTAACGGTCGGTGCGGGAGCCCAACTTTTCTCCTTCCTTCTTCTTGGGGAAACGAGCGAGACCTTGCTTCTCCATTACCGCCAAGACCTCTTTCAAAGGCCTGTTGAGGGGGGTAAACTCCTCCCTCTGACTGTCCCTCTTGGTCGGACGCCTATCCTCCCTCCGATCGGAGCGTCCACGACTCCGACTACCCTCGGAGCTATCCTTCTTGTGTCGGTTGTCCAATGGTTTGAACAACTGCTTTCCTTCACGCCCCTTGGGAGGAGCCAATTCTCCGGCAGCGATCTTCGACTCTTGGACGTCGATTTGCTGTTTTACCCTCGCCTGAAGTGCCTCCATGTTCCAGACTTTTTTGGCCGCGACGCTGTGAAGTAAGTCGGAGCCATAGGGGGGATTGAGGTTTTTCAGGAAGGTACGGATGGCCTCGCCCTCCGATATCTCCTCATCCAGCTCGGTCATACCAGCCGTGTAACGCTGGTAGTATTGGGCCAGCGATTCGTCGGGCCTCTGGACCACCTCATGCAGGGTCCGAACACTCTTCAGCAGCCGTCGACGCCCTTGGTACTGGGCGATGAATCGTTGGTGCATGTCCTTCCAGCAGGTTATACATCCAGTGGGCAGACTGTAGAACCATGTCATCGCCTTTTCTCCCAAGGTACTCGGGAACAACGCGCAGATAACGTCCTCATCTGGGGTCCTGCCCATGCACGCTGTCAAGTGCTTCTGTACGTGGCGGACCGGGTCCGCAACTCCGTCGTACTCCTCTATCTTCGGGATACCCAAGCCCGGTGGGGCCAGGGTATGGATCAATCTAGGAACGAAAGGATGGGTCTCCTGACTCCCCAATTCCGACATCATGGGCTTCTGATCTCCCATGCAAATACCCACAATCTTCACTACCTGGTCGGCAGTGAGGGGACCATTCAGGGGAATGGTCCTTTGTTGCACTGGCCCTGGTCCATCGACCACGAAATTCTCCGCCGGTGCTGGATTGGGCGGAATGGGCTGTTCCCTCAACGGAGGAGGTGGCGGCAGGTTGTCGTCCACCTGCCTTCTGGGAGTATCTCGCCGCGGAGGGAGCGGCGGTAGATCTACGGCCTGCCTTCTGGCGGCTTCTCTTCGGTCTAGGAGGGCCTCCATGGCCTCCATGAATAGGGGCATGGCCTCTGCCACTACCCTGGCCAGTTCTGGATTCTGGGAAGGTGCCTCGTTCCTGGATCCACCAGGGGGGTTGTTCCTTCGCGCGGTGTCGTCTCGGCGAGTGCTGTCACCATCGTCTCTCAAATCCTGATGCTGTGTAGCATCCTCAGGGGGATTGCTGGTGGCCGGCACCTGCTTGCCTGATCGCTGCGGCCTGTTGCCAGCCATGGTATGGAATCAAAGGGAAGCAAACTTACTTTGGCTTTTTGTTGCGTTCCCACAGACGGCGCCAATGTTGGATCACGGTAGGAACTCCGGTTACGGTGACGGATTCCTTAGCTCCTCGCAATCCTGCAGAAGGGGAATAGAGGGCGGTGGCCCAGAATCCCTCTCCGATGCTTAACGTAAGTACGGTGATCGAGCAAGCAATATGTGTATGTGTAAAAACGTAACCTTAACCTGGAATAACTTCCCTCCTCTTATAGAGGAAAGGCTATCCCAGTTACCTGATTAGGCGGTTGGATTGTGATCCACTATCCCACATATCTCGCCGTATATCTTGCCGCGTATCTGTACAGTTATACGTATCCCACATATCTCGCCCATTATACCACTACTGTAATCATGGCGAGATTTCCGGGATTGTGCTCTTACTGGCGAGTCTCGATCATTATCGGAGGCTCCCAAGTTGCATCGTTGAGGATTCGGTGTCGGGGAGTGGTGACAACTCCCATATCGGGACCGACTACGTCCAGGTCCGATATCTTCGGGGCTCTCCCCTATCGGGGCCATACTTACTCGGGGCCATTCAATGTCGGGGCCTCCTTCCGTCGGAGCCCTTAGCCTTCCAGCAGCCCAGCTCCTAGCCCAACGGGCCTAGTCGCCGTTTGCCAATCGTTAAGGGGCCTAACGGCCTTCGCCGGGGCCCATCAGCTTGGAGCTCTGGTCACTTGTCTTCTCCAGCTCGTATTCGCGATGGCAAAGCACTATGAGAATCGTGTCGCCCGTTTCCAACATACCGTGTGATAGGTTTATCAAATTTTTACATTATTATGGTTTTATTCAAATTTCGTAGCGTTATTTATTCGATTAGATTTTTGGTATAATATTCTTGTTTGAGTTCAGGTTTTGGTTCGGTTCGGTTGAACGAACTGTATGCACGGTTCGTGTCAACGACACTGTTGTATCCTGGGAGGTGATCGCCCCTTGTGTTAAACCTCGTTGCATAGCCTGAGGGTGAGGTGGGCGGAATTGCCTTAAGGAGAGCGTGATCAGCACGTGCCTCAGTTAAAAATTCGTCTTTCCCATTCGATCTACGGATCGCAATTTCGGTTTTCATACACATACATATTACTCGTTAATTGTATGTCGATTACTGGATAATAAATAATTGGACATTAGTCCTACATATTTCAGAATTAGTGTTTTACCCTTGTATCGACCAACCTTTTTTTCCAACAGAATTAAGCAAAGTTGAAGTTGGGATCGAGAGCTTCGCCAATAACCTCATGGTGGAATGGACTTAGGGCAGCTTGTTGCTTTTGTAGTCTATTTTTTTAAAAATAAAGTTTAAGGATGAAATGGTAAATAAAATAATTATAAAATATTTATTAAGTATGCCTACTTCAAAAGCATCGCAGGCAGTCCCATATAAAAGCTGATATTTTTTTAGTTTTTCCGCGAATTTTCTGCGCCTTCTTACGGTGCAAAGAAAGAGATACGGGATGAGAAGAATTGAAGAGAAAAATAAAAGAAGAGAGAGAAAAAAAGCACCATTGTTGGTTTAGGGTCGGAGGAGGAACAGGAAAAGAAGTTGTTTTTGTTTCTTCGAGAAAACAAAAGCAAACAGAATAATGTGATAACAGCAAAAAATCCAAGAAAACACCGTATGGGATTTCGATCGAAGGAACCAACCATGGTTTTAGGGTTCCGATCACTCAATCGATCGAAGGAACAAAAACAACATTCAAAATCCACCGGTGTTTTCAGATTATAATCACACAAAAATCAAGAAAACTTCAACTAACAAAAAAAGTGGAACAAGAAAATTGTTTCGATCATGAGCAAGGTTGACAGCTGTAGCTCTTCCTCTAAGGACATCGACCCCGCCATCCGAATCAGGCTCTACAAACTTTGGAAGGGCAATAATGTATATCTGTCTTCTCTATATCTTCATTTCATTATTCTTTGTGTTATACTTTATCTATTATGATTTGATTTCTTGATGGTTATAAATTAAAAAAAAAAAACATGATATTGACAAAACAATTTTAAGATTTTTTTTTTTAAGTATCAATGATTCTTCTCTAATTTTACAATGTACGTTGTTCATTGAGTTCATATTCTTCTTATCATTTGTAGTAGACATTGTTTTGAGATTAGGGTTTCTCGAATTATAATGTCTTGAAAATGAAAAAATACTTGAAAAACCAATCCTGATTGAATGACCAATCTTAAATTTATGTAGAAATTTTTCTTCGGTGGGAGACTAATCTTTGGCCCTGATGCGGGATCATTGGTGCTGACTTCATTCCTCATCGGTACTCCGGCAATAACCTTCTGCATAAAACAGTACTTTCTCCTCAAAATACTCGATCCAAAGTTCGGGACTTGTGTCTTAGTTGCAGGGTTGATCCTAACATTTATGGTTCGTAAATATATTCTCAACAACATTGTCAATGTTTGATCCGATTAACTTTACTTATAATCCATCATGTTCCAACAGGACTTCACTTTCTTGTTCCTGACATCAGGAAGAGATCCAGGGATTATACCGCGTAACCTGCAGCTGCCTGAATCCGATGAAATATACGATTCATCAACACCTTCTTTGGAATGGGTTAATAGTAAAGCCCCGAATTTGAGAATAGCGAGAACAAAGGATGTGGTAGTAAATAATGTGACTGTTAAAGTAAAATTCTGCGATACTTGCTTGCTGTATCGTCCACCCCGTGCTTCTCATTGCTCGATCTGTAACAATTGTGTTCAAAGATTTGATCATCACTGTCCATGGGTTGGTCAGTGTATTGCAGTGGTAATGGAAAATCCTTCTAATAGGTAGCCTAAAATTGTACAAATTGTGAGTGTTAGGGTAATTTGTTATTTGTTTTTTTTAATTGCAGCGAAACTATCCATTCTTCATCTGTTTCATAACATCGTCGACCATGTTGTGCATTTACGTGTTTGTGTTCTCTTGGATAAACCTTTTACATCAAGGAGGGGATTTGTGGACAGTTATGGCAAATGATATATTGCTAGCTGCCCTCATAGTATATTGTTTCATAGTTGTTTGGTTTGTTGGCGGTCTCACTGTCTTCCATTTCTACCTAATGTGCACCAATCAGGTAACTCCCTCATCTTCTTATATATAATCAAGTTATATTGATTGACCCTTTTACAAACACAAAAAAAAATTACTATAGTTTTTGGTACTCCTATATATATATTATTGTGCAGACAACATATGAAAATTTCCGTTATAGATACGATAAGAAGGAAAACCCGTTTAGTAAAGGAATATTAAAGAATGTTAAAGAGATATTTTTTGGAAAAATCCCGCCTTCAATGATCAATTTCCGGGCATGGACAACATCGGAAGAACAAAAATCGAAACATGACGAGTCTGTGTTGTCAGAAGTTGAGAAGGTAGGGTTTGTTCCGAAAGGGAGCTTCGACTTGGAGTTGGGAAGTAGCATGGGGAAAGAAAGGTTGATGGAGCTTCCAAGCATTCTAAGGAATTTGGATTATAGAGACGAGGTTGATGAGAAGTTGGGTGACAGAGAGATGATCAAGTATGCTGTGGATTTATTTTTCCCTCAAGAAACAATGGATTCAACAATGTCAAGTTTAGAATGTCAGCAGTCCAGCCAGGTCACTGAAAGATAACTCTCACCATGCAATGCAATGTCGGCTACTCTAGAGAAATCGAATGTTGAGATACAAATTATAACATGGTTGGAATGGTTCATCAAAATATCCAACCATGCAAATGCAACACCTCTATATTATTCCAAACTTTAAAGGCAAATTTGCAGAAGTAGAGCTTGGAATTATGCTTCTGAAAGTTAGAGAGAACTGAGATGATGTAAAAGACATTTTTATATGTATGTATGTATGTACTCTAAGCTAAAAGGAAGCCGTGTGTTTGAGATGTAAAGTTACAACGTACATCTATCTGAATTATGCGTATAGAAGATCAGTGCTTGTGTTTGTATTATAGTTCAGATTAGAGTGTGTGGTTTCATTTCATCAATGACTTGTATAGAGAGATCATTTAATTAGAGCTTTTCTCAAGATTAAAATAACATTATATAGTCACTAATTAAGTCCCATCATTTTTGGTAGCTAGTCGTGGTGCCCTCGATTCTTCAATATACAATATATCTACCATCTTAGAGGGTTGATTACCGTCGTTTTTACCAAAGTTGACAGGAGGAAATTAATTAGCTAGGTTGTCTGCTTCTAATGGGTACCATTATTATTTCTATGGCATATGTTATATATTCTATTCATTCAATATTATTATAATTAAAGAGACAGTCCAAACTTAATTGGTCTTATTCTCGCAGCAGCCGAAACATATTTGCCGAATGACAGCTTTCTTTCTTGATTTCTTAACTAAAAAACTCAACAACTGTCATCCTAATGAATATATATATAGAGAAAATAAGTTATGGATTCCATTTTAACGAAAGAATTAGGAGGATCTTATATATTATATTGCCGGCAAAAGTAATTCAAAATAATATGGGGAATAAAGCGTGTTGAGAAGGGTTGGTTGGTTGTACCAAAAAGAATGTGGTCGCACGATGCGAATAACCATCTTCTTTGTATAAAATAAAGTATGATGTGAGGTTGGAGTATATATGCAATTTAACTTTCAACAGATATAAACAGTAATAACTTACTACTGCCTTGCCTTGGATACTAAGGTAAGGTTTAGACTTAATAAAATTGTTATTATATATAAATAAATAACTTGTTCAAAAGTTTAATTAGCGAAGTGGTTAATTATATATCTTTGATCGTTAGTCACAGGTTAAATCCAGTTTTATATCTAACTTTCATATATATATAAAAAAGTTTATTATCTGGCCCTAAAAAAATATAATGGTATTAATTATAGTTCTTTGTTTAAAACTGTAGGTAAAGCAGCAATTGGGTACAACAAATAATAATAATTATTATATTAAGAAACAGAAAGATTTGGGCACTAAGGTAGTTAAGACCCGCGTGAAAATTGAAACATCCGTCACGAACCTGTTGCCAGCGTATCGCTCTTCTTCTAACACTCTCCCTCATACACATACACATACGCATACAAAGGAAGGTGAGGAGTATCTCATCGTATCAGAGAGACCCTAAACCTCTGAAACTCCAGCCAATGTGGTAGTGATTCGCTGATTAATTCCATTTTTAATTACCAGTAAGTAATCTTGTGGCGGATCTGATAAAATAAATCATTACTACCCAGTTGGTGCAGCCCAAATTCTTCTCCAGGTTGGGTTCTGCTCTCATTTTGATGGAATCCCGAGAGGTCTGAAGAAGAAGAAGATAAAGCTCCGATTTTTCTGTTTGTGGTAAAGGAAGAAAGGAAGATCAGGGGTTTTTCTTCAGGAATGGCCCTTGAAACTTCACGTACAAGGCTTTTTCAAGTTTGGAAAGGAAGCAATGTCAGTCTCTTCCTCCATCACCTTCCGATTTCTCTCCACCCACTCTTTGATTCATATCTCCAGCTGTTCGATTGATATTGACAATCATCTTTAACTCTTGTCATCGCTTTTCAGTTTGGTCATTGGAATTAGCTGTTTCTTGAAGATGATTTTCTTTCCAGTGGCCTTGCTTTTATTTTATGACATTGTAGTATGCATCATCATATGATAGCAACCATTCAGAAATCAGAATATGATGATCAATATTTATTTAGTCTTTCAAAATTTAGGCTCGAGCCTTTGAGAGGTCTGTGCAGATTGAGCAAACCTTTTCAGTTAGGGAGTGTGCTTGATAAATGACTCAGCATATCAAATTTTAAATGACTTGAAATATTAGATAAATCGCGTACCATATTTATGATTCTGATTATACAATGTTCATAATAGTGCTTGACCTTGACTCGTTATGTTTCATATTGGTGCAGAGATTTATCTGTGGTGGTCGATTCATATTCGGTCCTGATGCGTCATCTTTGTTTCTTACTACCGTCCTTATTGGCGGCCCTGCAATTGCTTTTTGCACAAAGATGTATTTCAAGATTCCAGCTCATCCTGTTTATCTCCCTCTTCTAATTGTTGGATCACTCCTCACTATTTTGGTAATTGAACTTGACCCGTTTCCTAAAATGAAAAAGTTAGATTATCATTTGGAGATAATCTCATAATTTTTTATTTTTTTTGGTTTACAGGATTTAGTGTTTCTCTTTGTCACTTCAAGTAGAGACCCCGGGATAGTCCCTAGAAATTCAAGGCCACCAGAACCTGAAGATGTATTTGATGGGGCTACCCCGTCGATGGAATGGGTAAATGGTAGAACTCCACATATGAAACTGCCTCGAACAAAAGAGGTGAATGTGAATGGGCATGCAGTAAAAGTGAAGTACTGTGAAACTTGTTTACTGTTCCGTCCTCCTCGTGCTTCTCATTGCTCAATCTGCAATAACTGTGTTCAACGTTTCGATCATCACTGCCCTTGGGTTGGTCAGTGCATTGGAGTTGTAAGTTCTTGGGTCTTATGCTACCTATTGTTGTTTACATTGAAGAATTTTTTGTTTCGTTATCAAGCAATGCTTTTTTTTTTGTGATTTTTGCAGCGTAATTATCGGTTCTTTTTCATGTTCATATCAACATCAACCCTGCTCTGCATATACGTGTTTGTGGTTTCTTGGATCAACATTCACCTAGAAAACGCAAGCATCTTGAAAGGAATGTCAAAGGATATCTTGGCAGATTTCCTCATCGTATATTGTTTCGTAGCAGTTTGGTTCGTGGGTGGTCTCTCTGTTTTCCACTTCTACCTTATTTGTACTAACCAGGTGAATTTTACTCTCTTAAATCATGCTAATTAATTTTTCAATACCATATTTAGAAGGTGAAATTCTGCAAATTATGAAACCCTCGAGTTCAAGTGAAAAGAGTTAATTTTTTAGTGACTTTGTGAGACAGTCAATAGATTCAAGAAATTGAAAAGATTATGTTTTAACTGTGAATTTTGTTATAGGTTTCAAACAATATAGCATTGTTTAGAAGTGGAGATTCTGCCAAATGTGGAGCTTAGAGTATAATTGAAAAAAGTTAACATTTTATTATTTATAAAAGAAGGGCGAGTGTGTGAGTGAGATAGGAATAGCTTTTAAAAGTGGAACAGATTCCGCTTTTACAGAGAATTTCACATTCTATAGTTTTGCTTAATCTAGAAGATCATTTCTTTTTGGGGTTCTTTTTATGATTTTGTTTAGTTAGAATCATACTTATGAAACTTGGATGTGTATTTTGATGTAGACTACATATGAGAACTTTAGGTATCGATATGACAAAAAGGAGAACCCTTACAACAAAGGATTGATGGGAAACTTAGTCAATGTTTTCTTTTCAAAAATCCAACCTTCGCTGAACAATTTCCGAGCATTTGTTGATGTGGAGGAGCAAACAAACATAAACAACGTGGCTGTCCTGACTCCACTCCACGGGGGAGCCATGACGGGGCACTCCATGGACAAACTTGATATTGAGATGGGAATGAAGCTTTCAGAGGACAGCCCTTTTGTTCTTCCGGAAATACTTCAGAATTTGGATTATGGTGATCTGGAAGATAATCGAAAGAGCAAGGATCGGGAAAGACTTGATTTTGAGTCTGCTGAAGAACATCAACGAGAGCAAGACAATGCAGAAACTTCAGTTATGCAGAATGATGAAGAAGATTCTGCCCGCAGCTCCATGGCCATGCTTAATAAAGAAGATAAGGCTGAGGTTTCTATAGATGGAAGCAATTCTAATCAAAATGATTCACTAGCTTCTCATCCATAAGGTAACTAAAATTGATTCACTTTGTTCATCTTTTTTTAGCTGAAGATGGATGGATTATTTTGTGAACAAAGTGTTGCATATTTTGGTGCAGATATTTAGTTAGTCATGATGGAATTGAGTCTTGTTGATGAAGTGCAGAGATTCAAAGGAAAACCTAATGTTACATGCAGGTAGCAGCAAAGATTGTGTTTCTGTTGCTGATGATCAGTGAAGAAAGTTTTCATTAATCTGCAGAGGCCGTTTGTAGCTGTAACAACTGTGTTTAAATAATACAGCCAAATACATACAATAGCAGACGGAAGAAGAAGAAGGCCGGCCTTAGCTTGGTGTCCGAAATTGTCCATAGAAAGCCAAATAGTTGTCATCTGCAGATTCTTGTCTCGAATTTCCCTTGTTACGAATTCATTTGTTTGCAATGTAATTGACTTCTACTTCTTTTTCTTTGGATAATATTATTTAATTTTTCCAAGAAACCGTTTGTTGATTATTTCCCGGAAAAAGAATTGGGTTCAACATGTATTATGTACATATGAGAACTTTGAGACTAGTTATATTGTATAGAAGGGAAAGTTGTATGAAGAAACAAAGAGTAGAGTAGATACATGCATGATACTTATTAGTTAAGTAAACTAAGAGACAACCATGAAGGGTAAAGTGTTGAAGGAAGCGATTAAAGCGCCCTGGGGATTCCTATTCAAGTTGGTTAACCTAATGGTAGTTGCAAGAACTCGAGTCGGGGCAAGGAGAGGGCAGTTGAGGATATGAAGCATGGTAGCACGAACAGTACAAGTAGTGCTCTCAAACACCAACCCGGGTGGAACCCGATACACCATCGTGAAGGCCCCGTTAGCATCAGTTGTGACCTGTCCGAGGGGGATGGTCCCAACAAGGCATGATGCAGTCACGTTCGCCCCCACCAGCGGCTGGGTCGGTAGGCCAATCCTAGGGTTGCCAGTGAGGGTACAACCGAGTCGACCAGTCACTCTCATCTCTGATATCGCGTTCGTGATGGGGATGGCACCCGACCGCGGTAAAGCCACCATAATGATGAGGAGGCTCATAGGGAGGAGCAAGGACAAGTTGGCCATTTTAGCAAGTAAGCTTGATCTCTTTCTTGTTTCTAATCAACCTTACCTACCTAGCTTCTCTATTTATATACAGATCAGTCTTCAATAGTTTTTTTTTTTTTTTTCACACAAGTTGGTCCTAAGAGGGGAGGGCATTCCACGTATAAATTAATCCCCACTCGCACCGCATCGGGTCAGCACTTTAAAGGGTAAAGTGTTGAACATAAATATTTTTCCATTCCCATAGTCACTTAGCGTGTATTATACCCCTAGCATGTGGTTAAGAAATGAAACGCTGAATTGCTACACCATATTACATGAATTAGTCTTCGATAGTTTAGATTCAATGAATACACCCAGCAAAATTAAATAAATTATTATGGGGCATGCAGGATATATATAATAATAATAATAATAATAAATTATTTATGATGCAAACTAAATTAGAACCTTTAATAAAGTATAAATCACAATATTTAAGGAAACAGAAAGTAAAGTTTTTATTGTTTTGGAGTGCATCATTTTGAGAAAACATTTATACCCATAAGTAAAATCCTAGCTACCTAGTGGTTTCATATTTGGTCATAGGATCAGTATCCAATTCGGAAATTCTGATTACAAGTTTTTTCAGATATTTGAGTTTTCCCATTTTCGACGCATAAGTATTTATGTTTTATCTTTACTTTTGAATATTTAACGTTTGCTTATTAAAGCACCCAATTTGTCAAAATGTTAAAATCATGTTATGAATTATCCCTAAAAAAAACTGGGTTGCTAAACTTTTATAAATCTGGCTTTCTAATTTTTGGCAAACTCACAAGAAATTCTTACTATCTGTGATGATATTAACATGCACAAGGGGAAGTCAGTTAGCCGATATGATGTTATAATTTTGTCTGTGAGAAGGAATTCAATCATATCTCAATGTTAATGAAGCGTTTATAGTTCAGGTTTTGGGATAAAATGTCACGGACGGGGATGGAGATCCAAACGTCACAGTGGAGTCTTGGTAATTTCGAAAAGGGCTAGTTAAAATACAATCGAGTTTATTTCAACTCGATTTCTCAGTCGTTAGATCATGGGACTAACATGAGAGATAATTAATCAGAATTCAGGAGAGATAAAAAGTATTTCTTACATATACATAATCTGATGGCTGAGAAATCGAGTTTATTTTAGCCGAACCATTTCCAAAATGAGAGAAAACTCTCTTTAAAAACCATTAATTGTAGTGGCAAAAAAAACTTTTCATTGTATATGTTTTCTTCTATTACAGATTCATAAATATATAGAAAACCCTAACTATAAAAAAAAACTTTAGAAAAAATAATATAACTTCCCTAAAAATAAGCTTAAAAATTAGCACTTTAATTGATTTTAAAAAATGCAACTAATTAGAAGAAAATATATTAGACTTAACTATACTTTTTTCTTACAACAAAATAGAAAACTATATATAAATATTAAATTTATAACATACTATACTGATAAGTCTATTAATTAATGCATACATCACCTATATATAGACAAATCAAACCGATAGTTGTAATAAATACATCTGGATTAAAGTAGCTAGATAGATTATCACCAAAGAAAAGAAACAAAAAATGGCCGTATAATTGATCCGCGATTTCATGAATCAGTTAGCCGCTACATTAAAACATCCTACGCATATGCATGCACGCTGGTTGGAAACTACTCAGCAAAATGAGTGCATACGACACGAAAACAGCGTTTATATATATAACTGTGATCTTTATGTATATCATTGTATGCATACTTATCTATTGTATTTAATAAATATTAGTCTTGTAAAAATTATATGATTACCTGTAACAATAATTATCTATAATAGTTATCGAAAAAATATTTATTGGAATTTTGATGGATAACTATTATTACAGGCATCCATACTTTTGGTCGTCCATATTGAAGTCTTTTTGGACTTGGTCAAATTGGGCTGCTCATGGTATTGGGCTAGTATTTATTGTTTAAGTTGATTTTGTGGACTTCTGTCAGCCTTATTTGTTGTTCCTCTTTTTTTTAGGGAATTATTATTTGGTTGTGTTGGATACTTTGGATTGTATTTGGACATTTTTATTAGTAACCTAGCTATTTAATGAGGGTCACCAATTAAAGGAAAAAACTCAATGAATCCTTGACTCATGTCTTCTTTTCTTCTCCGTTCTAGGGTTTCGTCTTGAACCCTTTGTCTTCTCATTCCACAAACTCTAGATGGTATCCGAGTCTGAAACGGTTTCTGATATGATTCTCGCCGACGTGAGACGGAAATCCTAGCAAGCTGACGTCGCTGGACTGTTTCTACTTTAGGTACTGGTGATTGACCTTGAATCGTTGCTTGGGGAAGCAAGAACCTTGATACGGTGATGACGCCACAATCAATGATGGAAGACTTGATTAATAAGTCGGTGTCAAATGCCACAGAACAATGTGATAAGTTCGGTAGTTCACAAAGAACCAAGAGAAGAAAATATCCTCACAAAAATTGCACTAATTCGGCCAACCCTTAAGGTGACTTTTAAAAGACTGCAAACAAACCCTAACGACACCTAGAATGGACTTAAAGAAATCCTAATGGACTTATCTAATGAGGCTTGGTGTTTTTTAGCTCACTAGACCCATAAATGACCTTATTAAACTAATACAAATAATTAACCCATGGAAAAAACGCCCAGCACATAAGTTCAGCTAATTAACTGTTGAAAAACACTTAATCAAACTAAAACACTAAATAGAAATAACATAAGTCTTGGAGAGTGTCTTTGATCTTCTTGTCTTGTTTATTCGTCCATCATCACTCATGTTCGCCTCGGGGGCTGCTCACATCAGTTTCTCCTCTCGCCAACTTCATGTGATCCTTGTTTCCACGCTTGGCAATTCTTGTCTGCGCTGTCCTTGTCCACTTCGCTCGCATCTGCGATTTAGATCGATTCGTGATTTACTGTTTCTTCTACCCTTGCGATGGCTGATGAGAAGTCCGGAAACCCTCCATCTCTTCGTTCAACATCAAAATATTTGAGGTTGTGGCGATTACTGCAACCGATAAGAAAAAGATGATTAGCGAAGGCGATTTCCCTGATGTTCATCCACATCACCCACTGTACCTTCACCCAACAAATCATCATGGTATGCATCTGGTTTATGTCACCCTTTCTAGCATCGATGACTATCCTAGATGAAGCCGCTCTATGTTTATCTCTTTGCATGAGAAGAATAATCTAGGGTTTGTAACTGGAAACTATTCTCGTGATAAGTTTGGTTCGCCCATGCACAATTTTGGGATCGGTGCAACTCTGTGGTGTTTGGATGGAATTGAATTCAGTTTCTAAGGATCTTGGTGATAGTATAGTAATGTACAGTGAGAATGCTAGCTTAGCCTGGAATAATTTGACGGAAAGTTTTGACAAAAAGAATGATTATAAAACTTATCAGTTGCATAGAGAGATTGTACTGGCCAGGCAAGGCTTAGATGATCTCACTGTGTATTACACGAAGCTGAAGCATCTTAGGGCAAATTATGATTCTTCTTGCACCTGCCATTTATTCAAGGTGATGAGTTCAAGAGACATCCGGAACATATGGACTATTGGGCTACGATTCAAGATAATATGAAGTCGGAAAATTACTAGTCGGGACCTTCAAAGTCGAGACTCCAAAATATGAGTAGACAACTACTTATATCCAGAACAAAGAAATGAAGAAAAATAGTTGACACACGCTTTTTAGGATGTCGACAACCTAGACGACATTTGAAGGATGGCGAAAAGCCTCGATAAAGACTCCCCCTCTTAAGGCATGGGTCAAGTCAGCAACCAAACCTTATCGAGGAAACCCTTCCTCTTAAGGAATGGGTCCAGGTGGCAACCTGTTTTCCACCGCCTCTATGAAGAAACCTTCCCTCGAAGAAATTGTGAGGTGGCCATCTGCTTGTCACCTGTTTCTACCGCCATGAAGAAACCTTCCTTCTTAAGGAATGGTGAGGTGGAAACCTAATTGTCACTTGCTTATGACGAATCTGGAGAGAAACCTTTCCTAAAGGGTTACCGCCATACAAAATCGGTAAACTTCCCCTAGAAATATCCTTGAGTGTTTTCATTATTTACATACACTTTACATTATTATTCTCATAATCCATTACTGACTTAAGTTTCGGAGTGATCATGGGCAAATCTCCACCTCCTTTTCAGGTTGACGCCACGAAAACTCCATAAAGCAAACTAAGTATCTTGTGAGGTCGAGATAGAAACCTAAGAGAGTAACACAAGGCGATATCATGAAATCCATTCCCGAAAGCTAGGGAAAATAATCCTTGATCCAACATTTGGCACTGTCTGTGGGAAAGCGATCAAA
This sequence comes from Clarkia xantiana subsp. parviflora, assembly GCA_036873135.1. Taxonomy (NCBI): domain Eukaryota; kingdom Viridiplantae; phylum Streptophyta; class Magnoliopsida; order Myrtales; family Onagraceae; genus Clarkia; species Clarkia xantiana. The sequence goes on along the minus strand of JAPTYO010000002.1, from coordinate 45,772,992 downwards.
AAGTCATGACCCCGTTGAAGAATAAGCCAAAGGTGTAACGACTGTTGTAAAAGAGGTCGTGAAATCTCAAACAGATCCTACTAACTCCAGAAAAGCTAACGAAGAAGAAAGGAGGGAGCCTCCTCTGCAAAATAATTGCACCGCTAATGAGGAACTACACCCTCACTCTAAGCCACCTCCAAACCTGGCGGAGACAAGGACGGCTCATGTGTCTATCCCACCAGAAGTGCTGGCAGCGTTTATGGAATTTTGGAATCAAGCTCAGGCGGGGACCATCCCAACTACTAAGGAGCCAGTACTTGAAGCCTCTCAGCGGGAAGATGAAGTTTATGTTAGCATAAGGTAGGGGTGAAACTGGTTTGGTCGGACCGGTTTTTTAGCTATTTCGGTCGGAGTCTGATTTATTCGGATCAGATTTTTTCAACAAAAAATCCGACCAAAAATCCGTATGGAAAAAAATAAACTGTCCATGTTTAGTACGGTTTTTTCGGTTCGGTTTTCGGTTTAAACCGAAAATCCGAACGCAACAATCAATATTTAAAATATCTCCAACTTTTACACGTAGACTACATTAAAGTACTCGTTAATCAAATTATGTAGAATACTAAACCAAATTTTGTACAATTCATACTTATAGAATATACTCAAAGTTCCAAAATTAATAAAAAGATAAATTTGAAACTACCAAAAAGTGAAACGAAAACAACGTTAAATATAGAGGAATGAAGAATAAGATAATTTGGTTACCACTTATAAAGATGAAAGTAATAATAAAAATAATAATAGAAAATACTCGATTTCCTTAAGAAAAACATTAAGTTATCTTAATATAATATAATATATAATATACATCATATTATATTATAATATTAGGTAACTTTGGTCTAGTTCGGTCTCTACGGTTTTTAGAATATGAGGACCGAACCGAACCGAAAAACCGAATAATACCTAAAAAATCCGACCACATACTAAACGGTCTATTTACGGTTCGGATTTTTCGGACCGGTCCGGTTCGGTTTTTGGCAGTTTTTCGGTCCTACCGGATTTTACTTTCAGCCCTAGCATAATGTGTACGGGCGCCGTAAATGGTAGCCCGTTAATATATGTATACGTTATCTAAGTCAATTGGGTAAATGTCACATTAGGGTAATTGGGCGAGACCCAAATCCCTAATGACATGAGAAGCCCAAAATTGGGTCTCCCTTATACATTAGGTGGCCGGCCGAAACTTGTACCACATGGAATGGAGTGGACTTTTGTCCACTCCATTCCTCCTATATATAGTGGTGTCTTGGGATTTTCCTAAGCATTCTCACAACTCTTCACAAGAGTAATTTGGAGTGAATTACTTCACTCCTTTAGTAAAGTTTCGGCCGAACCACTCCTTCACCAAGGGTGTGCCAAATTGCTTTCGAGCAATCAATCCGAGGATCTGTCCCCGCCGAAAAACTGATCAGAGGATTTGCTGTGGAGCTATACTTCGTGGGACTTCCTTCTAGGAACTTGCACGAGGTTCCGATTAATGGATCGTGAACTCCCTCCACAACATCTTGGGCAAATGATTCATCTTTGAGGTATGTGCGAATTCTTCCGCTGCGTAATTTAGATTACTAGCACATACACGTTTTAGTGTTTCCTAGTATTACGTCCCCGTAATCCAACGGTGGTATCAGAGCCTGTGTTAGGAGTTCTTAAAATTTTGATAAACTGGTGTTCATGAGTTTTAATTATGAACACCGATATTTTGGTGTGAAATCCGAAAATTTTGAACAAAATTTCATGTTTTTTTATCTTTTAAAACTTAAAATTTCGGATTTTACATGTTTTTAAAGATCAATGCCGAAATTTATGTTTAAATTTAAGTTTGATGTTCATAATCTTCAAGAACACGATGAATTTTTATCAAGAACAGTTTTTGGATTCATGATCATAATTGTTTGATCTTAAAATTTGACAATTTTTCCAATTCTTGGTGTTTTTTTGCCGAAAACCCTAGGTGAATTATTAGGTAAAATTTTTAATTTCTTAGGGTGCAAGTAAAGAAAATTCGGCCGGCCACTATTAGATATATTTGTTACCATATTTTAATTTTAGTAAAGGAAACAATATATCTATAAATTGGAAAGATAAGGAAAAGATTCACAATATATAGTCAAATATATAAACTATCAATATATTTAGTTAAAGATAAGGATAAATATATATTGATAGGATTTAGTTACTTAAAAAGATTAAGAAGATATATTGTCTATATATTATATCCCTAAATATATATTTGACAATAATTATATATATATATTGTTGATTGATTTACATTTAAAGATAGAATCTTGACAATATTTATATATATATTAATAATGTGCCGAATTTTTATATATGTATTAGCAATATTGGAATTATTTTACATAATTAATATTTCTTGTGGGATAAGTTAAGTTTCTGGTGGATTTTAAAACTCTATTTAGCCCAAGAGAAATATTTTGGCCGAACCCACTGGGGTTTATGGGCAAATCCAATTTGCATTAACGGAGCGGGTTAAACCAATACAGGTTTTCTTAATCGGACCGACCTAGATAGGTTGGGTTGGACCTAGGTAACTAAGTGAATCTAATCTGAACCGGTTTAGAGTGATGAACCAAACCGCAATCTTATTTTATTGAACCGTTTCGGACCAAATTGGATCTTTAAAATCGGACCGACCCGAACCGGATTTTAAATTGGACCGAACCAACTTTTAAAATTTTCGGAAATTTTAAAATGTTCAATAAAATAGGATGTCAAATTTTAAATCCAAAATGTTTTCGAACTTTAAAATTAACCTAAACAGTGCTCTTAGGGTTTGTGGTTTTACATGTTTTCGGTAAAAACCCTAATGCCTAGTTATGATTATGGAGATGGATCTCGGAAATGCATGTTTTAGGGACTGGATTAAAATTAGAGGGCTGATTTGCAATTGTTTACTTTCTGCAACATATATTTGATATAATTAGAATTGTCGTCTTGACTTAGTCAAGCTATCTGGATGTTATATTGCGAGCATTGAGCTTTGGGATTTAAATATATGGTTTGCGCAATAGGATAGACATGCTGTGATGGTTGGAATTGCCTAGGATCCATGTCTAGAAATTCGCATGTTTGATTGTAAGCAGGAATTGCAAATCAGCCCCTAATTTAAAAATGTTTAAAACGAAAATCCAGTCGTCAATTATGCATGTTTATGGAAGTTCCACGTATGACACGTATGCTAGGATGTTGAGGATGTAATAGCATGTGATAGTTTACTTAATAGTAGAATTATATGTGCTAGCATGAGTTCCTCGGAACATTAGACGCATGACGTGTATGCATGATGTTTGGTTTGGCCGATTTTATGGCATAATGTGATAATTTGCTAAGTGTATTAGAATTATATATGCATGCGTAAAATTGTCGGAAATTTTCAAAATACAAAAGGGCCTTGGGAAAGCCAAGATCGGGTATACATATTTTTCAAAATATTCCCGTTCCGGTAATTTGAAAAATAATAACCGTTTTTCAAAGACTGATCTATTAGATTGAACACGACGGTAGTGTGAACTCTTTCACGGACCCCCTTCCCTCGGTTTACTGGCGGTCGGTTTGGTCTATATGACAGAAGAATCACTATTTGTCGTATTCTATCTTAATAGATAATCCGACGTTTGCAATTCTTTTTCAAAATGTTATTGTCTTCCTGATTTGCATAATCATCAATGTGTGAGTTGGCTGAATTAGTGCGATTCGATATTACTCGCAATCTTGATGGTATTAATTATGATGAATAAAATTGGAGTGTGTGTTGAACTCTCTACTACGATTTCGAAAAGTAGGGAGGACAACTACAGATGAATATAGTAATCTGTATGATTTTGACAATGAGAAATGAATGTGACAATTTGTTTCCCAAAGAATTAGAGTAGGTTCTTTGATGATCTGAACGCATATATGGTGATACATTTGACCTTGGTAAAAAAAAAGAGGGGGTAGAAGAAGACTTGAATTGAAACCAGACAATGTTACAGCTTAGTGTCCCTTCGCATCCGCCTCGGTGGAAGCAAGGATGCAAACGCTAGAAATGTTTCGGTTGAATGTGATAGTCTTCTCTCTTTTCATGGATGTTGGCGTAAAACCCGCATCGGATCTTAAGGATGAAAGGTCGACATGGAAAGGATGTATATGGTTGTCTGATATTGACAAGACTCAATAACCTCGAGACTAATCAAGTACAGTAACCACAACAGTGAAATGGAGACCTTATCTGCTCACCATAGTGAGTTCGAAAGAAGTGAACCATGATCTGCATAGCAAGAAGAGAACTGGACCGAATAGGTCCTATACGATAATCTGTTGGATTAAACCTCGTTGATAAAGTGCGTCTCAAATACGCTTCATAGGTCATGTGTATGAAGCTGTAAAATGTTTTATACGGACATAGATAATTTGAAGTGATTCACTAGTGAATTTACTCAGATGAGATGTTCAACATGACTCAAAGTTCTTGACTATATGCGCGACAATCATGGATCAGATATTCGAACTTTAGATCAAGAACTATAGCATTGTCATTTATCGTTCGTTGTTCGTTACTAAATTTTTTGTTATTTTGAGATTCAGAGTTATTGAATAAAGTAATTGTTGCTCGATTTGAAGCTCAATTTGCTTATCAATTTAACGTCTCGGTTAAACGAGAACGGTCCGAAACGAAAATACAAATAACATACCTACGGGTTAGAACCAAAATTCCGGCCAGGTAAAAGTGGTCGAATAAAACGAAACGATTCACATACTTCGTCATCTCAGTCAGGACAACTAAACTGAATAAACCCATCGATTGCGTAGCTAGATCGAAATATTTAGTATTTCTTATTTGTTAGTACTCCATTGAATGTAATTTTCTGTAAAGATTGAACATGTTCGAAACCGATTGGATTAAATTGATTTGAATTTGGAAATGAAACGATTTAAAACCACGGGATAAAACTGGTTTTAAGGCGTCATGCGCGAGTGTACCTCGAAAGACGGAACACATCGTTTCAAAGTACAAATTTAATAATGAAATGTTTTAATGAATGAATGCTGAATTTTTGTTTATGACCATTTATGGAATAACTCATTGATTACTTATACGAAAGTCAGAGGTATGCTTTAAAAGCTACCACGAACTTGTATAATATCAACTATCGCATAGGCGAAAGCTTAAATGCATAGCTCAAGAGGTGGATAAGTCTCTGGATGAGTTGACAAACGAAAGGAAGTGGTTAGTAAAATGACTCTCCCACTCTAAGCCTTGAAGGATGGCTGGACATTCATTTCAATAAAAACAATTCAAGAAGCATAGTTTAAAATTACATAATGTTAGAGTTCAACAACTACGTCCACTATGGGATGAAAATCAGTTGTCTTACATAAAAGTAAAATTATGTTATGAATAATCGGTTAAACACGCTATCATAATTAGCTAAAAGGTATGATAAGGGTTGCACCTTGTCAACTTGCGACATTAATATGCGCATTAAACAAAGTATTTGGATAAAAGAGTACGGACTACTCTCGAGTGATACATGTTTAAATAGCTTAAATTATGAGGTCGTGGTCAAACATGTAACATTACAAAGCTAGAGGACGAAATTCCAACTCTTAGAAATAGACAATGTCTTGATCGAACTGGAAAAGGATGACGATGATTCCAGGTCCCACTTACTTCGAGTGGGAGATTTGACACAGCACAGGTGAATGACATGGTAAATGATGATGGAAACATTATCATAGTAAATCCAGTGGGAGGGCTCACTCCCCCCCCCCCCCCCCCACAATCAAATCACTAATGCTGCTAATGCGAATCAAGTTGAAACCTGATAATCACGTCGCTGAACCGTTGGATGAAAATCCAATAATGACACAACTACCCATTGTTCCCAGTGGGAGTGGTACGACCAACTTGGTTCCAGATCCTAGTGATCAAGGAATTAATCTCGGAGGTAGAATCCCGAGACCAAGAGGACGTCCAAGGAAAGTTGTTAGTCAAGGTTCTAGCACTGCCATTATTCCCAGTGGGAGTGATGCTCCGATAAGAAGCATTATTCCGAATGGGAGTATCGATCAGACTCAAGATGGGATTAACGAACCTAGACGTAGTCAAAGGCAACGAACTTCTCCCAAGAAGTATCCTATAAAAAGGGCACTCTAACGTCTGTTGACGAACCGGTGACGGTTAAGCAAGCGATGGAAGAACCTCAAGCAAAGGAATTGAGGAAATAAGTGGAGGAAGAGATCGCCTCAATGAAAGCCAATTCAGTTTGGTCTTTGGTTGATTTACCTGCTAAACACAGAGCTATAGGGGCAAAGTGGGTCTTGAAACTCAAACTCACTATTGATGGAGAAGTAGAGCGATACAAAAGTCCGACTAGTTGCGAAAGGATATACCTAAACTCACGGAGTGGACGTTGATGAAACAAACTCACCGACTGTGCGTTACACCACAGTTAGGGCCATCCTTGCCCTTATTGCAAGCCACGATCACGAGCCTGCATTAAATGGATGTTAAGACCGCATTTCTCCACGGAAACCTGGAGGATGAGATCTATGTAGAGCAGCCAGAGGGTTTTATTACTCCTGGTAAAGAACCTAAAAGTTTGCAAACTCCAAAGATCCATCCATGGTCTTAAACAATCGTCTCGGATCGTAGGTTTCACGAGGAAATCGTTGGAAACAGATTTGTGAACCTCCATGAGGATCCCTGCGTATACACTAAGACCTCCGGGTCTAACTACGTCATCTTAACCTTATAGGTGGATGACCTACTCATTGCTGAAAACGATGTGAGTTTTATGAAACAGTCAAAGTCCTGGTTGGCATCAGTATTCGAGATGAAAGACATGGGAGAGACTACGTACATCTTAGGCATTAAAATAGCCAGAGATCGTGCCGCCCAGAGATTGTGTCTATCTCAAGAATCTCATATCAATAAATTGTTAAAGAGATTCAGAATGCTGAATGCCAAACCCGTGGAAACGCCGGTTGTACTCGGGTGCGCGGTGTCAAAGCGTGATGGCCCGAAGAACCTATAGGAGCGTGAACAGATGAAGAGTGGCGAGTATTTGAGCATGGTAGGAAGCTTAATGTACGCCATGCTCTGCACTCGTCCGGACATTTGTTACGATGTGGGCCTAGTAGCAAGATTCCAATCAGACTTTAGTTATCAACTTTTAAAGACCGTAAAGCGAGTCATACAGGTACTGCCGACTACGTACTGTGCTATGAGGGCAGGAAGATAGAATTGACCGGTTTCAGTGGCGCCGACCATGGTGGCGATCCGTATGATCGTAAGTCCATCACAGGAGGGGTATTCCTCCTTGCTAATGCCGCCATTTCATGGACGAGCAAGAAGCAATCATGGGTTGCATTGTCTACGATAGAATCGGAATTCGTTGCCCTCTCCAAAATGCACAGGAAACGGTCTGGCTGAAAAGGATTCTTACTGCATTGTTAGGGACTGACGAATTGAGAAAGCCTGTAAAGGTATTCTCCGACAGACAAGCTGCCATAGCGGCAGTTAAGAATCCAAAGTACCACAGTACGACTAAACACATTGATATGAAATATAGTTATGCTAAATCAGTAGTGGAAGAAAACATAATCCCTTTAGAATACTTGTCCACTGACGAAATGGTGGCAGATCCACTAACTAAACCTTTACGCAGATAGATTTTTGAAAAGCACGTAAAACTACCTGGATTGCGTAGGTTTTAATAAGTGGATTGTATCAGTGATAACATTTTGATTATTGAAAGTTATATTTTAATTAAAGAATTGAAAATTTTAAGTACATGATCTATTGACGTCATGTTGATAAATAACATCGGATTTTACGGTCTATAAACTAAGTCGTAGGAGGATGTAAAAGTCTTCCGAAAAAAAAATTATGTCGAATGTGGGTCTTGCCTCGTCACACAGGCACGATCGTCTTGTAGGTGAGGGGGACCTCTACCTTAACAAGATCGGCTGAGAACCATGGGATAAACCTGGTTATACGAAACGATCACTTAGTCTCGGTAAAACGCGACTTGACCTTCGTTTTGTAAATCGCCGTGATGGACCTTGTCCATCAAATTACCACATTCAGGGCCAGATGAAATATTCTGCGGTAGCATTATTGACATATCTGAATCCTAGCTAGTTCAGGTATGCTATTGATGCGTGCTTCATACTGCGCGTGCCACGTTCGACCACGGGGTCATGCTCGGTTGTGCTAGCTAGGATCCTTGAGATACCTATGGGCGCATACTTCGAACGTGTGATTGATCCCGGATTCCTTATGAAGAGGCGCCCAAAGTATCCTCTCGGACTTAGAACTCATACCTAAGGCCATGCTCAATGTTCGCTTCCCGGCGTACGAGCGTAGTGTTGAAGGAAAAGGCCAAGTGACCACGTCTTTGGAAACCGATTGAGTTTGACTAAGGGTATGAGGGATGGGGATGGTCAAGTTCACATGTAATTCACCGAATCTTGTATTTACAAGGTGGCCACCAACCGGATATTAGTTGAATACTTGTTGTGAATACTTGTTCTGATTTACAAGGTGGCCACCAACCGAATCTTGTTGTGAATACTTGTACGGATGCCCTGGGGAAGTATTCCTATGTGAAAAACTGGGCAATTGGAGAATTACTGTTGACCAAGGATACAACGCGATACGATTTATATTTATGTTATTAGGTTGATTGACGACAGGGAATCAACGTTCCACGGGCGCTACAACACTCCTAAAAGATGATTAGCACGATACCCGTCGTATCCACTGGTCGCACGGCAAACCTCGTATGAACTGTTCAGAAGCAGGGACAAGATCAGAAGACTGAAATGTTAATGCGATTCGGACAACGATACATTAACAGGCACCCTCCCATTTCGACGAGTGGGAGCTGTTAGCATAAGGTGTACGGGCGCTGTAAATGGTAGCTCGTTAATATATGTATACGTTACCTAAGTCATTTGGGTAAATGTCACATTAGGGTAATTGGGCCAGACCCAAATCCCTAATGACATGAGAGGCCCAAAATTGGGCCTCCTTTATACATTAGGTGGCCAGCCGAAACTTATACCACATGGAATGGAGTGGACTTTTGTCCACTCCATTCCTCCTATATATAGTGGTGTCTTGGGATTTTCCTAAGCATTCTCAAAAATCTTCACAAGAGTAATTTGGAGTGAATTCCTACACTTCTTTAGTAAAGTTTTGGCCGAACCACTCCTTCACCAAGGGTGTGCCAAATTGCTTTCGAGCAATCAATCCGAGGATCTGTCCCCACCGAAGAACTGATCAGAGGATTTGCTGTGGAGCTATACTTCGTGGGAATTCCTTCTAGGAGCTTGCACGAGGTTTTGATTGGTGAATCGTGAACTCCCTCCACAACATCTTGGGCAAAGGATTCATCTTTGAGGTATGTGCGAATTCTTCCGCAGCGTAATTTAGATTACTAGCACATACACGTTTTAGTGTTTCCTAGTATTATATCCCCATAATCCAACAGTTTCAAGTGTGAAGACCATTGGAACGAAACACCCAGATCAAAAAGAAGCGAAGAAGGCCGCGATGGTCGACGCCCAAACAAAGGAACCCGTGCTATTCACACTGGGGCAAGTAGAAGAGTTATTGGAAAAGAGAAGGAGATAGACGGGTGACATGCTGTCTATCTGGGATCACACTTCCCATCCTTTTTCCAAAAGAATGTTCGACACTCAAGTGCTGCCTCAAGTATTTGCAATAAACATCTACGATTACACAGGGGAAGAAGATCTTGTGCGACACATCAACTCCCACAACTCCTCCTTATTAGGAAGAGGGGCGGTGGAAGATCATTATGCGGCACTCTTCCCGACTACTCTTAAAGATGAGACCTCCACATGGTTCTATGGACTTCCCAACAATTCAATAGACTCATGGGAAGAGTTGAAGGCCAAACTTATAGAGTGGCACATAAGCCAAAGTCAGTGCTCAAAATTATAACGAAACCTTGACCAGTTATTATACCAGGCACCATAAGATACTGCAGTAGTTAAATGAAGACGCCATAGATGGCGAGCTTATTTGAACCTTCTGGAGAGGTTTGAGGTCGCAGAGTCAAGCCCTGAAGGACAATATGGTGATGAAGCCTGTCAGAAGGATTGATGCTCTCACCACTAAAGTTAATAGGTATATTGATCTTGAAAGATCACATGAAAATCCGTTCGCAGAATCGGGAAAGCAATTGGTGTCGCCCAAGATAGAAGAACAATCCCACTCACAACCTCAAAGAAAAGAAGAGAATCGAGATGGGAGCTTCCGGAAAAAATACCCGCCAAAATAAAAAACAAAACCATAATACCTACTTGGCGCGATACACCCCTCTCACACATAACATCTCGGTGGTATTGCAAGAGATGGATAAACTCAGACTTGACGACCCACCTCCAGTTCGGAAAAATCATATGGGTCAACAGATAAACGACTACTGTCGTTACCATCGTGTTAAGGGTAAGGACACAAATGATTGTGTCGCCCTGAAACAAGACATTGAAGCCCTCATCCAAAGGGGAAAATTGCAAAAGTTTATGGAGAAGCCCTCTAAAGCTCAAAGAAGACGGAGCATAAGCCCTAGAAGATTGTCCCACTCTCCCCCACACAATAATCCTGCCCCTATTTAAAGAGGAACTGTTAATGTCATCGCATGAGGATTCGCTTCGGGAGGGAAAACCAGCTCATCCCGCGAGGTGTATGCCACTCAAATCTCTACGGCGGCCAAAATGAGGAAAAGACCTCGAGATCCCGACCAGGTGGTCGTCATCTTCACCATGGATAATCTCATGATGGTAACTCAACCCCACGAATGCACCTTGGTAATCACAACCACAATGGCTGAATATGAACTCAAGAAAGTCCTCATCGATAGTGGAAGCTCGACGGATATCCTTTTCTATGAAGCTTTCCTAAACCTTGGACTCACTAAGAAGGACTTGAGAAAGGTATATTTCCCTCTGGCGGGTTTTGCAGGAAAAACTACCTACCCTATGGTATCATCCGATTACCAGTAATGGCGGGGAAGGAAAAGAAGGCTTTAAAGATTGATATACTTTTCGTAGTCGTCGATGCCACCTCTTCTTACAATGTCATCATCGTAAGGAATACTCTCAACCCCTACCACATTATCCCGTCGAATGCTCATCAAGTCATGAAGTTGCCGACACCACACGGAATTGGGGAGGTTAGGGGGGATCAAACCACTTCTTGACGCTACTGCGTCATTTCAATGCGACGCCACAATCAAAGAGAAGTCATCGAGACAACGCCCAATTAAATTTTTTTATATTTCCTATGTGGCTAATGTTTTCATATTTGCTTTTGATGTAACTTAGAAATGTTAAATATATATAGCCCCTCGAGGCCTTTTTCATACAAACCTTCGAGTCTACTATTATTTAAGTCGTCGACATTAATGTCCTTTACCAAATCAATTGCCGACATTAAGAACCCAAGATGGTCATAATACCTAGGTTCGTGGAAAATTCAGAAGAATTAGGCATTTAAGGTAGAAGAATCGATTGTCGACACAATGAACCCAAGATGGTCATAATACCTAGGTTCGTCAACAATTCGAAAAAAGTCAAACATCGAAGACGAAGAAAATTCCTTTACATAATCGATTGTTGACACAATGAATCTAATATAAGTCATATCACTTAGATTCGTCGGCAACTCGAAAGAAGTTAGACATCGAATTAAATTCCTTTATATAATTGATTGTTACACAAATAATCTAATATAAGTCATATCACTTAGATTCGTCGGCAACTCGAAAGAAGTTAGGCATCGACACTAAAGTCCTTTACCAGATCGATTGTCGACACAATGAACCCAAGATGGTCATAATACCTAGGTTTGTCGATAATTCGAAAGAATTTAGGCATTGAAGGTAGAAGAATCGATTGTCGACTGAATGAACCCTAGGTTCGTCGATAGATAATAAAAAAAAGTCAAAAAAGACAAAGAAAAGTCTTTTACATAATCGATTGTCGACACAATGAATCTAATATAAGTCATATCACTTAGATTTATTGGCAACTTGAAAGAAGTTAAGCATTGAAGATGAAGACCTTAATAAAATCGATTGTTGACACAGTGAATCTAATATAAGTCATATCACATAGACTCGTCAACATATTGAAAGAAGTTAGGCATTGATATTAAAGTCCTTTACAGAATCGATTGTCAACATTTGAACCCAGGATGGTCATTATACCTAGGTCTGTCGACAACTCGAAAGAAGTGAGGCATCGAAGGAAAAGTCCTTAACAGAATCGATTGTCAACACAATGAATCTAATATAAATATATCACTTAGATTCCTCGACAACTCGAAAGAAGTTAGGCATCAACACTAAAGTCCTTTACCAAATCGATTGTCGATATTATGAACCCAAGATGGTCAAAATACCTAGGTTCGTCGAAAATTCGAAAGAATTTAGGCATTAAAGATAACATAATTGATTATCGACGCTATAAATCTAAAATAAGTCATATCACTTAGATAGTCGACAATTCGCAAGACATTATGCATTGAAGAAAAGACATAAACTATTTGATTGTCGGCACAATAAATCTGAAGTGGTCACAATACCTAGATGTATCGACAATTCAAAGAGAAGGTAGGCTTCAAAGTTAAAATCCAAATGAATCGATCGTCGACATTATGAACCTGAAATGGTCATAATACCTAGGTTCGTCAACAATTCAAAAGAAGTCGGACAGCAGAAACCTAAAGTCCTAAAATCGATTGTTAGTTATATGAGCTAGGAAGGGGTGATTAAATCCAATGCTTATTCATAATTTGAGAAAGATAGGCGTTGGTTATTCAATCTTTCGAATTAGTTGATCGTTGATTTCGTTATATAGAGGAATATAAACTCTAGAAAGAGACAAAGAGGCTTAACTGTTCATTCCATCAGTAAACTATGATTTACAAAATGAATAGTAAAACAAAAAAACATATGTCAAAAGTCTAGGCATCTCCACCAAGGTCGTCACTCTTTTTCGCATGAATATTTAGATACTGCTGAAGAAGAGGCACCAGAGAAAAAGGAAAGTCATACTGATAGGCTTTGAGATCCGCTACGATTTCAGCAAAGGATGTGAAAAGCAAGTCGGAAGCAGTCACCGTGGCATCTTCCTGATAGGTGGGACTAGTCTTATAATTAACTATAGCCTTCTCTAGGGTGACTTTAAGATTATCGGCTTTATCCTTCGAGGCCTCAACCTTCTCGAGGAGAATAGTACCATCAATTAAGAGAGTATCATTTTCTTTGCTCGTCTTCTCTGAAATTTTGTGAAAATCCTCGACAAGAGAAAAATAAGTTTTTAGAGCTTCACGTTCTCTGAAAGTTTGCTATCGACGCGCACTTCATACTATGTATGCCACGTTCGACCACAGGGTCAGGCTCGGTTGTGCTAGGTGGAATCTTCCAAGATTATGATGGTCGCAAACTTCTTCACCTTGACTGTGTGACTGATCTCGGGTGCTTACTGAATGAGCACCCAAATTATCCTTACCACTTAGAACTCATATCCGAGGTTGGGCTCAATGTTTGCCTCCAGGCGTACGAATGCAGTGCCTTAACAAAAAGGCCCAGTGACCACGTACTAGAAATTGGTTAAGCTTGACTAAGGGTATGAGCAATGGGGATGGTCATGTACACCTGTAATTCTCTGACTCTTGTATTCACTAGGTGGCCACCAGCCGATATTAGTTGAAGGCTGTGAATACTTGTACAGATGCCTTGTAGAAGTTTTCCTTTGGGGAAACTAGGCAATTGGAGAATAGCAGTTGACCAGGAATACAGCGTGGCGCAGAGAATTAACAGGTTGATAACAGGTTTGGAATCAACGTTTCGTAGACGCTACAACACTCTTAACCGATGAGTAGTACGATGTCTGTTGTGTTTGTCGGTCGCACGGCAAACCTCGTATGAACAACTCGGAAGTTGGACTAGATCAAAGAATAAATGTTGATGTGTTGGTCGATAACATATTAATAGGCACCCTCCCATTCCGCAGAGCGGGAGTTTTTGGCATTGGGTGAATGGGTCGTCGTAATAGGAGCCCTTTAATATAAGCCCAACATCCTAAGTGTAATTGGGTAATGTCACATTAGGGATATTGGGCTGGGCCTAAATACCAATTGACATGATAGGTCCAAAATTGGGCGTCCCTTTTTAACACATGGTCGACCGAACTACGGGTTTTACCCCTGGTGAGTTTTAACCCACCACTCCTTATAAATAGAGAGTGTTAGGTATTTATTCGGGGTTAAACACTTTCTCCCTTTTAGTTGAGACCAAAGAAATCTCTCCTCCCTACATCACATAGTTCGGCCGAACCACCTACAAGCAATGAGGTGCCAAATCGCTTCAAGCAATTACTCCGGAGATCCATCCCTGAGACCGATTGAAAAGAGGCTTTGTTGTAGAGACCATTCCTCGTAGATTGCTCATTCACAAGAGTTTCTAGAGGACCCGTCCGATAGACTGTGAACTTCCAGTCACGTTCCTGGGACTACGTAAAGCATTATAAGTATGTGCGTTCTATCCGCTGCGTAATTCGTTACATAACATGTATTTTCTGGTTTTGTTTCCGTAGTGATTGTACCCCAATTTCCAACAGGTAAGCCTTTGTGCGTTTACTCTAACAGTCAAGCAGCGATAGGGGTAGTCAAGAATCCTAAGTTCCATAGTAGGACTAAACACATTGATATAAAATATAACTTTGCAAAAGTGTGGTAGAGGACAAGCTGATCACAGTTGAATACACGTCTTCTGAAAACATGGTTGCGGATCCATTAACTAAGCCCTAATTCAAGGATGTTTTCGAAAAGCACGTAAAACTGCTTGCCTTGCATAGGGATAAAAGGCTTGTGATGTGACAGTAACTTTTTTGAATTCGAAGTGATATTTGAATAAAAGAATTGCTATTTGAGTTTATGATTTTTACGACGTCATAATGACATTATTACATCGGATGGACGGTATATAAACTGGTCGTTGGAGCGTAAAACCTCCTAATAAAATATATTGAATGTGGACATTGCCATGTCACACGAGCTTGGTCGTCTTGATTGAAAGGATTCCTCAGCCATATCAAGACCGTCTAAGAACCATGGTGTTTCGAAAGATAAACCTGGTTAAGCAAAACGATCATTTGGTTTTGGGGTAATACGACAGGATCAAAGTTTTGAAGATCGCCGTGACGATCTATGTTCGTCTACCACCACATTATGGGCTAAATGGGTATCTACGATAGCATATGACATTCCCATTCCTGATATAAATTCATGTTATGCTATCGACGCACACTTCATACTGCGCGTCTCATGTTCGACCACGGGGCCAAGCTCGGTTGTGTTACACTAAATCTTCCAAGATTTTGAAGGACAAAAACTTCTTAACCTTGAGCGTGTGACTGATCCGAGGTGCTATATTATAGAAGTGTGATGTCTTCTACGGTGCCTAAGTGACGCTTACATCGAGTCATGCACCATGTCATGGTGCTCACAATGTTGTCTACATGATGCCTACACTTATGCTCGATGATGTTTTATTATGGTGCATACACCATGTTGTACACCACACGTGACAATGCCATGCATTGTGTCACATGGTGCATGCACCATATGCACCCGTCCTTATTACCATTGGACATGTAATTATATGCACCTTAGTTTGCCTATAAATATGTACTTATCACTCTTGTAAACCCTAGTAATCAATGAATATATTTTCATTTTATATGGTATCAGAGCACAAGGTTACGGCGCTTTCTTGAAGATGAAGAAATCTTGAATTTCTTCATTTTCCCTTCGAGATTCTTGGGGATTCTTCTTGGATTCAACTTGGGTGCTTCTTTGATTACTCATTTCTGATGGATTATACTATTTCTTGTTCAAGGATGACTATGTGTAAGTTTTTAATCTCGGTTATTGTTAGTGCTTAGCTGAGTTGAAGCTGCCATTGTTGGGTTGAACTTGGATTAGGTAGTCTTGCTTAGATCTACTTAGATTCAGCTGCATATTTGTTGGGTTCTTCATTTCTTTTGAGGAATTATGGATTGGATTGTGGATTTCTTATATCTACATTCGTGATTTGGTGTTGGTTTTATTGATCTGATAACTTGGTGTTCTTGGAAGCTTGTTGAATTTCTGGGTTTCAGCTAAGCTTTCTTGCTTGATTGTGGCTGATTTCGTGGGAATTGTTGAAGATTGGTGCATTGGGATTGTTGTTTCTGATTTAACATTCATTAGATATTGTACATTCTTCTTTTTTGGTGGCTTGCTCAGATTGGTTCTTGGTTACTGAGCAGATTTGGTTGTTGGATTCCTAGCTGGCCATTTTTGTCTTATTGATAGCTGGATTGTGTGCTAGTTTTGTCTTATTGGAGTTGTTGGAATTTCGAATTTCCTTGGAGATTTGCTGAGCATTCTCATAGATTTCTATTTGTTTCTTGCATTGAATGTTACTTTGTGTCCTTGTTAATTCAAGATGTCTCAAGACATTGGTGTTGATAATCCTCTCTACATACACCCCTCAGATACCACAGGCCATTTGCTCATCCCTTTTCAGTTGCAAGGGTCTTCTAATTACCATGCTTGGAGCACATCCATTAAGGAAGGCTTGTAAAACAAGTTGGGATTTATTGATGGAACTTTCACACGTATAAGTGTGCCCATCTATCAAAGGGTCAAGTGGGATAGGGCCAATGCAATTGTCAAAGCATGGCTCAGGAACACTGTGGCCAAGGATTTGGTGGGTGGTTTGATCTACAACCCTACTGCTCTTTCAATTTGGAATGACTTGAAGGAGATGTTTGATAAGGTGGATAGCACTCAAATCTTTCAATTGACAAGGGAGATTTACCAAACTTCACAAGGTGTGCTTTCCATTACTGAGTACTTTGCCAAGATGAAGCAGCTATGGGATGCCCTTGCTTCTATTGATGATTTGCACCTTGAATGTGTCAATGACATTCACATTTTGAATGAGCACAAGGAGAAGCAGAAGTTGATGGCTTTTCTATTGGGTTTGAATGACTCCTATGCACACATAAGGAGTACCTTGTTGATGAGGCAACCACTTCCATTTTTGAGTGTTGCCTTTTTAGTCTTGGTTCAAGAATAGAGTCAGAGGTCCATCTCTGGTTCCATTGGTGATCTTGGTGAGACAACTGCTTTGTACTCAAGGAGGAACTAGAATTCCAATTCCTATGCTCAAAGGGGTTCAAATGCCAATCAGAGAGGCGATGGTGGTTCAAATAGGGGTGCTGGCAATTGGAACTCAAATGTTGACAAGTCCAATTGGATTTGTTCCTTTTGTGGAAAGAGGGGCCACAAGGTTGATACTTGCTATTCTAAGCATGGTGGTCCACAGGGAGTCCAAGCTTCCCAAGCTTCTAAAAGGAATTGGAATTCAGCTAATACAAGTGTTAATGATGGTGTCAATTCAAGCATGGTTGAGCATGTGGCAGCTGGTGACTAGAGGATTATGCATGGCACAGCTGAGAAGAGGATCCTTCATGTGGCTGCCCAAGATGACCATTTTGATCATATGCCTTTGAGCTTTGAGGATGTTGATCAAGCTCATGCCAATATGACAGGTATATCAAGTGATTCTATGGTTTGGATAGTTGACTCAGGTGCAACTAACCACATTACTCATCAAATGCATTGGCTACATGACTTGAAGAAGGCTGGTTCTGATTGTCAATTTGTGCATTTACCAAATGGTCACAAGTGCAAAGTGACTAATGTTGGTTCTTGTTCATTCTCAAGTGGATTCACATTGACCAATATCCTTTTGGTCCCTGATTTCAAATTCAACTTGATCTCAGTTTCTAGGCTTCCTAGCCAATTGAATTGTAAAGTGATCTTTACTTGTGATCATTTGTTACTTCAGGGACAAAGTGGAAAGTCCATGAGGATTGGAGAATGGAATAGAGGTCTCTACACCTTGAAGGATGTAGTGCCCTCAAGATCAAGGATGGTGGTTGCACCTTGCATTGGGAATAAAAAAGATGTTTGGAAATGGCATAAACGTTTGGGTCATGTGTCAGAAACTTATTTGAATGTTTTGGGTTTGAATAATTCTGTTGGTTGTATCAAACTGTGCACTATTTGCCCTTTTGCAAAGCAAACTAGATTTTCATTTCCTCTAAGTGATTCTATTGCTTCTAAACCATTTGATTTGGTTCACATGGATCTATGGGGTCCTTACAAGGTGCCCACATTCAAGAATAATCAATACTTCTTGACAATTGTTGATGATTTCTCAACTTGGATCTATTTGATGAAGCAGAAAAGTGATGTTTTCTTGCATATCAACCTCTTGTTAATGGTGAAGAATCATTTTGCAACCATGGTCAAGACATTAAGAAGTGACAGTGGAACTGAGTTCATCAATTCATTGTGCAAGGATTTACTTCACCAATTTGGCATTCAACATCAAACAAGTTGTGTGCATACACCTCAACAAAATGGTAGAGTGGAAAGAAAGCATAGGGACTTTCTCAACATTGCAAGAGCCATACGTTTTCAAGTTTGTATGCCCCTTAGACATTGGGGTTATTGCATCCTTAATGCTTGTTATCTCCTCAATCGTCTACCATCTTCTGTTTTGAAATTCAAGTCCCCTTGGGAGGTGTTATATGGTGAGGTGCATCTCTCAATCATTTGAGGATCATTGGATGCTTATGCTTTGCAACAAGGTTGAACAATCATGACAAGTTCACTCCAAGGGTTGAACCAGCCATTCTCATGGGGTATTCTACTTCTCAAAAAGGATACCTTGTGATGAACATCTCCAATTCAGCCTTCCATGTAACTCGTGATGTTTTTTTCTATGGATATCTTTCCTTTTAGCATGTCAAAGGAAGATTTGAAGGATTTGATTCCATCTTGCTTGGGAATCAAGAAATCAATTGATGGGTTCTCAACTGACAATTCCAACACTTTTGAAGAGGTCCTTCCTCCTATTGTTGATCAGCCACAAGCACATCCTCCCATTGTTGAGGTTCCAACACCTCAACCTCCTATTGATGATGCTCCACCACCAGTTGCTTTAAGGAGGAGTGCAAGGATTGCACAACTTCAAAGTTGTGCCAATTCCAATGTTGCTTTTGGTATGGAACAATTTGTCTCCTATGATCACTTGGGTCCTCAATTCAAGTGTTTCTTGGCTGCCATTGACAAGATCAAGGAGCCAAATATTTACTGGCAAGCTGTGAATGACCCCAATTGGATTTTAGCAATGAAAGAGGAGATTCAAGCTCTCCAAGACAACAAGACATGGGAGTTGGTGGAACTTCCACAAGGCAAGTCTACAATTGGATGCAAATGGGTGTTCAAAGTTAAGTACAACTCTGATGGATCCATTGAAAGATACAAAGCAAGGTTAGTTGCTAAGGGATTCACTCAGGTTGAAGGGACTGATTTCAATGAGACATTCTCACCAGTTGTCAAGATGGACACAGTGAGGATTGTTCTAGCCATGGCTGCAGCCAAATCTTGGGGATTGTTCCACGTGTATGTGAACAATGCATTTCTTCAAGGTGATCTAAGTGAAGAAGTGTACATGGACATCCCACAAGGTTTTGACCCATACAAGCCTCTTGATGGTTCCCCTAGACGTGTGTGCAAACTTGTCAAGTCCCTTTATGGCCTCAAGCAAGCATCAAGACAGTGGAATATCAAACTCACTCAAACCTTGATGAAGAATGGATACAAGCAATGTCCCTCTGAACATTCCTTTTTCAGCAAGATTCAAGGGAAGGACACAGTATTTTTACTTATCTATGTTGATGACTTGCTAATCACAGGTTCCAATGCCAAAATGATTGATCAATTGAAGTGTACTCTACAACAACACTTCAAATTGAAAGATTTGGGGGACTTGAGATACTTTTTGGGGATGGAAATTGCAAGATCAAGTCAGGGGCTTGTAATCAACCAAAAGAAGTATGCAATGGAACTTATTGAAGATGCTGGTCTAGGGGCTGCTAGGCCAACTGAAACTCCAATGGAATTCAATGTCAAACTCACTACTTGTGAGTATGATGATGCAACCAAGTCAAACACTGATGATGTTCCTTTGGAGGATGCAACTTCCTATAGAAGATTGATTGGGAAGCTACTATACCTTACCATGACACGTCCAGACATTAGCTTCTCAGTTCAAAGACCAAGTCAATTTGTTGACAAGCCCAAGAAATCACACTATGATGCTGTCATTAGAGTGATCAAATACATCAAGGGCAGTCCAGGGCAATGCTTGATTTACCCTTCCAACAACAACCTCAGGTTGAGCTTATATTGTGACTCTGATTGGGCTGCTTGTCCTTTTAGTAGGAAGTCAGTGAGTGCCTATTGTGTCAAGCTTGGGGCAGCCATGATTGGTTGGAAGGTAAAGAAACAAGACACAATTTCACTATCAAGTGCTGAAGCTGAGTATAGATGCTTAAGAGTTGCCATTCAAGAAGCACTTTGGGTGAATAGGATTCTAAAGGAGCTTGGTGTGCAAGTTCACTTTCCAATTCCTATTCACGCTGATAGTGAAGCAGCTGTGAAGATTGCAAAGAATCCAATGTTCCATGAACGTACCAAACACATCGAGTTGGATTTCCACTTCACAAGACACCATATTGAATCAGGTATGATTGGTATTCATTATGTTTCTTCCAAGGATCAAATTGCAGACTTGTTGACCAAGGCCTTGGTGAAGAAGCAGCACTTAGCTTTACTAAGACTCTATGGGATTAAGAATGTCTTCCAAGAAAGAAGAGAAGAAGAAGAAAAGGATGGGAGAATATAGAAGTGTGATGTCTTCTACGGTGCCTAAGTGATGCTTACATCGAGTCATGCACCATGCCATTGTGCTCACAATGTTGTTTACACGATGCCTACACTTATGCTCGATGTTGTTTTATTATGGTGCATACACCATGTCGTACACCACACGTGACAATGTCATGCATTGTGTCACATGGTGCATGCACCATATGCACCCGTCCTTATTACCATTGTACATGTAATTATATGCACCTTAGTTAGCCTATAAATATGTACTTATCACTCTTGTAAACCCTAGTAATCAATGAATATATTTTCAGTTTATATATATGAAGGAGCACCAGAAGTACCCTTACCACTCGGAACTCATATCCAAGGTTGGGCTCAATGTTCGCTCCCAGGCGTACGAGCGTAGCGCCCGAACAAAAAGGCCAAGTGACCACGTTTTGGGCACTGGTTGAGTGAGTTTGACTAAGGATATGAGCGATGGGGATGGACAAGTACACCTGTAATTCTCCGACTCTTGTATTCACTAAGTAGCCACAAACCGATATTAGTTGAAGGTTGTGAATACTTGTGCGGATGCCTTGGAAAGTATTCCTTTGTGGAAACTAGGAAATTAGAGAATAGCAGTTGACTAGGGGTACAACGCGACAAAGAGAAGTAACAGGTTGATAACATGACAGGGAATCAACGTTCCGCGGACTCTACAACACTCTTAACGGATGAGTAGCATGATGTCTGTTGTGTCTGCCGGTCGCACAGCAAACCTCGTATGAACAATACGGAAACTGGATTGGATCATTTAATGGATATTGATGTGTTGGAAGACAACATATTAATAGGCACCCTCTCATTCTGGCGAGTGGGAGATGTTGGCATTTGGTGTATATGGGCCGCCGTAATTAGGAGCCCATTAATGTAAGTCCAACATATTAAGCAGAATTGAGGTTAGGCACATAAAATATTTTGGGTCAGGCCAAAATCCCTATGAGCCACAATTGGCCCAAAATGGGCCAACCTATTAACCTCAATAGTTCGGCCGAATTAAGGGAAAACCATAGATGGGTTTTACTCAGCTCCTCTTATAAATAGGAGGTGCCAAGGATTTCTTAGGGTTGATCACTCTCTCCCTAAGTTGACAAGAAAATAAATTCATCTCCCTAATATTAGTTAGGTTCGTCGAAGTGGTGTTTACCCAAGGAGGTGACGAAATTGTGTCAACAATTTACCCCAGAGATCCATCCCGTCACGGAATTGAAAGAGACTCTGATGTGGAGACAATTGTCTGCAGATTGCTCTTTGATCAGAGTTCCTGCAGGACTCATCCGGCAGATCGAGATCTCCCTCGTGACGATCTTGGGCTACGGAAAGCTAAACTGGTATGTGCTCCTTGTTCCGATGCGTAATTAGTTCACCTAGCATGTACGCGTGTTTTGATCTGTAGTAACTATCTCCTAAATCCATCAATAACATCTCTTTTGAAGTCAAATACACCTCATTGTCTATGTGTGGACTAGGCTTAGGATACATTTGTCAGCACATTAATCAGTATGGATGCTTTGGACTTAGGAGAAAATATATACTGTATATTATCAAAGAAATCATATATTTTGAATTCTGGAGAAGGTGAAGACAAGTCGACTTTTTTTATATGAAAAAATTTCTTGAAACATATCCAGAACACGAGCTTGATGGCAAGTTCGTAGTCGAAGATGAGAGTAATGTTATGAAGAATACTAGTGGCTAAAATATAATAATATTGATATCTTTTAGTATGGATAATATATTTAGGTTAAATAATATCTTTCATATCTTATTATATAGTTTATATCTCTTTAGAATATTTATCTTTAGGATTCTTGTAATTCCTATATGTAAATTAGTAGTTATCAATGAAATTAATCAAGCTTCTAACAATTAATATTAGTATCCGAGAGAGAGTAATGTTGATTTGGAAGTCATCTTTCCTATTTCTAGATATTCTCTTGTTCTAAGAACTTCTAATATTCAGGCATGTATCAACATGGTATTAGAGCCGACGATTCTATGACTGGCCTGTCCACGATGACGTTGAGGGAATTAACGACACTCCTAATAGAGTGTATGAACAAGATGGAGGGATGAGCTTCTTGAACATGGAGGAGGAACATCTGAAGAAGATGGATGAAACACCACCTCTGGCGCCAGGGGATGTGGGCAACATGGGTGGAAATTCATAAGGCGCATCAGTTGAAAGTTTGACCGCGTCAAAGTACAAGCTGCTGACGAAGGGGGCACTAAAAGATCAGGAAATGAGGCTGAAGCTTTACGTGCAGGTGTTGTGCTCCAACATGACTAGGCTCATGGTCTAGGTGTTCTTTCTGAACAATTTGAGCAAGTAATACCAAGAGAGATGGGCCCATCCGAGGAGATAATGAAGAAGCGGACTGAATTCATATCGCAGGAGCAGCAGCAAGAGCACGAGCAAGAGCAGCAGTTTCAACAACAGGCCCTCCAATCCAAGGAATTGAAGATGAAAGTGGAGGCTTCCTTGACGACTTGGCGATCACGACACAGAAAAAATCTCATACGCAGACCGAGACTTCCTTGGTGGAGCTTCGGGCCGCTGGCGACATTGAAAGATAGCACGGAGGATCTGGCAGCGACGACGGTGGCATTTATAGGAGGGAGGGAGGTCGCCGCTATAGGTAAGTAGGAGGTCCCCATGGTGGTGCCAACATCTTGATTGGCTGCAGACGACGGGACAGGCAAATTCGGGTATTGAGGATGACCTGCAGAAAAGGAGTTTACTGATGCATTCATGAATTGCAAGTCCACGTCTCCAATGAGGTTGACATGAATTTCCACTGTCAAGAAGATGCTAATTCAATATTATAAAGATATGTGTCGTGAGGGTAATGATGAATAAACTTTAAAGTATCAAATCAGATGGATAAGAGAGTTTTTACCGTTGCTAATGGGATTGGGTGAAGATCATTCATTAGGTTCCTAGTTATTGTTACATCTTCTTCTTTATGCTGGACAAACTGCTCAAGTGTATCAGTTAATTGTCGCCGAATATGATAATTTGCAACACCCGTTGGAGGCATTCTTATATACAGATATTGGTGATAGAACTTTTTCTTATGGGCATTCTTTCATTGAGCTTCCAAAGTTTGTCAAGATCACACCATGAATGACCTTTCTTATTTTTATTGCCCGGTAACACTTATTTTGAAGTCAACTGCAACTTGTTGTCTATGTGTGCACTTGGCTCAGGATACATTTGTCAGCACATATGTTTTAGACCCGGGAGAAAATAAATATTGCATATTATTAAAGATAACATATATTTTGGATCAGGGAGAACATGAAAACGTGTCGACGTTGGTTGATATAAAAAAGGTTTCTTGATGCATATCTAGAACTAGGGGTGAAATCGGACCGGTCAGTCCGAATTTTCATTACATTCGGTCGGAGACCGATATTTTCGGTCCGGTTTTTTTCAATAAAAAAACCAACCAAAAAACCATGTAACAAAAAATAAACCATCCAAATTTTATACGGTTTTTCGGTCTGGATTTTCGGTTAAAACCGAAAATCCGAAAATAATCTTATTTAAAAAAATAAACACTAACAGAATTATATTTATTTTTTTAAAAATTATGAAAATTAATCCTCAACAAAATAATAGAAAAAGTATAAAAAAAATGATTGAAGATATTAAGGATTTTGTATTGAAGACCCTCCAAAAAAAATTGGCAAGTCCATCTGTAAATAAAGATGCTTGTTTGTGTATACAGCTTGTACCTACAATCTATCTTAATAATTTCCTTTTTTTTTTTAATCTATTCTATCGTATTGGACCATAGACAAGGAAGATAAAGTAGAGTAGAGACTCTTCATTTCTGGAGAGTGGACAGCGGGAGAGTATCTGGATATGCGTGAGACTTAATTACCTAGCTTCAGACTTTTCGTTATCCTCAAAAGATCAAATGAGTTTAAGTATAATAGCCTAGGTATTAATTAATAACTGATAAATATTAATCATTAATTAATATATTAATATATTTCGGTCGGTTCGGTCTCCGTGGTTTCTTGAGGATGAAGACCGAACCAAACCGAAAATCCGAACAAAACTATTAAAAACCGCCCACATACCGAACCGTATATTAACGGTTCGGATTTTTCCGGTTCGGTTTTGACCGGTTTTTCGGTTTCACCGGTTTTTGGTTTCAGCCCTATCTAGAACACGAGTTCAAGGTAAGCTCGTAGTCGAAGAAGAGAGTAATATTATGGTATTAGTGGTTAGAATATACTAATAATAATATATTTTATATTTTATCGTATAGTTTATATTTTTAAAATATATAACTTTATGATTTTTGTAATCCTTGTATATATTAGTAGATATAAATGAAATAAATCAATTTTGTAACAGTTAATCTTAGTAAGTAATCTAATTTCTTAAAAGAGGTTCAAGTTGATTAGAAAGACAGCTTTTCTATTTTCAAATATTCTCGCATTTTAAGCCCGGGCGCATGTATCACACATTTAATTGATCATGTCAATACTAAATGCCAATTGTCTAATATTTTTGTTGAGGTTGTTGAATTTTGTGGTGGGTATTCTAATTCATGGTTATTCTAGGGGGAAATTGTAATGGTTGAAATGACCCCACCCCCAAATCCCATGAAAATGTTGATTTGCCCTTTACGTTCATAAGATAGATAGCATTGCCCCTAACTTTAATTTTTGGTTTGTCCTTGTACAGACTTAATATTGGAATCCATGCCATTGGAGCCGAAACCAAGTTCAAGTCGGGACCCATCTGCAAAATAACTAAGGCATGACCGAACGGTAGCCCTAGCTGCTGATTAGAATAGCATTGAAGTGTCTTTGCTATCGACTCCATCAGCAAAAGTGGTGGTGGCACCATTATCAGATTTAGAGATAGGGGTTGGTAGTTCTAATTCCAATATTGCAGAGTGGAAGGACGTTGGGTTGGTGAAACTGTAGATGGACAAGAAGATTGATTGATGCAAGGAAGAAGAGTTTGAAGAAATTGTAAAGAGAGAAGGCTTTACTTTTTACGAGGTATTGTAACCCAGTGTCACCTGGTTGATCGCCTAATTTGAGCCAATTGATCCCACCATTTTTTTTGTTAAAATTGATGTTAGTTAATTCAGGCTTCATTTTACTTCATGGTCAGTTAAGTTAAGTCGGGTAATGGTAGGAAATCTGTTGGTTTCGATTTCTTAGATGTCAAGTCAGCACAGTTGCTGATTCTTAGGCTAGAAATCAGTTGCATTGTCTGTTAGTTAGTTTGATTTAAGGTTAGTTGAAATAGTGCAGAAGTGGAGCACGTGTTAAGCTACAAAGTACAAAGTAGGGTTTTTAGTTGCAAAGTATCTTGTATAAAATCCCCAAGTCTCAGTTGAATAAAAACAAAAAATCTGCTCTGCAAATTATTCTATGTTTTTCTGCTGTATTTTGTTCTTGTTTATCAAAGAAAAACAACAGTGGTATCAGAGCATACTGCTTGAGGGATCTGTGAGGTCTGAGTGATTGTCTAATTTGAGATTACTCACCAAATATCATCTATGGACGACGCTTTCTGCAAATGCACCACCAAAGGTTGATGGCTCGAATTATCAAGCTTGGTCGATTAAGATGTCTGCTTTCATGGAGGGTGCTGATCTGTGGGAGGCTGTTGAGGAGGATTACGAGATTCCTGCTCTTCCAAACAATCCCCCATTAGCACAAATTAAGGTCCAAAGAGAGAAGAAGACAGGGAAGGCTCGTGCAAAGTCGTGCCTCTTCTCTGCTGTCACTCCTGCAATATTCAGCAGAATTATGTCCTTACAGTCTGCAAATGCTATTTGGGACTTCTTGGAGTCAGAATACAAAGGAGACGACAAGATTCGTGGCATGAAGTCACTGAACTTGATCAGATAATTCGAGAAGAAGCAGATGAAGGAGTCTAAGACTATTCAAGAGTACTCAGATCGATTGATTAACCTGGCAAATCAAGTCATAATTCTTGGTAGGGAGATGAAGGACAGCAGAATTGTAGAGAAGATCTTAGTCTCTCTTCCTGAGAGATTTGAAGCAACTATTGCCTCCTTGGAGAACACTAGGGATATGTCAACCCTAAAATTGGCAGAACTCCTTAGTGCACTTCAAGCACATGAACATAGGAGATTAATGCGTGAAGATGGGGCAGTTGAAGATGCTTTGAAAGCTAAACTTCACCTTAGTCCAAACGGAAAGGAGAATAAGTGTCAGAACAAGAATAATGGAGGAGAAGATGGGTCTAGTTCATACAAAGTCCCCAAAGGGAAAAATCACTCTTCCTGCAAGCATTGTGGCAGGGACAACCATCCTCACTACAAATGTTGGAAGAGACCAGACATCAAATGTAGAAGATGTTAAAAAATGGGGCATGTGGAGATGATATGCCCAGAAAAGTACAACCGGCCAAAGAAAGAGCCTCAAGCTGCTGTCCATGAGGAAGAGGAGCAATTGTTTGTAGCTTCATATTTCACTGTTGGAGGCTCAAGTGAAGGGTGGCTGGTTGACAGTGGATGCACTAGTCACATGACTAGTGATGTGAGTCTCTTCAAACATCTTGACAGGTCAGTACTTTCCAAGGTGAAAATTGGAAATGGAGAGTTTATTTCTGTCAAAGGAAGAGGAACTGTGGCCATTAATAGCAGCTTAGGTACAAATTGCTTCATGATGTGTTGTATGTGCCTGAGATAAATCAGAATCTGCTTAGTGTTGGTCAATTAATTGAGAAAAATTTCAAGTTGCTATTCGAAGATAAGCAGTGTATAATAATTGATCAAAATGGTAGAAAGCTGTTCAAGATTAAAATGAAAGGGAAAATATTTTCTTTGAATCCATGTGAGGCTATAGTCACAGCATGCCCTAGTCAAGTTGTTTCTACTGAGGTTTGGCACAAAAGATTGGGCCATTTTCATCATAATGCACTACAACAAATGAAAAAGGATGACATGGCGATAGGTTTTCCAGAAGCAGTAGAGTCATTCCCAAACTGCAGAGCTTGCTTAACTGTCAAAAGGAGTAAGCTACCATTCGATGAGTCATCTTGGAGGGCCAACTCAAAGCTACAGGTCATCCACACAGATGTATGTGGTCCTCAAGCGACTCCCTCACTTAATGGAAGCAAGTATTTCATCATCTTCATTGATGATTGCACTAGAATGTGTTGGATTTACTTTCTGAAGTTCAAGTCAGAGGTGGCAGGGGTGTTTCGAGCTTTCAAAGCTTGGATCGAAAATCAGAGTGGCAACAAAATTCAGGTCATTAGATCTGACAATGGCAAAGATACACCTCATACAGATTTGATGATTTTTGTAAAGATGCTGGGATTGAGCACCATCTTACTGTGTCGTTCAATCCTCAATAGAATGGAGTCAGTGAAAGGAAGAATAGGAAAATTATGGAGATGGTTAGATGCCTTATGCATGATAAAGGGCTTCCTAAAAGCTTATGGGTTGAGGCTGCACACACTGCAGTATTCTTGCTAAACAAGCTTCCAAATCGTGCCTTAGAGAAAAAAACTCCTCATGAAGCCTGGTATGACAGCAAACCTAAATTTAAAAATCTTAAAGTTTTTGGTTGTGTTTGCTATGCTGGTGTGCCATTAGTGAAAGTGGATAAGCTCGATGAAAGAGCAGAAGCTGGGATCTTTGTAGGCTACAGTCAAGTCTCAAATGCCTATAGAGTTTACAACCCAAGGAAGGGCAAGATTACAGTAAGTAGGGATGTGCATTTCCTTGAATATGAGAAGTGGGATTGGTCCAGAGAAGCTGAAGCTGAACAGCAAGTGACCCTTGATGATGATGATCTCATAGATGATGAACCAGTAAGAGGTACCAAGTCACTTGCTGAGATATACCAAAGATGTAACGTGGTAGTTCTTGAACCTGGAAATTATGCAGCTGCTAAAGAAAATAAGAAATGGCAAATTGCAATGGAGGAGGAGCTTGCCATGATTGAGAAGAATCAAACCTGGGAGTTGGTGGAGAGACCAAAAGGAAGAAAAATCATTGGGGTTAAGTGGGTTTTCAGAACCAAGTTAAATCCTGATGGCTCCATCAACAAGCACAAAGCAAGATTAGTGGTGAAAGGCTATGTTCAAGTATGGGGAGTTGATTTCTATGAAACTTTTGCACATGTGGCTAGACTAGACACTATTCGATTACTATTGTCAATTGCTGCTCATAAAGGATGAAAAATAGCTCAACTCGACGTGAAATCTGCCTTTCTAAATGGAGAGTTAAAAGAAGAGATTTTTGTTGAGCAACCTGAGGGGTTTGTGGTTCCAGGTCAAGAAGGAAGAGTCTACAAACTGAAGAAGGGTCTTTATGGACTCAAACAAGCTCCAAGAGCATGGTACAGCAAAATAGATGATCACTTGCTACAACTTGGATTTGACAAAAGTCCCAGTGAGTCCACCCTTTATGTTTTTAAATCAGGCACAGATGTGGTGATAGTCTCCTTGTATGTAGATGACTTACTAGTCACGGGAAGTAATGTCATTCAAATCGAGGAGTTTAAGAAGAAAATGATGCAGATATTTGAAATGTCTGACTTGGGTGAAATGTCATATTTCCTGGGAATCGGAGTGAAGCAAAAGCAGCATGAAGTGTTCATTTGCCAAAGAAAATATTTAAAGGAGATCTTGAAAAGATTTCAGATGGAGGAGTGTAAGGAAGTAAGCACACCAATGATTCTCAAACCAAAGCTGCAAAAGAATGATGGAGCAGCTACAATAGATGAGAAGACTTACAGAAGAAGGCTGATTGGGTGCTTAATATACTTCACTGCAACACGTCCATATATTTTATATGCAGTAAGTGTTCATTCTAGGTTCTTAAATCATCCTAGTGAGTTGCATTTGATTGCTACAAAACGTGTGGTGAGGTATCTGAAAGGAACTCAAGACTTTGGCATCAAGTTTGGGCAAAGTCAGTGTTTTAAACTGAAAGGTTTTTCAGATAGTGATTGGGCTGGTTCAGAGGATGATGGATGGAGCACCTCTGGTTATTGCTTCTCACTTGGGACTGGATGTTTTTCATGGAGATCTAAGAAGTAAGAAGTGGTGGCCCTTTCAACAGCAGAAGCTGAGTTCTTAGCAGCCTCAGCAGCAGCAAAACAAGCCATTTGGCTAAGAAAGTTACTACAAGATCTTGAAGAAGTCCAAGAAGAAGCTACTGAGATTTTTGAAGCAGCCATAACAATATATCAGAATCCAGTCTTTCATGGAAGGACTAAGCACTTCAAAGTCAAGTATTATTTTCTAAGGGAGATTCAGAAGGAAGGAGAAGTGAAGTTGTTATACTGTCCAGCTGAACAACAAACAACAGATATTTTCACCAAGTCCTTTCAAAGAACAGATTCGAGTTTCTTAGGGAGAAGCTGGGAGTTTGTAGTAACCTGAATTAGGAGGAGAATATTAGTTAATTCAAGTTTCATTTTACTTCATAGTTAGTTAAGTTAAGTCGGGTAATGGTAGGAAATCTGTTGGTTTCGATTTCTTAGATGTCAAGTCAGCACAGTTGGTGATTCTTAGGCTAGAAGTCAGTTGCATTCTCTGTTAGTTAGCTTGATTTAAGGTTAGTTGAAATAGTGCAGAAGTGGAGCACGTGTTAAGCTACAAAGTAGGGTTTTTAGTTGCAGAGTATCTTGTATAAAATCCTTAAGTCTCAGTTGAATAAAAATAAAAAATCTGCTCTGCAAATTATTCTCTGTTCTTGTTTATCAAAGAAAAACATCAATTGAAAACTCATCGGAGCAGTGTTTTGAAAACCGGACTGAATGTTGAACCGAAGAGTTGCCCGATTCACGGTTCAACCGGTCTGACCGACCGTCCAATGCCTCCACAAATTTCACGTTACTGCTGAAGATAATATTTCATATGCACATATAATTGGGCCAAGGCCCATATGCATATATAATTAGAATCCGTAAATCCCTACCTAGTATGGAAAAGTGAAGAGTAAGGATAAGGAGAAGCTGCCTCAGAAAGCAAGGTGAAGTGACAGCTGCCAAGGATCTATATAATTTTCTCTTCTCCTCTGCTTTGTTTCACATATTCTTCCGCTGTAGTCATAATCTTCTTGCAGTCGTCCATTTGGTCAGCAAAATTGAATTCGGAGGGTGAACTGCGGCTGAGAAAGCAGTCAATCTCGTAATGGCAGACTCTGTAACTCTCCAATTTAATATTCCAACCACCCTCCCAATCTCCTGATAGCAACTACAAGTGTTAATTCGACAGATCGTTCAATGAGTTCTCATAATGCCGTTGATTATAGACCTCAACGGCACCGCCGTGAGCGTGACCTTCCAGCTCGCATGAACTCAAAAGAAGAGAACAAAATTAGAAGGGCCTTCTCTGATAGTGGTTAGTTTAAAATTTTCAATAAAGAATTCAGATTTTTATCTACTCTCACGGTTGGACCGGCTCCGGTTTTTACGGTTCGACCCGGTCGAACCCGGTTTCCTCTCACAGAACCCGGTTTGATCAACATTCCGATCTTTTACTGGAACCGGACCGGTACCATGCCCGGTTTGCGATCTGACCCGGTTCGAGCGCCTGTCCGATCCGGTTTTCAAAACACTGCATCGGGGTGTTTAAGCAACAAAATAATATCATAGAACTGTGGCACTCAGCACAAGACAATTTTTTTCCAATTTCTAAACATTGGGGGCACAGTTACATTGATCATCTTTCTGCAACCTAAGATACCAATGAGTTTAGGAACCATAGACAAACCAGAAATGAGAAGCAAAGGTGAAAGGACAAACAAAAGCAGCTACATTAAGAGACATGGCAAAGGGTGAAACTGAAACATCCCACCACAAATCCAACCAGACCAAGAACGTCAAACATGAAAATTGTTAATAAACAAGAGGGGGAAAGGCAAAAGGGTTGGTCATTGAGACTGCCTTATTTTGCCATCATCACCTTGACGAACTCTTCATAGTTGATCTGACCATCGCCATCAACATCGGCTTCTCTGATCATCTCATCGACCTCTTCATCGGTGAGCTTCTCCCCGAGGTTGGTCATGACATGGCGCAGCTCAGCAGCAGAGATGAACCCGTTCTGGTCCTTGTCAAAGACCCGGAAGGCTTCCTTGAGCTCTTCCTCTGAGTCAGTGTCCTTCATTTTCCTCGCCATGAGGTTAAGGAACTCGGGGAAGTCAATGGTTCCATTTCCATCAGCATCCACCTCATTGATCATGTCTTGGAGCTCTGCCTCAGTCGGGTTCTGCCCCAGAGACCTCATCACTGTTCCCAGTTCCTTGGTGGTGATGCAACCTGAGCATAGTCAAAGTCAAGTCAAATTTTTGTTCCTTTTATTTGACAAATTGGTATCATCATGATTTGAATGTTTACTAGTTGTGTGATGATGTTGAATTTGTTGAAGAGCACTCATTAAAATTTGACTTTTGTGGTAACAATGACACATCAGGAAGATATCAAATGAGGCAAGTAGGAAAGATTAGTCAGAGCAAATGTATTTGAAACTTAAATGATAGAAATTCCTGACAGATAACTTCTCTACACCAACCAAGCTTTTGACCAGAACTCAGATGATGCAAACGGATGTTTGAGGCAAAGAAAACCCGGAATATTGATTGATGAAATGTTTGATTCTACTTTGACTTTCTAATAGATGATCTAGCAAGAAGAACTTTTTTTTTTTTTTTTTTGCAAAGAACGCCCTAAGCACTCAGTTTCTGAATTGGTTATGCTCACATCGAGCTTTCAATAAAGATTTAGCAACGTCATTAAAAGATCATAGTTACATGATGATATTTGAGAAATTTTCAGTAAGTTTTTTAATAAAAAGAAACTTCTACTGACATTTAGAGCTTAATTTGAGCAGCTAAGATAAGCAGACTCAATATACAAAAGGTCTATGAATCATGGCAGCATGATACTACCAAAACCCCATGGTAAGGCAAATCCACCATGAAAACGATAAAGAAACTACATCTTTGAACCAGATGCAACCAATTTCCCCATTTATATTCGGTAAATAGTAAAATTAGAGTGTGATAGCAGCAGCAAATCGGCTAGCCGTCCTTGGACAAACAGAATACTCGAAATCAAATATGAATGCACGGATAGATATCCCTAAGATTAAGAAGCGATATAAACATTATGAGGAAGGGAGAATGGGATCAAACCATCGCCGTCCTTGTCGAACAAGCTGAAAGCTTCCTTGAACTCGGAGATCTGGTCATCGGTGAGCTGATCCGCCATTTCCTTGGAGAATTCCTTCGCTTTGAGAAGCTTGAAGATCTTCTCTTCTGTTAGCTTTTCACTGGAGCGAACGATATGCAGAGGAAAAAGGAGCGGAGAGAGACGTTTTCGATTTCTTCGGACAAAACTCGCGCTTTGTAAGTGTTGAAGAAATCAATCAACGCTCTTACCGCGTTCACCATTCTGTCCTTTATTTTATTTCTTCAACTAATTTTATTTTATTTAGGTTTAATAATCAAATCAGTAGCTAAACTAATACCAAATTAAAAATCCATTACATCAACTTTGATTTTTCAAAATTTGAATCTGAAATTTTAAATGCAGACTAGATTGCTACCTATATTATAACTTGAACATAAATATGCATGTGTCAGTAACATGGTGTTCTTTGTACGTCTGTCCAATATAAATTCTGCAAAAAATTAAAAGGATTACATTAAAATACATTTTATTGAACCTCTAACCAATTTCAATTGAAGATATTTTAATGTAATCATTTTAATATCTTATTGAGTCTATAGTGGATATACGTAAAAGAACTGCTTTGACGAAATTACAATTTGGTAACGCGAAAGTTCGAGTAGCAATTTATGGTTGAAAGTTGACATAGTGATTTGATTATTAACAGTTTTAATTTAGGTCAATAGTTCACATGGTTTACTGTTGGCATCAGTGATCGGTTATAATCCCTAAATATTTTCTTATTTTCTCCTTTATATTTTATGACTGTATTTTTTGTTCGCATTGGTTTTGGCAATTAAGTGGTCACATGTGGCAGATGACATACTAAATAAGTGTAAGTCGGCTCCTAGTTGATAAGTAATATAATATTTAATTTCAATAAATTTTATATAATAAAAATAACTTAAATAAAAAAATACAATATTTATATAAAAAAAATAAAGAATAATTTCAGAATTTAAAATATTTTTACATTTGATTAAATTACATATAAAAATTAAGTAAAGTCTAAAAAAAATTATTTAAAAAAACAGGGAATAATATCAAATTGCTACCCTATTTCTACACCAAAATCACTATTGTCCCGACTTAAGTTTTTTGTGTCTTAAACCCTTTTTATAATTTAAAATTGATTGCCACGAATCGTTGATTTGTTTTTCGTTAAAATAACGCATGTGAATTCTACATAACCACTTAAGCGAAACCATTTTTTACTCCTTCCATCTTCTTCCCCAAATTTTCTTCCTCAAATCAAGAACAAACATTTGTACATCAAATATATTGATGTACTAAAAAGTTGATGCATTGAAAAGTATTTTTTATAAAATAAACATGTTTTTTTTAATATTATTGAACTTTTTGAAAAAAATGTGATTTAATAATATTATAATATAAACTTTTATTGAATGAGAATTATGCGCAACCCCTAAGTAAATAACTAGTAATATGTTTTAATAATAATAATAATAAAATAAATATAAATAAACATATAAAAAACCATAACAACCCTTATTATAATAATTTAATTAATAAGGAATATTGCATTTTTAGTACATCGAATATAGCCATTTACATTTTAGTACTCAACTTCTTTTAGGTGTCTTAACTATCAGAAGTGAGGTGATTCAATGATTTGTGACTCGATACACCTAGATATGAGGTTCGCACTGGCTTGTACTCATACTAGACATGATCAACTAGTCTACAAGACAATGTTTAGCACGAGCTCATGTCAATGCGAGTCATCTAGCTCGGCCAATTGAGCAATGACCTATTTAGATTTTTTATCGATAAATGTAAGGTAAAGTGGCTCAACTTGGCCCAAAACTCATGCTAGACATGGTATCCCATACTAGTTGATTAGGTATAGCATGGAGTCAGGCCAATGAGAGCATTAACTAGGTGGATTGAGTTATATGTCATTGAATAATCACATTTCGGATAGTTTAAATATTAAATTTCAAAAACAATTGTGATACTAAAATTCAATAATCACTAGTTAAGGTACTAAAAATTAATTTTATAAAATATACATATTATTTTAATATCTTATAATATCAAAATGAATTTTCTGCACAAAATCTGAATTAATAACAATATTATAATATAAATTTTAATTGAATTAAAATTACAAAATTACGTTTAATATGTTTTTATTATTAAATTAAATAAGATATATATAAAGAATAATAAAAAACAAACAAACAAACGAAAATATCGTAACACGGCTTGTACAATGTACACGGTGTGTTTGAAACTTTGAACTTTGAAGTTGAACTGAAGCTTTGACGCATAAGTGGTCCCCACATTGACTGCCACGCCACGGCATAAGTCCTTGTCTATTTTTTAGTAAGCCATGTCCTTGTTTTGGCAAAAAAAAAAAAAAGTAAGCCATGTCCTTGTCGAGCTCCATTTTTTTTTTTACTTGAAATATAAAATTAAAATGTTAACTACATAATGTAATGTTAGATGAGTGAATTCCCAAAATAGGTTTGTTAGCCAAACTTATTTCCAAACTAGGCTTCTTTAGAAACTAATTCCCAAAATAGGTTTTTCTATTTTTTTAATCATATATATTTTTAACTTTACATCCTAAAGTTTATACTTTGTTACAATTGACCCCTAAACAGAAATATAATACAAGAAATATATTAGAAAAATTGAAAAAAAATAAGGTAACTATATGTAAAAGTTAAAAACTAAAAAATAAAATTAGTAATAGTAAAAAAAATTGTAAAAATAAATTATGCTAAAGAAATAGATTATAAAAAAAAATGTGATATAAAATGTAAATAAACTAAATACTCATGATTTTTTAAGTATGAAATACAAAAATGAAAGCGTACATATACCCTAAGTAAAACATGTTAAATTTATAAAATTAGTGACTGAAAAAAAAACATATAAACTAATTTAAATTTAAAAAATCCATATAATAAATTTAAGAATGAACTTTAGTTTGTATATATATATTTTCATACTTTTGATGAATATTTTTTATATCATTATATTATATAGTTTTTTTTTGCCATTACAAAGTTAACTTATTTATTTTCATATTAAATTTTATCCTTTAATTTCACATATTTTTTAAGAATTAAAAGCTACAGTAAAATATTCGTTTGATTATTTTTTAATGTGTATTTTAATCAATTAATTATTTTTACTATCCATTTTTTTTTCATACATATAATCTTTTTAATTTTAATTTTTTTTTTCTTATTGTATTATATTTCGATTGAGGGTTCATTTGTAACATCTTGTAAACTTTAGGATGGAAAATAAATAAGATTCATTATTAAAAATGTAAAGAGACCTATTTTGGGAATTAGTTTCTGAACAAGCCTAGTTTGGAAATTAGTTTCGAGAAGTAACCTACTTTGGTCATTCACTCATGTTAGATTGCAGTGTTTGATTGTGCTGTAATGTGGAATGTAATGTTAGATTACATTGTTTGGTATATGTTATAATGTGCATTATAATGTGACTTTATTATTATTATATTAATTTATATAATAGTATATTATATTTTATTGTGATAAGATTTAAAAGAATATTTATTTTGACAACAACTAACTTCATAAAAATTATGTGTGTGGTTAATACTGTAGTTATTTCTGAATTCTAAAGACTAAATATTTAAATTAAATGCGCACAACTACTAAATTTATATTAATTAAAATATTATATATAGTTTTCTAAGACAATTTTCATAAAAAAAAGTGAAACATAATACATTAGTTCTCGAAAATCGTGTTGTTTTGTCTTCTAGTGATTTTTTTTATTTCTGTAAATTGGTTTCCTCCCGTCGGCACCAGACTTCCAGCATCGCCCAGCCACGGTCGCCCCCCAACGTCGCCCTGCTGTCCGGACCTCCATCGTCGCCATGCTGTCGCCAGAGTGGCCATCGGGAGCCAGCCCGCCGCCCAGTTCGCCTGCCGTGACCACCGCAGCTCGACCAGCTCCAGCCCGCCACCACCGGCCTCGCCCCTGCAATCCTTCCGTCGCCACCGTGGTCCCTCTCTACTGCCGCGCCGTGGTTTCCGCCCGACCGGAAGCCTGTCCGCCGGAGTGCCGGTGGTTGTCCCTCTGTTGCTCCATGGCTGGGGACTTTCTTGCTGCAAATTTTATACGGAGGTAACCTTCTTTTCCTTTTCCTTTTTTGTTTTGTTTTTTTTTTAATTTTATTTATTATATTATTTATTAATTGTTTTTTTTTTCTGTTTTGTTTTGTTTTATTATTATTATTATATTAGAATAAGTAGGTTGATGTTAGTTTAGCTATAGGCAAATAGTTCTAATTCTAATTGCATGTTGCAACATTCTTTATTTTATTATTTTTAGTATATGTTATATTAGTAGATTTAATTTTACATAAACAGTTTTAAATAAGTAGATTAATTAAATGATAAATGGTTAATTATGTATGTTCATCATGTTAGTTTGTGTCGATTTAAATAGGTATGATAATTGTTGATATTATTATATTTTATTTTCGTTCATGCATATAATTGATTAACAATAAAGTTGGCAATTAAGTGAATCGAGTACCGAAAGGGCATAGTTAAAAATTATATTTTTAATTCGTAATAGAACCCCCGAACTCAAATTTCTAATCGTAGACCGATTTTATGCCTAGCTGTTTAATTCGTTATTCGCTTAGTGATTTAGGATTCTAGTTAGCCTTAATTAACTAGTGGCGACTCTTTCAAAATCCACGTTTCAAAACGTAATTCGCCGTAGGTCATATTTTTGGCAGCATACAACTCTCCGTTGTACTGCCCTCTCCAAGTGTGCTTATTCCCTTCTAACAATTTGACGACTTTGTTAGGGACATGTATGAGGGTTCGGGGTCAGTATGTTCACTTTTTTTGGCCATGTTTGAGATTTGTAGATTTATTTTTTATATTTTGACTTCACTGATCCAACTTGGTTGTTTTTGTG
Organism: Clarkia xantiana subsp. parviflora; assembly: GCA_036873135.1. Taxonomy (NCBI): domain Eukaryota; kingdom Viridiplantae; phylum Streptophyta; class Magnoliopsida; order Myrtales; family Onagraceae; genus Clarkia; species Clarkia xantiana. The sequence continues at coordinate 45,734,921 of JAPTYO010000002.1, read as the reverse complement.
TGATTTCAGGTGTGAAATTTTTTTTTTATTATATCTGACTATTTTTCTTTATTGTATTATGTGTTACATGAATTAACACACACCACTTTAGTGTAATATCCAAAATGCCTAAAACTCAGGGCAACTAGGAACCCCAGAGAGTTAATAATGGTACGACCGGAGCGGCTGGGCCGTCGGTACGACTCCGAAAAATTCCACTCGCTTGTGAAGGTCTTGTGATCCCTATGATGGGGGGAGGAAACCACCTGGTCGGGAGCCTATCAGTGAAACCTACCTTGTAGAGTAAAGCCACACATTTTTTACCCCCATAACACGTCGTGTTTTATCTGTGTTTTTTTTTTTTTGTAAATGTTATTAGGTAAATAGTACTGTTTTTATAACTTTTATTTCTCATTCATTCATCTCATTGCATTTTTAAAAATAACAAAAAAAAAAAAAACTTTTTCAGCTAAGTAATTAGTCATTTAGTTGTAGAAATTTTCTTTTCAAACATACATTTCGTATGCATTGTTTAAAAAAAAAAAAAAAAACATCTTACCTGAATAGCTTGTAAGTTTCTTAACTGTACAACTTTCATCTCATGTACATCTCATTGGCATTGATTTAGGAAAAACGATTTTTTAGATAGATTGTAAATCTTCTCTTAGTTGTTGAGTTTTTAATTCCAAACATGCATTGAATTTGCATTTCTTTTTATAAAAAAACTTTACCTGGATTTTTCATCTCGTACATGCATTCCATATGTACCATTCAGGTTAACTGTTGTAAATTTTAAATTTTTTTAACAGTAGAATTTTAACTTTCGAGCATGCATGAGCATTTAAAAAAAAATCAAAGTGTCATTCATTTTTATCTAAGGTGTGTTGCACTTTTTCGACAAGATCTTCTCAACCTTCGCATGAGCTAGCATTTAAAAAAAGAGATTTGATTTTTTTGTTTTTTTTGAGAAAATAGTTTAACTGTGCAGTTGAGTGCGATTATTCGAGATTAAGCAAAGGACGAGAAAACATGTTTGAAAAAACTTTGTTTTGAACATCTATCTTACGTTCGAGCCAGATTATGCACTCAACGAGCTCATTTAATGCCATGATTGTGAAAAACACCTTAGATCGTAAATTCTGATTCTTTCTGAAATGTAATCAAAATTATGAAATGAATGACTTTAGAGTTTTCAAAAAAAATAAAAAAAATCATGCATGATTTCTCATATGCTCTACACTGATTTTTCATTCACTCTTTTCAGGTACCCTTGGTTAGGTATCATGTACATATAAGTTCTGCCGGCCAAACGGGGCAACAAAAAAGAACATGTAGTCATCTAGTTGCATGACGAATAAATTGCGCACTCGGGATATCCAACGCTCAGGTACGATGAATTGTACTTGATTATTTCCTTGAGATTTGAGTGTGCTTACTCTTTTTACAGATCAGACGACCACTTCGACAAGGTCGCAACCACGTGAAATGTGAAAGATTCAAGAACTTCCGTGCCAAAATTCTACCTACCATGTGTAGAATTCATGCGCGTCCCCGAACCAAGCCGTACATCCGTTTTACGGTGAGGTCTAAACCGGTCAGTAGTAACCAAATGGCATTTCCTCTTCAGATCAACCACAACTACCAGATGGAGCAAAAAAGTTGGAACATGCAGCAGATCCATGTAAGCATATGGTAATGGGCGCCGTAATTGGTAGCCCATAATATGTATAGTTTACCTAATGAACTTGGGTAAATGTCACATTAGGGTAATTGGGCTAGACCCAAATCCCAATTGACATGGGAGGCCCAAAAAATTGGGCCTCCCCAAATACATAGGCCGGCAAAAACTATAGTGTGGGGTAAAGTGGACCTTTCTCCTCCTATAAATAAGAGGTGTTAGGGAATTTTTAGGGTTAATCATAATTCCCTCACAATAGTGTTTTAGAGAGAAAAACCCTCCTCCCACACCTAGTGTTTTGGCCGAACCATATCCCTCACCAAGGGTGTGCCAAATTTCTTTCGAGCAAACTCTCCAGAGATCTGTCCCCGTGCCGAGAATTGATCGGAGGCTTTGTGGATATTATACCGCATATGGCTTCTTTCACAAGAACTTCTACGGGTTCCGACAGGAGGATCGCGAACTCCCTCGAGTAAGGATCTTGGACTACAGTTACTGTTGAGGTATGTGTAAATCATCCGCTGCGTAATTATTATTACTAGCACGTACCATGATTTAGTTTCCGTAGTGATTACTCCCCGTAATCTAACAGTGGTATCAGAGCTTGTGTTAGGAGTTCATGATTTTGATAAATTGATGTTCTTGAAATTTAAAGATTGAAAACTGAAAATTTTAAGAAGAAAAATTTAAAATTTTTGATTTTTTAAGGTTATTAGTGAAACCGAAAATTTTCATGATGTTCTTGGTGAAGTTGATCTTCATGATCTTCAAGAAAAGTGTAATACTTATCAAAATCAAACATTGGATTTTAGATCTTATTAAAATTTGATCTTGAAATTTGACCACTTATTCCTAATTTGGTGTTTGTGACGAAAATTTTAATGTTTTTTTTTCAAGGTAAATTTTTTTAATTTCTTGGTCACCAAATAACCAAATTTCGGCACACACATATTGTTTACCATTTTTTTAATTTTTTAATTAAGGTAACAATATATCTATAATTAGGAACATTAAGATAGATTCACATTAATATATATAAATATATATCTCTATCAATATATCGAATTATTTAAATAGTGTTATAGATATTATTGATAGATTTACTTACCTAGAAGATTGAGAAAATATATTGTTAGTATATTTGTTACCCTATTTAATATATTGACAATAAATAAATAAATATATTATATATAAGAACCGAATTACATATATATATATATATATATATGTTTGTATTTGGCCGGAATATATATATATATATATATATATATATATATATATATATATATATATATATATATATATATATATATATATATATATATATATATATATATATATATATATATATATATATATATATATATATTTATATATTTTAATATTGAAAATTATTTTACATAGTTAATGTTACTTGGTGGAGTTAAATACTTTTGGACTTTAAAATCTTACTTGGGCCACAAGTAAACATTTCGGCCCAACCTTTGAAATTTTAATTATTCGGCCAGTCCAATATGTCAAACTGGGAAAAATTTAAATCGAACCGGATTTTCTCAATCGGTTCGACCTAATCGGGTCGGGTCGGACCACGTAATTAAGTGGATCTAATTGAACCGGTTTTGAGTGTTGAACCGAACTGAACCCTATTTTATTGGACCGGTTCAGACCGAACTAGATTTTAAAATTTAAAACCGGACCGAACCGGATTTACCAAACCGGATCGAATCGGATTTTTCTGGACCGAACTGAACCGGATTAAAACAGACTAAAATTGACTGAACCGAACCAAGTTTTCAAAACCAAATTCAAGTCAATTAAAATAGGGAGGTCAAATTTTAAAATCCAAATGTTTTAGAACCTTAAAATGGATTACACAGTGCTCATAGGGTTGCTAACCTTAATGCCTAGTTTCGATTATGGGTATGGACCTCGTAGATACATGTTTTTGGGACTGGTTTAATTAGTGGGCTGAATTGCAATTGTTTATTATTCAATATATATTTATGCATGATTAGAACTGTTGTCTAGAATGAGTCAAGCTAGCTGGATATTGCATGTTGTGGGCGGAGCCCTAGTTAAATATATAGTTGCGCACTAGGATAGACATGCTGTGATGGTTGAAAATGCATAGGATTCATGTCTAGAAGTTTGCGTAATTGAATATAAGCATGAATTGCAAATCAGCCCCTAATGTTTAAATTATTTTAAAACCGAAAACCAGTCGCCAAATATGTATGATATGTGTGAATGTTACATATTTGACACGTATGCTAGAATGTCGAGGATATAGTTGCATTTGATAATTTACTTGGAAGTAGAATTATGAATGCAAGCATGAATTCCTCGGAACATTAGACGCATGACGCGTAAGCATGTGTGTGGTATGTATGATGAATGTTACTGGCATATGATAATTTACGTGGATAGTAGAATTATGTATGCATGAGTGAATTCATCGGAATGATTTTCCAAAACAAAAGGGCATTGGGAAAGCCAAGATCAGGTATGCTTATTTTAAAATTCTCGTTCCGGTAATTTGCGATTAAAACCGTTTTAAGAGACTGATCTATTGGATAGAAGACCGCGATAGTGTGAACTCTTTCACAGCCATCTTCCATTTGTTTACTGGTGGTCGGTTGGTTTAGATGACTGATGAATCATTATTTTTCGGATTCTATCTTAATAGATATTTGATGTATGTAATTCTTTCTCAAAATGTTATTGTCTCCCTGATTTTGCTTGATTATCAATGTGTTAGTTTTCATGGCCGAACCGTTACAGTTCTACGAACCTCACAACTGGACGACATGGATTATGATGCTTGGAGGGACAATGTTATGGATCTCCTGATCGCTGCGGGTCTTGACGATCAAGTCAATCCGATAGAGAAAAGGATAAGCCTGGACGAAAATGGAAACCTTCATGAGAGCAACAGCAAGAAAAGGTTGAGGAAGGATCGTAATGCACGAGAGTTGATCCTCTCGCAGCTGACAACAGAAGTAGAAGAAGAGTTTACACAACTCAGCGCATTGCATCTTTGGTGTGCCATATACCTTCGCTTCGGTGAGGGTAAGGCCGCTGAAGCGAGAGCCTTAATGGCAGAATACTACAGTGTTCTATGCAGTGATGACGGTGTAATTGTCTATCATGGATCCCGCCGATGAGTTAGATGTATGGACAAGGGCTCGGAAAGTTATGAGGATGTTCCCTCTTTCATGGTTTGTTGACGAAAAAGGGCTTACACGTCTGATTAAATCGATTAAGACGATAATAGACCTATTCAAAGCAGATGATAAAGAAGGGAACTTTCCGAAAGAACCCGAGGCATTCGATGAAAGATTCACTGGTATGTTAAATGCTTGGCAACCCCCGGCAGCAAAAGGTCTAAACTATGAATTGTACCTTCACGGTACAACTCGGTTAAGACGACCTGTCCATCATTCTTCTTCGTGCTGCTTCAAGTTTGAAATCTGAGACCCAAGTATTGTTTATGTTGTTTATGTTTCCAATTGTTCATTATGTTTTCATTTTGGTTATTGTTTCAGAATTTTTGAATAAAGTAGTTACCATTCGATTCAAAATGTGTTATGCTTATCAATATTAATCGACTCGGCTAGAAACGAGATCGATCCGAAAAGTGATAAACCGAAACAATAAAGGCTATTGAAGATAGCCAAATCAAACAACTCCATACATTTTATCCCACATCTAATCATTTGAGTAAAATCAAAATGCCATCAAAATCCATTGATTGCGTAGTTCCAAGAACGAACCAGTTATATACCTTATTTTGTTATAAGTTACTCCATTGAATGAAATAAACTGTAATGATGATCATGTTTGATACCGATTGGATTAAATTGGATTAATTCAGAAATGAAACTAATTAACCAAGGGTTAATAGTAGAGATAGTTGCGCCTCGCGCAAGTGGACCTCGAAAGAAGGAACACGTTGTTTTTATATATGAATATAATAATGAAGTGTTTAAATAATGATGTGCTGAATAATCGTTTGCATTCATTCGAGATTAAGACTTATTGATGACATTTACATCGGTATGAAGTAGGCTACGTGAGCTACCGCGACCTTGTAAAAGCATCAACTGACACATAAGGTGAAAAACCTAAGATGCTTAGTTCGGAGATGGGATAAAATCTCTGAAATAAGTCGGCAAACGAAGAAGGATGAAGTCAGTTAAATGATTTTCCTTCCAGAAGCCTTGAACGATATGTCAGGCTATCCATTCAAATCAAATAACACATTTCTAGAAGCACAATTCATAAACATAATGTTATAGTCATTCTATCAGACGTTCCCTATGGGATGATGAAAGATGATTCACATACATGTAAAACCGTGTTCTGAATTCGATAAGACACGCCGCCATTAGAAGCTAAAAGATGATGATGAGTTAAATCATATCACCATGCGACATTAATTTACGCAATAAACACGTATTTAGGACAAGAGTACGTTAATAACTCTTAGAAAATACATGTTTGCAGCTTGGTTAAATGGTGCCGTGGTCGAACATGAGACGTTACATCACTAAGAGGACGAATTTTCCAAATGCATGAACAGTTTCAAACAATATAGTCATGATCAAAACAAAGCAGGATATCACTGACAATCAGGTCCCACTTAATTCGAGTGGGAGAGATTTGAACCAGCAACTGAAGTGAATGACATGGTAAATGAGAATGGGAACATTCTCGTAGTAAATCCAGTGGAAGAAATGAACCCATACCACACGTAATCACTGTTGCTGTAGAGACGAATCAAGTTGAACATGATGGTGATATTGCTAAACCAGGAATGACACAACTATCTAAACTTCCCATTGTTTCCAGTAGGAGTGATCCAACCATACTTGGTTCCAGATCCTAGTGATCAAGGAATACATCTCGGAAGTAAAACCCCGAGACCAAGAGGTTGTCATAGGAAAATTGTAGGTCAAGGTTCTAGCACTGCTCTTGTTCCCAATAGAGATGATGCTACAATTAGAAGCATTATTCCGAGTGGGAGAAAAGATCAGACTAATAAATGGGACTCAAATGCCTAGACGAGAGTCAAAGGCAAGTATCCCATTGAGTAAGATGGAAACCTCGCTCAAACTGTTGGCAGGCATTGGAAAGACCTCAGGTGAAGAAATGGAGGAAAATAATAAATGAGAGAGATCGCCTAAATGAAAGCCATTATAGTCTATAGTTGATTTACCTGCTAACCACAGGGGCACAAGGATAAGGTGAGCCCTGAAAGAAGGCTCACCACTGATGGAAAAGGTCGGACAACCCGACTTGTTGTGAAAGGACTTACCCAACTCACGGAGTGGACTTTGATAAGAGAAACTCACTGTATGTGCGTAAAACCACGGTTAGGGCCATTTATGGTCCTGGTCGCAAGTCTCGAGCTGCACCAAATGGATGTTAAAACCGCATTCCTCCACGGAAACTTGGAGGAAGAGATCTACATGGAGCAACTGGAGGGTTTCATTACTCCTGGTAACGAACGTAAAGTTGTTAAACTCCAAAGGTCCATCTACGGTCTTAAACAGTCGTCACGACAATGGTACCGCAGATTTCACGAGGAAATTGTAGGAAACGGATTTGTGAATCTTCACGAGGATCCGTCCGTGTATTATAAGACCTCCAGGTCTAAGTATGTCATCTTAACCTTATACGTGGACGACATACTCATTGCTGCAAACGACGTGAGTTTCATGAATAAGTCAAAGTCCTGGTTAGCATCTGTATTTGAGATGAAAGACATGGGAGAGGCCACATATATCTTAGGCATTAAGATTTCTAGAGATCGGGCTACCAGAAAATTTTGTTGTCTCAGAAAGCCTATATCAACAAGCTGTTGAAAAGGTTCAGATTACAGGATGCCAAACCCATGGATACGCCGGTGGTGTTTGGGTGCGCACTGTCAAAACGTGACGTCCCCAAGAACCTGGCGGAGCGTGAAAAGATGAAGGGTGCATAATATTTAAGCATAGTTGGGAGTTTGATGTACGCCATGCAATGCACCCGTCTGGATATCTGTTACGCCGTGGGCCTAGTAACACGTTTCCAATCAGATCCTGGCTATCAACATTTAAAGGCTGTAAAGTGAATAATTCGTTATCTGAAAGGTACGGCTGACTATGCTCTGTGCTACGAGGGCAGGAAGTTAGAATTGACCGGTTACAATGACGGCGACCATGGTGGTGATCCGGATGATCGTAAGTCCACCACATGAGAAGTGTTCCTCATGCGAATGCCGCCATTTCATGGACGAGCAAGAAGCAAACATGTGTCGCGCTGTCAACGATGGAATCATAATTCGTAGCTCTCTCTAAGAATGCATAGGAAGCAGTCTGTCTGAAAAGGCTTCTTACTGTGCTGCTTGGTGGTGACGTCGAGAGTAAACCTATGAAGGTGTTCTCTGATATTCAGGCAGCTATTGCGGCAGTTAAGAATCCGAAGTACCATAGTAGGACCAAACACATTGATGTGAAATATTTCTACGCTAAACCTATGGTAGAGGACAATATAATCACCATGGAATACTTGTCCACTGATAATATGATTGCAGACCAATTAACTAAACCACTACGCATGGAGATATTCGAAAAGCATGTGAAACTGCTTGGATTGCGTAGGGTTTAGAATGGCATGTATCTGTGATAACATTTTGATAATCGGAAGTTACATTTTTGAAACGAAAGAATTTCGATTGTGTTTATGATCCATCGACATCATAATTTTTTTAATTACATCAAATTTTTTGTCTATAAACTGAGTTGTAAGAGGACGCAATCCTCTGCCAAAACAATGTCAAATGTGGGCCTTATCTAGTCACACAGGTATGGTCGTCTTGCGGTGGAGGGAGGCCTCTACTATGCAAGGCTGGCTAAGAATCAGGGGATAAACCTGATTAAGCAGAACGATCATCTATAGTCGAAGTAACTCGACATGATCTTTGTCCTGCAAATCGTCGTGATGAACTTCGTTCGTCATAAATCCACATACTGGGCCAGATGAGAATCTGTGATAGCATGATTGAAATATCCCATTCCTATTGACCCAAAAGGTTCATGTATGCTATCAACGCGTGCTTCATACTGCGCGTGCCACGTTCGACCACAGGGTCACAGCTCGGTTGTGCTAGGAAGGAATCCTCGTGATTCTGGTGGGCGCAAACTTCTTCACCTCGAGCGTGTGATTGATCCCGGGAGCCTTATAAAGAGGCACCCGAAGTATCCTCACGGACTCAGAACTCATACCTAAGGTCAGGCTCAATGCTCGCTTCCCGACGTAAGAGCGTAGTACTGAACAAAAAGGCCCAGTGACCACGTCTTTGGAAACCGGTTGGGTTAGACTAATGGTATGAGCGATGGGGATGGTCACCTTCACCTGTAATTCACCGAATCTTGTATTCACTAGGTGGCCACCAACCAGATATTAGTTGAAGGTTGTGAATACTTGTACGGATGCCTTTGAGAAGCGTTCCTATGTGGAAACTAGGCAAACTAGGATACAACGCGGTACAATATAAATGTTGTTTATAACAGGTTTATTGGAGAAAAGGGAATCAACGTTCTGCGGGCGCTACAATACTCCTAACAGATGAGTAGCACGATGCCCGTCGTATCCACCGGTCGCACGACAAACCTTGTATGAACTATTCGGAAGCAAGGAGCAGATCAAAGGAGAGAAATGTTGATGCAGATTTGGACGACAATGTTCGCTGCATCCTCCATGCCAACAAGCAGTGTGCCTTCCGCACAGCATGGCCTTAAAGTCCAAAATACAGCATACATTGCATCCCATCCGGAAAAGATGGCAAACGTACATATGATCCATGAAGACTTTGATGCAGAAAGTGAAAAGTCATACGAGCAAGAAGTGTACGTTGTAAAGACAATGCACAAATCCCATGATACCAACATGGAGTATGTCGATATAAAGGAGGCCGTCATAAAGGATGCCGCCTTTGAAGATGTCATTGGTTTTTCATTAAAGGACAAAGAGCATATTGCGTACCACGACGCCTTGGTCAAAACCACGCAGAAGCCGACAAGAAGTCGACTTGGATCCTCCACATGCCTGTTGCCACAGACAATGCTTTCTTCATGCCAACAAGAAGTGCATCCTTCGCACAGTACGACCAAGGAGTCCTCCAATACAAAGGTGTCAACCCGCCACCACCTGTCACTCCTACCATGATGACCGCGCTCGAAGAGCTGCTTGCATTCCGAAAGATGTTAAGGAACCAAGGATATGCCCCGCCACCACCACCTCTGCCTCCAATCAACGGACAAGTCGAGGAGACAAGAACAAAGTCCCGAGTCACAAGTCATCAAGACACACCGCACCAAAGAATAGGGGGCAATACACGGAAGGTACCTTCCAGTACCAACAACCAAGGCAAGGAGCTGCACGCTCATACAACCTGTATGTGATAGCACAAGACCAAGAAGGGGCATGGAAACAACCTCCAACCTCCCGCTCAAAAATACACAAGGAAGGTTCTTCCACGAGGACAAGCCAAGACGATGCTGACATCCGTCACAAGGAAGGACGGAAAAAACCTGTTAATGACGATGATGTCCCAATCACGGGACTTACAACAAGAACCTTGAAGGCAATAATTGAGAAAAAGATAGACGCTTCTTGGGAAAAGAGACAACCGCAACAAAAGAGGCCATTCCAGTCAGACGTCCAAAGGCTCAAAAAGACCAATCTCACCAAATGTGTTCCATTGAACACACCGCTGTCCGTCATCTTGAAAGAGATAAAGGAGACCAAGCTGTGGAAAAAGCCCTCTAATTTCCGCAAGGGCCCATTGGGAAAAGATGAAAGCAAATGGTGTGAAAATCACGAAGTATATGGACACGAGACGGAAAGCTGTGTTGGATTAAGGTTTCATGTAAACAACTTAATCTTAAAAGGAGAAATGAAGAAGTATATCGACCAAGGAAATAAGTATCAAAAGAAGTCTCATGTGGAGTCTTCAGGAAAAGGCAAAGGAAAAGAAAAGGCGAATGATAATCCACCTATCGCCAAGCGCGGGAAAACCAACGTCATTCATGGAATCAATCATGACAACTTATACAGTCTTTGGAGCACGAAGGTGGAGAATTTTTTTTTTCAAACTCTCGGAAAACAAACTTCACCGTCCACTTGAGCCAATGACCGCCTTGCTTGGCAAGAACGTTGAAGAACGATGCAAGCACCATAAAACTAGGGGGCATAACACCACCATTTGTTCATCCACAAAGGTGGAGATTGAAGAGCTCAACACGCTAGATGCACTGAGGAACTATGTGGCACGTGGCAGAATCAACTTGCCGACAAATCACCTATGAAGACGTCAAACACATCATTAATCCCTTTATCTCCATTTTTGCATATCTACTTTAAGTCTTCTTAGATTAACTACAACTTATGTTTATTAGCCTTAGTACTTTTCCAAAGGAGCGATCACAGTAGACGCCTTCCTGTAATCCGTTGTACGAACTCCAAATATCTAATGAAGGTTAAATCTTCTTTCGTAGGTACATTACTATATCATGCATACTACCTTGGAATAACGCCAATTAACAACTACGCACATATTAATTGCGTCAACAACACAAGCTATCGCACTAGGAACATCAAACGGCTTAGGCCATACAACATCCCCCATGCAACGGAGCCTCAAGCATTCTATACGCACAAGACTAAAAATCGCGCTGCAATAATAAACAAGACGGGGGCATCACCCAAGTGACAACGTCATCAACATTGTGGAAGATAGGAATTCAGGATACGCTCCTATGTTATATGCACGCCTGTGCCAAACCCATCACGAGAAAAGAGTTAGAGAATTATTTCCAACATCCAGCAAGTTTACCCTTGTCAAGAACACAAGAAGGATCGTACTACTCAAAACGTACGCCGACAGCGAAACCTAATCTTCGGCCAAAACAAAGGAGAAGATGAGGATTCCACCAGTATAACATCTCTCAACCATGTGCACAATCGTCATACAGACACAAACTCGGGAAGAGTCACAACTGTATGAAGAAACACATCAAATAAACCCAGGCCCCTTGAAAGTGTACACATGAAGCATACATCGCAAAACCAGCACATTAAATTCAACACCGCGCAATGCGCAATAGGAGAAGGAGAGCAACAACTCCAAATCGGCGTTCCGTTCATGATCGTAGAAAAGCTTGACGCATATAGTGGAATCCTAGGGTATAAAACCATGAACAAGTGGGGTATGATAAACGTCAACATCACACCAAAAGATCAAGTTTCCAACAAAGGCAGGAATTGGTGAAATAAAGGGAGATCAGCAGCTATCAAAAGACTGTTACAAGGTTGCACTCCAACATAATGTCAAGACAAACAATAGCGGAATTCCCGTCATTGATGAAAACCCAAGGGTAGATCATGCACGTCCTGCTCTTGTTGAAGCATTACAAGAAATCAAGATAGATGAGCCAGAAAGGATGGTCCGAGTAGGCGCATCACTGTCAGAAGATGAAGTAATAGAAACCATCAGGAAACAGCGATACGACTGCCAAGCGACTTGGGAGGCACCAAGCTGACAAGTGCTTGGCATTCCACCGAAGTGAAGAAACGAATAATTGCAAGAACACGCGGTACCATTCTTCTAAGAAGGAAACAACAAGCAATGATCGTATATAGGCATGTACATCATGCTAAGGAGGCATCAACGCGTATCAACTAGAGAACGCATACAATAATGCATAGTCGTTGTTCATACATACATATTCACAATCACATATAGCGGGTGATACTTGGAAAAGCTCCGCTCCCGACATATGCGCACCTGTCACGATCCGCACCTATCGCGTCCGCACTTAGGGAAGTTTCCTGCACAAACAAGGAGTCCTCGTATCAGACTCCTTTACTTTATCTATTATATGCATTACTAAAAAGAAAACTTCATAACTCCATATTTTTGCAAACTTGTAAACATTGCAACTATCTATCAAAGCGCAACTCTGTTCTTAGGTACATACTACACTATGATTACTACATTGGAATTATGCCAAGTAGTAACCTATGCACATAATATCTACTTCAACAATACAAGCTAAGCATTATGTTCTAGGAGGGATTTATGGCATACAACGCCAACATATCTATTATCTACACCAATAGGGAGTTTATTTCTCCATCCATAACGGCGTCTATCTCAAGAAGGCGTTCACTCAGGAACAACTTCAACAACATACAATGCCTTGGAAGAAAACCAAAACCTATTCTAAAAGTGACATGGTGCAATATCCTCCTTGTAGGGACAAAACCCATGTTCACATCTATCAAAAGTAACATGTTGCGACATCCTCTTCAAAAGGGCAAACCCCATGTTGACTTCTAAAAAATGGCATGTTGTGAAATCCTCTGGGCAAATCCTCATGTTCATAGCCATTCCCTGAATAAAAACAGGATGCGGCAAATACATTATGGGACTGATCACCCCACCGTGGCGGAAATCCTCTTAATAGACGACAACCCCACACACTAAAAGTATGTATACTCTCTTAAGGGTTCATACACCATGAAGACTCATGCCTGAAAAAGGATAGCTTCATGTTATACGCTTATAAAAGCAAAACTTGTACAAAACTCATCAAACTTACAAGTCGAGTCTTGTATAACGTTATCTTGCTCTTTAGCATATAACGCCAAAACAACAAAATCAGCAAGAAGTATGTTGCAACAACGTCGCCTTAGAGTGGAACTAAGAGACGGTATAAACTTAAGTCTTGCTACGTCAAGACGACACTGCTACATGTCAAAGGCCAAGTGCCAAGTACATTACTACATGCAATGCTACAAGTACCAAGTGTACATAACACCCTGCAATGCGCAAGTCGCAACATCGTCCAAGTGATGAAATACCATGCAAGCAAAGGCATAAACAAAGATTATCGAAAACCTCAAAACAACATCAACCCATTCACAAAGGGTTCAACATGCTGAAAGCAGACAACCTGACACCAACCAAGAGATAACATCATCTCCAAGGATCTATGGCAAAGAGTTCATAATGTCAACATCAAATGCAATGTCTTCATCCGCACAAAAGACACGGCAAGAATGGTCGCTTCAACTTCAATACGACATAGCTCTTCAACATAAGCGCGACAATCAGCAATGCGTGCATCAAAATCAGCCGTCTTCAAGATCAAGTTTCAAGTGTGAAGAAGTAAACAACGCTTACCTCAGTGGGAGGAACGCTCCTCCTTGGGCCGGTCCCTAGACCGGGGGGCAGAAGGCACCACCGCACGACCCTCAACTCTATTCCCTTTATCGCAAGAAGGAGTTAGCACGGTCGTACTCTGCATAAAGAACTTAGAATCGCTCGAAGAACGCTCCCGTGCGTCAGATATTTTGAGAATTGTGCTAAAGCCAGGAACTGCAACCACGCGTTCAGCAACATGAAAGCAACAACTTGGAAAATTAACAAGTTCAAAGAAGATACAAGGAGGTGCCTTACTCACAAGTCCTTTACCGCGACCATGTCCGGAGACTCCAGAGTAGCGGGGGCAATTGTACGGACATTCCTTCCAACAAGCGGATTACTGTATATATCGGCTATCTGCAAAGACGAGCTTTTTCCATCAGTCGACCTACACTACAACATGATACAAGTCATAAAGATCATCAACATACCAAATCTTCAGAAGGACATCAACATCTACACTTGGTGTATTATTTAGCTGCTCAACCATGTCGACATCCATACACAGAGTTACTCGCAGAATGGAAATAGTAGACTTACTCATGATAACAGCCGTGGAAGATTAATTCCGACAAGAAGATAGCAAGATCTGATATCCTGGAAAATGCGACCAACAATCCAATCAGTGCGTAAACACGCATCAACACTTATGCAATGGACGCTCCATGTGAGATAACTATGTACGCAATGACCTAATAATCTTCGTGCAACAAGTAACAACCATCATACAAGGAGGGGCAACCCTCTCAACACATCGACTTCATGATGACATCGAGCTCATACTCGCAGCATACATGATTACAAGGACGAAATATTTCCTAAGTGTTTCCATGTACGTACCTACATGTCGACAAGGATGGATGTCGACAAGAGAAGAATATTTCTAAGTATTTCCATGTACGTACATACATGTCGACAATGATGGATGTCGACAAGGGAAGAATATTTTCTAAGTGTTTCCATGTACGTACATACATGTCGACAAGGATGGATGTCGACAAGTGAAGAATATTTTCTAAGTATTTCCATGTACGTACATACATGTCGACAAGGGAAGAATATTTTCTAAGTGTTTCCATGTACGTACATACATGTCGACAAGGATGGATGTCGACAAGAAAGAAATATTTCCTAAGTGTTTCCATGTACGTACATATATGTCGACAAGGATGGATGTTGACAAGCAAGGAATATTTCCTAAGTGTTTCCATGTACGTACATACATGTCGACAAGGATGGATGTCGACAAGCAAGGAATATTTCCTAAGTGTTTCCATGTACGTACATACATGTCGACAAGGATGAATGTCGACAAGTGAGGAATATTTTCTAAGTGTTTCCATGTACGTACATACATGTCGACAAGGATGGATGTCGACAAGAGAAGAATATTTTCTAAGTATTTCCATGTACGAACATACATGTCGACAAGGATGGATGTCGACAAGGGAATAATATTTTCTAAGTGTTTCCATGTACATACATACATGTCGACAAGGATAGATTGCATGCATCAAGTAGCTATTATCAACTTCTACACAATACCTCCTGATGGGTTTCGATATAGCCGTTAGGCCCATTAACGACGACTAAACGGCGAAGTAGGCCCACTGGGCCCCAAAAGAGGCTTAGAAGACCAATACGAGGGGACCCGACAAGGTCGGTCCCGACATACGAGCTGAACGCTCCCGATGATATGCCTTTGAGTAGGCCCCGATGATATGCCTTTGAGTAGGCCCCGATATTGAATCCCTGAGAAGACTGGCCCTGTCCCGATGACGAGGGGCCCCGAGCGGTGACCAAAGGAGATAACTCTGGAGTCCCCGACATCCGTCGAGACTTGCCACCAGAGAACGAGGACGAGAAACACGCCCACTATCGACATAGTGGGGAAGTGGCCTGAAAAGACGGAACGTGGGCAAGTGGCCGAGATAAACGGAACGTGGGCTAACTGCCCCCAGCAGTTATCGCAACAGGTAACTGGGGTAACTCCTCCCCTATATAAAGGAAGGAGTTACCTCAGGATCAACACATTGACATTCACGTACTCATACTTGCTTGCCTACATCGAGATACTCATTTAAGCATCGGAGAGGGATTCTGGGTCACCGCCCGGTCTATCCCCTTCTTGCAGGATTACTTGGAGCAAAGGAGTTCAGACTTCCGTCAAGAACGTACCGAAGTTCCAACCGTGATCCAACATTGGCGCCGTCTGTGGGAATCGTAACAAAAAGCAAAGATAGCTTCTACCCAATCGATGGCTGGCAAGCAGAAGAAGAAGCAAGGACAATCCGGCGGTTCCCGCCATCCTGCTGGAACTCTGAATTCAGGGCCGTCGGAGCGCACTATTGATCGGGATGATCCTCCCCCTGCTGTTTCCCAAACAGGGGGGGCACCATGATGATCGCGAGGATTCCATTCGAAACTCGTCGGAGAGCCGGGAAGAGATCCCGAGGAAGGACCAGGATGCCCCTACAAAGCCGGACTTGGCAAAGGCTATGATGGATGCCATGCCAATATTCCTGGAGGCTATGGAGGCTCTCCTGGACCGAAGGGAGGCCGCCAAGAAGAAGGAGGAGGAGTTGCCTCCACCTCCGCCGAGGGAGAATCGGGACGGGCAGGAGGCCCAACCCGAGCACCAGGACAAGGGCAAGGAGCCCGCTCAGTCGGAGCAGTTCGTGATTGATGGGCCTGGACCGGTGCAACATAGGACCATCCCTCTTAGTGGTCCTATCACCTCCGACAAGGTGGTGAAGATTGTGAACATCTGTATGGGAGACCAGAAGAAGGTGATGTCGGAGCTGAGGGATCGATCCACTCATCCTTTTGTCCCCTGATTGGTGAACACCACTGCCCCGCCAGGACTTGGTATCCCGACAATCAAGGAGTATGATGGCGAAGGAGATCCAGTTCGCCATGTCCAGAAGCATGTCATGGCTTGTCTAGGCAGAGCCCCGAATGACGATATAGTGTGCGTTCTGTTCCCGGGCACACTTGGTGAAAGAGCCCTGACGTGGTTCTTCAGCCTTCCTCCAGGGTGCATCTCTACCTGGACCCAGATGCATGATCGGTTCATCCAGCAGTACCAGGGCCGCCGGCGTCTCCTGAAAAGCGCGAGGTCCCTGGCTGAGGTGGTACAGTGGCCCGATGAGTCTCTAGCGCATTACTACCAGAGGTACAGTGCCAGCGTGGCCGAGATTGATGAGGAAATGTCGGAGGGAGAGACCATCTGCACCTTCATTCGGAACCTGACAGCACCATATGGTTCCGACCTGATGCACAACGTGGCTGAGAAGGCTGTATGGAATATGGAGGCGTTGCAGAAAAGGGTAAAGCAACAAATCGACGTACAGGAGTCGAAGATAGCTGCCGGAGACCTTGACCCTCCGAAATAAAACAAGGGAAAGTAGTCTTTCAAACCCTCGGTCGATCGCAGGAGGAAAGATAAACCCGAGAGCAGTCGGGGTCGAGGCCGTCCCGATCGGAGGGAAGACAGTCGTCCCTCGAAGTCGGACAAACGGGAGGAACGTTACACTCCTCTCATTTGTTCCATGGGTGCTGTGTTGGCGGTGATGGACCGACAGGGTATCACTAGGTACCCCCCGAAGAAGGATGGAGAGTTCATGGGATCCCGCACCGATCGTTATTGTCGCATTCATCGTGCCAGCGGTCACGACACCAACCATTGTCGGGAGTTGAAGAAGGAGATTGAGAAGCTGATCCAGAAGGGAAAGCACAAGGAATTTGTGACTGGGCGACGGAGCCGATCCCGTTCCCGGTCCCGATCGCGGTCCCGTTCTCGATCCCGCGGTCGATCCCCGAAGAAGGACAAACCTGAGTCTTCCAATGCCCGCAAGGAGAAACGGGGGGCCATTAACGTGATTCATGGGGGACTTGCTGCGGGAGGAGATACCACGGCATCTCGGGAGGTCTATGCTTCTCGAATTCCCATTGCTGTGGTGCTGGGCAAGAGGGCCCGAAATTGGACTCCGAAAGAAGAGATAGTGATTCCCTTCTCAGCGGAGGACCTGATAGGTGTGGAGACCCCGCACGATGATGCTTTGGTCGTGACCCTGAACGTGGATGGGTACGAGATGAAGCGAATCCTGATAGATGGAGGGATCCTCCGACATTTTGTTCATGGATGCACTGCAGGCCATGGGGAAAACCAAGAAGGACTTGAAGCCTGCAGACTTCCCGATGGTCGGATTTTCTGGCTCTACCTCTTACCCGGTGGGGATGATTACTTTACCGGTTGAATTTTGTAGTGGCTGGAAGTCGGAGAAGAGGAAAGTGGAGTTCGTGGTGGTCGAGTCCGCGGGGACTTATAATGCAATTATCAGGAGGACCACCATCAACCCGCTGGGGGCAATTGCTTCAACTGTCCATCTGAAGATGAAATTCCCGACCGAGCACGGAATCGGGGAAGTCAAGGGCGATCAGATAGCCTCCAGGAAGTGCTACGTCAATGCCACTCGAAGGAGGAATCGGGAGGCTATGACTGTTTTCCAGACTGATGCCGATCCCCGAGAGGAGTTTGGGCGTCCCGCCCCGATGGAGGATTTGAAGGAGGTCGAGATCGATGGACCTCAAAGAAAGGTAAAAATTGGGTCCGCTCTGTCTGAGGAGACGGCCCGAGAACTGATTGATTTGCTGAAGGAGTTCAAGGAGCTGTTTGCCTGGTCCCCGAACGACATGCCAGGAATCAGCCCCGATGTGATTACTCATGAGCTGAAGATTGACCCCGCGGTCAAGCCGGTCACACAGAGAAGGCGCCTGATGGGTGCCGACAAGAAGATCGCGATCCAGCAAGAAGTGGGCAGGTTGCTCGATGCTGGATTTATTAAGGATCTCAGATTCCAGACTTGGGTCGCAAACCCAGTCCTGGTGAAGAAGAGCAATGGCAAGTGGCGGATGTGTGTCGATTTTCGCGACCTCAACAAAGCATGCCCGAAGGATTGCTATCCGCTCCCGAGGATCGACCAGCTGGTAGACGCAACATCGGGACATGAGTTGCTGAGCTTTATGGATGCCTACTCCGGCTACAATCAGATCAAGATGTCCAAGGAGGACGCCCCCCCATACCGCCTTTTATGCTGACAGCGACATTTATCACTATGATGTCATGCCCTTTGGACTGATCAATGCATGTGCAACTTATCAGAGGATGGTGAACAAGCTGTTCGGGGATATGCTGGGGAAAACAATGGAGGCCTATGTAGACGATATGCTGGTGAAATCCCGACAGGCCGAGGATCATGTTCACAACTTGGCTACAGCGTTTGAGCGGATGAGACTTCATCAAGTTCGCTTGAACCCGACCAAGTGTGCCTTCGGAGTGCACTCAGGGAAGTTTCTGGGCTTCATGGTGAGCCAGAGGGGAATTGAGGTGAACCCTGAGAAGCTGAAGGCGATCGAGGAGATGATGTCCCCGACGAACCATCGGGAGGTACAAGTGCTGAATGGCCGATTGGCCGCGATGAATCGCTTCCTGTCCAAGGCGAGCGACCGATCCATGCCGTTCTTTGAAGTGCTGAGGGCCAACAAGAAGTTTGAGTGGACTGCCAAGTGTGAAGAGGCGTTCCAGGCACTCAAGCAGCACATCCGCACCCTCCCGCCGTTGGCGAAGCCCATCCCAGGCGAGCCACTCTATCTGTATTTGGCTGTTTCTGAATTTGCTGTTAGCTCTGTCCTAGTGAAAGTCGTAGAGGGTAACCAAGTCCCCGTCTATTATGTAAGCAAGGCACTCGCCAAGTCTGAAATAAATTATCTCGCCGTTGAGAAGCATCTTTATGCGTTGATTGTTACTGCTCGGAAGCTGAGACCTTACTTCCATGCGCATGAGATTACCGTGTTGACGAATCAGCCCTTGAAACATTTTTTGAACCGACCCGATGCGTCGGGGAGATTAGTGAAATGGGCAGTCGAGCTTAGTGAGTTCCGCATTCACTTTGCTCCGAGAACGGCTATTAAGGGCCAGGCGTTGGCGGATTTTATAGCAGAGTCTACAGCCCCCGATCTAGAAGAAGCGGGCCCTATTGAGGGGGCAACCATGGAAGTCCCGACGGCAGAGCAGTCAGAACAGCCCGATAACGAAAACACTTGGGAGATGTACACCGATGGCTCCTCAAATTCAGAAGGATCGGGAGCAAGGTTTGTACTGATACCGCCAGGCGGAGGCGAGCCCCTTCGATATGCCTTGGCCCTGACATTTAGGGCCACCAACAATGAAGCTGAATATGAGGCTCTCATCACCGGACTCAAGATTGCCAAAGGCACGGGAGTTGGTCACTTAAAGGTGAAGTGCGATGCTAGCTTGATTGTGAACCAAGTCCAAGGGCGATACGAAGCTAAGAGCCCGATGATGAAAAAGTACCTTCGGGAGGTGCAAACCTTGAAGGAGAGTTTCAAGAGCTTCGATATTGAGGCAATCCCGAGGGAAGATAATGTGGAAGCAGATGCCTTGATCAAGTTCGCCTTGGGGGCACCCCTCGATGAAAGTCAGAAGGTGCACTTCTTGGAAAAGGTGATCTTGTCAACCACCGATCAATCTGAGGTATGTGCCATTGAGACCGGATTGGAGGAGCCCACTTGGATGACCCCGATAGTCGCGTACCTGACTACGGGGGCAGTCCCCGATGATGAAGTAGCAGCCGGCAGATTACGCCGAATCGCGGTCAATTATGCGATGGTGGACAATCAGCTGTATAAAAAGGGGTATTTAACTCCTTATTTGAAATGTGTGGCTAAGCCCGACACAGATCGGATCCTCATGAAGGTGCCCGATCCATCGTGAGGAAAATGCTGAACCTGGGCTATTACTGGCCCTCGATGAACAAGGAGGCAACGATGCTAGTCCGATCATGTGACGCTTGCCAAAGGTACGCCCCGAATATCGTGGCTCCAGCTGCCGATCTGACGTCCATCAAGAGTGCTTGGCCCTTCGCGCAATGGGGAATCGATTTGGTGGGACCCCTTCCAGTTGCAAAAGGTCAGTGCCGATATTTAGTCGTGGCTATTGATTATTTCTCGAAGTGGATAGAAGCTAAGGCGTTGGCCAAGACAACGGGAATCATATCCTCAAATTCCTCCAGACCCATATCATATCCCGATACGGGATCCCCAAGGTATTGATCAGCGATAACGGCCCCCCGTTTAACGGGGCCCAGTGGAAGGAGTACCTGGAGGAACTCAAAATTGAGAATCGGACAGCCTCTGTCCATCATGCTCAAACCAATGGACAGGTGGAGTCAGCCAACAAGATCGTGATGGATGGCCTGAAGAAGAGGGTCCATGCCTTGAAGGGCAAATGGCTGGATGAGCTGGAAAATATGCTTTGGGCTATTAGAACAACACCCAAACGATCGACTGGGGAGACTCTGTTTGGCCTTGTTTATGGCACGGAAGCAGTTGCTCCCGTCGAAATAGCTGTGGCATCCCATCGGACGAGGTATTATGAACCTCTGTCGAATGATGAAATGAGGCGTCTGGTCTTGGACTTGGTCGAAGAGAAGAGGCGGAGTGCCGAGGAGGCCCAGGCTCGGATGAGCTTGGCAACAGCCCGATATTATAATCGACGAGTCAAGTCTCGACAGTTTTTTGTCGGGGAACTGGTCTGGCGTCGGAACGAATTTACCCTTTTGGATCAGATCAACAAGATGTCACCAAAATGGGAAGGGGCTTATAAGGTCGTGGGGATGCCAGCTCGAAATGCGTATAAGTTGGAAGACCTCGATGGCAATGTGTTGAAGCATTCTTTCAGTGGCAAACACTTGAAGAAATGTCATGCTTGATATTAAGTCGCCTTCAGTGGTGCAATTTGTTTATCGAAGTTGCCTTCAGTGGTGCAAGTTATTTATCAAAGTCTCCTTCAGTGGTGCAAGTTGTTTATCGAAGTCGCCTTCAGTGGTGCAAGTTATTTATCGAAGTCGCCTTCAGTGGTGCAAGTTGTTTATCGAAGTCGCCTTCAGTGGTGCAAGTTGTTTATCGTTTTGATTCGATGTAAACAGGTTTTGAGCCATCAATGAGTAAAGAGGTTGCTTCCGATTAAATCGCCTTAAGTGGTGTGATTAAATCGCGCCTTAAGTGGTGTAGCTAAATCGCCTTAAGTGGCGTGGTTTCGCCTTAAGCGACGTATTGAATCACTCTAAGTGGAATGATCAAATCGCCTTAAGTGACGTAGGTAATTCACCTTAAGTGGTATAGCGATAATCGGAACCAAAAGGGATTGATATTATAAAAGCCTGAAAGGTTCGCGACAAAAGAAGGAAATTACAAGGATTCGAAAATATAGCGACTAAGCTTGATCCTTGGCAGCGTCGAGGGGAGCAGGGTCCACGAGGTCTGTGGCAGAAGGCTCCGCGGTCGGAGGATCGGATCCTAGAAGATTGGCCGCGGGAGGATCGGACTCTTGGAAGTCAGCCGGTGAAGGGTCGATCATCTGGGGATCAGTTGTCGGGAGGTCTGCACTTGGAGGCTCCACCATGCCTTCAGCACCCGCAGTCCCCTCGGGGGTTATGGCCCCATCGCTCTCCTCGGAAAGGTTGAAATACCTCTCCGCGAAGGGGGCGAGCGTCTGAGACTTGGTGAAGTCGATGGCACCACCATACTCCAGATGGAGCTCCTCGACAACATTAAGCAAGGTGGTCTCCACCTCCGACGTACAGAACTTCACCGCGTCCACTTGGAAAGCCTCGGAGCCCCGATAATCTTCCTGACCCTTGGCCTCAGCTTCGGCCAGCTTGATGGGAAACTCAGCGAGTTCCCGCTCCATCTGTTGAGACCGATTGGCGAGAAGGACTTTCTCAGCCTCCAGCCCCGCCTTGGCGTCCTCAAGGGCCTTCTTCTCGAGGACAAGCCTGTCCCGATCCTCCGCGCGCCCCTGCTGCTCTTCCTGGAGCTTTTGTCGCTCCTGCTTCAGCAGCCGCTCGAAGTCGTGGACCTGCCTCAAGAGGTCCCGAGTCTTCTGGTTAAGGAGGGCCTGCTCCTTAACCAACTTACCCCTCGATGATTCGAAGGCAGCCAGATCCTCCTTGAGCTTGGCCAAGACCTCGGGGGCCGCCTTGGCTCACTCCTGCTCCAGGGCCTCCTCCAGGGCCAGGATGTACCCGAAACAGCGGTGTTGGTCCGCCATTTCCTGTGGAAAAGAAAGGAAGAGGTTAGTACATGAGAATATTCTACACTATATCCTAAGTGTCAAAACAGAAAGCCTTACCTCCACACAACGAACGGCCATATCGCGAATGTCCGCGTGGATGACCTCTCGATCCAAGGAGAGTGGAATCTTCACAGACGGCGGAACTGAACCTGCCAGCAGGTGCAGACCCAGTTCCGGTGATATATTGTCCCGACGCAGCGGGACCCCCCGCAATGACTCGATCGGGGTCTAGGGAGCCGCCGCCTGGTCGGGGGTGTAAACCTGATAGAAGCTTCCGTCTAAGGGGAGAGGAAGAAGGATGTCCTGAGTGTCGGAGGTGCGTGCCTCCGAGCCGCCATGAGAACCCGTCGTCCCTTCAGGAGTCAGGCTCAAGACCGGCGAATGCTGTTGTGCCGGGGAAGATGGAGGCAGCCCTTCGGGTGTCGGCTCCAATGGGGTCTGCCTCACCCCCCGACGACGAACCAGGGGCTGACCCTCGCTCGCCTCCTCAGAAGAGTGAGAAACATCCAGGTCCACCACCCGACGGAACTGGCCGTCCGTCGGGGCGTCTTCAGTCCCCGATCCTCCTGGGGCAGGAAGAGAAAGGAGGGGCTCTCCGACCCGAGCGTCGGAGGGTGGCACCTCCGCCGAAGCTCCAGCTCCCGATTGACCTGCAGCTGGAGGACGAGAAGCTTCAGAAAGAAAATCAGGAAGTTGATCGGGATCCTTACACCAAATGACGCGACGGGAGAGATACTGGTCCTTCCCGTAATAATTGTAGTAACCCGCTTTAAGGGTGCGGGGAGTTTCTCCTTGCAGGATGCGGTTGATCCCTTCGATCCTGGCTCTTATCGGAGGGGATTAACTCCTCGGGAATACGCCTCCTGTATAATCGAATTGCTAATCGGAGCTGCTTACCTTCCTCGGGAGTCTGGGTGTTGAAGATCTGCTCCATCTTCTCCACCCGGGCCCGCTTAATCTGCTCCGAAGTTGGAGGTGCCGATGAGGAGGCGGCCCTCTTCGAAGACTTCCTCTTCCTCGCAGGGCGTTGGACAGCATCGGTCTCCGCCTGCTTAAGCACGATATTGGTCAGCAATGATACCTTCTTAGCTGCAAAGACGAAAACAAAAGTGCAATTAGAATATTACCCAAGGAACGAGGTTGGAAGGGCCGTCAAAGAGTTGACCCCCGGAGGCAACATCAAGGAGTCAGATCCCGGTCAGAACCAGGTCCCGCTCCCCGATGGAGTTGGCATCGAGGGGAGCGAAAGAATCCCCCCAGCAGTAGAGTTGGATGCAGTGGAGAATCTGGAAGTCCTCCTCGGAGTAAGTGTGAAAAGCGGGAGGAGGTTCTGCCCCAACCTCCCATCGGGGCCACGGAATGGAGCAGTTCCGAATGAAGAAGTATCTCTTCTTCCAACCGCTGTTGTCGGGCCCCGAGTCAGTGATGAGCCCCCGACCTTTGGCGACCTTCCAGGTGTCACCAGTCCATCTACATCGGGAGAGCTGCGCCTTGCTCCACTTAGGCATCCGCGGGTAGAAGGCACAGACCCCGACGGCATTGCACTTCAGTCCATAGAAGGTCCGGAAAAGTCGGAGGCTATAGGTCCATTGTTGGCGGAGGCAAAGAACACGGAAGGCATTCCACACTCGGATGGCGTGGGGGGAAAGGGTAGTCGGATGTGTTTTGTAATATGCACACATCTCGACCAGATCCCCGCAGAATTGGAATCGGATCACCGCCGATACCTGCCCGGTGGAGACAAATACCTCCCCTTCCCGGTGGAGACAAATACGTCCCCTTCCCGGGGACGAGTGACCACAGGGTCACTCTGGACGCGAGGGCGAGGAAAAGGGAAGCGAGGCTCCCAGGTGGAAGTAATACACCCTTCACGGAGAGCTGCATCATAGGCGGTTTCCGAAATCTCATTACAAGCATAATCGAACTTCAAGGGCTTTCTCCCCCCGGAACTTGATTCACCGTCTGGAAAATGATCAGAGCAAGAAAAGGCACAGTTGATTCTTGGAAAAATCCGGGTAAGTTGATCGAGACAAAAGAAAAACTATGCTAACAGTTTCTTCAGAATCGAAGGAGAAATCTTACCAGACATGTTGAAGTGGAGAAGCGAAGATGATCTTGATGGCCGGAGATCCTGGCTGCCGGAGTGCTGATCAGAAATTAGAAAGGAGAGCTTGAGCTTTTGAAATCACAAGAGGATGAAACGGTAGAGGAGAACTGAATAGTGCCAAAATTTGGGGTTTTATAGGAGAGAGGGTAGCCAAAGAGACGTTGCAATCCGGACCATTGAAGATGAAACGCTTCGTTGAGGCACTAGCGACAAAATATCTAAAAAGCGCTTTTACAGAAAAGCAGGCACGGGCACCCAAGCCGTCGCTTCATCACCCATCGCATTTAATAGTTGAGTAATCGAGAAATCTTTTCGGATTCGGTGGTTATCCTCGGAATATCGGGAGGTCCGGAGTTGGAAGACACGACGAACTATAAGTCCCTCATGTCTTGGGGGCAAATGATGGGTTTCGATATAGCCGTTAGGCCCATTAACGACGACTAAACGGCGAAGTAGGCCCACTGGGCCCCAAAAGAGGCTTAGAAGACCAATACGAGGGGACCCGACAAGGTCGGACCCGACAAGGTCGGACCCGACATACGAACTGAACGCTCCTGATGATATGCCTTTGAGTAGGCCCCGATGATATGCCTTTGAGTAGGCCCCGATATTGAATCTCTGAGAAGACTGGCCCTGTCCCGATGACGAGGGGCCTCGAGCGGTGACCAAAGGAGATAACTCTGGAGTCCCCGACATCCGTCGGGACTTGCCACCAGAGAACGAGGCCGAGAAACACGCCCACTATCGACATAGTGGTGAAGTGGCCTGAAAAGACGGAATGTGGGCAAGTGGCCGAGATAAACGGAACGTGGGCTAACTGCCCCCAGCAGTTATCGCAACAGGTAACTGGGGTAACTCCTCCCCTATATAAAGGAAGGAGTTACCTCAGGATCAACACATTGACATTCACGTACTCATACTTGCTTGCCTACATCGAGATACTCATTTAAGCATCGGAGAGGGATTCTGGGTCACCGCCCGGTCTATCCCCTTCTTGCAGGATTACTTGGAGCAAAGGAGTTCAGACTTCCGTCAAGAACGTACCTAAGTTCCAACCGTGATCCAACACCTCCTAAGTATTTCTACGACGCTTATCGACAAAGCTCATACGACGACATCTATGGTAACAAGAATTAGATATTGTTAAAATATTTTCTAAGTGTTTTAGCATGCTTTCAGAAAGTGGTCGATGATCAACATACGACGCTCAAAGCACATTGTCTAGCTTACCATTACCCATGTACAACAATCAACGATCATGTCCGAACAACTATCCATCATCAACATCAAGCATGCAAAAACGATGACTAAAGCATGGAACAACATGACGGCAATGAATACTATGCACAAGGGAAGTATAACAATCCATTTATACTTTTCTAAAAATTTCCAGCACTTAGAAAATTTTTGGCCGATTTGGAAAGCTAATTACTCTAATGCATTTTATCAAACAACTTATGTGCATGTTAAGGTGACTACACACATGATGATTTCAAGATCAAATTAAGGCCAAACGAAGTCACGAAATGTCCAGCCATGTACGGAATTGAACTCACCAACACGAAGCGAGTCCGAATTGACATGTGCCACACCGGAAAAATCACGCGCTGCCACCACCGAGATGACGCGCCGCCGTGGTTCTAGTCACGCGCCGCCAATCCCTCTTCCACGCGTCGTCGACCTTGTTCCCTCCCTTGGCCGGAATCCAATTGATATCAGCTATAGTGTGTCTACTCCAAATTTATGATCTCAAAAGCTTCATCTTCATCAAGAGTGGAGAGCTTCTTGGAGATTTATCTATGAAGGATGTAGGATAATAAGTATTCTCTCTCCTAATTTTCACTAATAGTGCTTACACCATGTGCTAAAGACTAAACTTTCATGTATATTGATATAAGTCCTTAGCAACCTTTACAAGCATCTTTGCATCTCTCCTATGTTCATATTGCATACATACTACACAATGCTTCATGACATACTACACGTAATTATTATTACATATTACGTACATAGAATTTATTATGCACGATTCTTATTTATGATCGTTACATGATTATTTTTATAATCTAAGTATGAATTTCATGTTTACATCATGTCTCACATTTACACCATACTTCATGATTACGTACATGCTCTCCAATTTTATATTGTTCTAAGTGTTTTGCTTATTGCATGATTACGTCATCCATTTGTTATATCATCATCTACATGTTGACAACGTGTTATATGCTTACGTCATGTACCATGATATTATCACGTTGTATAATTCTTTATTATTACAAGTATTTCACTCATTACATGATATTGCGAATATATCGTTAATTGCATGTTGTTATACGCATATTGTCCGCTACGCTAACCCTATAAACAGATTACGTACATACGGCGGAAAATTGAAGTTGGTCAAATTTATGATCCCTACACTCGAATTGACAAACAGGCCACCCATGAGGTCAGTACCGAACCTAAATTTGACGAATATCTTATCTTAAAAAGAGTCAAGCATGGGTTTTGAACCACTACTTGACTCGGGGGCAAGTGTTAGATATCTGTCCAATTCGGGTTTGTATTTACATTTCGGGCCTCGCAAAATACTCCAAAACCCGTAAAAGAATTCTTCCGCAGACATCCAAGTCCAAAACGGTTCGGAATACACGCAGTACCCGGACCGGGGGACTTTCGGATTGCCCTAAGGCAATCCGAGTTGGTCCGAATTACCGACATGCTCAGCGCGCTTATCCCGATTATTTTGCCAAGTATGAGAAGTCAGTGCGCGCATAGCCCCCCTTGATGACGGTATACGTTTTCCATTAGACCGGCATCAAACCATATAAAACCGGGCATAATCTTTTGGTTTCCTATAAATAGGGAGCTAGGTCTCCCATTTTAAACAACTCTCTCATTCTGGCTTTTCGAGCTCTGACTTCTCTCTAAAATACTTTCTCTCTCTAAAGATTATGACTTGAGCGTCGGAGAGGGCCCAACCAGCATTCCCCCCATCTTCCACGCTGGTTACTGCCCCTTGTGAAGGACTCGGAGTTCGAGAGATCAAAGTCGGGAAGTTGAAGACTGGTTCGAGGATCGTGTCTCAAGGTTCGCAGCATACAGACAGATACCCGTTCCAGAGCACACATCCAGAGCCCGTTCGTGGGAGAGAAGCCCGAAGTTACCCAAGTGGAAGCAAACTTAACATGCACTAAGGGAAGTTTCCTGCACAACGAAAGGATCCTCGTATCAGATTCCTTTACTCTATTTATTATATGCATCAGTTAAAAGGAATTTCATAACTCCATGTTTTTACAAACTTGCAAACATTGCAACTATCTGACAAAGCGCAACCCTGTTCGTAGGTACATACTACACTATGATTACTACATTGGAATTGCGCCAAGTAGCAACCTATGCGCATAGTATCTACTTCAACAATACAAGCTAAGCACTATGTTCAAGAAGGGACTTATGGCATACAACGCCGACATACCTATTATCTACACCAACAGGGAGTTTATTTCTCCATCTATAACGGCGTCTATCTCAAGAAGATGTCGACAACACAAAGCCATCGCGCTATGTGCACAGTCAACTTATATGTCGCAATGACAACTTGCAGATTATCTACAAAAAGGGACTTATAAAAATTCTCTACTCAAAGTGACGGCTATTCCAAAGACGTCAAATACATGCAATATCTTGGAAAAACACCAAGGTCTACTATCAAAATGACGACTACTCCAAAGGCGTCAACAACAAGCAATATCTTGGATAAAAACCAAGACTTATTCTAAAAAGTGACATGCTGCGACATCCTCCTTGCAAGGGCAAACCTCATGTTCACATCTATCAAAGTAGCATGCTACAACATACTCTTTGCAAGGGCAAACCCCATGCTTACTTCTAAAAAATGTCATGCTGTGAAATCCTCTTAGAGGCAAATCCTCATGTTCAAAGTCATTCACTGCATACAAACCAGGATGCGGCACTTAGGTGGGACTGGTCACCCCATCGTGGCGGAAGTCCTCTGGTTAGACGACAACCCCACACATCTACAAAGTATGTACATCCCTCTTAAGGGTTCATACGCCATGAAGATACATTCCTTGATAGGATAGCTTCATGTACACTCAAACTATACATATCCTCTTAAGGATGCAGACATAATGAAGACCTATACCTTAAGTGGGCAGGCTTCATTCAAAAACGCTAGCACGAGCGCACCCTGTTTGAAAAACTCACCAAACTTACAAGTCGAGTCTTGTACAACCTCGCCTTAGAGTGGAACTAAGAGACGGTATAAACTTAAGTCTTGCTTCGTCAAGACGACACTGCTACATGTAATGTGCCCGCGCCGAGTATATTACTACTTACAATGCTACAAGTACCTAGTGTACGCATCTTGTCATGCCTTGGAATCTAACCAAGAGGGGCGCTCATAACACTCAACAATGCGGGACATACAGTCGCAACTACGGACATCATGTTCATCATCTAAGGATATCTATCCTATCTTCCAAGTCCAAATTATACAGACAGCATAGATAACTCAAGGTATGAAATATTACTAGCAAGTTATCACGTGTTTATTATTATTGAAAACAGGTCCAAGTGACGAAATACCATGCAAGCAAACGCATAAACGAAGGTTGGGACAAAAGCCTCAACATAACATCAACCCGTTCACAAAGGGTTCAACATGCTGGAAGAAAACAACGTGATACCATCCAAGAGATGACATCATCTCCAAAAGACTAAGACAACATGTTCATGAAGTCAACACCAAGTGCAATATCATCATTACCATATCCAAAGATCCCGGAGAGAGAAGCCGCTTCAGCTTCCTTACGCTGTAAATCCGCAACATGGTTAACAGCAAAAGAAGAATAAGGACCTAACTTGTCGAACGGAAAGCCGGGGGCAAGCATGCGTACTCTGCCAATATAATCCTTGGCAAAATCATCACTCATAGATGATAACTTCACCTTAGCGGCAACAAGGACGGCAGCAGCATGGGCAAGGGTGCTAGGATACTCGACAAGTCCCTTCTCAACTCCAGCTTTATGCGCTTCCTCACGTATAGAAGCAAGCGCGACATCATGGGCGCTACTACTCTCTGCAATTTGCTGCTTGATAGCAGCAATCTCAGCCTCAAGTTGCTCAACATAGGTGCGACAAGCAGCAATGCATGCATCAAAATCAGCCATCTTCAAGTTCAAGCTTCAAGTGTGAAGAAGTAAACAACGCTTACCTCAATGGGAGGAACGCTACTCCTTGGGCCGGTCCCTCGACCGGGGGGCAGAAGGCGCCACCGCACGACCCTCAACTCTATTCCCTTTATCACAAGAAGGAGTTGGCACGGTCGCACTCGGCATAAAGAACTTAGAATCGCCCGAGGAACGCGCCCCTGCGACGGATCTTTTGAGAATTGTGCTAAAGCCAGGAACTGCAACCACGCGTTCAGTCACATGTACGGAGCAACTTGCAAACAAAAGCAACATGAAAGCAACAACTTGTAAAATTAACAAGTTCAAAGAAGATACAAGGAGGTGCCTTACTCACAAGTCCTTTACCGCGACCATGTATGGAGACTCTAGAGTAGCGGGGGCAATGGTGCGGACATCCCTTCCAACAAGCGGATTACCGTGTACATCGGCTGTCTGCAAAGACGAGCTTTTACCATCAGTCCGACCTACATTGAAACATGATACAAGTCATAAAGATCATCAACATACCAAATCTTCAGAAGGAAGTATATGTATACCGACATCAATTAATCAAGCAAGGACGTCAACATCTACACTTGGTGCATTGTTTAGCTGCTCAACCATGTCGACATCCGAACATAGAGTTACTCGTAGAATGGGAATAGTGGACTTACTCATGAT
This sequence comes from Clarkia xantiana subsp. parviflora, assembly GCA_036873135.1. Taxonomy (NCBI): domain Eukaryota; kingdom Viridiplantae; phylum Streptophyta; class Magnoliopsida; order Myrtales; family Onagraceae; genus Clarkia; species Clarkia xantiana. The sequence goes on along the minus strand of JAPTYO010000002.1, from coordinate 45,703,868 downwards.
AACAGCCGTGGAAAGATAAATTCCATCAAGAAGATAGCGAGATCTGATATCCTGAAAAGTGCAACCAACAATCCAATCAGTGCGCAAGCACGCATCAACACTTATGAAAATATCTATGCAATGAACGCTCTATAACTATGTACACATCGACTTAATAAGTCTTCGTGGAACAAGTAACAAGCATCATGCAAGGGGGGCAACCCTCTCAACACATCGACCTCCATGATGACATCGAGCTCATACTCGCTGCATACATGATAACAAGGGCGAAATATTTTTTAAGTGTTTTGCTCAAGATGACAGTCAACATACTACAAGCTGTCAGCATGTCAACATGTCGACATGTGATGGGAGGTCGACAAGCAATAAGCATTTTCTAAGTATTCTTGCATGTCAACATGGCAGCGGTCGACATATGACAAGGTGTCGACTATCAAGAAATATTTTCTTAAGTGTTTTGCCATGACAGCCGACGACATGCACCATATGTCTACATCAAGTCTATGGATACAGCGTACATAGCAATGGATATAGAAAAGATTCTAAGTGTGGGGCAAGTGCGCACATACAAGCGCGTACATACGAGCACACGCATACGGCTGTCGACGTACAACGAGATGTCGGCTATCAGGAATATTCTCTAAGTGTTCCAACCATATCGGCTGTCGACATATGACAAGGTGTCGACTATCAAGGAATAATTTCCAAGTGTTCCACTATGTCAGCAATCGACACATGACAAGGTGTCGACTATCAATGAATATGTTCTAAGTGTTCCACTATGTCAGCAATCGACACATGACAAGGTGTCGACCATCAAGGAATATTTTCTAAGTGTTTTGCTCAGGATGACAGTCAGCACATTGCAAGTTGTCAGCATGCTACTAAGTGTCAGCATATTACTAAGTGTCGATATACTACTAAGTGTCAACATGCTACTACGTGTCGACATACAACAAGTTGTCAGCACACTATCAAGTATCAACGTACGACAAGGTGTCAGCATGCAACAAAATATGCCTGAAATATTTTCTAAGTATTTCGCTTGCGACATGAGACTATACGCGACAAGAACCCAACCGTCAGAAAATATTGTCTAAGTATTTCCTTGATGTCAACAATCAACAATTGGCATGGAATCAACTATTTAGGAGCATTCTCCAAGTATACTAGCATGATGACGGATAACATACATCAAGTGGCAAACATCAACTACTACGAAATATTTTCTAAGTGTTTCTATGCCGGCGGTCGACAAGAATCATATGACGACATCAATGGTAACAATCACTAGATATTATTGAAATATTTTCTAAGTGTTTTAGCATGTTTGCAGACAGTGACCAACGATCAATACGTGATGCTCAACGCACATTGCCTAAGTTATCACTATCAACATACAACCATTGACAACCATGTACGAACAACTACCGATCGTCAACATCGAGCATACTAAAACAACGGCTAAGGCATGGAGCAATATGTCGGCAATGAATACTATGCAGAAGGGAAGTGTAACAATTCATTTGCACTTTTCTAAAGTTTTCAGCACTTAGAAAATTTTTGGCCGATTTGGGGCTAAGTATCCTAATGCATTTCATCAAACACCTTGTATGCATGTTAAGGTGACTAAGCACATAGTGATTTCAAGATTGAATCAAGGCCAAACGAAGTCATAAAATGTCCAGCCATGTACGGAATTGGACTCACCAACACGAAGCGAGTCCGAATTGTCACACGCCGTCACCGGAGCTCCACGCGCCACCCAGAGACGTCGTACGCGCCACTGCCGTGTCTGTCACGCGCCTCCGCTGAGTGCCACGCGCCGCCGTTCTGCACTCCACGCGCCGTCGACTTCCACCTCTAGCTTGGCCGGAATTTAATTGATGTCAAGTATGATTTGACTACTCCAAATTTACACCTCCATAAGCTCCTTCTTCAACAAGCAATGAGAGCTTCTTGGAAAACTATCAAGGGAGGATGTAAGCTAAAGACTACTCTCTCTCCTAAATTTCACTAATAGTGTCTACACCATGTGGTAAGAGCACTTCCAATGGCAAAAGACATTTTGAAGGACATTTACCGCCACGTCATCGCCATGTCATTGAAGAAAGAGAATAATGGAATTTGGCCAAAGTATTCACAATGGGCAAAAGTCATTTTGGACACATTAGATAAGCCATTTTGGATTTATATGATTTTTATGATTTTTATATGATATAAATAAATAAAATATATTTACTTATAATTTTTTTAATTAACTAATTATACTATCATACATACAAATCAATGTTTTATTCAAGTAATTATCTATGAAATATTAAAAAAAAAAATACATGATTTAAATCATTAATAATATTATAAAATAGAAAATTTTATTGCATTAAATTTTATACTAAATAATAAAGTTCTAATTAATTACTCAAAGTAGACTTCAACGTAAAGAGGCCACTAGGTATATAATATATAACAATTTAATATTACAAATGTTACCATCATTTTTATTATTAAATTTGTAAGTTATTTTTTATTGTTATTAAAAATAAATAAATTAATTTTTTATCTTGGAAACACAAATGTCCTTAGGACAACTTAGAGGAAAGAGAAAATGTTTATATAAGGACAATTAGTGGTAAGACATAAAATGTCATTCACTCTCTCTTCCACATAGGCAAAATGTCCTAACATATTTGCCCATTGAAAGTGCTCTAAGGACTAAACTCATATCTATTTTCGCACAAGTCCCTAGCATCATGTATGAGCATGTTTACGTCTCTCCTATGCTTACATTACATACATGCTCCATAATATTGCATGACACGCTACATACATTTATTATTGCATGTTACGTACACATAGGCTATTATGCATGATATTATTTTTATATATGCATGATTCTAACTTATGATTGCTACATGATTATTTTTATAATCTAAGTATGAATTGCATGTTAAATCATATTGCATGTTTACATCATATTACATGCTTACATCATATTCTATGTTTACATCATGTTGACAAACATGCTCTCCAATTTTATATTGCTCTAAGTTTTTTTTTTAGGGTTAAAGGTACTTTTCATACCACATGTTTAACCGAATGTGGCTTTTAGTACTGGATGTTTAGTTTTGTATACTTTTACCAAACGTTTGAAAAAAATGTGGCTTTTGGTACATCCGTTAGTTGGCCGTTAGTTTTGGCCGTTAAATGACATGTGCAAGTCACGTGATCGACTTTAAACTTTTAATTTTGTTCAATTTAGTCCCCCAAATATATTCATAACTTTATTTTGTTTAATTTTGTCCTAAAGCTTCAAAATCAAACACAATTGGGACCTATCCCCAATTAGGTAAATTTGACCCAAATGGGGCTATGTCAATTGAATTCGATTGGTTTAATTGGGTCCAATTTTGAAGTGTTATGACTAAGTTAAACAAAATAAAAGTTAGGAATATATTTGAGGGACTAAATTGAACAAAATTAAAAGTTTAGAGTCGATCACGTGACTTGCACATGTCATTTAACGACCAAAACTAACGGTCAACTAACGGATGTACTAAAAGCCACATTTTTTCAAACGTTTGGTACCAAAAGTATACAAAACTAAACATCCAGTACTAAAAGCCACATTCGGTCAAACATGTGGTATGAAAAGTACCTTGAACCCTTTTTTTTATTGCGCGATTATGTCATCCATATGCTATGTTGTCATATCCATGTTAACATCATGTTACACGTTTACGTCACGTACCATGATGACACCACGTTGCATGATTATTTATTATTACAAGTATTTCGCTTATTGCGTGTTATTACAAATATGTTGTTAATTGCACGCTGTTATATGTATACCGTCTGTTACGCTAACCCCATGAACAGATTACGCACGTTCATCGAAAAAGTAAAGATGGATGAATTTGTGCTTCACGCATTCGATTGACAAACAGGCCACCCCTGAGGTCAGTGCCGAACCTAAATTGGACGAATATCCTATCTTAAATAGAGTCAAGCATGGGTTTTGAACCGCTACTTGACTCGGGGGCAAGTGTTGGATATCTGTCCAATTCGGGTTCATATTTACGTTTCGGACCTCGCAAACACGTCAGAACCCATAAACGGATTTTACCACGGACACCCCGAATCCAAAATGGTCCGGATGCGCGCAGCACCGGGATCAGGACTTCCGGATTGCCTCGGCAGTCCGGATTGGTCCGGTTTGCCCGGCAATCCGAACCATGTCGGACATCCGACATGGTCTAGACTGTCGATTAGCACCGCGCGCTTACCCCTATTATATTTACTAGGTATGAGAAGTCAGTGCGCACATAGCCAACCTCGATGTCGGTAAGCGTTTTCGTTTAAACCGGCATTGAACCACATAAAATCGGGTACGGTCCTCGGGTTTCCTATAAATAGGGACCTAGACCTCCCATTTGACAACTTAACTCGAAACTCTCTCAAATTGGCTATTTGTGCTCTGACCTCTCTCTACATACTTTCTCTCTCTAGATTGTGACTTATGCATCGGAGAGGGCTCAACCAGCACCACCCCCCTCTCCATGCTGGTTATTTCCCGTTTTGCAAGACCCGACGTGTAGGAGACCGAGATTGGAGCCAAAGCCAAGTTCGGGGTTCAAGGATCGAGATTCGCGGATCGTGGATAATGACGTGCTGACAGGAGACCGTACCTGCGTGCACATCCAACCTGTTCGCGAAAAACAACCCGAGGTGTCCCAGGTGGAACCGACCTCAACACACAACGTCTGACAAAATTCACTTGTGAATTATTTTCAGGTGCTATGTCTATTTATCGCTTTCTGATTCTTTAATTCTTGCGACTGTACTGTTTAGTTGTAAAGTGTTTACTTGATTGATAGAGTTGTTGAATTATTGGTTAATAAAATTCGGAGTTATTGAATAAAAGTAATTGTTATTCGAATTGAAATACAATTTACTTATCAATCGTCGTCTCGGTCAAGGGGAACGATCCGAATGATAATATAAGTCTACCGAATTAGAACCAAAGTTATTCGATCCGATCGGATAAAACAACAACGAAGACGTAACCCAATTCAAAATTGCTACAAGTAAAAAAGAACGCTATTAGATAATTTATCTTTATTTGTTAGTACTCCTTTGTTAAATTTTGTAATGATGAACATGTACGAAACCGATTAAAGCTGAATATTTGAAATCGAAACGATTTACTTCGGGTTACACCAGGTAAAATACGCGCGCGGCGCGTGTATTCCTCGAGAGATGGAATACAACGATTCAAAATACAAAATTCAGCATTAAGTGTGTCTTTGATTTAATGCTGGAAATAAATTTTCATTTGCACGAATACCCATTAAAGGGTTCTACTCATACAACATTCTCGTAGAGAATTTTAAACGAGCGTTAGGTGAAAACCTAGATGCACGTTCCATGGTGGTTAAAACCTTGGAGTATGAGCGAGTAATGAAAAGGAACGTCAGTTAAACAACGTCTCCCACTATTTGCCTCTAACGACAAAAGATTGGCCAAGGCATTAAAACGATATAAACACTCCATTACTAAGGTCAATAACATGAACAGTAAATTCTAACCTATAACATCCCTTACATAAGTTGAGTTATTGGATTATTACAAGTCATATGGTGAACCTAATTAATGAACAATCGGTTACGCGACACCAAACAAGCTATTGGTAATGAGTGGAATCTTACCAAAATAGCAGCATTCTTGTTGCTACAACACATAGTACCAAATGAGCTACTGAAAGGTATCTCTAAAGCATACATATGTGTAATAGCTTAGGGAGATTGGTGACGTGGTCGAACGTGAGACATTACATTATTGAGTTAACTTTCCGTAGCTTAGTTGAAATCATCAGACGAAGTTTTTGATTGAACTAGAGGATGCTCACGATCAGGTCCCACTCGATTCGAGTGGGAGAATTGAGGCAGCAACACAAGTGAATGATATGGTAAATAAAGATGGAGACATTTTCATAATAAATCCAGTGGGAGGAGTCAATCTGACCACAACAATCACTGTTGCTACAGATGCGAATCAAGTCGGACCTGATCATGCTATGGAACCCATGGATGAAAATCCAATTTTACCGCAACTACCTACTATAACAAGTACGGCTGGTACGACTAACCCGATTTTCGGTCATAATTACCTTGGAATTAATCTCGGAGGCGGAATTCTGAGACGGAGAGGTCGTCCAAGAAAAGTTGTTGGTGAAAGTTCAAGTAGCGCCCTTGTTCCCAGTGGAAGTATTGCACCGATAACGAGCATTATTCCCAGTGGGAGTGAAGTTCAATCTCAAGATGGGACAAACGAGCCTAGACGAAGTCTAAGGCAACGAACTTCTCCCAAGAAGTATCCCATCGTAAGAGGCGAGTTATTCACTCTTACTTCAGTTGATGAACCGGTAACGGTTAAACAACCCATGGAAGGACCTCAAGCGAAAGCAATGGAAGATGAAATCGCCTCTATGAAAGCTAATTATGTTTGGTCTTTAGTTGGGTTGTCTGCTAACTGCAGAGCGATAGGTGCCAAATGGGTTCTGAAATTGAAACTCACTGCTGATGGAGCTGTCGAGCGGTACAAAGCTCGACTTGTCGCGAAAGGATATACCCAACTCCACGGAGTGGACTTTGACGAGACTTACTCACTTACAGTGCGTTACACCACAGTACGGGCTATATTGGCTTTGGTTGCAAGCCTCGATCTGGAGCTGCACCAAATGGCTGTTAAGACTGCATTCCTCCATGGCAACCTGGGGGAAGAGATCTACATGGAACAGCCGGAGGGTTTCATTACCCCTGGCAACGAACGTAAGGTTTGTAAACTCCAAAGATCTATTTACGGTCTTAAACAATCATCCCGACTATGGTACCGCGGATTCCCACGAGGAAATCATTGGAAAAGGTTCGTGAATCTTCACAAGGATTCGTGCGTGTACACGAAGACTTCCAAGTCTAAGCACGTCATCCTGACATTATATGTCGATGACATACTGATTGCCGCAAATGACGTAAGTTACATGAATGAATCAAAGTCCTGGCTAGCATATGTATTTGAGATGAAAGACGTGGGAGAAGTCACGTACATCCTAGACATTAAGATTGCTAGGAATAGGGCTGCTCACAAATATGTCTATCTCAGGAAGCCTATATCAACAAATTGTTGAAAAGGTTCCGACTACAGGATGCTAAGTCCGTGGATACGCCGGTTGCGCTCGGGTGCGCGCTGTTGAAGCGTGATGGCCCAAAGAACCTGGTGGAGCGTAAACAGATGAAGAGGTCAGAATACTTAAGTATGGTTGGCATCTTAATGTATGCCATGCAATGCACTCGACCGGACATCTGTTACACTGTTGGCCTAGTAGCACGATTCCAATCAAATCCTGGCACTCAACACCTAAAGGCTGTGAAACGGATAACTCGATACCAAAAAGATACTGCCGACTACGCTCTGTGCTATAAGGGTGGAAAACTCGAATTGTTAGGATATAGTGACGCCGACCATGGTGGCGATCAGGATGATCGTAAGTCCACTTCAGGAGGAGTATTCCTCCTTAATAATGCCACCATTTCAATTAACATGATTATGATTTCAATTAAATGTTTCTCACCTATAAACGTTTATAATTGTTGGATGGTTGGAGAGTATGAAGAGAGCAATCCTTTCATTATACTAAACATGATATGAGAATGTTAATTAACCATTACAATAGTGGAGGCTCCTTTATATAGGAGACCTCTAGAACTAGAATGCAAAACCCTACGAAAATTAGGGACTAAAGTGCAAATACTAGAACTAACATAAGACTAACATAATTAGATAATAACCCCATATTAGATATCCTAATATCCCCCCATCTTTTCCTTCTTCTTCTTTCTTTAATCTAAAGCGCATCCCAATCTTCAACAATTCAAAACAAACTAATCTTCAAAATGGAGCTACCAAACTCCAATCTTCAACAAAAGCTTAAAAGCTTCAATATCCAATATCCAACAAAACCTGCAATGTTGAATCAAAAAACTGAATCTTCAAGGTCCACCGTGCTCTCAGAGGTGAACATCCACTTGTAGCCTTCATGGTCTCTCAGAGGTGTGATAATCCACGTGTAGCAACAATCAATTGGTCTTCATCATGCTCTCAGCGGAGTGATGACAGTTGCCACCTATGGCCTTGAAGTATTAAAAAAAAGTTGAACGGAAGATGAAGTTCCAATGTCTCAGTCTTATTGCGAATGCTGAGGTTCCTATGTTTCAATCTTCTAGAAGGTGAAGTTCCTATGTCTCAGGTGGTGAGGTTCCGATGTTCCAACCTTCTACAGTGTTCAACAAAAGATGAAGCTCCACACTTCAATCTTCAAAATGCCAAGGTATATGCATACCCGGTCTTTAAACTGGCCCCCGAAATTCCAATTTCGGAGATCCTCAAAAAACTGGCCTCAAAACAGCTACATGCTCCACAAACTCGGCAAAAATGCCCCAAAACATCGAAGAATTCCATCTTGAAATCTTAAAATCTTCAACAAATTCAACTGAAAACCAGTTGAAATTCAACAATCCAAGCTTTCCAAAGCTCGAATTCAACATATCGTATCAAAACCACAGCATATCCATCCCGGCAATCCAAATTTCAGCAATTCCAACAAATTTCAGCATATTTTCAGCAATTCAGCAGATAACAGCAAGCTGAAAATTCAGCAACAACAGCAGATTTGCAGCAGCAGATTTCAGCAGTAACAGCAGGAAAACAGCAGCAATAACAGAAACGAAACCAGCTAAAAATCCCATCAATTCACAGCAACCATTCCAGCAACAGCAGTAAACAGCAACAACAGATTTCAATGCAGCAGGATACCAACAGCAGCAACAAAAACAATTAAACAGTAACAGCAGAATTGCATTTCAGCACCAAATCTTAACAGTAAGATTCGAACATTCAAATCACCTCGGAATTTGACGTATAATATATCAATGGAATCGGGAGCTCGAGACGATTCCGAAAAACTAAAAACCGCAGCGATTGGACGTCGGAAAGGTGGCGCGTGGCCTGCACGCGCCGGCGGGGCTCACCACACGCGGCGGCGCGTGAGGGCGCGTACGGCGTCGGACGGTGGCGCTGGAAATCGCGAAATGCTCACCGGAGGTTGCTGGGTCGATTGGTGATGTCAATTTTGGAAGAAGAGATGTAAATCGAATGGGTATTTTTCGGGGCTAAGACGAAACTCACGACAATGAACAATAAACGGAAACCATAAATCTGAAAAAATTGAAAACGAAATCAAAACACCGAGATCGATGGCTCTGATACCATATAAACGTTTATAATTGTTGGATGGTTGGAGAGTATGAAGAGAGCAATCATTTCATTATACTAAACATGGTATGAGAATGTTGATTAACCATTACAATAGTGGAGGCTCCATTATATAGGAGACCTCTAGAACTAGAATGCAAAACCCTACGAAAATTAGGGACTAAAGTGCAAATACTAGAACTAACATAAGACTAACATAATTAGATAATAACCCCATATTAGATATCCTAATATCACCAGTTCGGATAAATTACGCGCTTCTGTAGATCGAATCCTATTATCTTTAGTACCTTGATTCGGGGCTTGTTCGTTCACACTCACCGACTCATCTTCTGCATCTTGATGATTGTTACATGAGACAACCTAGTATGATATCTGAATGGGAAATCATATAGATTCCGATTGTTGGAATCCGAAGTAGTCCGACTGTGAGGTAAGTGTTTTTGCCCTAAAAGTTAACAACAATTACTTCCCTTGCCACTAAGACTCAAATCGGAATATCTCGGACGCTATCTATCGGACTCTCTATCACCACACTATCTGAATATCAGCATAACTTTCAGAACATAACAAACAAGAACTCGATAACTTGACCAAATGAAATCATTTGGTGCTATATAAACGTATAAGAGCATATGGCCACAATTTTCCTAATTACAAGAGCAGTATTAAAGTGAATGTGTAATAGAAACTATAAATGCTAAATACATTCCATATGACAAATGCAATAAAATTAAGTAGAAAAAAGCATCACCGAGTAGAAGAGCGGATTCAAATCCTTCTGACATAATTGTGGGAGAATAGTTGCTGCTGATAAACTCTTATTTTTGGGTTGAAGATTGACATGGATTTCAGAATAGGAAGAGCTTTGGAAAGTCTCAAGAAGAAGCCGAAAAAAATATTTGTTTCCGAAACCGACGGAATGTACTGACCCAGCACTTAAAGCTGTAATTCCCAGCACCATGCTGTGGGGGCATCGAGTTGTAGACACTGTGAACATTCTACCGCCGTGAGAGTGCCACTGAGCGTTTTTTCTCCAATCGATGAGATTAAAAACACGCACAATGTGATCGTCTTCCTGATAGTGACATCTTCCCAATCGTCTGCAATGTCTTGATTAATTGGAGTCTAAACCCCTAAATCTCTTCTGGATTGTGGATCGTCTCCTCCGTGTGATGCCGCCCCTAAACCCAAATCCCAATCTTTTTTTTCTGCAACTGCCATGGTTGTTAACTATTTTGGTCCAATCCGGTTTTGTTTGGTAGGTAATTTTAGCATGCCGGTTTAATATGGTTTGACAGGTTGAAGGCACCCTTTGGATGAGAGACCTATTGGGGGTGAGGACCCTTCTCAAATTATATATTGGTAAAGAGATGTTAGCCTCTAAAACAAGCAAGATCTACTATATTACAACTTTATTCCAAAAATATTATTATTAATTTTAATACTTTTCGCATTTCAGATGAGAATTAATCCATAAAATCTTTAATATTGGTAATACAAATGACATTAACGTCAGCGAGGATAGTGCTGTATCTTTCTTGATTGGATAGAGAAGTTAAGTATATTTACAGTATGGATCAAGAACGAGTTTCAGATAAGTCTCTCGATTTTACATACTATCACGTCTATAACTGTTTGGAACGTTGTCTCTAATCAATATGCTTTACATCACTGATTGAGTGGAACGTTTTGGTTTTGCTGGTAGTAACCCTCTGTGTTTATGAACTAGTCCTTGGATTGTATGAGGAAAACCTTGAATGTAAGTAGCAACCCGAGCGCCTCCACAAGATTTAGAACGAAGAACACGACCTGGTCGCCTTCAATTAAGAAACGCCAACACCGAGGAATCACTGTCAGGAAAAAATTTAATCAAGAAAAGAACGGGAAGTATGTGGGTTTTTGTTCACCTGGTAGAAAAGACGCGTCTTGACGCTTTTGTGCCCATGAAAACCTGCAGTTGAAGAAAACTCAGTTGGGTGACTTGCAGAACAAGAAAAGTTCAGTATTGATAATTTTAAGATAAAACAATAACTTGAGTAAAACCCGTCAAAGGGTTTGTGGAAAATGAATGAAAAATCTTACAATGAACCTCCAACAGCAGGACCGATCGCCTTGCAAAGAGACATTGCAGATAAAGAAATTCCATTTGCAGCTCCTCTTTGCTCTTGACTCTATGTTTGGTAAATTCATTATAAAGGATGCCAGAAATACCGTTAATTTGTGACAACAATTATCAAAATTATAATTTGATTCAATGAAAAATTAATTTTCTGTTTTTTACCACAGCGCGGTTTTGAAGAATGAACAATCCTGTAGTTATGCTAACCTGATTTATGAAAATAAAAATCCATGTAAACTGAATGTAGTAATGAGAATCAATACTTGATGATATAATTCGTGCAATTACTTGCTCAAGAAGTAACCTTAATCCCTAACAGACAGCACTTACTGAGAGGACGTTCTTAAGAACAGATGCAAAGTTGATTAACAATGTCTGATGAATCCCAGCAAGCATTCCTATGAAGGGATAACTGGACAGCAGCACTATACTCAATACCTTTAATATTAAAAACCAAACAAAAAATTAGATATAATAATTACAAAATGATATCAATTTTATACTCGAATGAAAAATGAGGTAATCAAAATTTTACAGCTCCTATTCGGGAAATTGCGATCGGACCAAGAACCCTCTCCACGGGTGGGTAAAGAAATAGCTGAAACAATAGGAGTCCACAGCCTAGTATATGTTTTTTAACCACGGAAAGTTACATCATCAGATTGATTAATTAATTGGGTAACCAGAAAGAATCATCTACTAATATAACACATAAATTACTAACCTGAAACTGCAAGAACTTCACCAACATTTGCAGTTGTATAGCTCAATCCACCGAACTTTCGAGGACTTATAGCCCATAACGAAAAAATCTGCATAATTTAATATCGATCATTGAATGGTAATGTTTTAGATAGATAGTAATGTTGAGTTATGATAGATGCATATAAATTTACTCAGTACATACCTCAGCATATGCCATATCATGAAGCTGAAACACACAATATACAATGATTGAAGACATTAAGGCCCAATTTTTAAGGAGACTGCGTTGCTTTGGCTTTGGCGGTTCTTCCTTGGAGCTGGGTTCATCTCCGAAGGCCTCTAAAGCCTCGTAAGATTCATCAAATTCAGTGGTGTCACTTTGGTTGTGATTATGAAGGGTTTCTGGTAACCAGCAAGCAACTACTAGAACACATATTGAGAAAGCTGATATCACTAGACTCGGTAGCAAATACGGAAACCTGCAGTAAGTATCATAGGAATTAAAGTTGTAACAATTCTTGTCAAACAAGTAACTGGAATTTACCAAATACCTTGCGAAAATCGATCCTTGAGAGAATGAGTGAGGGAATTTCTCAGCAGGCTGCAACGAGGTCGACTAATCGAGTTAGCATAAAAAACCCATTACATAGATAAAACAAAAAATCATGAATGAATAAATCATATAGTTGTTGAAGATAACATTCTAGCTATTATTATCTTTTAGTAACAGAGCTGGGTAAGCATGCAATTTCACCTGTGCCAAGTAACCTCCGACGGCTGGACCGATAACTAACCCGATCCCCCATGACGTGCTGATCTGGAATATTTATATATGCTTCATTTGTATATTTTGGCATTTAAATAAGAAAGTACAGAAAGAAAGAAAGAAAGAAAATTGAGGGGTGGATTTTTCTCACTATTGACATGGCCAGGGCTTGATATTCCTTGCGGCACACTTCAGAAGCATATGCCTGGAATAATTAGTGAGACTAAAAATGTTAGTAGCAGTAAACAGTGTGTTGTAGTTATAATTAACTTGTTATAGAAAGTTAATACGTACCCTCATTGGCCCAAGGATACCACACAAACTACCCAGAAGAAACCTTGTAGAAATGGCCATCCATATGTTTACACTGAAGCCGAAAAGTGTACTAAAGATAATCCTGGTAATTTATTTATTTAACAAGGGAAATACACAAATTAAGTGATTATTCAACTCACTAATCAATCAGGAAGATTAATTAAGCCATGAAAATGATGACAAGGGTAATGACTAACACTGCAACTGTGCCAAACAATATGACCGGTTTCCGACCATATTTATCGGCTATAATTCCCCATAGAACAGAAGTGAGTGCTCTTCCAAACATGAATGCAGATCCTTGAAGATTTTAGAATAAATTGATTAGATTAAACCCTAAATTAATTAATTAATTAAAATGGGATTAAGGTGTTTAGAATGAAAATGGGCTTACCAACACAACCCGCATAGAAACCGATATCTTCCTCCCTCTTGGCAATATGAAAGTCTCTAATCTAGAGAGAAATATTAATGACGAAACAAGAAGTTTTTGCATAAATCATTATACGGTGATCTAAAATGTAGGTACGTACTTACCATGAAGTATAGGAAAGGGAAAAGAGATGATATGGGCAAAGCTGCGACAATAATAATAATAATAATTAAGATATAATATATCAAAAATAGCGTTCGTTATAGATAGGAAAAGGGTAGAACCTGCGCAGAGGACGATGAACCACACGTAGAAGAAATGTCGGTAAGGGACACCACGATGGGTATCTTTGAGCCAATCAATGTTGCACCCGGGGCAGTACGGGAACCTCTCCTCCTCCTTGAGCAACGCCTCTTTGGTGTTTACGGCAGTCATTGTCATCATCAACAACTTCTCAGCTCAAAAGGAAATAAAGAAAGAAAGAAAGAAAGAAATACAAGCTAGCTATGATAATGCATGCATGCAGATGCGCAGCTCTAGCTAGCTAGTTAGCTGTAGAGAAACCAATCCATATATATAATCTTGCAATACAGACAGAGCCCAACTTAAGTTTTTAAACTATTTAGGAGGCTAGCTGCTAATCTTTACAAATATAATTTCGCATCATTAATGATGACACTAATAATTTTAAGCGTTAAAATCAATTTTAGTGTTTCTAATCTCAATTGCCTACTATTGTGGCAATATCATATCGCTGATTATAAACTTTAAAAAAATTCACGACATTAATTAATAGTCATAAATTTTTATATGCTATTCATATTTACAAACAGTTATTTCCATTTGAAAATAATGGTCAATACATTTCCTATGACATAGAATACATATATTTTAAGTTACTTACAGTACTCTAACAAAGTAATCAAAACAATATGCATAATTTTTTTTAATGTAATTAATTTAGTATAATTTTTGCAAGTCCCTAATATAATATAGAACATATAAGTCTTAATACACAATGCGCAGTTAGTAAATTAGCAAATATATGTTCGATTTTTTAAGAGAGGTTTTTCTAAGATTATTTTAAAAAATATTTAATTATTAATAAAGACAAATACCAACAATATGTGTGATTGTGTGTGGAAATTGCCTTTGCGTTTTCTTCTGAATTTGTTTTTATGGAGGCAAGTTTTTTTATGGACAACTTATATAGAAACAAAGTTAATAATAACTACTAAATCTTATACTATATCCACTATTTTAAATCTTAATTGGTCTTCAAATTAAATATGTTTTTTTTTTGCCAGATTCCTTAAATTATGTTTAAGATGTAATTTTTTCATATCTATAATGAAATGATTGACAAAGTGATTAGTTTTAGTTTTATCGGACGTTATTTTATTTTATATTAGAAATATTGATATTGTTTCAGAAGTAACACAATTCACCTACCTCCCAAAGAATATATTATACTATTTAAAAAAAAAATGAAATAACAGTATTCAACTTTGTTTGTCCGTTGATTCCTCAAGAAAGGGAGATACGGTAAAAACAAAGGCTGTGCGATGACGCTCCGGTATTTCATCGTTTTCCAATTTGAAATTCCAAACCTCTTATGCATGCCTGCATCTAAACACGCAAAAAGTCGTACATGTATTTGAAAATTAGGGCCGAGCAGAAAACTTTAGCCCGAAATCCCAACCGAGCCGTCCCAAAAAGTAGCACAAGTTTGATTGGGCGAGACTTTTCTTCTCGGATTCGGACTTTTTCATCGAAAAGTCCGAAAGTCCTTATTGGGAAGATCAGGGACTATTTTAACAAGCTTGAAGACTTTTGTGTTGTTTGATATTTCTGTTTGTTGTTTCTTTATTCTTTTGGGACCATTTTGATTGTTCTCTTTACTTCTATTGATAGTTTGTAATATGTAAACTTTCCTACACTATTTAAAGTCTAGGATTCAGGCTGAGGAGGACCAGATGAAGGAATTCCTTCGACGAAGCCTGGAAACGCTTCTTCTTCCCTTTTCTGAGCTCTGCTAGGGTTTGGTGATCCTTGTCCCAAATCCGTTTCTGTTGTTTTCGATAATCTTGATTCCACAATTTATCATGGTATCAGAGCGATTGAGGTGTCTCTCTGCCTCAATTCTCGATCTGTGACCGTTCGTCTTCCACGCTGCCTGTTCGTCCCGACCTTTGAAGATCGCTTCATCTTCTCGTTGCGAAGCCCCGTGAGCCATCTCCGACTATCTTCTTGACCAAGCATCATCATGACAGGAAACGAATCCGTCTTCGATTCATCTGGATCAGGACTTAGTAAACAGGTAATCGATCCATCAGGTCACCCCGAGGTACATATTCACCACCCTCTCTACCTACATCCGTCTGATAACGCCAGTCTGAGTTTCGTTTCCACTAAGCTTGCTTGTTCTGATGATTATCCTATGTGGAGTAGAGCTATGTTCATTGCCTTACATGGAAAGAACAAATTAGGGTTTGTTAATGGCAACTATTGTCGCGATAATTTTGATCCCTCTTTACATGATCTTTGGGATAGATGTGATATGGTTGTCTTTGGCTGGATCTTGAGTTCTGTTTCCCGTGACCTAGCTAATAGTATCATGTACCAAACTAGTGCCTACCTTGCTTGGAATGATCTTAAAACTCGGTTTGACAAGAAAAACGGCTCTAGAACTTTTCAACTCCACAGAGACATTGTTCTCTGTAGGCAAGGCCTCGATGATGTGACCTCTTTCTTTACCAAACTCAAATTTCTTTGGGCTGAATTTGACTCTGTTTGCGCATTGCCTTTCATCCCTGGCGATGATTTTAAGAAACACTTGGATCATAAGGAGAACCAGCGTCTTTTTCAGTTACTTATGGGTTTAAATGATAGTTTTTCCCCTATCAGAAGCCAACTTTTACTGCTGGATCCCTTACCTTCTGTCAATCAAGTTTATAACATGTTGATCCAAGAGGAAAGTCAACGCACTATTTCTTCTGATATATCTACTGGTTTGAACCCCCTCTCTGGAAATACTGGTATCAACACTGAGAGACCTAAACGTGTGGCCAACCCTAATCTTGAATGTGATTTCTGTCATAAAAAGGGCCATGTTGCTGAAAGATGTTATGCCAAAGGATGTGAGTATTGCAAAAGGAAGGGTCATGTTATGGACAACTGTTTTAAATATAGGGATTTCCTTAAAGGAAAAGGGTCTGTCCTCAAGAGCAATGCTGCCTCCTCTGTGATTGGTAGCATACCTGATGACCCCCCCATCCCTCATCATAATGCCCTTCCTCCCTCTTCTGATAACAATCAGAACATGATTTCTTTTACTTCAAACCAATTTGAGAAGTTTATTCAGGCCATGGGGCATGGTGGATCCTCTGCAACCCCTGGTCTATTGACTTCTCAATCTGCTCTTGCCAACTCTGCTGGTATCTCTCTCTCTACCATTACAAATGATTTTTCAAAATATTGGATAATTGACTCTGGTGCCACCAATCATATGACAAACAAATCAGATTGGTTACATCATTTTAAAAGAATTGATGGCCCCAGAGTTCAATTACCCAATGGCTCATATTGCAATGTTTCTGGTATTGGTTCCCATTCCATTTTTCAAAACATGGACATTCATGATGTTTTATACATACCTGATTTCAACTACAATCTGTTATCTGTTTCTAAATTGATTAAAGACATGAATGTTTCTGTTAATTTTAATGCAAATCATGCACTTCTACAGGACCTCTCAAATGGGAGGGTCTTGGGGAATGGAACTGCTAACTTTGGGCTTTATTTTCTGAAACCCCACTGCAATAAGAGCTCTTTCATTGGTCTTCAAGCTTCCATTAAGGACAATATTCATCTATGGCATATGAGATTGGGTCATCCTTCTATTAAGGCCATTCAGCATATTGATTCTCTAAGCTTTTCCAATAAAAACATTTCTGATATTCATGATTGTATGATTTGTCCTCAGGCCAAGATTGTTAGACCTAGCTTTCCTATTTCTGAATCAAAAGTGGAATCTATTTTTGATTTAGTGCATGCTGATGTTTGGGGCCCCTACCATTCTGTTACTCATGATAATAAAAGATTCTTTCTTACACTGGTTGATGATTTCTCTCGGGTTACTTGGGTACATTTACTCCAGTTCAAATCTGATGTTCCTCAAGTTTTAAAATCTTTTCTTGCCATGATTCAAAACCAGTTTAATAAAACAATTAAAATTTTCAGATCTGACAATGGTGGAGAATTTTTTAATGAGCAAGTCAAGTCTTTATTTTCAAACTTGGGGATCATCCATCAGTCCAGTTGCTCTTACACCCCCCAACAGAATGGTAGAGTTGAACGTAAACATAGGCATCTTCTTGAAGTTGCCAGAGCTTTAAAATTGCAAGGTCATATTCCAAATAAATACTGGGGAGAGTGCATTCTTACCTCTTGCTATCTCATAAATTTGTTGCCTACTCCACTTCTGAATGGGAAATCTCCTTTACATGTTTTTAAAGGATCACCTATTAATATTCAACATTTAAGGGTTTTTGGCTGTCTCTGTTTTGCAAAGAACTTGGTGGTTTCAGATAAATTTGCTTCTCGAGCTATTCCTAGTGTCTTTTTTGGTTATTCTGAGAGGCAAAAGGGATACAAACTCTTTGATCTTGTTAATGAGAGATTCTTTGTCAAGCTTGAGGGGGTGAGGTAGCCTGACTACATTTAACCTAACTAAAGTTTTTTTTTTTTTTCCAAATTACGTAACTATAGTTGATGTAAACTATACTACTATATTAAGGGAATGGAGGGCGTTGTTGGACTTTTTTTTTTTGTTATGTTGTTGAAGACTTAAAGTCTTAACATTTATGTTGATGGTGTTTGAACTAAAAGTCTCAACATTGGGTTAAATGCACTTTTCATATAACATGTTTGACCGAATATAACTTTGGGTACAAGAAATTTTTGTTGTATACTTTTGATACCAAACGTTTGAAATTTTATGGTTTTTAGTACATCCGTTAGTAAATGGCATATGCAAGTCACATGACCCACCATAAACTTTTGATTTTGTTCAATTTACTCCCTCAAATATATCATTAACTTTTAATTTGTTTAATTTAGTCCTAAAATTTTATAATCGGACTCAATCGAACTAGCCGAACCTAACCTAGGGCTAGGACCGATCCTGGGTCAGGGTCGCCGGACCCAACAGACGTCGAACCTCGGACCTAGCCCTAGGCTAGATCAATTGGGTTCAGTTGGGTATGATTTTGAAATTTTAGGAGTAAATTTAACAAAATAAAAGTTAGGGATGTTTTTGGGACTAAATTGAGCAACATCAAAAGTTTAGGGTGGGTCACGTGACTTGCACATGCCATTTAACGGCCAAAACTAACGGCCAACTAACGGATGTACTAAAATCCATAAAATTTCAAACGTTTGGTACAAAAAAAACATATGGTACCAAAAGTCATATTCGGTCAAACATGTTGTATAAAAATTACCTTTAACCCCTCAACATTTGTGCTGATGATGGTGTTTGAACTTGAAGTCTCAACATTTGTGTTACTGGTGTTTGAATTTGGTTGTTGAAACTTGTATTGATAGTGTTCGAACTTGTATGTGTTTAAAATGGATGGACTTCATGTTTGAAAAAAAAAAAAAAACAATCGATTTTAGCTTAAAATTTGGGTTAGCCCGGCCCGAAATCCTAATGTCCCATCTCGGGCGGGACTTTATCATTAACTCGGGCTCAGGTTCAGGCTAATAAACTATGTTCCAAAATTTTCGGGCTCAGGCAAGTTGCCCACCTCGTCCTGAGCTCACCCCTAATTTGAATGGAAGTCAACTGCCGTAAATGACTACTGCACCGTAAACTTGGTAATAATTACACGTGTCTTAATCAACTATCCCATAAATAAAATATTATGGGTGAAGACATTCAACACATTCTTATACTTAGATTGCGGATTCAGAAATTTAATAATGGAGACATTTTATTCAAACTAAATTGTGTAAAATAATTTGTTGTCGAAAAAAATAACATTAGAATTTTATAAACTTATACAATATATTATATTTTAATGCATTACACAATAAAAAAAAAGTGTTAATTACTAAAGTACTAGTTCACATTTGAGCATTATGACAAATTGGTACATGAAGTTTTTTTTTTTATTTTATACTCTGTAAGCTTAGGTTTTACTTCTTGGACAAACTGTTAAATGATATATATTTTTACAATTCTTAGCTCATAATTAGTTATGTGGACAATATACTAGCTCCGGTTTTCTTTTGAATAATTTGTTAGATCAGGTTTTACTTAGTGGACAATTTCTGAAATATGAGTTAGCGAATTCTTTACAAAGTGAAATTGAGCTAGAAAATTGTACAAAAAAATACACAGCTAGCCAAATTATCTACAAAATGAAACCTAAGTTAACATTTTGTACAAAAAATAATTTAGCTAACAAATTATCCGAACGTTTAATTGTGAACTAGAAATTTACGAAATCTCTCTGGTAAAAAATAATTTAGTCAATTTCTAAACTTACTTATAAAACTGGTGACTATTTTACTATCTGGTTAAAATTAAAAAGCATAAATAAATGGGACATTTTGCATCCCCTCTCCTTTATACGTGTTGCAGCCGCCACTTCTTATACATACTTCAACTTCCTTTCAGTTACCTCGATCTTGACCTCACCTGGGTCGATACGACGAGTTTCTGTCGGCATTGACCTCACTTGGTCTAAACATAATGCGTCACCTCGGCCTTGATCTAGAGTCGGTCTAAACATAATGGGCTTCAACTCTATTTAATAGGAGTAACGTTTTTTCTCTTTTTTAAAACAGTGTCATCAGGAATAGAAACATTGCGCTGTGATACCATTTTTTAGGAGATAAAATCTTGGGAGCGAGTCTAGACCCACTACATAAGCCCAATAATTTTCCTTACTAAAATCAATTGGTTTTTAATGAACATCATTCGATTTATGTAGTGGGCATGAACTCACTCCCAAATTTAAATCTCCCAACAAATGGTATCAGCGGGGCTCGATCTGGGAAATCCGGAAGGCACAAAGTGGTGAGTCGCGATAATGGTGGCGACACGTATTACATGCAGGTTTGAGTTTGCGCCTTGACTCGGGGCATGACGTGGCCGTTTGAGGGACTGATTTGAAAAATTCCATAGTTTGGTGCCATAAAGAGCTTGACTTCTGATTACGGAAGTTACGAAGTGTGTAGACTTCTTGTTAAGGCGGGGCTATGATAGATTCATAGGAAATGGGAAGATTGTGAAGATTACATGTGAGTGGATATTATCACATCAAATTATTTGAAAGACTTGAAACACTATATAAACTTAAAGAGCCACTTCTACCATATCAATTAATTTTAATAAGTTGCATAGTTTAGGATTTCGGGTCTAAGCTTACTAGCCAAATTTAAAAGTCCCAACAAAATTAACTTCACATTAATGTTTTCTTTTTTTTTTTCAAATATCTTTAATACATTCTAGCATAAATTTTCAGAAAGTAGAAAATTCTATAAAATAATATAAATAAATCGAACCTTAAACACTAAATAAGAAAAAAAAATAACCATTTCAAAAATCAAAATAAAAAGAGCTCTGATATGCATTCCGACCTCGGAATGTCGGAATTTTATTCTCCCCTTACAATGGCAGCTATGTAATAAATGTCAATTTTTTGGGCATCAAAAGTCGGAACTTATCAGACCTAAATCATCGAAAATTGTATCTTTTTCCAAATAAAAAATAATGGATGCCTCCACTCTTGGTCTTGTACCCTATCATGTTCATGGATGATGAGTATGACGGATCTATACACAAGATTGGTTAGATCCCGGGACCACAATCTATATGATTGAAGGGGTAAAATTAAACTATAAATAAATAATTAAAGTAAATAATAAATTATAGGAATAAATGAAAAAATTTAAACGGCTAAATTGAGAATTACACTTTATAAAGTTAATTAAATTATATATCAGTAAAATTGCGGGGTAATTATCCCATTCGCCATATAACTTTGTTCTGACTGGACTAAATGGTAAAACTTGTCATGTTATTATTATTATTCAGGAGTATATATATCAAGTTTGACCTTACGAAGCACAGGCAAATTTTAAAATTGTGGTAATTATTTAACATAAAAATGTTATGGTTAATTATCATTGCTACATCACATGGATCACTTGGATATATTACTAGGTCTTTCTTTTTGGACAATTTGTTAGTTTATGATTTGTTTTTTACAAATTATTGGCTGAATTTTTGTGTGGACAATTTACAGTTCATGTTTCATTGTGTATAATTTGTTAGTTCGGGTTTCACTTATGGACATATTGTTAACTAGCAATTTGTCACAAATGAAAACACTAGCTAGCAAATTATCGACAAAATAAACATACGCTTGTAAATTGTTCAAAACAAAACTTTAGATAGCAATTATTTGACTGTTCAAACGCGAGTTAACAGTTTGTAAAAAAAAAAACTCAATTAGCAAGTTGTTCAAGTGCTCAAGTATGAGCTAGCAATTTGATAATTAACCCAAATTTTTTATATCAACTAAAATTTAATATGTTATACTGCCTAATAAATTTTGTTAGAATATATATGCCTATAATGGTTATGCAAAAACTAAATATTCTTATGATATAGGTTACCTGGATTTTGAATTTTTTATGGGGAATATTTTATCCTCTACTACTGTTATTGTTAGAAGGAATTTTACTTTTATACTCAAAATTGCAAAAACTAATTTTGTAAAAATAGAATGGCTGGCCACATTAGGTCGGGAAGTGGTACGAGTTACGACTACGAATATGATATGTTATATAATAATCTTTACGTTATAATATATATATAATTTTATTTTTATCATTTTTCCCCAATATATTTTTATAAAAATAAAATAAAAAGTAAAAACATACAGATAGAAAAGATAAAATTTAATAGGTTAGGAAGATGACTGATAATGGCATTTGCAGCACCTCAAGTTCCAAGAAGCTTCGCGTGTACACACGGAGCCAACATTAATCAATCCATGGATTCTCTTTCTTGTTAGAAAGACTTCTAAACTTAATAATTATAATAATAAGTAGTGGCGCGCCTTGCCTTACATCTTTCAAATATTCAAAAATCTATCGATATCTATAAATAAACTTTTTTTTTTTATTTTTTTATATACAATTGCTTCCGCAATTTTGGACCGGGAGCGTTAATGTTAAAGCCCTGCCCAAGGTGGCGTCTACAGTGGGATTCGACCCCAGACTGCCCTTGTGAATACAACTCGTTTTACCAGTTGGTCCAACCAACATTGGGTTATCTATTTATAATCTTCAAATATTCAAATATGCAACGTGATGAGATAGACCCGCAGAAATTGAAAGTTCAAAGAATATCAAAATCAGACGCGGGGTTTGAGGAAAAAATCTCCATTTTTTTCATATAACATAAACTGAATACAAACGACAACTACTATTGTCTTTAGTACTGTAACGGAAATCTTAACCTTAGAAAATAACTCGAAAATAACAACCAAGTCCAAATAAACCGAAAATTACAAAAATATCTCGAAATAATATTAAAATACGATTTTTACCCTTGAAACGATGGAATTTGACCGAAAAAGCAGCGCAGTTCACGACATAGCTGTATTTTTTAATATAGACGCCATTTTCGCATGAAAACTTTATTCACACGCCAAAATCCGACACTTGAAAGTCCGAGACCAGAAATCGCAGAATTCTTGAAATTGTGGAATTATTCGGTTCCGCCCACATCATCTTCCATAATCTTGTCTCGTAAGATTTTGATCTCATTAGTTGTCAAAAATAAGTTTTTTTATTGGTTAATCAATTTCTTAAGTAACGGTCGATGACGTGGATTTTCCACATGTATCTCTAGAAATTCTACATTTCTTCTAATTTTTTAATTAATTCTCACGGTCCGTTACATAATATCTCTCACATCATTATTTAATATCTACTTATTTATTAATATATTTTTTTTTTATCAAATATATGATTATTTTATAAAATAAGATTATAATTAGAACAAAACTTTTGTTTTTTTACATTTATTAGTATATAATATAATTATCATTTAGATTTTTATTTATAATAATATTATAATATAATTTGGGTTAGAACAAATTAAAACAAATTGCACTAGAATACAAAAAAATAAAAATTAAGACACATATAATAAGCATGTTAGAAATAATAAGGATAGAAATATTAATAGTTCCAATGAAATATTATTTATGTATATATAATATATTTTGGGTTAAAACCTCTATAATGATGACAAATAATTAAATTTAAAAATTATACAAATCTATTGATCCACCTAGTCCATGATTACTATCACTTTTGTGCATATGTGTACATGGTAAAATTTATCATACGTTATTTATTCAACCTTGATGGTAAGTACAGTTTTTAGTATGTTACATAACGATGTTAATTAATCATCTGCTAAAATACTAAAATAAAATAAAATTAATATTAAAATACATTTTTTATGCTTTATTATTTTTCTATTATCTTAATATTAAAATAATATTTAGATATAATATATGCACATTGAATATAAAAATAAAATAGGTGGCCAAAATAAATATATATATATTTTTGTTTTATTTACATGTTAGTCATTTTGCACCCTAACATTATAAAGTTGCAATTTCTCCATAAAATATTAGGGAAAAAAAACATAGTAAAATATGTTGAAAAAATAAGATTAGATACAAATATTAACAATTGGTATGCAATAACATTTAAAATATAATTAAATGAATAAAAAATTACTTTATATAGATTTTTGGTAATACAATCAATATATAACTATTTTTAGTTTCATCAATTTTTAAATCATTGTTTAACCTTCATGTTATCCTATCATATTCACTTAAATAAAAATTATATTTTAGCCAAAAAATAAGAAATTATATTTAACATTACTACCTAAAACGCTAATTAAAATTCTAGTTATAAATCAAACTTATGAATTACTATCAAAGATATGTATACAATATATAAAAATATCTATTAGATACTGACATCATAAGAATATACGATTAACAATAAAATTTAGTAAGTATTTATTTATTTTAATATTTTGATAGTTTTTTATGAATATACCCAAAAAATTGTAATATCATATGCATAAACCTATTAACTAATAAATAGAACTTCTGTTCACATATGTTAAGATAAAATTATATGAGTTTATATATACAGCTTAATTGAATAGTAGTTTTCATTTGCATTTAATAAATTATTTCAACTAAAAAACTCAATAAAATTAAGAATCAACATCAAGTTTTAATTTTTGTAATACAATAATAATTATATAAACAAATTACTTACCGCGCAACGCGCGGGTTGGCCACCTAGTATATATATACTTATACTATTACTGATAGTAAACAAATAGAGAAAACACTCACATGCCGCCACATCAATTCGATCAGTTTATCAAATTTCTAGACATCGGCATTTTCAATAAACTATTTATATTCAGTGCATAAAAAGTTCACATTGTTAAAACAATTCATTAAAATTATAAAACAAAAATATAATCAATTCCAAACCATTCATATTTAGGGATGGACTTTATATCGGTCAGGCCCGAGCCAGTTTTGACTTGGACCGGAAATATTTTAAACAAGTTCGGTTCAACGTGTTGGTAAATTGGACCTATTGGGCCGCCCTTCATTGTAGCCCATTAACCAAGAATGATTTGGCATAAGTTAATTTGAAGCATAAGACCCTGGAATAATAAGGCTATGGCCGAATTATGTAGGGGTTAGGGTCCTAATGGGCTATCTCATAATTATAAGGAATGATGTCCATTAAAGACCCATTATATATATAGGTTCAGCAGAAATATATATTGATTGGTGGGCAAGATATTATCTCAAAAATATATAAAAGAAGTATATTACATCTTTATGAGTATATAGTGTTTGATATACGCCCAAGCTATTATAAGTCAGACCCGATAAATGTGCCGTGAACGATTATAATTCGAAACTTAAAAAATGGACACCCGAGGCCCAACACTTGGGCCCCAAAAACACCCGAGTAGCGAAGCCCGTCCGGAAGGCCCCGAGGGACTCCGTCCCTCAGAGGTAACCCGAGCAAGGAAACCATGCTCGGGTTACCCGAGTGAGATACCGGGGATACCCATCCGAGTACCCCTCGTCCGAACCCCTACTTCCGGACGACGCATCACCCGGGGCTCGCCCTTGTAGGCCATTTTACACCACTTAAACACGTAAAGTCCATTCACGATCGAACCGAGGTCAAAGGCACAATATTTACGGTCAATGCCAACTTATATTACGAAACCGCCATAACCAAACCAGGAAATCACTGGAACCGGGGTGGTCCAATAGGAACTCTATAAATAGAGACCTCCTCTCCTCATTTGAAGGTAATCTATCACTCTCCCTCAAAGCTCATTACCTCTCTATAAAGCTTATACTTACTTAAGCATCGGAGTGGACTTACCGGGAACCCCTCCCCGGTGCCCATTTGTAGGTATACGAGAAGAAAGAAACCCACAGAGCGAGGATACGGGAAGAAGAAGCCCACGGAGCGGGAATACTAGAAGGAGAAGCCCAAGAAGCGGGAATACTAGAAGGAGAAGCCCACGAAGGAAACTCGTGTGCAAACATTGGTGCCATCCACTGGATCCGAAAGAAAAGCATGTAGCCTACTATATGCGCTCGATGGCAGCAAACAGGAAGCAACTTGGGGGGACAAGCAAGCAGGTGCCCACATGAAGAGGCAGGCAAGCATCTGTAGGGGGAGCAGACAGGCTCCAGTGGTAAGCCAACATGCAACCATTGAAAGAGGACGTGTAGAGGAGAGCATTGAGGAACATCCACTCCCTAAGGAACAACATTCCTCAACAAACGCCCACCCAGAGCCAACAGTAAACCAACCCCAACCACCCCGAAAAGGAAGAACAAACCCTCAGACATACAACATCACGCCCGAGCGCCATGGAGGACATGCTAGATAGAAGGGAGCGTCTGAGGGCGAACCTAAGGCAGGAACAACCAAGGTACCAGGTATCACCTCCAAGATCAATGGGGAGACACCAACAGACATACACCCATTCGTACAATCAGCAATACCAACAAAGGGGATACCCTCAGCAGAGGAATGCTAACAACCAGGCGAACAATGGCCAAGGGTATCCTGGACCCCAGAATGGCCAAGGGTATATTGGACTCAAGAATGGCCAAGGGCATCCTGGACCCCATAATTGTCAATGGTATGCTGGATAGCAGAATGACCCAGGGTATGCTGGACCCCAGAATGAAAAGCAACAGAACATGGCGGCAATGGCCCTCACGAAGGAGAAGATAGAGGACCTAATAGCCAAGAAGATAAAGAACTCAAAGGGAAGAGCGATGCACAAGCTAAGGGATAGATCCTCACATCCTTTTACACAAGAGCTTATCAATGTAATGGTCCCACCGAATGTGACATCGCGTCAAATTCCTGACTATGTTGGGAAAGGGGATCCAATACAACACATTCAAAAACATGAATCATCCCTTCTAGGAAGAACTACGATCGAAGATCACTATGCAATGCTATTCCACTCAACGCTCGCAGGGAACGCTTCATACTGGTTTTTCAGTTTACCCCAGGCATCAATTGCCTCATGGGCAGATTTGAAGGACAAGTTCATCCAGCAATACCTGGGGGAGAGACAGCTCTTGAAGGGTGATTCAGCTCTAGAAGATATAAGGCAAGGATATGATGAATCCCTGGCAAGCTACTACACAAGATTCAATCAGAACATCTCCGACATAGCGACAGAGCTCTAGGAAGGGGAGATAGTGCGCGCTTTTGTAAGGAATCTAGGACACCGGGGGGCACCACTGGCGGACAATGTGGAGGTGCTACTAATTAAATCTCTGGAGGAGCTGGCGGAAAGAGTCAAGGCGTATATCGATTTGGAGCGTGCGCGATCAAATAAAAAAAAAGGGACATAAAGCCCCTACACCTGACAACAACAAGCCAGAAAAAGGAAAGCCGCAACAGCCACAACAATCGCCTAGAAGGCAAGCATGGACGCCACAAGGAGGAGCAAGCAAGACCCCAAGGCATCCACAATATTGTTTTCACCCCTCTCACAAGGGAGGCCTCTATAATCCTGCAGGAGATGAAGAGGCTTAATTTGTGGACTCTTCCAACCGAGAGAAGGAAGGGAAGAATGGGAAACAATATGGAGCATTTGTGCGAGTACCACGATGTCAACGGACACCATACAGACATTTGCTTCCACCTCCAGTGTGACATAGAGAATCTAATCCAGGAAGGCATGTTGAAGAGCTTTGTGAAAGATGAAAGAAAGAGAGACAGAAGTCCCCAGCCAAGGTACACTGGAAAAGGAAATGGAAATGAAACGATTGAGGAATATCTTCCCCCACCAAACAGAAAAGGAACCATTAATGTCATCCATGGTGGCATGGAAGCGGGGGAGAGAACTCCAACTCAAGAGAGGTGTATGTGGACCAGGTAAACAAAATGCCTCCATTTGGAAAACGCCAAAGGCCGGTCGAGAACATGAAGGTAACCTTCTCAGACGAAGACTTAAAGTATGTGGTATACCCACACGATGGTGCCTTGGTTATCACAATGGACATTGCTGTTTACAACGTAAAGAGAATGTTAGTGGACGGGGGCAGCTCCACAGACATTCTTCACATTGACGTGGTGAAAGTGACCGGGAGGACAGAACGGGACCTCAGGCCCGTGAACTTCCCCCTGGTGAGCTTTGCAGGGGCAACCGCATTTCCTCTCAGGATTATAACCCTTCCCGTGACCTTCAGTGAAGGATGGACTCAAGTCTAGTCGAAAGTAACCTTTGTGGTGGTAGAGGAGCTAGGGGCATACAATGGGATACTAGGTTGCACGCCCATCAACCCAAATCGCATAGTTCCGTCATCAAAAGATGAAATTCCCAACACCAAATGGCATAGGAGAAGTACTGGGGGACCAAGCAGCTTCAAGAAAATGCAACCTAAATTCCATGAGGAGAAGGGCAGATCAAGGGTTACCCATTACCTTCATAGAAGCATCAAGGGGAAGTCTGAATGGAGGAGCCAAGCAAGGATGGAAGAGAATGCTGGGAATGGTGAAGGGGGTGGTAAGCCACCTCCTAAACACGACAAATGACATTTTCAAGAAGAGGAAGAGGCAGGAGCCTTAAGAACAAGTTGCTGAAAGGGAAGAAGGGAAAGCAAAGAAAGAAAGGAAAATAAGGAAGAACGGAAGAAGATAGGAGCATGAATGCTTAAATGGTATCCAGCAAAAGGGAGATGAGTTGATAAGAAGCTACTTTGTAAGGCTAGCAAATGCAGCAGCGGACCTCAACATTACCAAGAACGAGTTCGTGAGAGCCTTTTTTAGGCACCTAAGGAGTGAAGCTGAAGAATACTTCGGAGGAGATATGGGCATCGACACGATAACCTCAGTAGAAGAATTCAACCAAAGGATGATGCAAGCGATGCAAAGAGAAGAATAAGATGAGAGAAACTACTACAGACTCAGTGATGGACGAACGGTCCACTTCACACCGCTCAAAAGCGATATTGAAGAGCTGTACAACTAGGTCTCTACGACAGAATTGCGCCACCTCTGTAATCATTAAGGGCCTTCATAGGAACAGAAGTGGAGGGGTGGTGCGAATATCACAAGGCTTGGGGGCATAGCACCAACAAGTGCTTAGCCCTTAGGTTGGAGCTCGATGAAGAAATCCACGTTGGCCGTCTCCAGGAGGAAATAACGACCGAGGAGCTGGAATTTGAGCTCACCTAGAGCAGAAATCATCCGACCTATCTTTACTTCATGTTTTAATATTAAAAGTACTTGAAGGAGATCTATGGACTCCACTTAGACTTTCCTTTCGTAAAAAATGGCAATATGACTAAATGAATCAGATGCTTTTCAGGGCACACGAGGAAAGAAGAAAGGCACTATCACTCACAAAAGAGAGGGTGTCATCTCCAAACGAAAATGGGAAGATCCATAAGGACAACCCTCTCATATGAAAATGAGAAGATCCATAAGGATAACCATTCTAACCAAAAAAGGGAAGATCCATAAGGACAACCCTCTCATATGAAGAGGGGAAGATCCATAAGGACAACCCTCCCAACCGAAAATGGGAAGATCCATAAGGACAACCCTCTCATATGAAGAGGGGAAGATCCATAAGGACAACCCTTCCAACCGAAAAGGGGAAGATCCATAAGGACAACCCTCTCATACGAAGAGGGGAAGATGCATAAGGACAAACCTTCCAACCGAAAAGTGGAAGATCCATAAGGAAAACCCTCTCATACGAAGAGGGGAAGATCCATAAGGACAACCCTTCCAACTGAAAAAAGGGAAGTTCCATAAGGACAACCCTTCCAACCGAAAAGGGGAAGATCCATAAGGACAACCCTCTCATACGAAGAGGGGAAGATCCATAGGACAACCCTTCCAACCGAAAATGGGAAGATCCATAAGGACAACCCTCTCATACGAAGAGGGGTAGATCCATAAGGACAACTCTTACAACCGAAAAGGGGAAGATCCATAAGGACAACCCTTCCAACCGAAAGGGGGAAGATCCATAAGGACAACCCTTCCAACCGAAAAGGGGAAGATCCATAAGGACAACCCTTCCAACCGAAAAGTGGAAGATCCATATGGAAAACCCTTACAACCGAAAAGGGGAGGATCCATAAGGACAACCCTTACAACCGAAAAGTGGAAGATCCATAAGGACAACCCTTACAACCGAAAAGGGGAAGATCCATAAAGACAACCCTTACAACTGAAAAGGGGAAGATCCATAAGGACAACCCTTACAACCTAAAAGGGGAAGATCCATAAGGACAACCCTTCCAACCAAAAAGGGGAAGATCCATAAGGACAACCCTTCCAACCAAAAAAGGTACATAAGACCCACAGGGCCATCCCGACAGTATAAAGAAAAGGGACGTAAGCCTTACAAACATAAGCAACCCAACCTTCAATAAAAGGAACGTAAGCCCCGAAAGAGATATGCCTTCCTAAAAAAGCATCATACTGATAACAAAAGATGTACTAAAAACACACCAAGCCGTCCACACATACAAAAGCTTCATAGCAACAACAAATGAAAGGTAAACCCGTGTATCTAATCATAAATACAAGAACTCAATTCTAAACAAGAAACCTCTCCAAAACAAGTGGGAGGAAAACGCAAACAAACAACGAGGAAGGCAAATAACAGTCATCAACAAAGGGTATATGTTAGATTACGGGGAGTAATCACTACGGAAACTAAAACCATGGTACATGCTAGTAATCAAAATTACGCAGCGAAAGATTCGCACATACCTCTACAGTTGTCCGTAGACCCAAGATCCTTGCAGGAGGGAGTTCACGATCCTCCAGTCGGCACCCGTAGGGGTTCTTGTGAAAGAATCCCTACGTGGTATATTCTCCACAGCAAAGCCTCTGATAGATTCTTTGTAAGGGACAGATCTCTGGAGTGTTTGCTATAAAGCAAATTAGCACACCCTTAGTGAATGTAGTAGTTCGACCGATGTAGGTGTTTCTAGGGGAAGGGTTTTCTCTCAAAACACCACTTAAAGGGAATTGTGATTAACCCTAATAAAACCCCTAATTCCCCATATATATAGGAGGAGTAAAGTGGACAAAAGTCCACTTTACCACCTCCTTAAATTCGGCCGGCCATGTTGGATAGGGAGGCCCAATTTTGGGCCTCTCATGTCAATTGGGATTTGGGTGTGGCATAATGTCCTAATGTGACATATTCTCAATTTACTTAGGTAACCTATACATATAATGGGCTACCATTTACGGCGCCCATCACCATATGCTTACAGCTCCCACTCGCCGGAATGGGAGGGTGCCTGTTAATGTATTGTCGTCCAAATCTGCATCAACATTTCACTCCTTTGATCTCGTCCTTTGCTTCTGAATACTTCATACGAGGTTTTCCGTGTGACCGGCGGACACGACGGGCATTGTGCTACTCATCTGTTAGGAGTGTTGTAGCGACCGCGGAACGTTGATTCCCTTTTCTCCAATCAACCTTTTATAAACAACATTTATATAGTGTCGAGCTGTATCCTAGGTCAACTGATAATTCTCCATTTGCCTAGTTTCCACTTAGGAACACTTCTCCAAGGCATCCGTACAAGTATTCACAACCTTCAACTAATATCTGGTTGGTGGCCACCTTAGTGAATACAAGAGTCGGTGAATTACAGGTGAACTTGACCATCCCCATCGCTCATACCCTTAGTCAAACCCAACCAGTTTCCAAAGACGTGGTCACTGGGCCTTTTTGTTCAGCACTACACTCGTACGCCGGGAAGCGAGCATTGAGCCTGACCTTAGGTATGCGTTCTGAGTCCATGAGGATACTTCGGATGCCTCTTCATAAGGCTCCCGGGATCAATCACACGCTCGAGGTAAAGAAGTTTGCGCCCGCCAGAATCATGGATCCTTTCCTAGAACAATCGAGCTGTGACACCGTGGTCGAATGTGGCATGCGTAGTATGAAGCACGCGTCGATAGCATACCTGAACGTTTAAGTTCAAAAGAATGAGATATTCAAATCATGCTATCAAAGATTCTAATCTGGCCCAGAATGTGTATTAATGACGAATGTAGTTCATCACAGCGATCTGCAAAACAAAGATCATGTCGATTTACTTCGACACTAGATGATCGTTTTGCGTAATCAGGTTTATCACCCTGATTCTTAGCCAGCCTTTCTTAATAGAGGCTGTAAGCATATGGTGATGGACGCCGTAATTGATAGCCCATAATATGTATAGTTTACATAAGGAAATTAGGTATATGTCACATTAGGGTAATTGGGCCAGACCCAAATCCCAATTGACACGAGGCCCAAAATTGGGCCTCCCTATGCATAGTGGCCGACCGAAATAATGGTGCGGGCAAAGTGGACTTTTTTCCACTTTGCTCCTCCTATAAATACATGGTGTTAGGGGATTTTAGGGTTAATAACTATTCCCTCATTAGAGTGTTTAAGAGAGAAAAACCCTCCACCCCACACCTAGGTATTTCGGCCGAAACCCTCACCCAAGGTGTGCCAATTTTCTTTCCAAGCAAACACTCCAGAGATCTGTCCCCGTGCCAATAATCGATCAGAGGCTTTGCTGTGGAGCTTGTACCGCGTAGGGCTTCTCTAACAAGAACCTCTACGGGTCCCGACAGGAGGATCGTGAACTCCCTCCTGAGAAGATCTTGGGTCTACGGATCATCTTAAAGGTATGTTAGAATCTTCCGCTGCGTAATTCCGATTACTAGCATGTACCATGATGTTGGCATAAGGTGTACGAGCGGCGTAAATGATAGCCCGTTAATATATGTATATGTTGCCTAAGTCAGTTGGGTAAATGTCACATTAGGGTAATTGGGCCTGACCCAATTCCCTAATGACATGAGAGGCCCAAAATTGGGCCTCCCTTATACATGGAGGTGGCTGGCCGAATATTAGTACAACATAGAATGGAGTGGACTTCCTCCTATATATAGAGGTGTATTGGGATTTTCACAATACAATTCATAACTCTCCTTAAGAGTAAATTAGAGTGAATTTCCCTCACTCCTTAGTATAATATTCGGCCGGACCTTGTTCATCACCAATGGTGTGCCAAATTGCTTTCGAGCAATCAATCCGAGGATCTGTCCCCGCCGAAGAACTGATCAGAGTATTTGCTGTGGAGCTATACTTCGTGGGACTTCTTTCTAAGAACTTGCACGAGGTTCCGACTGGTAGATCGTGAACTCCCTCCGCAACATCTTGGGCAAATGAATCGACTAAAGGTATGCGCGAATTCTTCCGCTGCGTAATTGTGATTACTAGCACGTACTTGAATTTAGTGTTTCCTAGTATTACGTCCCCGTAATCCAACAGTGGTATCAGAGCGAGGTTTAGGAGTTCATGATTTTGATAAACTAGTGTTCTTGAATTTTTTATGAACACCAAATTTTTTAAACACATGTTCGTGTTTTTAATCTTTAAAAACTTTAAATTTTCGGATTTTACATATTTTTGAAGGGGTTCCGAAAATTTCATGTTCATATTTATGTTTGATGTTCATGATCTTCAAGAACAAGATTAGTTTATCAAGAACAATATTTGGATTCATAATCATAATTGTTTTTTATCTTAAAATTTGACAATTCTTCCAATTTTTGGTGTTTTGTCCGAAAACCCTAGTGATTATTAGGTAAAAAATTTAATTTCTTAGGATGTAAGAAAAAAAAATTCGGCCGGCCTAGTATAGATATATTTGTTACCATATTTTAATTTTATTAAAGATGACAATATATCTATAAATTGGAAAGATAAGGAAAAGATTCACATTATATAGTAAAATATATAAACTAACAATATATTTAGCTAAAAGATAGGGATAAAAATATATTGATAAGATTTAGTTACTTAAAAAGATTAAGAAGATATATTGTCTATATATTTTATCCCTAAGCATATATTTGACAATAATTATATATATATATATATATATATATATATATATGTTGGCCGAATTATATATATATATATATATATATATATATATATATATATATATATATATATATATATATTGTTAATTGATTTACATCTTAAAGATAGAATCTTGACAATATTTATATACATATATATATATTAATAATAAGAGCCTCATTATATATATATATTAGCAACGTTGGAAATTATTTTACATAATTAATATTTCTTTTGGGCTAAGTTAAGTTTTTGGTTGATTTTAAAACCCTATTTAGCCCAAGGAAGCATTTTGGCCAAACCCACTAGGTTTTATGGGCCAATCCAATTTGCGTTAACGGAGCAGGTTAAACCGATCCGGATTTTCTTAATCGGACCGACCTAGATGGGTAGGGTTGGACCTAAGTAACTAAGTGAATCTAAACAGAACCGGTTTTGAGTGGTGAACCGAAAATCTATTTTATTAAACCGATTCGGACCGAACCAGATTTTAATTGAACCAGACCGAACCTGAACCGGATTTATTGGACCGAACCAGATTTTAAATTGGCTATACCGAAATTTTTAAGTCAATTTAATAAAATAGGATCTCAAATTTTTATAATCCAAATGTTTTGAACTTTAAAATTAGCCTAAACTGTGCTCAAAAGGTTTAAATTCCACATTTTAAATAAATCTTATTGCCCGGTTACGATTATGGGGATGGATCTCAGAAATGCATGTTTTAGGGACTGGTTTAAATTAGTGAGATGAATTGCAATTGTTTACTTTCGGCTATATATATATTAATATAATTAGAACTGTCGACTTGACTAAGTCAAGCTAGCTGGAAATTATATTGTGAGCTATGCTCTGGGATTTAAATATATGGTTTGCGCAATAGGATAGATATGTTGTGATGATAGGAATTGCCTAGGATTCATGTCTAGAAATTCGCATGATTGATTGTAAGCATGAATTGCAAATCAGCTCCTAATATTTTAAAAGTGTTTAAAACGAAAATCCAGTAGCCAATTATGCATGATTATGGAAGTTTCATGTATGACACGTATGCTAGGATGTTGAGGATGTAGTAGCATGTGATAGTTTACTTGATAGTAGAATTATATATATGCTAGCATGAGTTCCTCGGAACATTAGACACATGACGTGTATGCATGATGTGTGGTTTGGTCGATAATTACAACTTGGTATGATAATTTGCTAAGTGTAGTAGAATTATATATGCATGCGTAAATTGTCGGATATTTTCAAAATAAAAAGGGCATTGGGAAAGCCAAGATCGGGTATGCATATTTTTCAAAATATTCCCGTTCCGGTAATTTGCGATATAATAACCGTTTTCAAAAGACTGATCTATTGGATTGATGACGACAGTAGTGTGAACTCTTTCACGGGGCCCCTTTCCCCTGGTTTACTGGAGGTCGGTTTGGTCTAGATAACTGAAGGATCACTATTTGTCGTATTCCATCTTAATAGATAATCCGATGTTTGCAATTCCTTTTCAAAATATTATTGTCTTTCTGATTTGCATAATCATCAATGTGTGAGTTGGCTGAATTAGTGCGATTCGATATTACTCTTAATCTTGATGGTATTAATTATGATGATTAAAATTGGAGTGTGTGTTGAACTCTCTGCTACGATTTCGAAAAGTGGAGAGGACAACTACGGATGAATATAGTAATCTGTATGATTTTGACAATGAGAAATGAATGTGATAATTTGTTTCCCCAAGAATTGGAGTAGGTTCTTTGATGATCTGAATGCATATATGGTGATACATTCGACCTTGGTAAAAAGGGGTTGAAGAAGACTTCAACTGAAACTAGACAATCTTATAGCTTAGTATCCCTTCGCATCCGCATCGGTGGAAGAAAGGATCTAAACGCTAGAAATGTTTCGGTTGAATGTGATGGTCTTCTCTCTTTTCATGGATGTTGGCGTAAAAACCGCATCGGATCTTCAGGACGAAAGGTCAACATGGAAAGGATGTATATGGTTGTCTGATATTAACAGGACTCAATAACCTTGAGCCTAATCAAGTACAGTAACCACAGCAGTGAAAGGGAAACCTTATCTGCTCACCAAAGTGAGTTCGAAAGAAGTAAACCATGATCCGCATAGCAAGAAGAGAACTGGACCGAATAGGTCCTATACGATAATCCAGTGGGTTAAACCCCGTTGATAAAGCGCGTCTCTAATACGCCTCGTAGGTCATGTGTATGAAGTTGTAAAATGTTTTATACAGACACAGATTATTTAAAGTGATTCAATCGGAAATTTACTTAGACGAGATGTTCAACATGACACAAAGTTCTTGACTATATGCGCGACAATCATGGATCAAATATGCAAACTTCAGATCAAGAACTATACCATTATCATTTATCGTTCGCTGTTAGTTACTAAAATTTTGGTTATTTTGAGATTCGGAGTTATTGAATAAAGTAATTGTTGCTCGATTCGAATCAATTTGCTTATCAATTTAACGTCTCGGTTAAACGAGGACGATCCGAAACGAAAATAAAAATTACAAACCTACGGGTTAGAACCAAAATTTTGGCGATGCAAAAGTGATTGAATAAAACGAAATGATTCACATACTCCGTCATCTCAGTCAAGACAACTGAACTGAATAAACCCATAAATTCCGTAGCTAGATCAAAAGATTTAGTATTTCTTATTTGTTAGTACTCCATTGAATGTAATTTCAGTAATGTTAATCATGTGCGAGACCGATTGAATTAAATTGATTTGAATTTGGAAACGAAACGAAACGATTTAAACCACGAGTTAAAACTGGTTTTAGGCGCCACGCGCGCGTGTCCCTCGAAAGACGGAACACATTGTTTCAAAGTACGAATTTAATGATGAAATGTTTTAATGAATGAATGCTGAATTTTTCGTTTGTTACCACTATGGAATAACTCATTGATCACTTATACAAAAGTAAGAGGTACGCATTAAAAGGCTACCACGAGCTAGTATAATATCAACTACCGCACAGGCGAAAGCCCAATGCACAGTTCAAGAGGTGGATAAGTCTCTGAATGAGTTAACAAACGATGGAAGTAGTCAGTAAAATGACTCTTCCACTATACGCCTTGAACGATAAGTCTGGCGAGACATTCATCTCAATAGAGAACTTTAAGAAGCATAATCTAAAATTACATAATGTTAGAATTCAACGAATCACGGGATGAAGTATCGTTGACTCGCATAAATGTATTTCTTTGCTTCATGAAAATCGGTCGAAACACGTTGCCATAAACTAGCTAAAGGAAATGATATGGGTTACTCCTTATCAAAGTGCGACATTAATTTGCACATTAAAAAAAAGTATTTGGATAAAGAGTATCAAAACACTCTTAGTCAATACATGTTTAAAATTAGCTTCAAATTATGGTGCCGTGGTCGAACATGAAACATTACAAAGCTTGAGGACGAAATTCCAATGCTTATAAAACAGACGAAGTCTTGATCGAGTGGAAGATTTGGCGGCGATTCCCAGGTCCCACTTACTTCGAGTGGGAGATTTGACACAGCACAAGTGAATGAAATGGTAAATGATGATGGAGACATTATCATAGTAAACTAAGTGGGAGGGCTCCCTCCCCCTCACACTCAAATCACTAATACTGCTAATGCGAATCAAGTTGAACCTGAGAATCACGTTGCTAAACCACTGGATGAAAATCCAATAACGACACAACTACCCATTGTTCCCAGTGGGACTGGATTAACCAATTCGGTTCTAGGTCCTAGTGATCAAGGAATTAACCTCGGAGGTAGAATCCTGAGACCGAGAGGATGTGCAAGGAAAGTTGTCAGTCAAGGTTCCAGCACTGCCATTATTCCCAGTTGGAGTGATGCTCCGATAAGAAGCATTATTCCGAGTGGGAGTATCGATCAAACTCAAGATGGGACAAATGAGCCTAGACGAAGTCAAAGGCAACGAACTTCTCCCAAGAAGTATCCCATTGAAATAGGTGAAATACTCACTCTAACGTCTGTTGATGAACCGGT
This sequence comes from Clarkia xantiana subsp. parviflora, assembly GCA_036873135.1. NCBI lineage: Eukaryota > Viridiplantae > Streptophyta > Magnoliopsida > Myrtales > Onagraceae > Clarkia > Clarkia xantiana. The sequence goes on along the minus strand of JAPTYO010000002.1, from coordinate 45,665,623 downwards.
AACGGTTAAGCAAGCAATGGAAGGACCTCAAGCGAAGGAATGGAAGAAAGGAATGGAGGAAGAGATCGCCTCAATGAAAGAAAATTCGGTATGGTCTTTAGTTGATTTACCTGCTAAACGCAGAGCTATAGGGGCTAAGTGGGTTTTAAAGCTCAAACTCACTGCTGATGGAGAAGTCAAGCGATACAAAGCCCAACTTGTTGCAAAAGGATATACCCAGCTACACGGAGTGGACTTCGATGAAACATACTCATCGACTGTGCGTTACACCACAGTCAGGGCCATCCTTGCCCTCGTTGCATGCCTCGATCTCGAGCTGCACCAAATGGATGTTAAGACTGCATTTCTCCATGAAAACCCGGAGGAAGAGATCTACATGGAACATCTGGAGGGTTTCATTACTTCTGGCAACGAACGAAAAATTTGAAAACTCCATAGGTCTATCTACGGTCTTAAACAATCGTCTCGGCAATGGTATCGCAGGTTCCACGAGGAAATCGTTGGAAACGGATTCGTGAACCTCCATGAGGATCCCTGCGTATACACTAAGACCTCCGGATCTAAGTACGTCATCTTAACCTTGTACGTGGATGACATACTCATTGCTGGAAACGATGTGAGTTTCATGAAACAATAGAAGTCCTGGTTAGCATCAGTATTCGAGATGAAAGAAATGGGAGAGGCCACGCACATCTTACGCATTAAAATCGCCAGAGATCGTGCCCCCCGAAGATTGTGTCTATCTCAAGAATCGTACATCAACAAACTGTTGAAAATATTCAGAATGCTAGATGCCAACCCGTGGAGACGGCGGTTGTGTTCGGGTGCGCGCAGTCAAAGCGTGATGGACCGAAGAAACCAGCAGGAGCGTGACCAGATGAAGGGCGCAGATTATTTGCGCATGGTCGGAAGTCTGATGTATGCCATGCTCTGCACTGGCCCAGACATCTGTTACGCCGTGGGCCTAGTAGCAAGATTCCAATCAGACGCCATCTATCAACATTTAAAAGCCGTAAAACGAATTATACGTTATCCGAAATGGTGGCGATTTTAGTGACGCCGATCATGGTGGCGATTCAGATGATCGTAAGTACACCATAGGAGGGGTATTCCTTCTTGCTAATGCCACCAATTCATGGACGAGCAAGAAGCAATCATGTGTCGCGTTGTCTACGATGGAATCAGAATTCGTTGCCTTCTCCAAAAACGCACAGGAAGCGATATGGCTGAAAATACTTCTTACTGCATTGCTAGGCACTGACAAAGAGAGATAGCCTGTGAAGGTATACTCCGACAGTCAGGTAGCCATTGCGGCAGTCAAGAATCCAAAGTACCATAGTAGGACTAAGCACATTGATGTGAAATATAATTATGCTAAATCTATAGTGGAAGACAATATAATCACTTTAGAATACTTGCCCACAGATAATATGGTGGCGGATCCACTAACTAAGCCTTTACGCAAGGATGTATTTGAAAAGCACGTAAAACTGCTGGAATCGCGTAGAGTTTAGAATGTGGCTTGTATTAGTGATAACATTTTGATTATTGAAAGTTATATTTTGATCAAAAGAATTGCAAATTGAGTACATGATTTATCGACGTCATGCTGAATAATTAACATCGGATTTTACGGTCTATAAACTAAGTCGTAGGAGAATGTAAAAGTTCTCTGTTCAAAATTATGTCGAATGTGGGCCTTGCCTCGTCACACAAGCACGGTCGTCTTGTAGGTGAGGGGGACCTCTTCCATAAGAAGATCGGCTAAGAACCAGGGGGATAAACCTGGTTATACGAAACGATCACCTAGTCTCGGTAAAACACGACTTAATCCTCGTTTTGTAAATCGCCGTGATGGACTCTGTTCGTCATCTACCACATTCAGGGCCAGATGAAATAATCTGCGGTAGCATCATTGACATATCCCACCCCTGAATTGTTCAGGTATGCTATCGACGCGTGCTTCACACTACGCGTGCCATGTTTGACCATGAGGTCATGCTCGGTTCTGCTAGCTAGGATCCTTGTGATTCCGATGGGCACAAACTTCTTTACCTCGAGCGTGTGATTGATCCCAGGTACCTTATGAAGAGGCACCCAAAGTATCCTCATGGACTCGGAACTCATACCTAAGGTCAGGCTCAATGTTCGCTTCCCGGCGTACTAGCGTAGTGCTGAAGATAAAGGCCAAGTGTCCACGTCTTTGGAAACCAATTGGGTTTGACTTAGGGTATGAGGGATGGGGGTGTTCAAGTTCACTTGTAATTCACCGACTCTTGTATTCACTAGGTGGCCACCAATCAGATATTAGTTGAAGGTTGTGAATACTTGTATGGATGCCTGGAGAAGTATTCCTATGTGGAAAACTGGGCAATTGGAGAATTACTGTTGACCAAGGATACAGCGCGATACGATTAATGATTTATTAACAGGTTGATTGACGACAGGGAATCAACGTTTCGCGGGTGCTACAACACTCCTAACAGATGAGTAGCACGATGCCAGTCGTATCCACCGGTCGCACGGAAAACCTCGTATGAACTGTTCGGAAGCAGAGGCAAGATCAGAAGACTGAAATGTTGATGCGATTCGGACAACGATACATTAACAGGCACCCTCCCATTCCGGCAAGTGGGAGCTGTTGGCATAACGGGCGCCGTAAATGATAGCCCGTTAATATATGTATATGTTACCTAATTCAATTGGGTAAATGTCACATTAGGGTAATTGGGCCCGACCCAATTCCCTAATGACATGAGAGGCCCAAAATTGGACCTCCCTTATACATGGAGGTGGCCGGCCGAATATTAGTACCACATAGAATGGAGTGGACTTTTGTCTACTCCATTCCTCCTATATATAGAGGTGTATTAGGATTTTCACAATAAAATTCATAACTCTCCTTAAGAGTAAATTGGAGTGAATATCTCTCACTCCTTAGTACAATATTCGGCCGGACCTTGTGCATCACTAAGGGTGTGCCAAATTGCTTTCTAGCAATCAATCCGAGGATCTGTCCCCGCCGAAGAACTGATCAGAGGATTTGCTGTGGAGCTATACTTCGTGGGACTTCTTTCTAAGAACTTGCACGAGGTTCCGACTGGTAGATCGTGAACTCCCTCCACAACATCTTGGGTAAAGGAATCAAATAAAGGTATGTGCAAATTCTTCCGCTGCGTAATTGTGATTACTATTAGAATATGTGGAGAGGAGGGTTGAACCATAAGAAATAAAGCATATGAAAGATATAAATGATTCAATCAAGTATTACATGCTAGGGTACTACTATATATAGGAGTGTAATCCTAACTAACTAAGTCAACTATACAAGTCAACCTAATGTAAGAAAACTTAGCAATTTGCCAATCAAGCAGCTGGCAATAGGACAATCAAGCAGCTGAACTTAATTCAGCAATCCAGATGAATCAAATTCAGTATATCCACCAGCTAAGAAACTTCCACGAATTCAAATCGCATCAAGTAATACCAATAGCAAGCAATTCTAATCCACGAAATCAAATCGTGAACAAGATTCAATCACAGAAGCAACAGAATCAATCGAAGCAAACAAAATCAAGATCGTAGCAACAATGGCAGTCACAGATCGCAGCAACCAGAATCATCTCATATTCGAATCGCAGAGCTGAAATTCAACTGAATTCTCAGCTTTAGAACTCACGGAAAGTCAATCTGTTGCATAGAATGATGAAATGAATCTTCAATTCAGCTTGCAGAAGCAAAATCGAAGAAGAACAGCTCCAAGTGTCCGTTTAAATTAAGCATATCAGCTCCAGGTAATTGAAATGAACCAGATCAGCTCCAGGTAATTGCCAAATCAATGGAACAGTAAAAAAGATCCACAAAACGTAGCAGCAATAGCTTGATCTTCAAGTAATCCAATGAATCGATGCTTGATCCTCAAGATCCAAGCTCGAATCGATGCAAAAATACTCTCGAAAAAAGTGAACCCGAAGCTGAAAAACCACAGCTCTGATACCATATTAGAATATGTGGAGAGGAGGGTTGAACCATAAGCAATAAAGCATATGAATGATATAAATGATTCAACCAAGTATTACATGCTAGGGTACTACTATATATAGGAGTGTAATCATAACTAACTAAGTCAACTATACAAGTCAACCTAAGGTACCATGTTTAGTGTTTCCTAGTATGTACATCTATAATTATGTACATCTATAATTACTAGCACGTACTTGAATTTAGTGTTTCCTAGTATTACGTCCCCGTAATCCAACACATGATTTATAGTATCCGTAGTGATTACTCCCCGTAATCTAACAGTGGTATCAGAGTCTGTGTTAGAAGTTCATAATTTTAATAAATTGGTGTTCTTGAAGTTTAAAATTAAAAACCGAAATTTTAAGAGAAAATTTTAAAATTTTTCGAGTATTTGGGGTTGTTGGTGAATCCGAAATTTTCATGATGTTCTTGGTTAATTTGATGTTCATGATCTTCAAGAAAAATGTAATATTTATCAAAATCAAACATTGGATTGTAGATCTTATTAAAATTTGATCTTGAAATTTGACTACTTGTTCCCAATTACATGTTTATTTCGGCCAAACCCTAAAATTACAAGGTAAATTTTTTAATTTCTTAGGCTCCAAGAAAACAAATTTCGGCCGAAATATCAAAATAATATTGGTTACCATATTAATTTTTAATTAAGGTAACAATATATCTATAATTGGGAACATTATGATAGATTCATATTAATATATAGAAATATATATAACTATCAATATATCTAAATATTTAATAGGGTTAAATTTATTATTGATAGATTTAATTGCCTAAAAGATTGAGAAAATATATTGTGAGTATATTTGTTACCCTATTTAAGATATTGACAATAAATAAATATATATATATATATTATATATTGTGCCGATTTTTACATATATATTGTTCATTGATTTAATCTTATAGATAGAATCTTGGCAATAAATATATACATGTTTTAACATGGTCCGAAATTTATATATATTTAATATTGGAAATTATTTTATATAATTAATGTTACTTGGTGGGTAAGTTAAATATTTTTGGACTTTAAAACCCTACTTGGGCCACAAGTTTTCGGCCCAACATTTGAAATTTTAATTATTGGGCCGGTCCAATATGTCAAACCGGGACGGATTTAAATCAAACCGGGTTTTCTCAATCGGTTCGACCTAGTCGGGTCGGGTCGAACCGGGGTAATTAAGTGGATCTAACCGAACCGGTTTTGTGTGTTGAACCGAACCAAACCCTATTTTATTGGACCGGTTCGGGCCGAACAATATTTTAAAATTTTAAACCGGACCGAACAGAACCAGATTTATCCGAACCAGATTTTTCTGATCGGACCGAACGGGACCAAACCGAACCGAAATTGACTGAACCGAAATGATTTTCAAAACCGAATTCAAGTCAATTAAATATAATAGGGTGGTCAAGTTTTAAAATCCAAATGTTATTGAACCTCTAAATGGACTACACAGTGCTCATAGGGTTGCTAACATTTATGCCTTGTTCCAATTATGGGGATGGATCTCGGAGATACATGTTTTTGGGACTGGATTAATTAGAGGGCTTAATTGCAATTGTTTATTATTCAATATATATATTAATGCATGATTAGAAATGTTGTCTTGACTTAGTCAAGCTAGCTGGATATTTGTGGCGGAAGCCTGGTTAAATATATGAAATGCGCACTAGGATATACATGTAGTGATGGTTGTAAATGCCTAGGATTCTTGTCTAGAATATTGCATAATTGAATATAAGCATGAATTGCAAATCAAACCCTAATGTTTAAAATATTTTTAAAATCGAAAACCACTCGCCAAATATGCATGATGGATGTGAATGATTCATGTTTGACACGCATGCTAGAATGTTGAAGATGTAGATGCATTTGATAACTTATTTGGAAGGAGAATTATGTATGCAAGCATGAGTTCCTTGGAACATTAGACGCATGACGCGTAAGCATGAGTGTGGTTTGTTTGATGAATGTTACTTGTGTATGATAATTTACATGGTTAGTAGAATTATATATGCATGAGTGAATTCATCGGAATATTTTCCAAAATATAAAGGGCCTTGGAAAAGCCAATATCGGGTATGCTTGTTTAAAAATTCCATTTCCGGTAATTTGCGATTAAAACCGTTTTAAAAGACTGATCTATTGAATTGAAAACATAGGTAATGTGAACTCTTTCACAGCCATCTTCTATTGGTTTACTGGTGTTGGTTTAGATGACTAGGGAATCGTTATTTGTCGGATTCAATCTTAATAGATAACTTATGTATGCAATTCTTTCTCAAAATGTTATTGTCTACCTAATTTTCATGATTATCAAAGTGTTAGTTTTCATGGCTAGATCGGTTCCCTTCTACAAGCCTCGCAATCTGGATGACATGGATTATGATGCATGGAGTGAATATGTAAGAGAACTCCTTTTCGCTGAATATATACATAAGTGTATTGACGTGAACAAAGGGAGAACATTGGTGAATGAAAAAGGCGTCCTTACTTACCCTAACAAGTTAAGGAGCTTTATGGATCGGAGAGCTTGCGATGTGATACTGGCAACCTTGGACAGAGAGGTTGCGGAGGACTTCAAACTCAACCTGAGTGCTCTTCAACTTTGGTGAGCTATTAGACTCCGCTTCAGTGGAGATAAGGCAGCTGAAGCCAGAGGAGTGCTATTTGAGTATGTTGCCCTTATTTCCCAAGATGCAGGTGTAAAACCCACATCAGATCTTACAAACGAGAGATCAAATTGGAGAAAGATACTCAGTATTGCGCAAAGCTACCATCTATTATGGTTGGCTGACGACAACGGACTTGGCTACTTGATTGAATCAATCAAATTCATCACGGCCCTGTTTGTTGATAGCAAACAAGATCAACCAGAGGGTCCCTCTGCGCTTCACTGCAAGAGGTCACGGGAAGAATCAGAGGAATCAGGATCATCTTATTGGTCCTCAAACGATCATCCGTTGTGATGAACGCCAGTGATAAAAGTACATTAAATTGTCTCGTTTAAATCCTCTCAATGCTCTACCTTATCTTTTAAAAGCTTCGTGGATGATCTAGTTTTTTCCATTGTGGTTATTTGTCATACAGTTCAATTTTATGTTTGAATTTTGGGCATTGATATTTCGGAATTTTTGAATAAAGTAGTTACCATTCAATTTGAAATGAGTTCTACTTATCAAGATTAATCGACTTGGCTAGAAACGAGATCGATCCGAAAAATGAGAAAACCGAAACAACAAGGCTATTAAACATAGCCAAAATCAAACAACTCCATGCATTTTAATCATACATTTAAGTAACATCAAGATGCCATTAAATCCATCGATTGCGTCGCTCTAAGAATTAACCAATTAAAACTATTTATTTATTATTATTACTCCATTGAATGAAATAATTTGTGATGATAATCATGTTCGAAATCGATTGGATTAAATTGGATTAAATTCAGAAATGATACGATTTAACCAAAGGTTAAACTAGGGTAAGTTGCGCCTCGCGCAAGTGGACCTCGAAAGAAGAATACATCGTTTGAAAGTATGAGTTTAATAATGAAGTATTTAAATGATGACGTGCAGAATTCTTGTTTGCAATCCTTCGGAAATAACTTATTGATAACGTTTACATCGGTACAAAGTAGGCTTCGAAAGCTACTACGACCTTGTAAAAGTATCGACTGACGCATAAAGTGAAAACCTAAAATGCTCAGATCAGAGATGGGATAAAATCTCTGAAATAAGTTAGCAAACGAAGAAGGATGAAGTCGGTTAAACGATTTTCCTTCCGTACGCCTTGAACGATAATTCAGGCTAAGCATTCAAATCAAATGACACACTTTTAAGGCATAGTTTGAAAACATAATGTTGTAATCATTTCGCCAAACTTTCCCTATGGGATGATGAGAAAGTGATTCACATTAATGTAAAACTATGTTCCATTATAATCGGTAAAACACACCGCCATAAAAGTTGAAGAGTGATAATGAGTTAAATCATATCACCATGCGGAATTAATTTGCGCATTAAACACGTATCTAGGACAAGAGTATGCAAACTACTCTTTGGAAGTACATGTTTACAGATAGAAAAATGGTGCCGTGGTCGAACATGAGACGTTACATACTTGGGGATGAATATTCCGATGCATTGACATTTTTCAATACAATGAGTCTTGATCAAACAGAAGAGGATATTACTGACATCAGGTCCCACTTAATTCGAGTGGGAGAGATTTGAACTAGCAACTCAAGTGAATGACATGGTAAATGATAATGGGAACATTTTCATTATAAATTTAGTGGGAGGAATAAACTCCTTCCACACGAAATTACTGTTCCTGTTGAGACGAATAAAGTTGAACCTGATTATCGTAATGCTAAACCGGGGTTTCCACAACTAACTATACTACCCATTGTTCCCACTGGGAGTGATCCGACAAACTTGTTTCCAGATCCTAGTGATCAAGGAATTCATCTTGGAAGTAAAATTATGAGAATGAGAAGTCGTATAAGGAAAGTTGTCGGTTATGGTTAAAGCACCCCTCTTGTACCCAATAGAAGTGATGCTCCGATAAGAAGCATTATCTCGAGTAGGAGAAAGGCTCCAATTTGAAGAAATGCTCTGATAAGAGGCATTATTCCAAGTGGGAGAGACGTTAAGACTGAAAGACGGGATAATCAAGCCTAGACGAAAGTCAAAGGCGTCAAACTTTTAAAAAGAAGTATCCCATCTGGAAGAGTGATAACCTCACTATATCGACTGTCGACATGCATTGGAGAGACCTCCAGTGGAGAAACGGAAGAAAATAATAAATGAGAGAGATCGCCTGAGTGAAAGCCTTTAAAGTCAATAGTTGATTTACCTGCTAACCACAGGACCATAAGGATAGGGCGAGTCCTGAAAGAAGGCTCACCACTAATGGAAAAAGACGAGCGATACGTAGCTCGACTTTTTGCGAAAGGCTCTACCTAACTTCACGGAGTGGACTTTAACGAAACATACTCACCAACTGTGCGTAAAACCACGGTGGAGGGCCATTTATGGTCTTGGTCATAGGTCTCGATTTCGAACTGCACCGAGTAGGTATTAAGACCGCATCCCTCCTCGGAAACCCGGATGAAGAGATTTACATGGAGAAATCGGAGGGTTTCATTACCCCTGGTGACGAACGTAAAGTTTGTAAACTCCAAAGATCCATCTACAGTCTTAAATGGTTGTCACGACAATGGTACCGCAGATTCTACGAGGAAATCATAGGAAACAGATCCGTGAGTTTATCACAAGGATCCATGCGTGTACTATAAGACCTCCCGGTCTAAGTATGTCATCTTAACCTTATGCGTGGACGACATACTTATTTCTGTAAACGACATCAGATTTATGAATAAGTCAAAGTCCTGGTTGGCATCTGTATTTGAGATGAAGGACATGGGAGAGGCCACGTATATCTTAGGCATTGAGACTGCTAGAGATCGGGCTACCCGGAAATCATGTCTATCTCAAGAAGCTTATATCAACAAATTGTTGAAAAGATTCAGATTACAGGATGCCAAAATCCGTGGAAACGCCAATATTGTTTGGGTGCGCACTGTCAAAACGTTACGGCCCCAAGAACCTTGCAGAGCTTAAATAGATAAAGGGTGCAAGATTTTTTAGCATGGTCGGTAGTTTTTTCTACGCCATGCAATGCACCTATCCGGATATCTGTAACGCCATAGGCCTAGTATCACGTTTCCTATCAGATCCTGGCCATCAACATTTAAAGACTATAAAACGAATAAATCGTTATCTGAAAAGGTGCTGCCGACTACGAACTGTGCTATGAGGGCAGGAAGTTTGAATTGACAGATTACATTGATGCCGACCGTGGTGGCGATCTGGATGATCGTAAGTCCACCACATGAGGAGCATTCCTCCTTGCTAATGCCGCCATTTCATGGACGAGCAAGAAGCAAACATAAGTCGCGTTGGAATCGAAATTCGTAGTTTTCTCTAAGAATGCATAGGAAGCTGTCTGGCTCAAAAGGCTTCTAACTGCACTGCTTTGTGGTGATGTTGAGAATAAACCCGTGAAGGTCTTCTCTGACAGTCAAGCAGCCATTGCGGCAGTTAAGAATCCGAAGTACCATAGTAGGACCAAACACATTGATGAGAAATAATTTCATGCCAAATTTTAGTAGACAATATAATCACTATGGAATAGATGTCCACCCATTAACAAAACCACTACGCATGGACATATTTGAAAAGCACGTAAAACTGCTTGGATTGCGTAGGGTTTGGAAATGGCATGTATCTGTGATGACATTTTTATATTAGAAAGTTACATTTTGTAAGAGAAAGAATTGCAACTGAGTTTATGATCAATCGACGTCATAATGTTTTGATTACATCAGATTTACGGTCAGTAAACAAAGTCGTAGGAGGACGCAATTATCTGCCAAACTATGTCGAATGTGAGTCTTACCTAGTCACACAGGGTACGGTAGTCTTGTGGTAGAGGGAGGCCTCTACCAAGCAATACTGGCTAAGAGTCACGGGATAAACCTGATTAAGCAAAATGATTATCTAGTTTCGAAGTAACTCGGTGTGATCTTCGTTTTTCATATCGTCGTGATGAACTTCGTTCATCATCATACCACATTCTGGGCCAGATGAGAGTCTGTGATAGCATGATTAACATATCCCTTTCCTGTCAACCCATAAGGTTCAGGTATGCTATCAACGCGTGCTTCATGCTACGCGTGCCACGTTCGACCACGGGGTCACATATCGGTTGTGCTAGGAAGGAATCCTCGTGATTCTGGCGGACGCAAACTTCTTCACCTCGAGCGTGTGATTGATCCCAGGAGCCTTATGGAGAGGCACCTAAAGTATCCTCACAGACTCAGAACTCATATCTAAGGTCAGGCTCAATGCTTTCTTCCCGGCGTACGAGCGTAGTGCGGAACAAAAAGGCCCATTGACCACGTCTTTGGAAACCGGTAGGGTCTGACTAAGGATATGAGCGATGGGGATGGTCAAGCTCACCTGTAATTCACCGCCTCTTGTATTCACTAGGTGGCCACCAACCAGATATTAGTTGAAGGTTGTGAATACTTGTACGGATGCCTTGGAGAAGTGTTCCTATGTGGAAACTAGGCAAAAGGAGAATTAACAGTTGACCTAGGATACAGCGCAGTACAATATGAATATTGTTTATAACAGGTTGATTGGAGAAAAGGGAATCAACGTTCCGCGGGCACTACAGTACTCCTAACAAATGAGTAGCACGATGCCCGTCGTATCCGCCGGTCGCACGACAAACCTCGTATGAACTATTCGGAAGTAAGAAGATCAAAGGAGTGAAATGTTGATGCAGATTTGGATGACAATACATTAACAGGCACCCTCCCATTCCGGCGAGTGGGAGCTGTAAGCATATGGTGATGGGCGCTGTTGGATCACGGTTGGAACTCCGACACGTTCTTGACGGAAGTCCGAACTCCTTTGCTCCAAGTAATCCTGCAAGAAGGGGATAGACCGGGCGGTGACCCAGAATCCCTCTCCGATGCTTAAATGAGTATCTCGATGTAGGCGAGTATGAGTGTATATGAGTACGTGAATGTCAATGTATCAATCCTGAGGCAACTCCTTCCTTTATATAGGGGAGGAGTTACCCCAGTTACCTGTTTAGATAACTGCCAGGGGCAGTTAGCCCACGCTCCATTTATCTCGGCCACTTGCCCACGTTCCGTCTTTTCAGACCACTTCCCCACTACGCTGATATTGGGCGTGTTTCTCGGCCTCATCCTCTGGTGGCAAGTCCCAACGGATGTCGGGGACTCCAGAGTTATCTCCTTTGGTCACCGCTCGGGGCCCCTTGTCATCGGGACAGGGCCAGCATTCTCAGGGATTCAATATCGGGGCCTACTCAAAGGCATATCATCGGGGCCTACTCAAAGGCATATCATCGGGGCCTACTTAAAGGCATATCATCGGGAGCGTACAGCTCATATGTCGGGACCGACCTTGTCGGGACCCCTCATATTGGCCCTCTAGGCCTCTTTTGGAGCCCAGTGGGCCTACTTCACCGTTTACTCGTCGTTAATGGGCCTAACGGCTATATCGAAACCCATCATTTGCCCCCAAGACATGAGGGACTTACAGTTCGTCGTGTCTTCCAACTCCGGACCTCCCGATATTAGCATCGGAGGCTTTTAACTTTACAAACAGTCTTCTGAAGCGGATCTCCTCATCCAAGATTCCCCGATATTTCGAGGGTAACCACCGAATCCGAAAAGATTTCTCAGTTACTCAACTATTAAATGCAATGGGTGATGAAGCGACGGCTTGGGTACCCGTGCCTGCTTTTTCTGAAAAAGCATTTTCTAGCCGTTTTGTCTCTAGCGCCTCAACGACTCAGGTTGAAGCGTTTCATCTTCAACGGTCCGGATTGCAACGTCTCTTCGGCTATCTTCTCTCCTATAAAACCCCAAATCTTGGCACTATTAAGTTCTCCTCCACCGTTTCATCCTCTGTGATTTCAAAAGCTCAAGCTCTCCTTTTTAATTTCTGATCAGCACTCCGGCAACCAGGATCTCCGATCATCAGGATCATCTTTTCTTCCCCGATTCAACATGTCTGGTAAGATTTCCTCCTCCTATTCCGAAAAAAACTTGTTAGCATAGTTTTTCTATTTATGTCAATCAACTTACCCGGACTTTTCCAAAAATCAATTGTGCCTTTTCTTGCCATAATCATTTTCCAGACGGTGAATCCAGTTCTGGGGGGAGAAAGCTCTTCGAGTTTGATTATGGTTGTAATGAGATTTCGGAAAACGCCTACGATGAAGCTCTCTGGGAAGGATGTATCACTTCCACCTGGGAGCCTCGCTACCTATATCCTCGCCCTCGCATCCCGGGCGACCCTGTGGTCACTCGTCCCCGGGAAGGGGAGGTATTTGTCTCCACCGGGCAAGTATCGGCGGGGATCCGATTCCCTTTCTGTGGGGATCTAGTCGAGATGTGTGAATATTACAAAACACATCCGACTAGTTTTTCCCCCCACGCCATCCGTGTGTGGAATGCATTCCGTGTCCTTTGCCTCCGCCAACAGTGGACCTATAGCCTCCGACTTTTCCGGACCTTCTATGGAATGAAGTGCAATGATGTCGGGGTTTGTGCCTTCTACCCGCGGATGCCTAAGTGGAGCAAGGCGCAGCTCTCCCGATGTAGCTGGACTGGTGACACCTGGAAGGTCGCCAAAGGTCGGGGGCTCATCACTGACTCGGGGCCTGACAACAGCGGTTGGAAGAAGAATTACTTCTTCATCCGGAACAGCTCCATCCCATGGCCCCGATGGGAGGTTGAGGCAGACCCTACTCCCGCTTATCATACTTACTCCGAGGAGGATTTTCAGATTCTCCACTGCATCCAACTCTATCGCTGGGGGGATTCCTTCGCTCCCCTCGATGCCAACTCCATCGTGGAGCGGGATCTGGTTCTGGCCGGGATCCGTCTCCTCGATGTTGCCTCTGGGGGTCAACTCTACGACGGCCCCTCCAATGTCGTTCCTTGGGTAATATTCTAATTGCACCTTTGTTTTCGTCTTTGCAGCTAAGAAGGTATCATTGCTGACCAATATCATGCTTAAGCAGGCGGAGACCGATGCTGTCCAACGCCCCGCAAGGAAGAGGAAGTCCTCGAAGAGGGCCGCCTCCTCATCGGCACCTCCAACTGCGGAGGAGGTCAAGCGGGCCCGGGTGACGAAGATGGAGAGGATCTTCAACACACAGACTCCCGAAGAAGGTAAGCAGCTCCAATTAGCCATCCGATTATACAGAAAGCGTATTCCCGAGGAGTTAATCCCCTCCGATAAGAAAGCCAGAATCGAAGGGATCAACCGCATCCTGCAAGGAGAAACTCCCCGCATCCTTAAAGCGGGTTATTACAATTATTACGGGAAAGACCAGTATCTCTCCCATCGCGTCATTTGGTGTAAGGATCCCGATCAACTCCCTGATTATCTTTCTGAAGCTTCTCGTCCTCCAGCTGCAGGTCAATCAAGAGCTGGAGCTTCAGCGGGGGTGCCACCCTCCGACGCCCGGGTCGGAGAGCCCCTCCTTTAACTTCTTGCCCCGATAGGATCGGGGACTGAAGATGCCCCGACGGACGGTCAGTTCCGTCGGGTGGTTGACCTGGACGTTTCTCACTCTTCTGAGGAGGCGAGCTAGGGTCAGGCCCTGATTCGTCGTCGGGGGGTGAGGCAGACCCCATTAGAGCCGACTCCCAAGGGGCTTCTTCAATCTTCCCCGGCACAACAGTATTCGCCAATTCTGAGCCTGACTCCTGAAGGGGCGACTGGGTCTCATGGCGGCTCGGAGGCGCGCACCTCCGACACTCAGGTCGTCCTTCCCCCTCTCCCCTTAGACGGGAGTTTCTACCAGCTTTACACCCCCGACCAGGCGGCGGCTCCCAGGACCCCGATCGAGTCATTGCAAGGGGTCCCGCTCCGTCGGGGTGATGCACCACCGGAACTGGGTCTGCACCTGCTGGCAGGTTCAGTTCCGCCATCTCTGAAATGGCCGTTCGTCGTGTGGAGGTAAGGTTTCCTGTTTTTACACTTAGTATATAAGGTAAAATATTCTCATGCACTAACCTCTTCCTTTCTTTTTTTTTTTTCACAGGAAATGGCGGACCAACACCGCTGTTTCGGGTACATCCTGGCCCTGGAGGAGGCCCTAGAGCAGGAGCGAGCCAAGGCGGCCCCCGAGGTCTTGGCCAAGCTCGAGGAGGATTTGGCTGCCTCCAAATCGTAGAGGGGTAAGCTGGTTAAGGAGCAGGTCCTCCTTAACCAGAAGACTCTGGACCTCCTGAGGCAGGTCCACGACTTCGAGCGACAAAAGCTCAAGGAAGAGCAGCAGGGGCGCACGGAGGATCGGGACAGGCTCGTCCTCGAGAAGAAGGCCCTTGAGGACGTCAAGGCGGGACTGGAGGCTGAGAAGGTCTTTCTCACCAATCGGTCCCGACAGATGGAGCGGGAGATCGCTGAGTTCCCCATCAAGCTGGCTGAGGCTGAAGCCAAGGGTCGGGAGGATTATCAGGGTTCCAATGATTTCAAAGTGGACGCGGTGAGGTTCTGTAACGCGGAGATGGAGACCACCTTGCTCAATGCTGTCGAGGAGCTCCATCTGGAGTATGGCAGTGCCATTGACTTCACCAAGTCTCAGACTCTCGCCCCCTTCGCGGAGAGGTATTTCAGCCTTTCAGAGGAAAGCGACGGGGCCAACACCCTCGAGGGGACTGCGGGTGCTGAAGGCACGGTGGAGCCTCCAAGTACAGACCTCCCGACAACTGATCCCCCGAAAATCGATCCTTCACTGGCTGATCTCCAAGGGTCCGATCCTCCCGCGGCCAATCTTCCAGGATCCGATCCTCCGATCGTGGAGCCTTCTGCCACGGACCTCGTGGACTCTACTCCCCTCGATGCTGCCAAGGATCAAGCTTAACGCTTTATTTTCAAATCCTTGTAATTTCCTTCTTTTGTCGTGAACCTTTCAAGCTTTTATAATATCAATCCATTTTGGTTCCGATTATCGCTGCACCCCTTAAGGTGAATTAACCACGCCACTTAAGGCGATTTGATCATACCACTTAGAGTGATTCGATACGTCACTTAAGACATTTTACCCACACCACTTAAGGCGATTTAATCATGCAACTTAAGGCGATTTAACCACGCCACTTAAGGCGATTTATCCACACCACTTAAGGCGATTTATCCACACCACTTAAGGCGATTTATCCACACCACTTAAGGCGATTTATCCACACCACTTAAGGCGAAACCACGCCACTTAAGGCGATTTAGCTACACCACTTAAGGCGATTTAATCGGAAGCAACCTCTTTATTCATTGATGGCTCAAAACCTGTTTATATCAAATCAAAACGATAAAAAACTTGCACCACTAAAGGCGACTAATATCAGATATGACATTTCTTCAATTGTTCACCACTGAAAGAATGCTTCAACACATTGCCATCGAGGTCTTCCAACTTATACGCATTTCGAGCTGGCATCCCCACGACCTTATAAGGTCTTTCCCATTTTGTTGACATCTTGTTGATCTGATCCAAAAGGGTAAATTCGTTCCGACGCCAGACCAGTCCCCCGACAAAGAACTGTCGAGACTTGACTCACCCATTGTAATATCAGGCCGTTGCCAAGCGCATCCGAGCCTGGGCCTCCTCGGCATTCCGCCTCTTCTCTTTGACCAAGTCCAAGTCCAGACGCCTCATTTCATCCTTCGATAGAGGTTCATAATACCTCGTCCGATGGGATGCCACAGCTATTTCAACGGGAGCAACTGCTTCCGTGCAATAAACGAGGCCAAACGGAGTCTCCCCAGTCGATCGTTTGGGTGTTGTTCTAACAGCCCAAAGCACATTTTCCAACTCGTCCAGCCATTTGCCCTTCAAGGCATGGACCCTCTTCTTTAGGCCATCCATCACGATCTCGTTGGCTGACTCCACCTGTCCATTGGTTTGAGCATGATGGACAGAGGCTGTCCGATGCTCAATTTTCAGTTCCTCCAGATATGATTCCCTGTTGTCTTGGCCAATGCCTTAGCTTCTATCCACTTCGAGAAATAATCGACAACCACAATCAAATATCGGCACTGACCTTTTGCAACTGGAAGGGGTCCCACCAAATCGATTCCCCATTGCGCGAAGGGCCAAGCCCTCTTGATGGATGTCAGATCGGCAGCTGGAGCCACGATATTCGGGGCGTGCCTCTGGCAAGCGTCACAGGATCGGACGAGAATCGTTGCCTCCTTGTTCATCGAGGGCCAGTAATAGCCCAGGTTCAGCACTTTCCTCACGATGGATCGGGCACCTTCATGACAAGCCGAGTATCCTTCGTGCACCTCCCTAAGGATCCGATTTGTGTCGCGCTCAGCCACACATTTCAAGTAAGGAGTTAAATACCCCCTTTTATACAGCTGATCGTCCACCATCACATAATTGGCCGCGACTCGGCGTAATTTGCCAGCTGCTACTTCATCATCGGGGACTGCCCCCGTAGTCAGGTACGCGGCTATCGGGGTCATCCAAGTGGGCTCCTCCGATCCGGTCTCAATGGCACATACCTCTGATTGATCGGTGGTTGACAGGATCACCTTCTCCAAGAAGTGCACCTTCCGACTTTCATCGAGGGGTGACCCCAAGGTGAACTTGCTCAAGGCATCTGCTTCCACATTATCCTCCCTCGGGATTGCCTCAATATCGAAGCTCTTGAAACTCTCCTTCAAGGTTTGCACCTCACGAAGGTACTTTTTCATCATCGGGCTCTTTGCTTCGTACCGCCCCTGGACTTGGTTCACAATCAGGCTAGCATCACACTTCACCTTTAAGTGACCAACTCCCGTTCCTTTGGCAATCTTGAGGCCGGTGATGAGAGCCTCATATTCAGCTTCATTGTTGGTGGCCCTAAACGTCAAGGCCAAGGCATATTGGAGGGGCTCGCCTCCACCTGGCGGTATCAGTACGAACCCTGCTCCCGATGACAAGGAGCCATCGGTATACATCTCCCAAATGTCTTCGTTATCGGGCTGTTCTGACTACTCTGCCATCAGGACTTCCATGGTTGTGGTTGCCCCCTCTACAGGGCCCGCTTCTTCTAGATCGGGGGCTATAGACTCTGCTATGAAATCCGCCAACGCCTGGCCCTTAATAGCCGTTCTCGGAGCAAAGTGAATGCGGAACTCACTAAGCTCGACTGCCCATTTCACTAATCTCCCCGACGCATCAGGTCGGTTCAAAAAATGTTTCAAGGGCTGATTCGTCAAAACAGTAATCTCATGCGCATGGAAGTAAGGTCTCAACTTCCGAGCAGTAACAATCAACGCATAAAGATACTTCTCAATGGCGGGATAATTCATTTCAGACTTGGTGAGTGCCTTGCTTACATAATAGACGGGGACTTGGTTACTCTCTACGACTTTCACTAAAACAGAGCTAACAGCAAATTCAGAAACAGCCAAATACAGATAGAGTGGCTCGCCTGGAATGGGCTTCGCCAACGGCGGGAGGGTGCGGAGGTGCTGCTTGAGTGCCTGGAACGCCTCTTCGCACTTGGCAGTCCACTCAAACTTCTTGTTGGCCCTCAGCACTTCAAAGAACGACATGGATCGGTCGCTTGGCTTGGACAGGAAGTGATTCATCGCGGCCAATCGGCCATTCAGCACATGCACCTCCCGATGGTTCGTCGGGGACTTCATCTCCTCGATTGCCTTCAGCTTCTCAGGGTTCACCTCGATTCCCCTCTGGCTAACCATGAAGCCAAGAAACCTCCCCGAGTGTACTCCGAAGGCACACTTGGTCGGGTTCAAGCGAACTTGATGAAGCCTCATCCGCTCAAACGCCGTAGTTAAGTTGTGAACATGATCCTCGGCCTGTCGGGACTTCACCAGCATATCGTCCACATAGGCCTCCATCTTTTTCCCCAGCATATCCCCGAACAGCTTGTTCACCATCCTCTGATAAGTTGCACCTGCATTGATCAGTCCAAAGGGCATAACGTCATAATGATAGATGTCACTATCAGCATAAAAAGCGGTGTGCGGGGCATCCTCCTTGGACATCTATATCTGATTGTAGCCGGAGTAGGCATCCATAAAGCTCAGCAACTCATGTCCGGATGTGGCATCCACCAGCTGGTCGATCCCCGGGAGCGGATAGCAATCCTTCGGACATGCTTTGTTCAGGTCGCGGAAATCAACACACATCCGCCACTTGCATTTGCTCTTCTTCACCAGGACTGGGTTGGCGACCCAGGTCTGGAATCGGAGTTCCTTAATAAATCCAGCATCGAGCAACCTGCCCACCTCTTGCTGGATCGCGATCTTCTTGTCGGCACCCATCGGGCGCCTTCTCTGTGCAATCGGCTTGATCGCGGGGTCAATCTTCAGCTCATGAGTAATCACATCGGGGCTGATTCCTGGCATGTCACTCGGGGACCAGGCAAACAGCTCCTTAAACTCCTTCAACAAATCAATCAGCTCTTGGGCCTTCTCCTCAGTCAGAGCGGACCCGATCTTCACCTTCCTCTGAGGTCCATCAATCTCGACCTCCTTCAAATCTTCCATCGGGGCGGGACGCCCGAACTCCTCTCTGGGATCGGCATCAGTCTGGAAAATAGTCATAGCCTCCCGATTCCTCCTTCGAGTGGCATTGACGTAGCACTTCCTGGAGACTACCTGATCGCCCTTGACCTCCCCGACTCCGTAGTCGGTCGGAAACTTCATCTTCTGATGGACAGTTGAGGCAATTGCCCCCAGCGGGTTGATGGTGGTCCTCCCGATAATTGCATTGTAAGTCCCCGCAGACTTGACCACCACGAACTCCACGTTCCTCTTCTCCGACTTCCAACCACTGCCGACTCAACCGGTAAGGTAATCATCCCCATCGGGTAAGAGGTAGAGCCAGAAAATCCGACCATCGGGAAGTCCGCATGCTTCAGATCCTTCTTGGTTTTTCCCATAGCCTCCAGCGCATCCATGAACAAAATATCGGAGGAGCTCCCTCCATCAATCAAGATCCGCTTCATCTCATACCCATCCACGTTCAGGGTCACAACCAAAGCATCATCGTGCGGGGTCTCCACACCTATCAGGTCCTCCGCTGAGAAGGGAATCACCATCTCTTCCTTCGGAGTCCAAGTTCGGGCCCTCTTACCCAGCACCACAGCAATAGGAATTCGAGAAGCATAGACCTCTCGAGATGCCGTGGTGTCACCTCCTGCAGCAAATCCTCCATGGATCACATTAATGGTTCCCCGCTTCTCCTTGCGAGCATTGGAAGACTCGGGCTTCTCCTTCTTCGGGGACCGATCGCGAGATCGGGAACGGGACCGCGATCGGGTCTGG